>OY992794.1:5000000-6250000 GCA_963921375.1 Tiliacea citrago | reverse complement strand
TACCACGGCCAGTGTCGTCACAGCGCTTACAGTGAGGCTGGATACCGGCGGCGGCGAGGCGGAGCTGAGCGAAGAGTCCGGAGGTGGTGGGCGTGCTCGTCTCGTAGCTGATCTCGTCAACATCTTTTCTTTATTTTAAAATCGGTGGATTTTATCGGAGGTGACATGACAGATGTCACCTTCGATTCGGCAGTTTTTGATAAAATTCTTGGTTTTTATTATGATTCATTTTGATTTTTTTTATTTAGGCTTGATTATTTGGGTTTCAGGCTTATTGTATACTAATAGAATTAAATAAACTGCGTCTAAAATGAATATATAACTGAAGATAAAGAAAACGTATTCCGTGACGTGTTGGTGTTGCCAGCTTATTATTATTATTATTACAAATGATATTACCTGTACTCTACTACTATTTATCCCAGCGTCCCCTTTGTCGGAGGAGGCTAGGATGTTGTGTCGACAGTTGTTGGTTATTTACCAAAACGAATAGGGTAATTAGTAGGTCATAATTATAATATTAACTGTTTACAACCCAATGTTTAGTTTTAGTTTAAGTCGTTGAATGTTTCTGTTACGGGGGTGACATTATCACTAAGTGATAAAACCCTTTCTAATAATTAAAGATTAAAAAAAAAAACAAGTTCCTGCACATGTTTTTGTTTTATATAGCAATCTAGAAAAAATAATCCCTTATAACTAGTGACATTAATGAGAAATGAGTTAGTTTTCTAGGCCTTAATTTACTTCTCCTTAATTTACAGTGATAAGAAAGTCGTTGTAATAATCCCTTAAGCGTCTCAAAAAAGTCGTCGATTTAAAGTACTTTAAGTTACGTTAACATCTACTCCACGAGAATTAAATCAAATATTAGCCTGTTTTTGGCCCCAAATCTGAAAACGACCCTACTGCGCTACGTCGTAGCTAAGCAGCTACGGCGTAGCTCCGTAGGCCCATAAAACTAATCATGAAATAAAGGTGTTTGAAGTAGAGCTTCAAACACATTTATTTCATGACTAGTTTGTTCATTATTCGCTATTAACGATAAGACCGCCCATTGTGTCGCTCTATATAAAATATCTATATTTGTATCTGTAATGTTTGGTTGTATGTTGTTTTATAGAAAATAGTTTCATACAATTTCGTTTCAAATAAAAATTTTCTCATATTATCATTTCATAGAATAATCAATACGCAGAATACTTACTTTGAAGAAATTTAAATCAATGATTTTTGTTACAAATAATATTTTATGTTTTAATATTCATATCATAGAATAACAAATCAAATATTCTCTATCCTCATATTGCTTAGTTAATTTAATATCAAACTTATTACCAAGGTAACATTTTATCGAGTGACAGTTTCAACACAAACACAGTTAGTCTAGACATCCAGTATAACAATTCGTTTATTCCCACTAGTTCGATTCATTAGTTCGATCGTCGAACTAGTGAGATTTTTTTTTTGTCATTTGTCCGACCGTCGAACTAGTGAGATTTTTTTTTTCTCATTTGTTCAACCGTCGAACTAGTGAGATTTTTTTTCCTCATTTGTACGTATAGTAATTTAGTTAAATTGGATATTGATGAAGAGTTTTTGTTTTGGTAACTGAATTTACCAACAATAGAGGGGACCTGGCGCTCGGCGGCCGCTACCGCGGCACGCTCGCTTCGCTCGCTCGCCTTCGCGCGTTAATGGTCATTGTTCTAACCTAACCTAACCCAAATGATTCAATCTGGCAAAGAATGTATATACGCTCTGGTTAATTTGCTGTGCAGTCTATAAATGAAAAAAATCTCACTAGTTCGACGGTTTAACAAATGAGAAAAAAAAAATCTCACTAGTTCGACGGTCGGACAAATGAGAAAAAAAAACCTCACTAGTTCGACGATCAAACTAATGAATCGAACTAGTGGGAATAAGCCTAACAATTCCCCCTTAAACACTGTTAATGAATGTGTATTCTTAGGTATAACTGTGGACCAAAATTGCAAAATAGATCGCTTTATGTATGTCCTGAAAAGATTAAGACAAACGGTTAATCTAAATACCGCAATGGTTGCTTACCATGCTTATGTATCTGTACTCAGATACGGTCTTATAATTTGGGGGAACTCAGTAGACATGCAAAGAGTTTTCAAAGGACAAAAAAAATGCATCCGGGCAATGTGTGGAGCCCACTTTTTAGATAGCTGTAAACCTTTATTTCAAAAGCTTAAAATACTGTCTTTATAATTAGGAAATATGCACTTTTGTAAAAAAAAAATATAATTTATTCCAAAAAAGCAGTTATAATTTAAATTACCCCAAATAAAACTAATGCTATTTAAAATAAATACTTACTGTATGGCAATTAGTATATATAACCATTTGCCAAATAGTACTCAAGATTTGCAATTGCCGTTGTTCAGAAGGGTATTGTTCAGACTGTTATTAGAAAAAAAATATTACAGTATTCAAGAATACTTGGTGGGTAAATCATTAATAATCATCATCATCTGCCTAGCCTTTTCCCAACTATGTTGGGGTCGGCTTCCAGTCTAACCGGATGCAGCTGAATACCAGTATTTTACATGGAGCGACTGCCTATCTGACCTCCACAACCCAGTTACTGGGTAATCCAATATCCCTTGGTAAGACTGGTTGTCAGACTTTTGGGCTTCTGACGACTCGTAACAACTGTTAAAGATCTACAAATGACAGCCGGGACCAACGGCTTAACGTGCTTTCCGAGGTACGGAGGAATCTTGGTATGAAAAGATGGTCACCCATCCACGGACCAACAGCGGCAAGCGTAGCTTAACCTGATCGATCGACCCGTGTGGCAGTTATTACTAAGCCACAAGCTCCTCAAATCATTAATAATATAATAAGTTATAAAAATAGCCTTTAATCCATGACATGCAAAAACTACATATTTCATTATTTATAATTATTATTATTACTTCAATACAATCTAAATCGGTATCAATTAACTATTATTCATATTTTATTCTCCATCCATTATTATTCATAATTATAAACAGGTTAGTAATATGGGCTTTGTTTTTGTATATAAATAAATATTTGTACGCCATACTATGGCAGGGTATGCTGGAACCACTATTGTAACATCTATTCTACTATATCGTAACAAATAAACATTTTTGATTTTGATTTGAACGTTTCAATTTGTATCTTTGACAAAATGCATACCCTCTTATAAAATTACAACACTGCGTTCACAAAAACAATGCGGGTTGCAGGAAAACAATCTTGTTATTCAGTGTTTTTATCACTAGTGGTTTTAATTCAAATTATAATTAGATTTTATTTTATTTTACAGAATAATTCGAGCAAACAAACTTGCAAAAAAATATGCGAAGGATTTAAAATTCAATCTTGAAATGAAATGTCTTATATAGCTCTTAGTTACTTGAAACATACAAAATGATTCACCAAAAATAGAGGCAATCTGGTGCTCGGCGCGTTTAATGGTCACTGTTCTAACCTAACCTAACCCAAATGATTCAAGAACAGTAGATGGTATCTGACGCATTATGAAAAAATACACCAAACAAACAATATTCGTTAAAAAATAGTTCTACTGTTTGATAAGATTGTTCTAAAAAAAATTGTTACTATAAAATTCATAAAATTGTGTTTCTGTGAAATATGTTTCATCCAACTAAATAGTCGTTGAAACAATATTATTCGAAATAAATATACAAGGACCAAATATTATATGAAACATTTTCTACGAAACAAAATTCTATGAAATTTCTGTTTGCGAAACAAGGGAACACCCTAATTTTTATGGTGTACATAATAAAGAGTATTCTATCTATATATTATTACTTCAAATGAGAAATACGGCGTACGCCAGGCACCTATTACTCTGCGGAATGTAACTCACGCGCATAACATTTAACACTAACATACCACAGAATATGTTTTAGCTATGCTCAAATAATTTAAACTTACACATAACTTATCTGTTTGTTTAGATAATTTTCAGCTCCGCTTCTCATTATAACGTGAATTAAATAGAATTCGCAACCTTGTTCTTGATACATACGGACTGTCAAAGCGGCAAATAAAAAATAATACCTATTAAAATTACATTAAATATAAATATTACAAAATAAGACTTGCAACTATGTGTAAAATGTTAGTAACTTTTATGTTTTACGTTTGTGTGTATGTTTTTTTTTTATGTTGTTAGCTTTTATAATTGTTTATCTGTGGTGGATTCTAAAAGAGTAAAGGTAGTCCTATAGTCTATCCAAAAAAATTCTGACGGAAATGTAAACAAACCCTGTTAAGGTCAAATTATTACGCAATCACTAACATAAGGGATTTAGTAACATACATCTGAACTTAGAAGTTTAGTTTAAGTTATTTTATTTCTCACTACTTTTTCCAACAATTATTGTTTGTATTTAACATGTCTATTATTGTACAACTGCAGGGCAAATGCTCATTACGCTTGCTCAAGACGGGTTGGCGCTTTTTGACTTACATTGACTATAAGTCAAGGTTTCCTCACGATGTCCTCGCGGAGGCAATCGGCGGCGGCGATCTCTCGCGTCCGGCCCTGGACCAGGCCATGGTACGGAGCGAGAGTGCATGGCAGGCAGTCACCTCCTTCTGCGAAGCAGTAATGCTCGCGAAGGAGGAGGCGGAACGCGTGTAGGAGATGCAAATTTCGCACCCTCACGGCCCTAGTCGTCGCAGGTGACGTCGTGGGCCTCGGGAATCCCAGGCCGATTCCCGACCACCGTAGGCACGGGCTTAAGGATGGTAAGCAATGGGCAGCTCGCCATCCGATAAGGACCAGGCCCGGGTCGACGGCGCATTGTATTTTACGCGCGTCTCAAAAAGATGTCAGCACAAACTGATGGGGTCCGTTAGGGCCGATGCCTGCCAGAGTTGCAGGTGTGTCCGAAAGGGATACCGTGGACCTGGCACACAGGCAACTGAAGAAACACTGTTTTAGTCAGTAAAATTCTGATACTCTCCCGCTCCGCACAAACCGGGAGAAGTTATTTGACAATTTCCAAAGTTTCCTCACTATAATGTTTACCTTGTCAGATTTGTTCAAGATGAACTCATATTTGAAAGATTGAAAAGGGAGAGAGAGAGAGAGAGAGAGAGACTTTTAGATTGAAAAGTTACATTGGTATTTGCCCTGATTTAAACCCACGACGCGCATTAGAGGCGAGGACTTAACCACTGGGCCATCACGATACATTATTCATTACCATAAATAAATTGTAATTGCAAAATCAACAAAAATTGAGCCTTCATTTTAAAATGGAAAATATCTTTATTGTAATAATTATAATAAATATCTTTATTGTAATATAAAAACACTCGCAATCGGCGTTCGTGTATGCTCAGATGTATAAACGTAGGCGAAGCAAAAGGAATATGTAAGGAGCGTAGCAGGTAGCGTTCTATAGTTTCTGCCTACCCCCATGGGAAGAAGGCGTGAGTTTATGTATGTGTAATATAAAAAAAATTGAATTTCGGGTAGAAGTATTCAAATAATTTAATCAAAGCACGTCATTTGTGTTACTAAACTATAAATTAAAATCCACAGTTACGTTTTCCTACCCCCGCCCACCCGCGTGGAGCAAGTAGTCATAAATACCGTCCCTAATAATAATAAACAGATGCTACAAGTCCCCTCTTGTACAGTAATCAGTAGCGCCCTAAGCGTAGGTTCGAGTTCCACTATGGGGCGCCCATAGCTGTGCTACTTAATTTTATTTTTTTAACTCGGCGAGAGGCCTTTCAGGCTCCACCAAAGCCCGGTAAAGGCACTTCGGAGCCAACTGCGATAAGTCCGCATAAAAAAAAAAGTTTTCTTATTAATTTGTTATCATTTTCGTCAGATCCTCTTGTAAGTATAGTAGAAAAGCTATTGGCTAAGTAATAACTGCTGCATAGGTCGATCCATCAGGTTAAGCTATACTGGCTAGGGTTGGTCTGTGGATGGGTGACCATCTTTACATACCGAGACTCCTCCGTGCCTCGGAAAGCACGTTAAGCTGTTGGTCCCGGCTTTCATTTGTGGATCTTTTACAGTCGTTACTGGTCATCAGAAGACCGAAAGTCTGACAACCAGTCTTACCAAATGGTATCGTATTTCCCAGTTACTGGATTGTGCAGGTCAATCGTTCCATGTAAAAGACTGGTATTCAGTTGCATCCGGTTGAACTGGAAGCCGATCCCAACATGATTGGGAATAGGCCAGGCAGATTGATCAATTGGGTTAAATTGGTTCAATATAGTCAAAACTGTAGATGAATAGGGTAAAAACCATCATATTACAGCAGTTTAGGCGTAAAAAGGTAACAGACAGACAGAGTTACTTTCGCATTTATATTAGCACGTTCACGTGCACAAATCTTTGTTGTATCAATTTTTTTACTATTTAGCACAAAAAATGATTTCTAAACTTCAATTATTGTAGTTTGTAGGTTAGTTGTACCATAGTTGGTAAAGATTTTTTTATGTTTATTCCGTGGAAAATATTGTTGGTTCCACATTTGGCCGTATCTTTTTGTATTTCTTCGTACAAAATAATAAAAAAATCATACAAAATAATAGTAATTTTATTTCACAAAAAGAGGTACAGTCTGTTACAAAGTAGGATGGCAACTTAGGAATAGTTTACATCTGGGATGAGTTTTGGTAACAATACAATTTTACGATCTGATGTCCTAGCTTACTTAGTAGCCAGTGTTAAGGACAATCAGTCCTCATTTCCCGAAAAATTTGACAAAAGTATTGCTTAGACTGCTGCTGCTGTTAAATATTAACAAAAATTTAGAAAATGTAATGCATCACTGTTTGTTGTCCCTAATACATAAAATAAAATTGAGCCGAACCCAACAACCTACTAAACGTTAACAGCTCTGCATCCTTCCCACCACTGTGTTCGCCCTAGACAATCCAAACGCGGCAAACAGTAGGTTTTACCCCGTCAGCAGCCCAAGGGGATAACACGCAGATTTACGCCATTATTTAACTCCAACGCAACTCCGCCTTAATATAATTAATTGGAGAATTCTTACTGTATTAAGACCTCCGTTTTACAATTTATATTAAGTTGGTGGTTATGTTTTGTCACACTGTTCTAAGGTCAATGTAATGGCACTGGTTCTGTCTAATTACATTCAATTTTAACGTAAGTTATTGCTATCCTTTTCTCGCACATAAACAAGAAAGAGAAGTAGATAGTATTTTATTAGATTACGGTTAAACGTACAGATGAAACATCAACAATTGAGGCGCTGAAAATACGCTGAAGTTTTTTTTACGCAAACTAATTTGATTGCAATTATTCTAAGCCATCAATTTCTATTAAATTGGAGTAACATATAATACTCCTGTACAAGTTTAGTTGGTGATCAATTAGTAACTTGTATGAGGAGGCTTTGAGCAAAGTTAGGGACCTAGAAGATGAATTAATTTATGCAAAAAGTCGTATTATCCAGTTAGAGAAAGAAAAAGAGTGTACTCAGGTTAATGAAACTAACCACTTATTTAATGAATTATTAAATACCAATTGTAACCCTCATTCCATAATAACTATTGACCTCACTGAAGATTCCTTGCTGAAACAGAATTATAGTTATAAAGTTAGTCATAAGAAAATGAAAAAATATGCAAAACTGAATAGAATAATTAAAACATGTAATCAAATTAGGAAACAACAAAAACACTTTTCCAATAACATTCCACAGAGAAAGGAACGTGTTAATCTAATGAATAAATTAAACAATTTTGAAATCAAATTAGAAGACAGCAAAAAAATCTATGAAATTGATACACAGCGCTTACAGTCCGACATACAGGTACTTGAGGACAGACTTAGTTCCCTTTACGTTAAATATGTGGGCTCTTGGAATCAAATTAAAGAACATATTCTTGCCGCTAATGAGTTAGTTATGTGTCAGTGTGCTTGCCAGAAGGTTTCAAACCCTGATGCTGTCCAGTCTGAGGCAACGGAGTACCCGTCTCAAACTGAGAGTTTATCTCAAGACTGTATCCTCAACCAAGAAATTCCTGGTATTGTGCAAGAATTATCTCAAGTGGTACAGTCAGTTGCTAGTAGTGTTTCCTCTTGTAGTAATCAAGTTTGTTATCAGTCAGTTATTTTTTCAGATAGTATAGGAAGAGGTTTTGGGGAAATTAGTAAGTAACAACTTGAGTTCTTCTACTCAAAACTATTGTTTACCTGAGACGTCTTTCAAAGAAATAATATCATCAATTACAAGAAATCAATATGATTCTAATACCAACATTACTGTATTTGTAGGTAATAGTACCCAGGTTAAAAGAAGAAGATATCACTGACAGTGTACTGAGATTTTAAAGATAAATTGTAATAAAATTATTTTGTGTGCTTTTCCATATTTCGAGAAGTTATCAAATAGAAAAAACAATTTTATACATATGCTTAATAAGCATATTCAGTTCTTAGTAAGTCATTACAGTGATAAACTTATATTTTTTGACACCAACATTTTTGTTGATAAGTTGAAATCGACAAGGAATACAGTGTATCTGCCAATTAGGTTTAAACATAAAATAGCGAGGCTATTATCTTATATAAACTCAGACATAAGTAGTATGTCGAAGTCTTGTACTATAATTAACACCGCAAGCATTAGTAGTAGATCTAATGCACAGGTGGTTTGCTTAAATAACTGTAGCACTAATGATATAACAATTTACAATAATTGTACGAAGGAGGACCCATGTGTCACTAGGGCAAATTCTTGTTCTAATGTGATGTCCACAAGTAGTAGGATCTCATTGCCTGGTGATGGCATGGGAGTATTGGGGCTCACTCTGGATGTTGATTTAAACTAGATAGTAAGACAACAGAAGATATCGGTAACAATATAGTTATACCTACCAACAACAAGGTGTCTTCTTGCTCACAAACGGTTAAGTGTAAAAAAGGGTCTAAGCAGAATTCCTTGAAATTATTTCATCAAATTATTCAAGGTTTTTCTTCCAAACAATTAGAAATTGAACTATTTTTAGAAAAAACTATGTTTGAAATTATTTGTTTAACTGAACATTGGTTGAAAGATTATGAAATGCTAATTAATTATGAAAATTATAGTGTGGGCAGTTGTTTTAACCGCAAATCTATGCTGCGTGGGGGTTCACTAATCTTAGTTAAAAATTCTATTAAATCTAAGACTCGCCAAGATATAGTTGATCTGTCGGTGGAAAATAACATTGAACTCTCCTGTGTTGAGCTAGATAAGCATGTCATAGTGTGCGTTTACAGACACCCAAATTATCAAAACTACTCCGTATTTGAGTCGGTAATGGAAGATATTTTAGCAAAACTTGCAACTGGTAAAAAATCGCTTATTATCTGTGGTGACTTCAATATTAATATCTTAGAAAATAGTTCAAACAGCACTCGATTATTAAGTCTGTTTAAATCTTTCAATTTGTCAAATGTGTTTACAGAACCAACTCGCATAACTACAAGTTCTGCTACATGTATTGATAATGTTTTTTGTTGTTGCGAATACTTAGATAAAGCCATTGTAAATTTTAATTTGCTTTCAAGCAACGATTTGGCCGCTGTGATCAGAAGGGAAGGTGAAGTCCAAAACACCATTACAAAAAATTCAAATACAATCAAGACAAATACCACCCAGCAATCTAAATAGATTTAATAATAACTTAATTAGTAAGTTATGTATACCGGGCCATATTAAAAACAATGAAAATGATGTTTATGAGGAATACTTTTCGGTAGTGTGCACCGAGTTCAATGATACTTTAAAAAAGAAAACAAAATATATTAGCCCAAACTTTTTGTTCAGTGACTGGGCAACTAAGGGTATTAGGAAAAGTAGGGATTTTTTTTTTGAGCTGTATGGCCTTAAGCCTTATATTAACACAGAAACTTTTAGTAAATACGTTGCCACTTATTCAAAATTTTTTTTAAATACCTGCAAGGTAGCTAAAGCCTTGTACATTAGCAACAAGATTAAATCAGCCGATAATAAAATAAAGACGGTTTGGAGAATTATCAATGACGAAACTATCAGGAATAAAAAACATTTAAATAATGATTTCACGCTAAAAACTTCACATGGTCTCATAAGCACAAACAAAGAAGTTGCGCAAGAATTTGTAAATATCTTTACCAATATCCCACTTAAAACGACTGACACCCTAAATTCCTCGCCCTCGCGTTCTATCGATTTATTAAAAGCAAACGTTTCATCCCGCCCGATTGAATTTAAATTCAAGCACATAAACCCCGTAACAGTAATAAAAGCTTTCAAACAAATAAAGATCAAATTTACAGAAGATCTATGGGGAATGTCTATCAAAGTTTGTACCTCCATTATTGAGACTATAGCGCCGTACTTGGCCTTAATATTTAATTTGTGTGTTGATCAAGGAGTCTGTCTTCCCGGATCTAATGAAATTTAGTAAGGTAATACCACTTTTCAAATCCGGGGATAGTAAAGACACCAATAATTATAGACCCATTTCCGTGTTGCCGGTCTTCAGCAAGGTGTTTGAAAAGGTAATGCTAAATCAAATGCTCAATCATTTTAACACCAATAAAAATTTACACGATCAACAGTATGGTTTCACCAAGGGACGTTGTACGACTGACGCCGGTGTCACCTTATTAAAACACATATTTACGGCGTGGGAAGAGGCCCAAGACGCCATAGGAATCTTTTGTGACCTTTCCAAGGCATTTGATTGCGTCAACCACGAAACATTACTCTTGAAACTTGAGCATTACGGCCTTGGAAAACTTGCGCTGAGTTTAGTAAAATCTTATTTAAATGATAGACAACAGCAAGTTTAAATAAATGGAGTCAATTCACTTGGCTTAAAAGTAAAAATTGGTGTACCACAAGGCTCGATATTGGGTCCTTTCCTCTTTTTAGTATATATTAATGATCTACCCCAATTGTTAAAAACTCAACCACAAATGGTGTTATTTGCTGACGATACTTCCTTAATTTTTAAAATTAATAGACGTGCATCAAGACAACGTAAATAATGCCCTACTGCAGGTCCAATTGGTTTACTGCTAATAATTTAGTATTAAATGGGAAACAAACTAAGTGCATAAGATTTTCTTTACCAAATGTCAAAAGTAGTAATTGTGAGATAGTATTGAATCAAGAGAAACTAGAATTCGTCGATAAAACTGTTTTCCTAGGGATCACGCTCGACTCAAGGCTTCAATGGGGTCCGCATATAACATCCCTTGCAGGACGGCTAAGTTCAGCAGCATATGCTGTGAGAAAAATCCGTCAATTTACTGATGTAGATACCGCGAGGCTAGTCTATTTTAGTTACTTTCATAGTATTATGTCATACATACATATATTCTGCAGAAAAGAGCCATCAGAGCCATATATGGCCTCCGCAGGCGCGACTCTCTAAGGGAAATGTTCAAAGATATTAACATCATGACGGTACCTTGTCAATATATCTATGAAAACATCATGTATATTAGGAAAAATCTACATATTTTTAGTAAAAGAGGCGAAAGACACAATTATAGGACTAGAAATAGGGACCAATTAGTTCAACCAGGTTTCAGGCTGGCTAAAGTAGACTCATCTTTTATGGGGTACTGTTTAAAATGTTACAATAACGTACCTCTGCACATACTTCAACTGAATGAAACAAAATTTAAATCATGTTTAAAACGCACACTATGCAGCCAGGCATATTATAAGTTGGGGGATTACATCGCTGATAAAAATGCTTGGCTCAATGCTGGTCCTGCTCCACAAGGGCGCAAAAACTTAATTGATTAGCATTTGGAAATAGGTACTGTTGGAGCTGCTGAAGATTTCAAAAACTATCTTTGCATTGTATAAATTCAATCTATTAGTATTATATAATTGCATAGCACATGTGTGAGTACTATGTACTTACTATAAAGCTACCATTTACTGGGTACGTCTTTCATTGACTTGAATGTGCCCTGGCGGCTGAGAGTATGTCATGCTCACTGTAATGTCTCGCTGATGGTGGCGGGTGTGTTGGATCATTTAGCTCCCTTCAAAATGGTTGAGCTGAATGGTGCTAATTCATGCGTCATGTTCGTGAACGGGCGCCATCAGTAGGGACTGGTCATCTCTTAGCGGCCATGGCTTATTTTAATTTTAGAATTGTTTTTTTTTATTCTTTTTATTACGGACGCTTTTGACGTTTTGCATCGTTCTCACATGTTTAATTTAAACACAAATGATGTAACCAATATTTTGTAGCCATACGTCAATTTAAAAGAGTGTCCGTGGAGTTTCTTGCCCGTTCTTCTCCATAGGTACCTACCTCCTAAGCTTTGGAATGGGTAACTAGCTTCATCTTTATGACTGACCGACCCCTTGACAATTTAAAAGTGCCTGTTTATTTGAAATAAATGCTTTGAGTTTGAGTTATTATAGAGTCATAGCACCGTTGCGAATATTTGAGAGTAAAACATTATAATTATATTTGCCATCAATATTATATTCAAAGGCACGCCATTTATTTTTATAATAATCGTTGACGTGTCTTGTAATTACATGTCAAAGGCAGTCATCGAATGAAACGACTATCAATAAAATTGCTAAAAGACAAATATTTTATGAAAATTAAGTGAAATTAAGTTGGAATTAAATCATGAACTTTTTGGAAAATATTGGAGACGATTGGTTTTTATTTTTTTCTAAGTAATGGCGCATTTACATTAGTCGGTTAGACCGTATTCGGCTGCTGGCCCTATTCGGTCACCGACTAATATAAACAGGTATTCGGTTTGGCTGTATTCGGTCGAGCCCGTTGTCGGTGTCGAGTGCGCCGTGCCCCGCCCGTCGGCCGCCGACCAATGTAAACAACTCAATTTAGGTAAGCGTTTCAGTTAAACCGAATGCGGCTGCCGCCTTCGGTGACCGGCCTAATGTAAATGCGCCATAAGTCATTTGAATTTTACCACAATATTACGAGATATAATATTTTATTTAATCAAATTAAAACAATTTATTAATGCTTCCAGGATTTATTTCCCACGAATGAATCTACTCCTAGCGTGTCCATGTGTGATGCGTTATTTGTTTAACTTACGCAAGTGTGTGGTGTAATTAAGATTGGTTTGTGCTTGCTTTGTTTATTGGGAAGGAAAAATAGTTCGTGGTTCGAGATACTTTCAGTGGGTTATAATTCTTTTTTAGTTTACATTGTTGATAGTCGTTGTAAGACAAGAATTAATTGTGTCGTGAATAATTAATGCCTAGAATCACTGTTCTGAATAATTATGTTGTAGTTGTGTATAGTGTACTGTAACTTACCTACCTATATTTTTTAGATCTGTAAGTGGTTGCGTGGCCACATTTACGCTGGTAGCACACCTCCGCCGCGAAACCATAGCAGCGAAACAGCAGTAGTTCAATTGTACTGGATCGCGTCATGTTCCGCTACTCGAATCGGATGCGAGCATAGTCAGGGAAATCAACAGCTGTTTAGCAATTTGACTTCCATGTAAAATTATCCGTAAGTATATTCAAATCATTGCTGAGAATTAACATTGAAGCATTCTGAGACACGCTGAAATAACGCGGCAACTTGGCGTAGTATGTCAATTTGTTCATTAATTAATTACCCTGATCGTACAAACGCAAGCAACAATATTAGTGAGATTTCAATTTGTTTTATGCAGGAATCAAAAACATACAATACCTACGTACCATAATATCACCATCTGAACATAATTTACAGCTACTATTACATTAATCGAAAAATAGCTGGAATAAGGAAAAATGAAAATATACCAAACGAAATGTCAGGATATATAAGATAATACAAGTAACTAAATGCAGCTCTTTCACCTCCTATAATCCCTACGAAGCGTCTTACGACACCCATGAGATGTAATTATATGACTCTCGGAACCACTCAGCAAAGCTACTATTAAAATAATGTCTTATGGTCTGTTCATACATAGGTTCATTCCTACATCCGTCAGAACAATTCGTGATTATATTTTGGACGGATTCATTATCAATGTTTTTTTTTTTCTCTTGCTTTCTGTGGGAGTGATTTCGTGAAAAGGGACGGAAGTGACAGCTTGTGCATCGAATAGGTAAGTACTTTACAATAGCATGGAATTAGTAAGTACCATATAGAAGGTCTCTACTTAAAATCTACAAACCCACGCCCACTGGTAATGAATAATTATTCGAATAAATATTTCAGTATTTAGCTTTTTTAAGTTTTAAGGTTAATTTTTTATTTTATTTCATTTTGCGTGTGGGGGGGGGGGCACACGAAAAATTAAATAAAATAAAAAAAGTAGTATTTTCTCCATACACTGTTGCCATTAAACTCAATTTATTTTTTTCAAAAATCACGATCCGGAATACTAGTATTTTACTCCAGTCCAACCGGATCCAGCTGAATACCAGTATTTTACATGGAGTATACCAGTATTTTACACATCTGACCTCCACAACCCAGCTACTGGGTAATACCCCTAGGTAGGACTGGTTATCAGACCTTCGTTCTTCTGATGACCCGTAACGACTGCCAAAGATACACGAATGGCAGCCAGGACCAACGGCTTAACGTCCTTTCCGAGGCACGGAAGGGTCTTGGTATGTAAAGATGGTCACCCATCTATCCATCCATATCCATCATTTACCTGATCGATCGGCCCTGGCGGCTGTTATTACTTAGCCACAAGCTCGTCTCATCTTTTTACTACATGAGCTAATATTCTGTTACCTATACCCAGGTTATCACGAGCTGAGACCACCAACCACCACTGTATTGCCAATTGATTCCTTTTACGACCAAGGGCTGAATTGTGAAGGAAAACTACGTGAGAAAACTGGCATGTCCTGTCACGAGTTTTATTTTAAAACATATAATGCTAAGTGAAAGTGGCTTTATACTATCACGGCGAGGCGAGGCGTGGATGGCGTGGAAATGAAATGTTCGTTTTGCATGACATCCTACCTATGTAAAATTTATGCCAATAAATTTTATAGTTTTGGCATGTGCTGATCCAGGCCTTCAATTTGGTACCCATATTGTAACAATTGAAGTTTTTTTTTTCACATTTGAAAATGGAGTCATACTGTCGCCGTATTGTAATATAGCCTATGTCACTCGGGATGATGTAAGGATTCTAACGATACCCCAGAAATCTAAATCGGTTAAGGCGTTTAAAAGTAATGGTGGCACAAAGAAACTCACATAGATACATACATGAACCCTAAACACATTAGACTCCTTTTTGGGCAGTCGTGTAAAAATTGGAAGACAAGTGACATCCACCAACCCGCACTGGGCCGGCGTGGTGGATTACGGCTCACTCCCTCTCAGAGAGAGGTGGCTTGTGTAATGTTCCCAGCTGTTGGGATATTAAAGGCTAATAATTAGGTATGCTGTGGTTATGCTATGCTACGGGTTGAACAGAAGTAGTATTCAGTCTTAATGTTGACGCTGCGTGCTTTAACGTTGGCGTGGCTTGTCGTTTCCAGTGCAACGGACGTGGTTTGAACCAAGAAGCTTATAGATAAAAGTGGAGGCAACACTCTAAATACCTCAGTGAAGACAACTGTAGTCGGACTCTCTCTTTCTAAATACACACATAAGAACGAGACAGTGATATATTGTGTTTTCTGTATCTTATGTATGTATTTAGAAAGAGAGAGTCCGACCACAGTCGTCTTCACTTAGATATTTAGTGTTGCCTCCACTTTTATCTATACCTTCATTGTTTGAACTCATGACCGTTCGCTTGTCAATCTTAAGCCTTTGGGGGTTTGTTGGTAATATTATATTTCCGTTATTATTTTCTTGTTTCCAATGAATCGTGCAAATATTGAGTTTGTGTGAATAAAGCTAATGTTAACAGACCAAACATAATTCTCGTTGCATACATATTTTATACGCTCTAGTTTTAGGGTTCATTGTGTTAGATGAATAAACAAACGCTATTTTGTTGATTCAAACAAGTGTTTTGCAATGGAAAAGCCTGCTTTGAACTACTGTTTAGTTAGTCACAGTCCTAAAATCAACTATCAGATATTATTTATTTCTTCCAAAATAATGATTATAAGAATTGTTTTACTTAGGTTTACTTTTTGTAATGTCAATACTTTTTTAACCAGGTAAATAATAGTACATTACTCGTACTACACCGGCCAGCAAACGAGGCATCGATGGACGGACGTGTTAATGTGGGCCGAGGCAAAGCCGAGGCACATATACGTAAGTCCATCAATGCCTGGTTGCGGCCAAGGCTTGTATAGTATTTTTCTCAAATAATGCGCGGAAATTCAAACTAAGTAAATTATTTATTAATTCCAGATTCAATGACGAACAACGATCATTTTTCACGCGCCAATATGTTAACTTGTTTTTTTTTTTCAAATAACAGCTTTCTATTTACAAGCGAGTGCGAAATTTAAATAAAACATTTAATAAGTTACCTCCTTGGTTGCCATGTTTCTGAGTAAAAGATCGTTCCATTCTTAAATTACACGATAGATAATGAGTTTACTGACTCTTATACGTCAGACCGAAACTCGAAATCCCGAATCACTCTAACACACTCATAATCAAAGCAATATTATATGGCCCAAATTTGAATATCCAATCAAATGCAGCAGCCTTCAAGCCTGAAAACCACCTGAACATCTCCTTCAGATCCCCAACCTAACTTAATCGTAACTATCCTAACTAATATAATAATAGCGAAAGTGAGTTTGTTTGTTACGCTTTCACGCTAAAGCGGCTGAATAGATTTTGATGAAATTTGGTACGTGGGTAGACCATGACCTGGATTAGGAAATAGAATACTTTTTATCTCTATATTCTTACAGGATCGAGAATTATGCGATTGAAACTGCGGGGCACAGCTAGTAATATTATAAAAAATGTGAAAATGTATTAAAATAATTAAAACGCAATGCGAAGCTGCGAAACTCAGTGTTTTTCTTTAATTCCATGATCTGCGGCTGAAAAAATATACACACAGTTAAACGCACAAATATATAATTATATACAGAACCCATTTCCCGCTTCACGGTTCGAACTTTTTGTATCTATATTTTATTTATTTACCACTGTAGTATTTATATTGTTATTTAACTTTAACCTACCGAAGTATGTGAAAGGGGGATAAAAAAATTCTATTGAATCAACAGAAGCAGATTTCCCCTGAGTACAGCGACTGACCGCTGGTTTACCGAGCAGAATTGGAAAAAATGGCGCCGGAAACTTTTTTTGTTTTTGCTTTTTCATTCATACCTACATATATCTAGTGGAGAGTGGGTAATTTAGTTAATTAGTAGTTTTTGTGGTACTGCACAATTTTTAGAGGACGAGCTATACTGTTATTGGAAAAGGTAATTTGCAAGCGGCAATTTTTTGCACCGAAATTAACTCAATGAGTACAATAAAGTACTGTTTTATATTTCCTAATCTCCCGTTCGTTAAACCTCGACTTCAATTTGATATTTGTCGAAGATACTTGCCAGAGTTGGTCCGTGGATGGGTGACCATCTTTACATACCGAGACTCCTCCGTACTTCGAAAAGCACGCTAAGCCGTTGCCGTTGGTCCCGGCTGTCATTCGTGGATCTTTGACAATCGTTACAGGTCGTCAGAAGCCCGAAAGTCTGACATCAAGTCTTACCAAGGGGTATCGTATTACCCAGTTACTGGGTTGTGAAGGGCAAATAGGCAGTCGCTCCATGTAAAATACTGGTATTCAGCTGCATCCGGTAAGACTGGAAGCCAACCCCAACATAGTTGAGAAAAGGCTAGGCAGATTGATTACTTCAATTTGATATTTATGTAACTCACGGATAATACAAATTCATAATTCTATCTGAGAACAGGATTACTTCTTTTGGCTAGTGAGCAATAGAATATTTTCATGGCAAATTGTATGCACTGATTTTTATTCTGACATTTTCGTTGGAAAGATTCATCTGTCACATTGAAAAATATTTAGCTAAATGTCCATTTATAGTGTGAAAAAATGTATGTCTCGGTTTATGTAAAACAGAATGTTACCAAAAATATGTTATACGATCAAAACAGAGTTTTAGGAACAAAAACGCTATAGCTAGGTGAGCAAGAGTGGTCACAGGACTTTCGAACCCTACGTAGAACCTATACGTATATCAACTTTTTTTTTAATCGATTAAACAATGTTTATTCCTCGAAGGCTTTTGGGGAAATGTGGGTGTCCTGATAACATAGTAGACGCACATTTTGCCAGATTTTTTGCCAGGATGGACCTAAAAAACATAAACAACAAAGTTGCTAGAAGCCTAGAAGCTAATCTTTAAAAAAATTCAACCCGAGCTTGCCTCAAATTTTGCCACAATTCTAAGTAGTCCTTCATAGAATATTCAATATTTGCGTATTGAATATTCTATTAAGTTAGCTAGTTAATAATTCAGCAGACTGAAGAAAACCAAGTTCTAACCTTCCAACAATAGAAAAACATCAAAATAACCGAACACAACCAACCCTTACACAAAACTATAACTTCATAACCAAAATACATGTAACAGGAGCAAGAATACCAAATGAAACCATTTCGCATTACCGTCGACTCGAAAACTTATTTAATCTAACTTTTGTCAATTTTCACCATTTTTTCTGCACCTCACTGTAGGGAAACCTAGCTAATGTCACTTTTGCAGTATAGTTAAACTTCCTTGGTGTGTGGGGATAGAATCACTTTATCCACATTACATACTGGCTTCGTGCCAGAGCGTTGCTGTTTTCATTTTACTGCCAACCATATTCTGAATACTCTAGACTTTATTGTAATAACAAGGAAAAATTGAAAACGAAGTGCCTTAATATTTTGACTATGTAGGTAGAGGAAATATTGACGTCGGAATGATCGATCTTGTTAGCTATTCTTAGATGAGGTAAAGGCGAATTTTGATGCTTCAATATTATTATAAAAATCTTGGCGTACAATACCTATTTAAGATAAATTAGAATCAATATCACAAATATAAGAATTATTTAACTTCATAGTATTTAGAACACCACAGATGAAAATATGTACACTTAAACGTTTCCACTTTTCACATACACACCTCCCTACACACACACTACACTCATATACACACTCCTAGATACACAACCACAATCATTCACTCTATCTGCAGTGTTAACAAACACTGTACACAATCAGAAAAGTCACGGTTGTATTTTATAAATTGAAGCCGCAAAATTTCCGACTCCTAAGATACAGGTCTGCACCTAGTTTAGGAGCCCGGAAAGCTGACTATAATTTTAAACTTTGTAGTACAACTCTCTGTTTCCATATGATATGTACTGTGTTGTTGTTTTTTATGTACTAATAAACTTATATATTACTATCGGGAATTATGATGAGAGTTAAGTTAAGAGTTATTACTATCGCGGCGTCAAGAATGGTCGAATTAAGCGGGTGCAATGTGCCCAAGATATGCGTGAAAAACTAAGCTAGTTATTCTAACGGAGGCTCTTTTATGCAGTTAATATTCATCCCTACTCAGGCATATCCTAGAGTACTCTCTTCTACGCCAGATTTTTTTACTTGAGATTTTCTTGAACAAACGTAACAGAAACTGACACTCAACGTGTCCCAGGAAACATTAAACTGTGTTGCAACTTGCTACAAACTTAATCAACAAAAAGGTGCTGCGAGAAAATACTAAGTTTTTTACTTTACCTACAGAGAAGTTGGCGTATCTTTTGTACAGGAGGTTCAACAACAAAACAACTACCTACAAGGATTGGCTACGATTCGGAGATCTTTGTCATAATAGGACGCTGCCGCGACTCTTATACGTTAGACCGAAACTCGAAATCCCGAATCACTTTATCCCAAATGAATGCTTTCTCGAATCACGTTATTCCAAATTAACGCTACCCTGAATCAAGTTATTCCGAAGGAACGCCTTCCCGAATAACGTGAATACGAAATAACGTTATCTCCAACGAACGCAATCCTTAAAACGTTATTTGACCCTCAGCTTTCCACACGTTACCATAGCCGACTTGGAAATCTCCTCTTCTTGGGATAGATTACGAACTCAAGTCAGCCGGAGCAATAACAATAATCCACAGACGGGGGTTCATGAACGGCTCAGATCTCGAGTACGTATGCAGCATCTGCCCACAGACATTAGCCCTCTTTCCATCTTGCGCTGCATGCCTTGTTACCTGTGCACTTAAAGACGAATAAAACTTATAACCTCATTGTTATTGGATACTGTCAATCAATTTCTCTAGTCTATCTGTCTGGTCAAGATGTTAGGAAGCACCAAGTCTTGAGGTAATATAAAAATATTGTAAACATCCACACGATACAATTGTTTATACCTACTGTTACATTAACCATGGTATTTTAAATCTCAGGCACCAGAAGCCTCATTTGTATGTTTTATAATATCTTAGCAGTATCTTCTGTTCCATTACCTACTTATCTGAGAACCTAAGTACCGACAGGTTGTTTGCTCTTCTACAAACATCATTAATATCTCATTATCTTCAGATAAGTTCGTTACGGAAAACGTAGATCCCTGATACAGGGTTTTTCTTTGCTAATTTATATCTTACGAAACTAGGTTATAACGTCTTCGTGAACGCAACATCAGAGGTTTATTTTTTAAACAATTTACTTAATGACTTCTGAATAAATGATACATTTTAAAAATAAACTGCCAACGTAGTTGAACTCGGAAGGCACAGCTACTATAATATTAACTAATATCTCATTTCAGCAAATCATCGTTTACTTATCATTTAATTCTGTCACTCTATGAGATTAGCGCGAATACAAGATAATTATTATGAACACATTCATCTACTAACATTAATCATCTTCAAAGATATCTTACTGAAACAATGGCACTAGTTATTGTTTTACTAAACTACCTGGCTCTAATATACTAATATACACGATGTTGTAATATGAACGAGCGTATTAATATTGTATGTCTAATTATAAACTTAAACCTATATAATCTTAAGTAGGAGATCATGAAAACAGAACGCCTCATAATGGAGTTTCCTTGAAGATGGCTATACAAAAGAAGACGTTGAATTTTAAAATACTGACAAGGAAATTGATTGCCAGTGCATACAACTGTCAAAGAATGATCTATAGTAGTGATTTGAATAAGGGCTGTAAAAGTACTCATATGGCGCTGACAAGAGGCAAACAATGAAAAAAAAAATTGCCAAATCTATGTAGTTTGTGGTAGCGGAAAAAATATATTATGTTAATCGTGAACATATTTTCAGAACTTAGTTGTTACCAAAACACATTTTGAAAAAAAATCTTGATACAAATTAACGGTAAATATTTTTTTTTTAAACTAACCTATTGTCTTTAGTTCCAACTCAAAATATCTCTATTAAATATGAACGTCCGTTGGTATTTAATTAATAAAAAGAACATCTTATTTAAATACAGAACCTGATTGTTTTTTTTTTTCGATAACTCAACTCGTTTTGGAGTAAATAGATAATTGCTTCATATTTTGCAATAAATTACAAGCGTTGTGTCATTGCGCTTCTCTTTCTTTTATATGCAATCCGACAGTGACTGCGCCTTAGTTGTTGTCAGGGTCTTAACGATATCGAGAGTTACTTGTTCTCTCCGTTATTAAGATAAATATTTTGTACTGGACCATACCTAACTGCTGGTTACGTAGATATTGAAGGTAAAAGTTCCAACTTTATTTGATATATTTCGATGTGTTACACATTCTTTCCTCTCGCTTTCTATAGGATTTATTTCGTCAAAACGGACGGAAGTGTGTAACAGGAAGTGCATGACATCCTATACCAAAGAAAATCTAAGGATAGAGAAGATAATACAAGATTACTTGTATTATCTTTCTATATCTATATATCTTATACATCCCTTAGTAGCGTCTTACGACACCCATGAGATGTAATTATATGACTTTCGAAACTACTCAGCAAAGCTACTATTAAAATAATGTCTTATGGTCTGTTCATACATAGGTTCATTCCTACATCCATCAGGACAATACGTAATAATATTTTGGACGGATTCATATCTATGTTTTTTTTTATGTGTAACATCCTCTCGTTCATTCGTCTCGCTTTCTGTGGGATTGATTTCGTGAAAAGGGATGGAAGTGTGTAACAAGAAGTGACAGCTTGAGCATGGATTAGGTAAGTACTTTTTAATAGCATGGAATTAGTAAGTACTTTATAATAGACTGCCTCATTGGTCTAGTGGTCGCAAGCAGGACTGCTGAGCATGAGGTCCCGGGTTCGATTCCCAGGTCGGGCAAAGTGTTATTGGGATTTTCCATTAAGAATTTCTCAGAAGCAGCCCGGAGTCTGGATTTGTGCTCGGTTGATGGCAATAGGCTCGCCCCCTATTACATGGGACTTAAACATAACTGGCGAAATGTGGGTGTACTATTAGGTACACCTCTGCCTAACCCTTCGGGGATTACAGGCGTGATGTTATGTTATGTTTATAATAGCATGTAATTAGTGTACTCATGGAATTAGTAAGAACTATATAGATTGTAAGTAGAGGGGGTCATTTCTGTCGCTGTTCAGTTGCTTATTACCAAAGTGAGATGTCAGATGTTATGACATCATATGCGACTACTGAAAGGGTCGCTCGTTTTTATTACGAAAACTAGTTTTACATATTATTATCTATAACTTCTTTTTAAATGCTCGCACGATCCCTGTACCTTTGTATGTATAAGCACAGTGTTTTTCATGCGGCCCTGGCGGCTGTTATTACTTAGCCACAAGCTCGTCTCATCTTTTTACTACATGAGCTAATATTCTGTTACCTATACCCAGGTTATCACGAGCTGAGATTGAAAAAAAAATGCCAATTGATTCCTTTTACGACCAAGGGTTGAATTGTGAAGGAAAACTACGTGAGAACACTGGCATGTCCTGTCACGAGTTTTATTTTAAAACATATAATGCTAAGTGAAAGTGGCTTTATACTATCACGGCGAGGCGAGGCGTGGATGGCGTAGAAATGAAATGTTCGTTTTGCATGTTACATCCTACCTATGTAAAATGTATGCCAATAAATTTTATAGTTTTGGCATGTGCTCATCCAGGCCTTCAATTTGGTACCCATATTGTAACAATTGAAGTTTTTTTTTTTCACATTTGAAAATGGAGTCATACTGTCGCCTTATTGTAATATAGCCTATGTCACTCGGGATGATGTAAGGATTCTAACGATACCCCAGAAATCTAAATCTGTTAAGGCGTTTAAAAGTAATGGTGGCACAAAGAAACTCACATAGATACATACATGAACCCTAAACACATTACACTCCTTTTTGGGCAGTCGTGTAAAAATTGGAAGACAAGTGACATCCACCAACCCGCACTGGGCCGGCGCACAGTGGGCCCATACTGAAAATTAGTGGACTTAGGCAACAAAGTTCCTATATCGATGCGATTTTTTTTTATATGACGTTTTATATTATTCCTGACAACTTTTATTCTTATAAAATTTCTTCTAAAGTTGATAGTTTGTCTTGAAAAAAATTAATTAGATTTTTTTGTATGGAGCGAATCACGTTTAATTTTTTTTCTTCAATTGTACTAATATGTTGAGTGTGTGGCGTGAGTATATGATAGCTAGAGTCATTCTCTATCCACGAAAAAAAAAATCAGCGCCGGCCATCTGCGGCAGCGCGAGTAATCATTCGGTAAAAAAATAATAATTTGTAAGAATTTTTTTGTCATTTAAAATAAATTCAAAGCATATTTTTTGTCTCATTTGGCTGTTTTCACCTTCTTTTTAGTTAAATAAATAGTTTTAATAGCGCATACGTACTTAGAACTAGTAATTCTGGTAGAGATTTAGTTATTATTGCATGTTATCGGTACAAATGAGTCATCAATCACAATGCAGGTGCTCTGCATTGTGATTGATGACTCATTTGTTTGTGCGCGCATAGCTAATGAGTCATCGAAAAATGCTCGTCTCTGATTGGCTGTGTTATTTTTTAACTTCACGTTATCTATTGTTGAATAAATATATCGTAATGTTTCAGGTTATACTAATTTTGTTAATGATAGGTGAAATAATTTAAATTTGTACGGGCAAGTCGTTGATAATTATCTACATAATCAACTGTATGTATATTATTATAGTATAAGTTATCGTACGTATGATCAATATGAAACTGTGAAGTAATTGTAGCCCTGAAAAGGGCTGTTTGTCATATTCCTAACCCTGATGGGCTTTTGTGGGAATAATTTAGAGCCGGATCACATTATTTCTTGTTCCAGAAGTGCTAGTGGGTCCGGCAAATTTTCGGACTCTGCTATGAGGCATTCTTCTTCCTCCATAATTTTACTGTCACAGGGAGGCTCAGTAGTCTGTAACAACTGAGTTGCTTCAGGCAACAACTCATTATGAACCTGTTTCATTATTTTAGGCCTTATGTAGGATATGTGGGGATCAGAGCTTATTAGAAGTCCATGGAGGATGTCTTCGTTTGTTGCTATTCTCCCCGTTTTCCGAGTGTCCCCGTCTCCCTGACGTTTCTGAAGTCCTTATTACGGGCTTCCGAAGCTTCTTCAGATAAGGTACCTAAAACGAATATGTACATACATTTTAATTTCAAAACGCAATCGAGTCAAATAATACATCAAACTATATTTATTTTTTACTTACCGATTGGCAAAACACCAAAGTGGTTACAGATGTCTGCACCGTGCATTAGAAGTTTATGTACACTAACTGGCATGTAGTACCACGAATAGTGTTGCACGTACACATCAGCTGTTTCTCTACAGTATCTTCTAAATTTTTCACAGTCAATGTTTTTGCCTGATGATATGGCTTGTAGAATAACGGAAAATCTGAAAATCAGATTTTCGTCAATTCCCGTTATTCTGGAAGATCTTTTGTAATCTTGGAAAAAGCGCCTCGCTGTATTCCCGTCGTTTGTAGTTCCAAAACCCTAAAATGGGAAAACAATACTGTAATATACAATACATAGAGATATAATTCACAAACAACATAAAGAGAGCGAAAATTAAATACATACCTGTTTGACTATATCAATCAGCATTCCAGTTTGCTCACGAAACTCTTGCTGTGTGGTATTTTTTTTAGCTTGTTTCAAAGCCTTATGTTTGCCGCGAGCAGTCCATCGTTGAAAATCCAGATTATAAGATATATGGAGAAGACATTCCATACACCGAATCTTCATATGCAGTGAAGAAATTCCTTGTTTGTAAATTTCTTCACGAAGTGGTTTAGAAGTCAAAGCGTCTAAATTATTCATCTCACTCGGTTTTGCCAAGCAAATGGGACACGTTGCATATGATGGTACTCCAGCAATAATATTGGCCACTTTTCCATCAATCATGGTCATATGCAATTCATGTGATACAATAATATTTCCACACTGTGTAGATAGATATTCGTTCATCAATTTGTTTTTTCATCTCAGACTCTTCAGACTTTATAAAGTCAGCTGTCTCCGAAGCGAAAGTGAACTTCACTGGTCGACAGTACAGAGTTGAGCAAGGTGTGGGGTTCTCCCAAACTAGATTTTCATTCCCAGATGATGGCCTAGTAGACACTAGCCGAAGAGGGACGATGCTTATCATGACTACTGATGAATCATCGAACTCTGTAGCTGTGTTTGACGTTTTCTGTTTATAGGTACTCTGCGATGAAGAACCATCAAGTCCCCATTTCCAGGTCAACTTGAGTTCTTCATTTTGAGGCCTATCAACAGTATTTATATCAAGTAATATCCTCTCCACAGTGTGGTCCAATAGCGCTTGCAATTTAATGTGAGCTCCGTTTTCGGTAATCTCCATACTCTCTTGTGGTGGGTAACATCTTTTCTTGGCATTTACAAGCTTTGGATAAGATGGAAAGGCAGCACAGTTTTCTTCTTTCAGAAATTGTCGAAGAGCTAAGTACTTCCATTTCGAGAGCGCAACTGATGTATAAAGAGCTAAACACTTATCTTCAGAGGCAGTACTTAAGCTCTGCTTTTTGAATAGTCTCTCTTCTACTTCGGATAGCGCATCTGGATTACTGGAAAGGTATTCGACCACTTTTGCCAGATTCGTTTTGCCGTTGTCTTTCAATTTTGTTATGTACCAGTGCTGCAACTCTTCCTCGGAATTTTCTTCTACTATGGAAGTAGAACGTCTTTTCTTTTGCTTATTACTTAACTCTTCGAACGGTTTTCTGTGCTCCTTTTCTGTAGATGTTCCCGCTTCCGCAGTACATACTGCAAGAGTAGGAACATGGCAATCTATATCCACAAGCTCAGATAAGGCAGCGTCCGAAAAGCCCATCACACTTCTCAGATCAACACTGTCACAAACAGGCCAGTTGATGTTTTTTTCCAACCACTTGCGATTAATTACACGATTCATAAAAGTTTTTTGATTTCTACTTGACTCTATCCACTTTTTATTTAAATTTACACAAAAAAGTCGACAGAACTCCTTGATTCGGTTCTTGTCTTCTTCAGAAACTTCGGTAGTCAAGACAGAAATGATACTTTCATACAGAAACATATGATTTTTCAGATCACCGCCACTTCTTAATTTCACAAAAAGATCTAGGTTGGTACAAAATCCAGCCATAGTTCTAATGTAAATATAAAAATACAAGTATTTCACTGTGTTCACAAACAAGCGACAAGAGCGAAACTAGATGGACTTAATGAATGTCTTTATATTTATAGTTAGTGTTAATTACTCAAGTAGTGGACATAACAGTGAGTGAAAATTATTCAGCCAAAATTAATCATCAATCACAATGCAGGTGCTACCGATAACATGCAATAATAACTAAATCTCTACCAGAATTACTAGTTATAAGTACGTATGCGCTATTAAAACTATTTATTTACTAAAAATAAGGTGAAAACAGCCAAATGAGACAAAAAATATGCTTTGAATTTATTTTAAATGACAAAAAAATTCTTCCAAATTATTATTTTTTTACCGAATGATTACTCGCGCTGCCGCAGATGGCCGGCGCTGATTTTTTTTTCGTGGATAGAGAATGACCCTAGCTATCATATACTCACGCCACACACTCAACATATTAGTACAATTGAAGAAAAAAAATTAAACGTGATTCGCTCCATACAAAAAAATCTAATTAATTTTTTTCAAGACAAACTATCAACTTTGGAAGAAATTTTATAAGAATAAAAGTTGTCAGGAATAATATAACACGTCATATAAAAAAAAATCGCATCGATATAGGAACTTTGTTGCCTAAGTCCACTAATTTTCAGTATGGGCCCACTGTGCGGCGTGGTGGATTACGGCTCACTCCCTCTCAGAGAGAGGTGGCTTGTGTAATGTTCCCAGCTGTTGGGACATTAAAGGCTAATAATTAGGTATGTTGTGGTTATGCTATGCTACGGGTTGAACAGAAGTAGTATTCAGTCTTTATGTTGACGCTGCGTGCTTTAACGTTGGCGTGGCTTGTCGTTTCCAGTGCAACGGACGTGGTTTGAACCAAGAAGCTTATAGATAAAAGTGGAGGCAACACTCTAAATACCTCAGTGAAGACAACTGTGGTCGGACTCTCTCTTTCTAAATACACACATAAGAACGAGACAGTGATATATTGTGTTTTCTGTATCTTATGTATGTATTTATAAAGAGAGAGTCCGACCACAGTCGTCTTCACTTAGATATTTAGTGTTGCCTCCACTTTTATCTATACCTTCATTGTTTGAACTCATGACCGTTCGCTTGTCAATCTTAAGCCTTTGGGGGTTTGTTGGTGATATTATATTTCCGTTATTATTTTCTTGCTTCCAATGAATCGTGCAAATATTGAGTTTGTGTGAATAAAGCTAATGTTTACAGACCAAACATAATTCTCGTTGCATACATATTTTATACGCTCTAGTTTTAGGGTTCATTGTGTTAGATGAATAAACAAACGCTATTTTGTTGATTCAAACAAGTGTTTTGCAATGGAAAAGCCTGCTTTGAACTACTGTTTAGTTAGTCACAGTCCTAAAATCAACTATCAGATATTATTTATTTCTTCCAAAATAATGATTATAAGAATTGTTTTACTTAGGTTTACTTTTTGTAATGTCAATACTTTTTTAACCAGGTAAATAATAGTACATTACTACACCGGCCAGCAAACGAGGCATCGATGGACGGACGTGTTAATGTGGGCCGAGGCGAAGCCGAGGCACATATACGTAAGTCCATCAATGCCTGGTTGCGGCCAAGGCTTGTATAGTGCTTTTCTCAAATAATGCGCGGAAATTCAAACTAAGTAAATTATTTATTAATTCCAGATTCAATGACGAACAACGATCATTTTTCACGCGCCAATATGTTAACTTGTTTTTTTTTTCAAATAACAGCTTTCTATTTACAAGCGAGTGCGAAATTTAAATAAAACATTTGATAAGTTACCTCCTTGGTTGCCATGTTTCTGAGTAAAAGATCGTTCCATTCTTAAATTACACGATAGATAATGAGTTTACTGACTCTTATACGTCAGACCGAAACTCGAAACCCCGAATCACTCTAACACACTCATAATCAAAGCAAAATTATATGGCCCAAATTTGAATGTCCAATCAAATGCAGCAGCCTTCAAGCCTGAAAACCACCTGAACATCTCCTTCAGATCCCCAACCTAACTTAATCGTAACTATCCTAACTAATATAATAATAGCGAAAGTGAGTTTGTTTGTTACGCTTTCACGCTAAAGCGGCTGAATAGATTTTGATGAAATTTGGTACGTGGGTAGACCATGACCTGGATTAGGAAATAAAATACTTTTTATCTCTATATTCTTACAGGATCGAGAATTATGCGAGTGAAACTGCGGGGCACAGCTAGTAATATTATAAAAAATGTGAAAATGTATTAAGATAATTAAAACGCAATGCGAAGCTGCGAAACTCAGTGTTTTTCTTTAATTCCATGATCTGCGGCTGAAAAAATATACACACAGTTAAACGCACAAATATATAATTATATACAGAACCCATTTCCCGCTTCACGGTTCGAACTTTTTGTATCTATATTTTATTTATTTACCACTGTAGTATTTATATTGTTATTTAACTTTAACCTACCGAAGTATGTGAAAGGGGGATAAAAAAATTCTATTGAATCAACAGAAGCAGATTTCCCCTGAGTACAGCGACTGACCGCTGGTTTACCGAGCAGAATTGGAAAAAATGGCGCCGGAAACTTTTTTTGTTTTTGCTTTTTCATTCATACCTACATATATCTAGTGGAGAGTGGGTAATTTAGTTAATTAGTAGTTTTTGTGGTACTGCACAATTTTTAGAGGACGAGCTATACTGTTATTGGAAAAGGTAATTTGCAAGCGGCAATTTTTTGCACCGAAATTAACTCAATGAGTACAATAAAGTACTGTTTTATATTTCCTAATCTCCCGTTCGTTAAACCTCGACTTCAATTTGATATTTGTGGAAGATACTTGCCAGAGTTGGTCCGTGGATGGGTGACCATCTTTAAATACCGAGACTCCTCCGTACTTCGAAAAGCACGCTAAGCCGTTGCCGTTGGTCCCGGCTGTCATTCGTGGATCTTTGACAATCGTTACGGGTCGTCAGAAGCCCGAAAGTCTGACATCAAGTCTTACCAAGGGGTATCGTATTACCCAGTTACTGGGTTGTGAAGGGCAAATAGGCAGTCGCTCCATGTAAAATACTGGTATTCAGCTGCATCCGGTAAGACTGGAAGCCAACCCCAACATAGTTGAGAAAAGGCTAGGCAGATTGATTACTTCAATTTGATATTTATGTAACTCACGGATAATACAAATTCATAATTCTATCTGAGAACAGGATTACTTCTTTTGGCTAGTGAGCAATAGAATATTTTCATGGCAAATTGTATGCACTGATTTTTATTCTGACAATTTCGTTGGAAAGATTCATCTGTCACATTGAAAAATATTTAGCTAAATGTCCATTTATAGTGTGAAAAAATGTATGTCTCGGTTTATGTAAAACAGAATGTTACCAAAAATATGTTATACGATCAAAACAGAGTGTTAGGAACAAAAACGCAATAGCTAGGTGAGCAAGAGTGGTCACAGGACTTTCGAACCCTACGTAGAACCTATACGTATATCAACATTTTTTTTAATCGATTAAACAATATTTATTCCTCGAAGGCTTTTGGGGAAATGTGGGTGTCCTGATAACATAGTAGACGCACATTTTGCCAGATTTTTTGCCAGGATGGACCTAAAAAACATAAACAACAAAGTTGCTAGAAGCCTAGAAGCTTATCTTTAAAAAAATTCAACCCGAGCTTGCCTCAAATTTTGCCACAATTCTAAGTAGTCCTTCATAGAATATTCAATATTTGCGTATTGAATATTCTATTAAGTTAGCTAGTTAATAATTCAGCAGACTGAAGAAAACCAAGTTCTAACCTTCCAACAATAGAAAAACATCAAAATAACCGAACACAACCAACCCTTACACAAAACTATAACTTCATAACCAAAATACACGTAACAGGAGCAAGAATACCAAATGAAACCATTTCGCATTACCGTCGACTCGAAAACTTATTTAATCTAACTTTTGTCAATTTTCACCATTTTTTCTGCACCTCACTGTAGGGAAACCTAGCTAATGTCACTTTTGCAGTATAGTTAAACTTCCTTGGTGTGTGGGGATAGAATCACTTTATCCACATTACATACTGGCTTCGTGCCAGAGCGTTGCTGTTTTCATTTTACTGCCAACCATATTCTGAATACTCTAGACTTTATTGTAATAACAAGGAAAAATTGAAAACGAAGTGCCTTAATATTTTGACTATGTAGGTAGAGGAAATATTGACGTCGGAATGATCGATCTTGTTAGCTATTCTTAGAGGAGGTAAAGGCGAATTTTGATGCTTCAATATTATTATAAAAATCTTGGCGTACAATACCTATTTAAGATAAATTAGAATCAATATCACAAATATAAGAATTATTTAACTTCATAGTATTTAGAACACCACAGATGAAAATATGTACACTTAAACATTTCCACTTTTCACATACACACCTCCCTACACACACACTACACTCATATACACACTCCTAGATACACAACCACAATCATTCACTCTATCTGCAGTGTTAACAAACACTGTACACAATCAGAAAAGTCACGGTTGTATTTTATAAATTGAAGCCGCAAAATTTCCGACTCCTAAGATACAGGTCTGCACCTAGTTTAGGAGCCCGGAAAGCTGACTATAATTTTAAACTTTGTAGTACAACTCTCTGTTTCCATATGATATGTACTGTGTTGTTGTTTTTTATGTACTAATAAACTTATATATTACTATCGGGAATTATGATGAGAGTTAAGTTAAGAGTTATTACTATCGCGGCGTCAAGAATGGTCGAATTAAGCGGGTGCAATTTGCCCAAGATATGCGTGAAAAACTAAGCTAGTTATTCTAACGGAGGCTCTTTTATGCAGTTAATATTCATCCCTACTCAGGCATATCCTAGAGTACTCTCTTCTACGCCAGATTTTTTTACTTGAGATTTTTCTTGAACAAACGTAACAGAAACTGACACTCAACGTGTCCCAGGAAACATTAAACTGTGTTGCAACTTGCTACAAACTTAATCAACAAAAAGGTGCTGCGAGAAAATACTAAGTTTTTTACTTTACCTACAGAGAAGTTGGCGTATCTTTTGTACAGGAGGTTCAACAACAAAACAACTACCTACAAGGATTGGCTACGATTCGGAGATCTTTGTCATAATAGGACGCTGCCGCGACTCTTATACGTTAGACCGAAACTCGAAATCCCGAATCACTGTATCCCAAATGAATGCTTTCTCGAATCACGTTATCCCAAATGAACGCTATCTCGAATCACGTTATTCCAAATTAACGCTATCCTGAATCAAGTTATTCCGAAGGAACGCCTTCCCGAATAACGTGAATACGAAATAACTTTATCACCAACGAACGCAATCCTTAAAACGTTATTTGACCCTCAGCTTTCCACACGTTACCATAGCCGACTTGGAAATCTCCTCTTCTTGGGATAGATTACGAACTCAAGTCAGCCGGAGCAATAACAATAATCCACAGACGGGGGTTCATGAACGGCTCAGATCTCGAGTGCGTATGCAGCATCTGCCCACAGACAATAGCCCTCTTTCCATCTTGCGCTGCATGCCTTGTTACCTGTGCACTTAAAGACGAATAAAACTTATAACCTCATTGTTATTGGATACTGTCAATCAATTTCTCTAGTCTATCTGTCTGGTCAAGATGTTAGGAAGCACCAAGTCTTGAGGTAATATAAAAATATTGTAAACATCCACACGATACAATTGTTTATACCTACTGTTACATTAACCATGGTATTTTAAATCTCAGGCACCAGAAGCCTCATTTGTATGTTTTATAATATCTTAGCAGTATCTTCTGTTCCATTACCTACTTATCTGAGAACCTAAGTACCGACAGGTTGTTTGCTCTTCTACAAACATCATTAATATCTCATTATCATACATGCCCCCTTCAGATAAGTTCGTTACGGAAAACGTAGATCCCTGATACAGGGGTTTTCTTTGCTAATTTATATCTTACGAAACTAGGTTATAACGTCTTCGTGAACGCAACATCAGAGGTTTATTTTTTAAACAATTTACTTAATAACTTCTGAATAAATGATACATTTTAAAAATAAACTGCCAACGTAGTTGAACTCGGAAGGCACAGCTACTATAATATTAACTAATATCTCATTTCAGCAAATCATCGTTTACTTATCATTTAATTCTGTCACTCTATAAGATTAGCGCGAATACAAGATAATTATTATGAACACATTCATCTACTAACATTAATCATCTTCAAAGATATCTTACTGAAACAATGGCACTAGTTATTGTTTTACTAAACTATCTGGCTCTAATATACACGATGTTGTAATATGAACGAGCGTATTAATATTGTATGTCTAATTATGAACTTAAACCTATATAATCTTAAGTAGGAGATCATGAAAACAGAACGCCTCATAATGGAGTTTCCTTGAAGATGGCTATACAAAAGAAGACGTTGAATTTTAAAATACTGACAAGGAAATTGATTGCCAGTGCATACAACTGTCAAAGAATGATCTATAGTAGTGATTTGAATAATGGCTGTAAAAGTACTCATATGGCGCTGACAAGAGGCAAACAATGAAAAAAAAAATTGCCAAATCTATGTAGTTTGTGGTAGCGGAAAAAATATATTATGTTAATCGTGAACATATTTTCAGAACTTAGTTGTTACCAAAACACATTTAAAAAAAAATCTTGATACAAATTAACGGTAAATATTTTTTTTTAAACTAACCTATTATCTTTAGTTCCAACTCAAAATATCTCTATTAAATATGAACGTCCGTTGGTATTTAATTAATAAAAAGAACATCTTATTTAAATACAGAACCTGATTGTTTTTTTTTTTTCGATAACTCAACTCGTTTTGGAGTAAATAGATAATTGCTTCATATTTTGCAATAAATTACAAGCGTTGTGTCATTGCGCTTCTCTTTCTTTTATATGCAATCCGACAGTGACTGCGCTTTAGTTGTTGTCAGGGTCTTAACGATATCGAGAGTCACTTGTTCTCTCCGTTATTAAGATAAATATTATGTACTGGACCATACCTAGGATAACTGCTGGTTACGTAGATATTGAAGGTAAAAGTTCCAACTTTATTTGATATATTTCGATGTGTTACACATTCTTTCCTCTCGCTTTCTATAGGATTTATTTCGTCAAAACGGACGGAAGTGTGTAACAGGAAGTGCATGACATCCTATACCAAAGAAAATCTAAGGATAGAGATGATAATACAAGATTACTTGTATTATCTTTCTATATCTATATATCTTATACATCCCTTAGTAGCGTCTTACGACACCCATGAGATGTAATTATATGACTTTCGAAACTACTCAGCAAAGCTACTATTAAAATAATGTCTTATGGTCTGTTCATACATAGGTTCATTCCTACATCCATCAGGACAATACGTAATAATATTTTGGACGGATTCATATCTATGTTTTTTTTTATGTGTAACATCCTCTCGTTCATTCGTCTCGCTTTCTGTGGGATTGATTTCGTGAAAAGGGATGGAAGTGTGTAACAAGAAGTGACAGCTTGAGCATGGATTAGGTAAGTACTTTTTAATAGCATGGAATTAGTAAGTACTTTATAATAGACTGCCTCATTGGTCTAGTGGTCGCAAGCAGGACTGCTGAGCATGAGGTCCCGGGTTCGATTCCCAGGTCGGGCAAAGTGTTATTGGGATTTTACATTAAGAATTTCTCAGAAGCAGCCCGGAGTCTGGATTTATGCCCGGTTGATGGCAATAGGCTCGCCCCCTATTACATGGGACTTAAACATAACTGGCGAAATGTGGGTGTACTATTAGGTACATCTCTGCCTAACCCTTCGGGGATTACAGGCGTGATGTTATGTTATGTTTATAATAGCATGTAATAGCATGTAATTAGTGTACTCATGGAATTAATAAGAACTATATAGATTGTAAGTAGAGGGGGTCATTTCTGTCGCTGTTCAGTTGCTTCTTACCAAAGTGAGATGTCAGATGTTATGACATCATATGCGACTACTGAAAGGTTCGCTCGTTTTTATTACGAAAACTAGTTTTACATATTATTATCTATAACTTCTTTTTAAATGCTCGCACGATCCCTGTACCTTTGTATGTATAAGCACAGTGTTTTTCATGCGTTATGTTGCGCACTACCGTAAACAGCGTATTTTCACACCAAAAATATAAGCCTAGCAAAATTTTTGCACAAAGTTACTTAGTTTGATAAACAGTAAACAGTGCCTCAGAAAGCACGTTAAGTTATTGGTCCCGGCTGTCATTCGTGGATCTTTGACAGTCGTTAGGGGTCGTCAGAAGCCCAAAAGCCAAGGTGTCTTACCAAGGGGTATCGTATTACCCAGTTACTGGATTGTGGAGGTCAGATAGGCAGTAGCTCCATGTAAAATACTGGTATTCAGTTGCATCTGATTAGACTAGAAGCCGACCCCAACATAGTTGGGAAAAGTCTAGGTAGATTGAGTTTCATGAACAGAATGCTTAAATGACGCCTTCATGAAGGGTCTTGAAGGGTCCCATTTATGGATAATTTAGGTTGGTATTCAATTCGTCTACCAGTTAATTTCCCTGACTTTACATCTATAAATAGTAGTACTATTTATTCTGTTAAAAGAATTCGATTCCTATGTTGTCAGATATCGAATGCTGGGGATCTACTCCGAAGCGCTAAACCGAAGTATCGGCCGAATGTTCGGCCGTTTTATAACTTCCACAGTTTCCTTTATGGACTTTGAGTCCTTACCCGACTTCAAGTCACAGTTTTGACTTTGGCTTATCTCTTCAACTGCTTTTATTTTTTTCACCGTAGTCAGCGATAGTTAGCCGTAGTAAAGAAACGACCGAACATTCGGTCGATACTTCGGTTTAGTGCTTCGGAGTAGACCCCCTGTACTCCATACAGTGTAAATAGCAATGATTAGTGTTGTCATATAAAAGTAAATAGTAAATTCCTACATCGCTTTAGCTCCTATGTGACCTTTAGAACTTCACATCGACAAACTTATTTCGAGAAGACCCACACAAGTGAACCAACCACACATGACACTTGATGATCTCATCTCAAACAACGTTAATATATCAAGCTTTGCGAATCTAATTAAAAAACTTCCAGCGTTATTAAAAGCTCCACATACTGGCATTATGAAAAAAGTTCCCTATTTCGTTCAGTATGTTAAACTTCCCAAAAGGATCCGTTACACAGTCTAAAGTTTGTGCAAAGTTAAGTCCTGGTTTATTGTGATTGCTCTTAATACTTTTAAGGCGGTAGCGGCGCATTGCGGTGTACAATCGAAACTTAGTCAAAGAGAATAAAACTCGCAACAATATGCAATGGCTGCTTATACCCGAGCCAAAGCGTGAACTGAGTTTAGTCGTTATTCTTAAAATGGTGCAATCGAATGGTTTTGAATCACGTTATTCTGCAATTGTGTTGATTGTTGAAACTTTTTGGTTCGGTTTTGCGCTTTTTGAGAGTTATGTTTGGTTATTTTAAGAACATTAACTTGTGTTGCGTAATGCAAATTCTTTTACATTTTATTGTATAGATTCAAGTTTTATATCTGAACAGACAGCTGTGCTGCTGTACTGAGTTTGTTGCGCCACTTCTTCTTCCCAGCTAAAGCACTAGGAAGTGGTGAAGGGTGGGCGTTTTTGGGGGACTGTCTTATGTAATTTTTGACGTTCGAAAAGTGCTGATTCTCAGCCTAGTTTGAATAAATGACTTTTGATTTTGATTTTGCTGTTATTGGAGTTCATTCTTGACGTAAGGCAAGTATCGTTTTATTATTATTATTATATAAGATTAATATCATTGTATGAACCTCGTGGGCTGTTTCACAACGTGGTGCGTGGCGCGTGGCGCGTGTGGCGCGGGAAAAGAGTTCATGCCTTTCCAGCAGGCTTAGCACGAGAACCATAGAGAAGCGTTTTGTCGACAGCAGAATAGACAAAAATTACATTTCCGTGTAGACAGTAGAACATTTTCAGTAGGCAAGCCATTTCTTTTATACAGTAGCGTAGACATAGAAAGCGTCATGCTAAGCCTGCAGGAACTCTTTTCGATGCCATCTCGAAACAACCCTCCACCAGCTTTTTTGGGGAAGCCTTTTCCCAACAGTGGGACAGTATAGGCTATTAAAAAAAACGTGTTTGTAAACAAATTTAATGTGCACAAAACTCATATAATCTTATCGTCATATTCAGAACCTCTGTTATCCTTAAAACTGTCAAAAAAGATCCGGCGTGACCATAGATATAATATTTCTATGGGCGTGACACAATATCACTTCCCAAACCCAAAACCTCAATGATCCAACCGTCCACCACAATCACACAAAAAATCAAGAAAATAATTAACACCAAAAAATTAATTTGTTAAACAAAATTCACCGTTAAACATTATTAATAACTGCAAAATTTCGGTCGAATATCGCTTGGCACCGATTTTAATGCAATTCATTTAAACTGACACAGAATCAGTTGTGGTTATTGTTACCAATACGATTTCAATGGAATAAATTCATGCGTTGATTTTTTTAACAAGTATCGGTGTTCAGAGTTCATTCGTCGGTTTTATTTTACCAAATCATTTTAATTGGCATGATTGTCGCTAATGGCGTTGTTAATTGTAAAATTGGGCACTTATATATAAAATTGGTGGTTATTACCCAGAGAAAGGTTATGATAGGCGCTTCAAAATTATTTTGGGGTAAGCTGGAGTCGCATTGGACAAAAAACAAGTCGTGTTTTCAACCGACTTCTAACTAGGAGGTTATATCATGTTCGTTTGTTTGTCACGTCATGTCTCCTTTAATATTGTGGCTCAATTTCGAAAATTATTTTTTGTTTGCTCTCGAAGTGGTCCCATTGTCGCCAAGTGAGAATCTGATGAGAGGATCCCATGGAGATCGAGGGAAATCCTCTTTTTAGGCACACCTATAGCGATTTGGGTATTTTTTATAGTAAATCATGCATTTGCACTCGGAAAGCAACTCTCATTACTCTCTCTCTCTCACTTGCTCTTGCGTTCTACGCTTTGGTGAAGTGGAACTGATGATGAAGACCACATATGGGCACCGGAACTACTTAATAGTAAGTACTTCCCAAGTTGCGATTTGATTAGTCACTTTTATAAGGTTGCTAAGCAATTTATGCTTGTCACAATGCATATGGTGAAGTCACCATCAGCTCCAATTCTCCTGGTTCTTACCAGGAGAACTCCTCAACAATGAACGCCCCTACATCGGGAAAAGCAATGTTTAGTGAAAGGTGATAAGCAGCTGACATTAGGCTATTGTTACTTAGATAAACTACGAACTGACCCACTAAAAAGCACCCTACAAAAAAAGCAACCAAAAAAAACACTATAAAGTGAAAAATAACTTTATTTTAATAAGTCGCTGGCAAAAAATCTAAAGTACATATCCAGAGACACCGACTTCCTAAATTAAAGTTTATTTTTCAGTTTGTAGTGTTTTTTTATTTTATTTTCTAGCATGGATTCAAACTCCCTTCCAGCCGAACAAATTAATTTTCAAGTTTCCTAATCATTGATGTAATTATCTCATCAAAATAATCCCCTTCTCACGTGCTGTCTAAAATACACTCAATGAAGCCCCCTAATGAAGCTATCGTATTAAAGACCGGTTTTGTTAGTTGCAGAAGATCCTTGTATCACAAGATGTCCGTAGTACAATGAAGAGCCTGTTGTGTACCATTGTTAGAGCCACCATTGTTCCGAACTCCAGCCAAAGGGTTTCGCCTTTTATGCCAACGTCGAGGGCCCTCAGCGCCTCTGATAAATTTACTTATAGCTGCAAGTGAAGTGAATGGCAACGAAAAGTTAAGCGGTGGCTCTTTTTAAATTAAGAATTTTTGGCAAAGGAAATAAATCTGACAGCCTTTTCTCATTTCTGCCAGTATTTAACACGCAATGAGGTGTAATAAAAAAATAATTGCTTTTTTATGAAGGTTTAAAAGTATTAAGGTTTTAATATAGCTACGATGTTGTGAGATAAGTGAATACGTTTTATATTAAATAAAGTTATGACTCATAATTCTTGGGATTATGTCTCCTTGGTAACGGAAGCTTTAGAAATGTTAGTTAAATATTAAAGATTTAACTGGCGAATCAGGCTTTTAGTTTCGTTGAGCAATGTGAACCTAGGTCCAGTAAAGAGAGAAAAATAACTGAAGATTTCCAGCTAAGGTTCTGTTAGCTAATTAAAGGAAGCTCGCCATAAAATTACGCTTTACTGCTCTTAGGAAATCTACGGATCTAGAGATCTAAGGAATCTACGAATAAAAACAAGGAAAGGAACGAGATATTTCAACACAACTTAACCCATTTCTCAAAAATTACGGCACCGAAATAATAAAATAATCTTTTATCATCACAATCGTCGATTCCGTTCGCTTCAATAGGATGGAATGCGTGAAAAATCAAGTGTTTCCACTCGAGAACCTCCGTAACCATCGAACGGTGAACCTTTCTTTTTCAATCGCAAAGGTAACAGCGATTTTCAATCAATAAACCACACGCTTCCTGCATAACACGCTAGATTCCCTCGAGGTCTTAGGAGACCGGATGAAAATATCAAAGCTGAAATATAACTTTTTTTTTCATTCATTGCGGTTTTTCCTCGACCTCCTATAGTTTTATTTTCGCAAAAAAAGCAATGGATTGTTGGAAAGAATAGGAGGGTTACGGACCGTTTTGTATGGTAGGGTCTTTGAAACCGTCTGGTCCATCAATCTCCGTCAGAAGTCAGAGGGTCGACCTCAAAAATCCAGCGTCCTTGCATTGTCCAGTCCTTCTGTGCCGAGTCATGATGAAACCATGGCAGAAAGATGTGATTGATAAGTTTTACCAAGTTTATTATAAATTGCTTCTCTAGTGTATTGGACAGGCTATAGTGGTCTGACATGAAGGGTCACAACAAAATAATATTTTCAGTGCATTCAAAATGTTACGCACAATGTAAAATTAATCATGAAGTGCTATTAATTAGGTTGGCAGAACCGTAAAACTGATTAATTTATTCTGGTAAAACAATATTCATTAACCGATATTGACCAAAGTTTAATAAATATGATCATTAGCGTAACCACATTCACTGCAGATGTAACTAGCAAAACTATTTAGCATATTGGAGGAATAAAAAAACTCAAACTGAAACAGAAAACCAAAAAAAAAACAAAAGCATTATTATTTCAATTAAACCATTTTTTTTGTTGTTGTGGCTTCGTGTGGTTTGCACATTTAGCCAGTGTCATGTAAAATTAGGTAACAAGTACAAAGTTGTTTAGTTAATTATGAATTGAATTTTATTAAATGCATGATAGATGATATCCCGCCCCGCTGCCCTTGAGTTTCAGTAAACACGTGGCACTTTACTGAAACCTCGCGCGGACTTTTTGAGAGAACTTGAAGTGATGTTACACTGTTTTGTTTCATTTGCCTACACTAATGCAGGTTCACGAACACTTAATGGTTAATAATCCACCATCATTACACATTAATATTCGGCTAAACACAAATTTTAGAAAATAAAACAAAACTCCTAACATGATGCTTCATTTTCCCGCCAAGAAGTCCAATTAAACCATTTACAGGCACTTTTGAATTGTCAAGGAATCCGCGGTCAGTCAGAAAATGAAGCTTGTTCTGAGCTTGTTGCCTATTCAAGCGTAGTAGGTACGAGTACCTATGGAAAAGAACGGGCCAGAAACTCCATGGACGACACTTTTTAAAATTATAATGCTACAAATAAAAAAAGCAACGAATTCGGTTTTTTTTATTAATTGTTTATTTGAATTTATAACTATAATTATGTGAGAACGAAGTAAAAAAAAATTACGTCTTTACATACCTACTTCTGAAATAATTCGTAGTGGATGCTAGTGTAGATAAAAGCATTTACACTGGCATTAATACATTTTATTAACATTACGCCTGTATTCCCCGATGGATTATGCAGAGGTGCACCTATAGTACTCCCACATTTCGCCAGAGCCTATTGCCATCAACCGGGCAAAAATCCCGACTCCGGGCTGCTACTGAGAAATTCCAGATGGAAAAACCCAACAACACTTTGCCCGCCAGGATTGCAAAATTCAATAAACTATACCTAGGATATTCAAGATGTGACATAAATAACGCACAACCTCTTAAGGGGTCATTATACTCATCATTATGAACAACTTTTACTATGGGACCAAACCTGAAATCGCGAAAAAAAATCAGCTGTTTCCTACATTTTGATGAGTTATGAGAACATAAATGTAGGGTACAGCTGATTTTTTTTCGCTATTTGCCTCATGTTTCGCCTCATTTATCTAGTGTTCGCAAGCGCTACCGCTGAGCATTGGATCGATTCCCAAGTCGGGCAAATTGTTATTGGGATTTTCCATCAGGAATTTCTCAGTAGCTTTCTTTTTTTTTTTGGTTGGGAGATTATCAAATAACTTCTCTCGCTCTGGGCGGAGCGGGAGGGTGTGTCAGACTTTTACTGACTAAAACCCACCCGTGCTCCTTCAGATGCCTGTGTGCCAGGGCCCCGATATCCCTTTCGGACAAACTCGCAACCCTGGCAGGCATTGTCCCTAACGGACCCCATCAGTTGGTGCTGACATCTCTTTGAGGCGCGTGTGGAACACAACGCGCGCTGTCGACCCGGGCCTGGTCCGTATTGGACGGCGAGCTACCCATCGCTCAACGTCCGCAAGCCCACGCCTACGGTGGCCGGAAATCGGCCTGCTACTCCCGAGGCCGGGGGCGTCTTCTGCGGCGACTAGGGGTGCGAGGGCGGGAACCTTTTCCTCTCCCTCACGCATTCCGCCTCCTCCTTCGCGAGCATTACAGATTCGCAGAAGGAGGTGACGGCCTCCCATGCACTCTCGCTTCAAACTATGGCCTGAACCAGGGCCGGATCGCCTCCGTGAGGACACGGCGGTGCTCCGCACAAGCCGGGCAGACGTCCACTGTATGCTCCACCGTGTCCGCTAGGCGATCCACACAGTGGTGCTTACCACTGTATGGATCGCCCATTGTTTGCGCTTTATCCTGAACAGGAACCTCCCGAAACAACCGTGTCCGGTAAGGACCTGCGTCAGGTGGAAGGTGAGGATGCCGTGGCGCCTCTCTAGCCACTCCTCAAAGAGGGGACTTATCGCCACAATTGTGGCGTGCCCACTCAGTAGCAGCCCGGAGTCTGGGTTTGTTCCCGGTTGGCAATAGGCTCGCCCCTTATTACATGGGACTTAAACAACTGGCAAAATGTGGGTGTACTATGGGTACACCTCTGCCTAACCCTTCTGGGATTACAAGCGTGATGTTGTGTTATGTTTTTTTTTTAAATATGAGTTACTACTACTATACTACTGGTATTACTTTTATAGTAGTTATAAGATAATATACGTGTGTTGTTTACGTATTTAGTGGTCGTGACCCGTAAACCGATTGCAATCGATTCTTTGGATACTAAACCAAATGAGTAACTAAAATTTACTAGCTGATGTTCCTTAAGTTTTTTCGTAATCTCACTTCTTTTTAGGCCAAACTTCCCACAGCAACTGTATTACTGCACTGTGGAAGGGAGGATTTTTTTTTCATTTAAGTTTTTTTAAATATTTTATTTGTTCGTTATTTTTTTTTTTGAATAAATTAATCATCATTCATCATTATTCTCCTGCCCTTATCCCAATTTATTTGGGGTTGGCACAATATGTCCCTTTCTGCTTTTTGATTCATTAAAATTAAATATACAAAAAAGTTAAGTTAAAAAAAAGTTCTTTATTAACTTCAATTGTACAAAAACACTTAACTTAAAACTATGCACCGTAACAACTAAGGGAAAGAGTGTTTTCAATGAACTCTGGCACCTAGACTAAGATTTAACTTGTGTTTAGGGTGCCAGCGTCCTCGCCTATAATTTGAACATATATCAGTAGTTGTAGGACGAGCACAGTATATTATTATTAAGAGAACTACTTACTAGAAAATACATAAATTATGATGTGGCCTATTAAAGTACCTATGGTGGGGGTATGTGTATGTATAGAGAGAGAGAGATACAACCACTTTGTGACCTTGGTCTTAAATTAATTATGGCACATGGGAGCTATGGTGCATAGTTTATTTATTTTATTATAATATAAATGGTTAGACAGAGTATCATAATGACGCTGAGCAAGGGCTATTCTACATTCGCGAGTTGAGCATACTTCGAAGTCTCTACGCTTTTTAGCAGCATTCGGCTTGTATACCACACGGGGATGTTTGCGCAGAATGATGCCAAGAACAAAGAGCTGTCTCACAGTGAGAACCTGACATTCGGTGTAGAGAGCCGAGGTGGGATATCTACGGCTTCAAGGTCATAACCTTGGGGACAGCTCTCTGTGCTCGTTCCAGAGGCTAGTAGTAGTGTTGTCTTGGGAGTTCCACCCCAGACTGTGATGCAGAAAGTAGTAGTTAAAGTGGTAAATTTACCACTTTAACACGTATATCCGTGTTAAAGTGGAAAATTTACTTTTTATTTTTCCCTACAACGTGTTCTCACTTACCCACCTCAATTCTATCATTACCAAGACTTTCCCAAAAGTTTCTAATGATGCATGAGTCATATCAAAACTTTTAGCCCTTTACTGAGAACTCGATACTCCATAAGCCACACACACACACATTACGTAAGAATATTATAACGAAGCAAAATTCCTGAACAAGACATCTCACTTCTGTTCCAAAAGTAATTCGTAACAAAACATTTAATTACAGTCACAATCCTACATACTTCTTAACTCGATCCGCTCCAAACAATAGAATCTCTCTCCTCAAATCATAAAAGATTATTCTAAGTCACTCTTAAAGTTATTAATTCGACATGGAACGTTAGATAAATCAGCACACAATTCCTTGAGGGGAGATGGATCCTCGCTGAGAAATGGCCTGTTTTGTTTAAAACCATCATTATACTTGGTGGAGTCTATTGTTTTGAGAAAGTGCGGGTCGAAATGGAAAGGATTATTCATTTCACTCACTGAAAAGGCAGCTTTTAAAGTTCCGTAACTTAAAATGTGATGACTGGATATAAATTCGTGCTCGTTTGGCATCGAACTTGCTGTTCATTAGCATAGTGCTGTGTAACTTGTTTTTATGATAAACTAGGTGTTGCATGTGACTTCGTTCGTTATATCTTTTCATGCAGTTTGGTTTGACACCCTAAAGTTCCTTCGTAGCGTAGTGCATGCTTACCGTATAATTACCTAAGTTGGTAGGTACGCGTAGTATTTCAGGACATCAAAAACCAAAAAAACTTTACATGAAAAACGACCGACTTTCAAAAAAACATATTATAAAGTGAAAATTTTACTTTAATTTCGGAAGTCGGTTTCTTTGAATCTGTATTTTAGTTTTTTGCCAACGACTTCCGAAATTAAAGTAATTTTTCACGTTGCAGTATTTTTTATGGAAGTTAGTTCTTTTTTTGTAAAAAGTTTTATATTTTTATACGTTTTAGTGGGTCACTTTGTAGTTTATCTAAGTTACAATAGCCTAATGTCAACTGCTCATCACCTTTTCCAAAATATTGCTTTTCCCGATGCAGGAACGTTAATTGTTGAGGAGTTCTCCTAATACTTCACTATCAGCTCCACTTCACCATATTATGCATTGTGACGAGCATAAATTGCATAACAACCATATTAAAGTAATCGAATCGCAACCCGTGAAATACTTAATATTGACTAGTCCCGGTGGCCATCATTCTGTGGTCTTCATCATCAGTTCCACTTCACCAAATGGTGCTTTCCGAGAGCAAATGCACGAGTTAGGTACCATAAAAATTACCCAAATCACTATACGTGTGCCTATACAATTTGAGGATTTCCCTCGATTTCCATGAAAGCACCTCATCAGATTCTGACTTAGTGACAATGGGACTACATGGAGAGCACAGCAACAAAACAATATCGGTCCACAATTGACGGAGAAATTAGTGAACACACATGGAAAAAAAAACATACAGTCGAACATAACGAGCTCCTCCTTTTTGGAAGTCGGTTTAAAAACAGCGTGACTCTCGCTACAAATGTACTTAACTTAATGGCAGACGCACATAACCCTTGGCCCATTTCATAATTTATTTCTCGTGATAAAAATAAAGCAAACACATTTTCGAACGCAATTTCTATATTTAAAGGCTTTCCGTTTCGTTCCTTCGTCGGAATTTTATTTGAATAAAAATGTTTCTTTCATTACGCACATAAAAAATGTTTGAGCATACACGGCCGTTCGCGCTGGTCCAAGTGCCGCCACTAATATCTTTATTGCGTCTATACCAAATGTTTACGAGCCCTGCCCACGCTTATTGTGGCCCAACACGACACAACAAGCCGCTCTTTTCGTAATATACTGGCGATTTAGTTTGTCGTTCGCCATTTTTTTTATCTTAATAACACTATTTATTGTTATAGCTCTCGCAAACTATTAATGTAGCATTGGCAGACGAAGCAAGTTGACAGCCATCTTTATTTGATGATCACTCTTTATTATTCGCCTCTGTTTGCTTCATTTGTATATTATTTTTATCATGTCTATCGTCGGTAATAGACTCAACCGTAGACTAAGCTGAACTAACTTTGTTATTTAGTTTCTAGTAAAAGTTTTTTATATTTTATGTTCAGAATACTTTTAGATAAAGAAGGTTTTCTTTTATTATTTACATAAACAAACTGTTATTATTAAACTTTAAATTGATTTATTAAAAACAGATCTGAATAATTTACTTGCTCCTTTCAGCTGAATTCTTTATGCTTTAAAAGAACAGCCATTATCCACATTTTTAATTTTACATTTTTTTTCAACAAAACTTACCTAAACTTCTTTTGCGATGACATTAATCTCTCACTATATATATAGCTATATATATAACCCTGTAAATGCACTTTAAACTCGAAAGTACAAATTCAAGCACTCACGCTTATGGTTTCCGTATCCGTTGGCATCTCATCTCGCTAGTGTTAAATATATTTAACAAGCACTTAACAGCATATCCTATTTCTTCCCGTGGGTGTCGTAAAAGGTGACTAAGGGACTTACTAGAGAATGGGCAGTAGAAATCTCTATGCATTTTAAAACTATACTGCGATCGCCAACCCACCTGCCAAGCGTGCTGTTATGGCAACCCGCTTTAGGGGAGGCCTATGTCCAGCAGTGGACGTCTTTCGGCTGAAATGATAATAGCATATAGAGATAGACCAGCATATTCTCAACCAGGAGTGTTAGAAACTCAGAATACGATCTTATTTCAGAGGACGAAATGAATTTAGGTAGGCACTCTAATAAAGACATTTGTCTACTGAAGTTATTCTTATTAGTCGCAAAGGTAGGTACGGTCGATGGAAGATCAATATAAAGCAATCAGCTATTGTTTGGGGTACAATTAGCTCCTTCGTATTACGACGATCTATACAAATGAGACCAGCTCACGGCGTGGTTTAACGATAGGCCAAATACCCAGGTCAGTTACGTAGGTGAAGTTGCGTTGAATTTTCTGGAGTATCATCATCCAGATCTTTTACTCTACGTATTTGAATACGCTTGTACTGGTGTACAGCAAAACTTGTCGCCCAAATTGTGGAATTTTGTATTTACCTATAACCACACAAACCTTAAAGCCCGTAGCTATATGAATTGCGAATTTCGGGGTTTAACGCAGAGAGCCTGCCAGGTTCACACAAGAAGGGAGCCTAAGTATATCATTATAAATCATCCCTTGCCAATTTCGGTAACTTCATTACAAAACGATATGTGTTCGAGTAATATATGGAGGTCGCCATCTAGCGTCCACCCACGACTGTTAGCTCAACAAAAAAAGTGTGGAAATATGGAACAGCCGACCCATGTCAAACTGCTATACTTAGAACGATGTTATTTGAAAATAAATAGGTGCCTACCTAATTTGCATAGGATCTCCCTCTGTTAAAGCAGATAGGGTACTGTAGTGACGTTTTTGTATTTATGTTGTATACGACACTTTTAGTTCCGGACCGTTTTTGTGGGATCGGTTACTTTTCGACCCTCGGAGGGTTGTAGTTTGATATGATGTCATAATGTTCCTCTTGTTCCAAGTAAAGGGGTAAAAAGTAACGAGTTTTGTCTTGAAGCTATCGGTAAGTGGTTTTGAAAGTAATATGAGTGTATATTAACATAATTGAGAGGTTGTTCCTCAGCAACATCTACGTCTATATTTTTATAGGTTAAGGAGGTAAGAAACTATTCACTCGACTTGACATCACATCGGTTTAATAACTTTGTTTAGGGAACTAGAGACAAAACACGTACGACCTTTCTTACAAAAATACACTTGGAAACCGACTTTCTCGTCATTAGGAAGTCGTCCTCCAATGGCAAAAATAACTTTCATCTAATTTTATACTGAACTAACAGCAAAAATAAATCCAGAAAAATATGAGTATAAACACAATGCAAACACCCGTGTTTAAAAACATATACGTACATCCATACACATAAAATATGAACATAAATGTATTCACCCCTGTGTGGAGAGTGCTACATCAAAGGTTTCGATTTAAATGCCATCAGCACATATTTTGTGTGTACAAACATTTTACATTTGTCCATTTGCAATCAGGGGTCATCGAATTGATGTTAATTAAGGGATTCAAGGTGGACTTTTAATATTTTTCACCCTTTTATTTTATCAGACCTTCGAGAATTATACAGCGTAGCACTTTAGTGGCGACATTAATTTAACACACGTATAAAGTTTCGGCTTTACGTTTTATGAAAATATGTTAATTTCATTAAACGTTATTATTTATTGATTTATTTTAAATTTTCCAAAATAGCATCTTGGAGCAACCTGTACTTAAAGAACTGTAGCGCAGAGGTAATTAGCCGGGGTCATGGATCATAACATCGAATCAATGAAATTAACACAAATAACGTGCAAGGAGTAGGCGAATTGAAGGAAAGAGAGAGCTTAATTATTTAGTTTGTTTGATTTTTTTTTCAATTTATAATTATTTATCTTAATATAATATAATATATTTTTGTATAAAATATTTAAAAATATATATTTTTTTTATGATTACTGGCCACAGTGGCCAACCTGTTACCATTGTACAGTGCACGCTGTACGTACCTACATGCATACTGGGTCAAATTAAATTAGCTAGCGAAACTCCGCAGACGTGATGGTATCGATAAAACCAAAAATAAATTTATTTGATGAGTTCTGTTTGGGGTCATCAACCGGTAGCGTAGTCACTTTTAATATTCTTTTTGGGCCCTATCAGAATACCAGCGCTGCAGCACTCATTTTTAATAGTCGCAGCACCATGATGAAATAAAAAATCGTCTTTTGGTATCGTGACCTACCCACCACATCTGCGGAGTTTCGCTAGCTAATTTAATTTAACCCTGTGTACGAATAGTTTTTGAATTTTAAATAGGTTGACAAGCCAGCGCAGTGGCCTGATTTCATACAAAGTGGTTACCAGCAGCCTAAATGCGTAGCAATCATCATCAGCATTTCAGCCGAAAGACGTCCACTGCTGGACATAGGCCTTCGCCAAAGTTTGGGGGGCGGGGGTTGTAATAATCGCAACGCTTGGTAGGTGGGTTGGCGATTGCAGTATGTTGTTAAAATGCATAGAGAACGCTGCTACGAGTACCTATTCTCTAGTAAGTCCCTTAGTGGCCTTTTACGACACCCACGGGAAGAAATAGGATGGTGCTATTCTCTACGCCCGGCACCACACGGAACATGCATTATACTACGTAAATATGAAGAAATTATTAACAAGAATGGAATGGTCTTAAATACAATACGAATTATGCGTCACTAAATCAAAACAGACTGAAAACATTTGGAGCATCCAAACGAAGAATGTCCGACGAAAATATTTGGACCATTTAGTATTAATAGTAAGGACACGGTCGCCGGTCACAAATTAACTAATTAATTCAGCCCCACTCGACATCTTTTTGAAATTCATCAAACATTTCCATGAAAGTCTCGAAGTAAATTAAATTAACACAATTTATAACTGACGGCTACTCCAACAAATTGTAATAAGGTACCTACTCTAACCAGTTAAGCAGTGAAGATAGGATGAATCCATTCTAATCCATCCATATTACAGCAAAGCCAAAGGAGGCTTATGATTTTGATAGGCTATGTTCATCTGTTCCCTCATAACTCTAAAACTTCTCGTCGTATTTTAATAAATGAGGTATCGTTGAAAGCGTAATGTTCTTGCGCATATTATAAGGTATGTGACGTCACAAAATGGCGGCTTATAGCGAATGTAAAGAGTAACCGTTTTTTTTAAGCTCTTAAAGAGTAGTTTCTGAAATATATTGGTTATCTATAAATATATATATACATGTACCGCAAATTTTACTGTTGAATTTTCCCAAACCAAAGAAGTGCGTACAGATACCTACCCTCAATGATCCCAAACCCCAAAATAATTGAAATAAAAACTAAAACCTTACTGCGACAAAAACTCCGCTTAACTAACGCCGCTTATGAACTGCAATTAAAAATCCAGAGTAACACGTAATCTGTTCGATGTATGCCTTAATTACATCCATGACGTGACTTCGGATTTTAATATGTCTATTTGTAATGGCTTGTTTATACCTTTTTAGTTGGCGTTCTTGTCGTAGGTGGGTTTTAGTTTTTAACTTTTATTTTTATTTCATAAATGCGAAACTAACTCGTGTCTGTTTGTATGTCAGTCTATCTGTCTGCTACATTTTCACGCCTTAACGGATTTTGATTAAATTTGCTTTTTTTTGCAAACGATACATTTTATCCCTGTATTACGTTCCCGTTTGGTTAATTTCCGCCCGCTGGCGAAGCCGCGGGCAAAAGCTAGTTTAATATAATAATACCCATAAACAATTTGAAATATTTATTCAAAACTGACAGCCAGACTGATTGCTTCCGCTTCGTTTTTGCGTTGTTTTGCCAAAGATCAAACGAAAACCAAATTTCCGATAAGTGTCCCAATTTAACACAACAGACGAAGATAATAAGCAATGTGACTCAATAATACTGATCGCTCATAATTTTGTATAAATCTCAATTTTGTTGTCAAGGAATAGTAGGTCTTTAAATTAAGTAAGTATTTTTTAACGATTTTCTTTTTGGGCCCGTTTTTTAAAACAGAAATATAAAAAAAAAATTGGAACAAATGACAACGACAAAAACTAATATATGAAAATAGTTGACATAATTATTATTAATCCCACTTTATAAATATGAATTGATTTACAAAAATAAAGGTAGGAATTAGCAAGAATATTACAATAATAATTTTATAAAAGAATATAATATAATATTGTAATTTAAATCTATACAATAAAAAAAAACAAATATATATACCATTATTATTACCTACGTACAATAAAAAACTAAAGTCGATCAGTCTTCGCTTAAAGGCTCCTGCCTGTCTGCAGGAGCCTTTTCAAAATCAAAATCAATACATTTTATTTCACATAAACCGACATGGGCACATATGAAACGTCAGAAGCTACAAGCACGGTTCCAATAGGGCGTTTCCTATGAAGAAGAGCCGGCAAGATACTGCAGAAGAACTCCTCTAAACCAGAAGTCCGCTCAGAAGTCAACATTTATAATATAAACAAAAATAAATCCAGTAATGTCAATGATGTACGTCATTGATTAATGACGCTAAACAGAATTTAATGCACGAGAAGAGCATGCAGCCGAGAAAATTTATTTAGCATCTGAACAGACATAGAATGATAAAATAAACTCATTAGCTGTTTTACTAGCGTAAATGAATTTAGTCCTGTAGCTAAGATTTTTTTTATTGCAGCCGGATCAGAGCTTCTATTTTCTTAATGTCTCTCGGCAAACATCACATTTCCGAATACAAACGAATGCTAATTCCCATGTCCATCAATTATTACATTTATCGTGTATAATAATTTGAATACAGAACTAAGTACTATAATGTGGTTTTGTTTTGATTTCCGTGTGAACTATAGAAATCCGACGAAACACGAAGTGTACCGAGAGACATTAAGAAAATAGAAGCACTGTATGTATGTATGTTTATACTGATGTGGCGATAGGTCAAAACATCGAGATTTCTATACTTTAACTAAGTTAAATATTAATGTATTATACAATTAAACTTTCTGGAATTAATGGTGAAAATCCCATAAAATTCCGTTGTGTGACGGCGTTATTGTATAGTGTGTTTCAGATAGACACGAAAGGCAACTTTTTTTATATTATACAGCGTGGCGCTTTGGTGGCGACATTAATTTAACACACGTATACGGTTTCGCCTTTACGTTTTATGAAGATAATTTAATTTAATTTATTGACTTATTTTCAATTTTCTCAAATAGCATCTTGGAGCAACCTGTACTTAATGAACTGTAGCGCAGAGGTAATTTGTCGAGATCACGGATCATAACATCGCATCAATGAAATTAAAGCGAATAACGTGCAGGGAGTAGGCGAATTGTAGGAAAGTGAGAGCTTTTATTTAGTTTGTGTTAAAAAAAATATTTTTCAATTTTTAATTAATGTATCTCATTATATTTTTTATGATTACTGGCCACTAGCCCTACTCGTGTGTTGAATTAATGTCGCAGTTGTGGCGGCACGCTGTATGTTTATATAAATAAAAAGACAAGTCCTGACTGACTGACTAATGTAGACAAGGAATAAGAACGGATTTTTGGGAATTCCACCCCTAAAGGGGTAAAATAGGGGATGGAAGTTTATATGAAAGTCCGTCAATTTTGAAGTTAGGATCTTCAAATTTTGTGTTTAGGCTGACGATTGAAAATTAATTCACACGTGTTTCAGTTTTTTTGATAATTCCACCCCCGAAGGGTTAAAAAGAGGGATGAAGTTGTGTATGGAAAGTCCTTCATTTTAGAATGTAAAAATCACTAAATTGATTATCTAGGCTTATGGTCGGAAGCTTACGCAACGGTGTTGTTAGAATTTCAACCCTTAACGGGTGAAAAGGGGGATGAAGTTTTGTTTTAAATTAAAGTTCTTTATTTTTTAAGTTAAAATCACTAATAGTTCGGCTTATGGTTGGCTTATACAACGTAAATCGTTGTTTTGGGATGAAAAGGGGGATAAAGTTTTGTATTGAAGTTGTTCATTCGCATTTTGTATTCAAGAAAAATAATAAAGTTGATGAACTTGAAACTTGGCACAAATACTTACCTAAGTAAATCATAAAGTTATCCATTTTTAGTTTTTTAAAGTTCCCCCCGAAGGGGGATTCGGGGACGTCAAAGACGTCATAGATGAATTTTAACTCGCAGTCCGATTAACTCGAAACTCAGTATTTATACTTAAAACCAAAAATATAGAATAACATGTATCAGGGTTTTTCAAAAATCTACCCCTAACGGGTTGAAAAGGGGTAGTCAAAAAGGAAACCATAACTGACTAGTAACACACAGCTCAAACCACTGAACGGATTGGGTTGAAATTTGGCACATAGATACTTATTATGACGTAGGCATCTGACAAGAAGGGGTTATTGAAAATTCGACCTTTAAGGGGGTGAAAGGGGGGGATAATGTCTGTATGAAAAATCTTATTCCTTGAGTTAATAAACCTGAAACTTGGCACGAATACTTACCGAAGTAAATTATAAAGTTGTCAGTTGTGTTTTTTTATACTACTACTATAAAGGGGGATTGGGGGATATCAAAGTTTGTATAGAAGAATTTTAACGCGCGGTCCGATTAACTAGAAACTCAGTATTTATACTTAAAACCAAAAATAAAGAATAAAATGTATCAGCTTTTTTTTAAATCATTCCATAGCGGGATGAAAAGGTTTGTCAATTTTACAAAGGAGGATTTTACTGCGTGGCTTGGTTAACTTGAAAATTGGTATTAATACTTAGCAACAAAAATTAAGAATAACATGTATCAGAGTTTTTCGAAAATTGACCCCTGACGGGGTGAAGGGGTAGTCAATTTGACAAGGGAGGATTTTACTGCGTGGCTTGATTAACTCTAAATTATGACGTAGGCATCTGCTAAGAAGGGGTTTTTGGGAATTTGACCTTTAAAGGGGTGAAAAGGGGGCATTTCGTTTGTATGAACGATCTTATTCCTTGAGTTAATAAATCTGAAGCTTGGCACGAATAAATTAAGTAAATTACCTAAGTAAATTATAAAATTGGTAATTTTTAGTTTTTAACAAAATATGGATTGGAATTGGGGGATGTTAAAGTTTGTATGGAAGAATTTTAACGCGCGGTCCGATTTACTCGAAACCCGGTATTTTATAAATACCTAACGCTCACAGAATATAAAGCCTTACATGTTTTTGGGTTTATTCAAATGTAACCCTTACGGGGCAAAAGGGGGTTTTTAAGTTTTAGGGAAAGATTTTGCTGTGCGTCTTGATACTCGTAAACTCCAAAGTAATTGAATAACACATGATTGAATATTTTTCAAAAATAAACTCCTTTTGGGGTGAAAATAGGGACACAGTTTAGGTATATCAAAATTATGTTTCCTTTGATCAATAAACTTGAAAATTGACCCGTATATTTTCTTAATAAATAAAACGACCATAAACATACATTTTCGAAAACAACCTTTTAAAGGGGTTGTGGAATTTTGAAGGGGAAAATAATTGTATGGAAAGATATATCGCGTGGTTCGATTAACTTGAAACTCGGTATTTATATTTAAGATCTGAAATAAAGGAAAAGGTGTATCAGGGTTGTCAAAAAATCTACCCCTAACGGGGTGGAAAGAGGTAGTCAATTTTAAAGGGGATGATTTTATGTTTCGGATTGGCGCAAAAATGACTGAACGGATTTAGATGAAATTTGGTAACATAGTTTATAGTTTATAATCTGAATTAACACATAGCGTACTTTTAATTCCGGTAGTACGTTCTCGTGGCATTTTTTCCGACATCCACGTGGGTGAAGCCGCGGGCAAAAGCTAGTAGAAGATATAGATTCTACATCGCCGTATCCAATGCTGGAATGTGTACCAAAATCAAAATATCGTTCTCGTGGAACAATTTTAAGAAAGCCAATATTAATATTGAATTCATGGAAGATCTTCAACAAAGCCGAGAACCGATCATTTCGAAACATTGAAATAGAAGGTGTAAAATTGGTGACGAATAAACTGTTTTTAGCCCCTCAAGTTACTGAGAGCACTCGATCGCGATGAAAATTATTTTCACTTGGAATCGGGTGGGGAAACGCAACAGGCGTTTGAGCAGTCTGATCTATACAAATAAATAAATTTAAAGTGTCGATTTGTAATGTAAATAACAGCTTTTAACATGCATATGAAAGTATATGAGTACTTATTAAAAATTAAAAACAGTTAAAAATATATCGTCTGTCTATCTGTCTATTCCCGCTCCGAAACGGCTGGACCGATTATGACGGGACTTTCACTGTCAGTTAGCTGATATTAGAAGTAACTGTTGTTTTAGAAAAAGCCACGCGTGTGAAGTCGCGCGCAGCAGCGTTTTTAGTAAAATTACAAATATTTTACGTACCTACAATTGAAATTAGTGGCTCGAGGTAACATTTCGTTTTTTTTATATAACTTGTAAAACCTGCTTTTTTGTTCTTATTATTTATTTAATTATAATATCTAAGTATTATGCCTCCCTATTTTATCAAACAGATCCATGAAATTACCAAGCACTCTAACATCAAAACACCCCAAAAAAATCTCACAATCACATCACTCCAAAACTCACTGACTTTCTCGCAGTCATTTAAAAAAGGGAGAAATTTTAAAATTAATTATTTAAATTTAATGTCTCGCTATCCGCTTTCACTGTACCGGTATGAGCAGCTGGCGTGCCTCCGAGATAATAAAATTTAAAAGGGCAAACTTCGTCGGCCATTGGATGGAATAAAAAGTGATTTGCCTAATCCACTTCTCAATTTTTCAACTCACTGGCCTTTAAGAATTACAATCACTATCGATCTCAACTGTTCTTGTATGTGGTTCGGGGTCATAAATAAAAGGTGTAAAGCCAGTGAAATTATTTTTTAGGCAAATTGACTACCAACTTAAATTATTTATTTTTATTTTACAAACATTCAAATTTTCAAATTCAAATTTATTTATTTTTAGACATAGGTAAAATGTTAGTACATGATGTAAAAAAATAAAATGAAATATATAAATGAATATTTCATAATCAGCCAATAATGTTCCCACTGCTGGGACACAGACCTCCTCTCTGTTAGAGGACAAGAAGCTATTCCCTGAACCTCAGGATCTGTGTGCCCCAATCTAGGGGTTCTACGTCCAGGCTGAGGGCAAGAGAGCTTCATCTACATGCTGTTCCGACTGCACGCTGCTCCATCTGCAAGCTGCACCTGTGCTAAACTGTACGCTATCGGCACCCAAGGCCCACGCTGCACGCTGCAGGCACGCTGGCGGCGGAGCTACGGAGGTCTGACCGGCCCCATGCGGAGCCTGTGCCACCAACCCCCTTAAGTCCGCCACGTGCTGCCAAGGACGGTACTCTTCTTAATTTAAGTGTGATAGTACTCAGAACAGTAAAACAGTAACCTTAACCGCGACCTAGCCTACTGTATGTATGAAGTAGTAGCTGTAGTTGAGTTTCCTTTAGCTCTGATTTTGAGCTATCCGTTAACAGCTTGCGGAGTCCACCTGCTAAGGCCTAGCTGTTACAGTGCCCTTTAGGACAAAAAGCTTACAGACTATTTATTAAGAATCAATCGTAGGTAGGAAAATTGCTAATCACAAGTTTCCGCACAGTCGTCAACGAGTCCAAAACTGTCTACAAGTATTCACCTAAAGTCTGTGAATAAGGGTAACAAGTATCAACGTGTGCATAACCAAACTTTTTTGTAAAATTAGTGTGATTGAAATGATTAAACCAATGTGCTGAATATGATTTGAAATGTGATTGTATAAATATGTATTTTGATAACATGACGTCATGTGCGTACATTAAATGAATATTATGTGTTATTTCCCATATTCTTAATAATAAACTCTGACTATACATTTCTGATATACTTTTTTTGGTACTCAAGAATGACTACTCGATTTTTAGCTGTGATATTATTGAATATTGCCGTGTGGTGCCGGACGTAAATAATAGAACCATCCTATTTCTTCCCGTGGGTGTCGTAAAAGGCGACTAACGCCAGTAGCACACCTCCGCCGCGAAACCATCACAGCGAAACCGCAGTAGTTAAATTGTACTGGTTCGCGTCATGTTCCGCTACTCGAATCGGATGCGAGTAGCGAAACATGACGCAAACCAGTACAATTTAGCTACTGCGGTTTCGCTGCTATGGTTTCGCGGCGGAGATGTGCTACCAGCGTAAGGGACTTACTAGAGAATGGGCAGCAGCATTCTCTATGCATTATAACACCATACAGCGATCTTCAACCCCAAGTGTGGCGATTATGGCAAACGAACAAGTGGACGTCTTTCGGCTGAAATGATGATTATTGAATAAAAACTCCCAGAAAATTGAAAGTTAACTAAGGTTGAAACTGTCTAAATGTCACATTGGTCTGAAACCAAAAAAGAGATTTTTTCGTTTTATGACGTGCAAGTGATATTCAACCTTAAGGTGGCAAAAGTTAGTTTTTAACCAATTGCCAAAAAGGAGGATGTTATATGCTTTTAGGGTTCCGTACCAAAATGGTAAAAAGAAACCCTTATGATGAGACTAAGTCTGTCTGTCACAGCTGGATATCTCAAGAACTACTAATGCTATCAACCTGAAATTTGGAATAGTTTTAGATGGCGTTTACCCAACTATTTTGCAAACAAGAAAGAAATTTAAAAAAATATACCTTTTTTGCAACAGGGGTCTTAAAAATTCGAATGGAGTCTACTAAGGCATGTGGGATATCATATGAAAGAGCGCTGTTTGCACATTCTCTAACATTTATTTTAAATAATAATAATAATAAACCGTTTATTTCGGAACCTTGCTCCATAGATCTTTGTTAGTGATACAACTTACATAACTATGTTAGTACTTGCATTTAATTAAAAACAAAATAAAAATTAAACCTACAATTATATTTAATTCATGTATTTTCCTGCAGTATCAGACCCGTAGATATGCATACGGGTCCAATACTTCAGGAAAACGCCGTCCAGCCTATCCACAATCACCTTCAGGATGCCATTGGCACTCCCACGAATCCTGCGTAACAATGATGCCGTTCTTTTCCTCATGATTGCTGAAAAACTATCGGTACTAGATCCAGCAAACATGGCTGACGCGCTACAGAATCGTGGTAGCCCCACCAACACCCTGAAGGCGTTGTGGTACTGGACACGAAGAGCGTTGTAGGCCCTGTGCGTATGCTTGACCCACAGGCTGCATGTGTAAAATGACTGACAATAAGCCTTGAAAAGGGTGATCTTGACCGGTCTCGTACATCTTGCAAACCTACGGGCCAACATATTGCATCGGACCGACAACGCTCGTCGTTCCCGTTCTATGTCCTGGTCATCATTAAGATCCTCGGCTACTATGTGTCCAAGGTATCTAAAACAAGGCACTCTGTTTAGAGCAACACCATATAGGTACACCGGCGGTACTGCCCTGTGACCCTTTGCAGAAACCCCAAACACCATGAACACACTCTTCTTCACGTTGTACAGGAGGCCGTGAGTCAAGGCGTATCTCTCACAAATCTCAAGCAATCGCCTGGGTGCCTCAATCGAGGGACTCAGCAGCACCATGTCGTCCGCGTAAGATACGCTATTTATAATTTTACCATCTACCGAGCATCCAACCCCTGCGCTGCTGAGTTCCCCGATCAACTGATCGACATACAAGCTGAACAGCGCTGGGGAGGTCAGACCACCCTGCCTTACACCACATCCCAGACGATACGTCTCCGACAAAGCACCCGACCATCTGACCTGGTTAATCTGGTGATTATTCCAGTACCTGAGAAGCTCAACTATCTCCTCAGGTTGTTCCCGGTCACGCAACTTAGTCCATAGGACGTTATAATTAACCAGGTCAAATGCCTTCGAAAGGTCCAAAAATACAGCGTACACAGGTGTACTCCTGGTGGTGTAGTAACTGACCGTGTGCTTGAGCGCCAAAATAGCTGTTTCTGTAGACAGCCCAGCTCTAAAACCGAACTGTGCGTCATGTAAATTGAGCTGTCCAGCCATCCTACGCTCGAGCACACTGTCCAGCACTTTTGCAGTTATAGTAGCTAATGAGATTGGTCGATAGTTCTCCTTGTCCGAGACGTCGCCTGTCCTATTTTTCACTATAGGTACAACAATCGTCCTCATCAACTCAGCAGGCAGGTATGAGTGCCTAATAAAAAAGTTATACAACATAGATAAGACCCTAGGAAGATGCGGACCGGCATGATGGAAGTGTTCTATACTAAGGTTATCATGACCAGGAGACTTACCCCTCGTCATGGTTTTTATAACCTTCCCTATCTCCTTTGACGAGATGTAAATCGGGCTAGACGCCCCAAGTCTCTCCCCACCGCACCCCTCGTGCCCATTGACTTGCAACCGTGGCGTCACAGAGAAATGCATTTTAAACATGTCCGCTATCTCCACTGGTTCAGACACGCCATTAACGCTCAAAGGTACAGCAGGTCTGGTGTTTAACTTCTGAGTTGACTTCCAAAAATTTTTGAACTGCTTTTTCTTATGTTCTGAAGCTATAATGTCCAACTTAATTTGTTCTTCGTTGTCCTGGCAATATTTTAGTTTTTGTTTAAACACTTTTCTCGTTTCTCGCATATCTATAAACAACTGACCAAATTGAGGTTTCCCATGCCAAACCCAGTTTTTATAAGCCACCCTAGCGCACCCATGAGCGTCCCTAACGTGTCTATTCCACCCTATCACAGTACGTTTATTACTACTTTTTCTCACAAAACCAGCACTGCCCTCAGCCGCCTCTCGCAGTGACCTAACAATATTCTTGTACAGATTATCAATTATTACAGTATGCTCTTTATTCAAGCATAAGTTATCGCAGCAGCAAGATTTGCTGAGGCCTCCGTTCGCCTCACCATCCCCAGGTTGACCTGAATGCAGAGTGGGAAGTGGTCTGACCAATAGGCGTTATGGTACACTTCCACCTTCTCCACTGATTTCCACGCTGCTTCAGAAACCAGGCAATGGCTTGAGCCAACGTCTACTGCCACATGCATCACTCACAAAAGTAAAAGTGTCCGAGTCTATACCTAGGTTCTTATAGTCAGCACAACACCAATTCTGCTCATCACAAAAAGATAACATTTCCTGGCTAAACAATTCACCAGGGTGCGCATTAAAATCCCCTAGTATATAAACAAACTCAACATTCTCACTCTCAACGATAGCAGCTATTTCACTAAGACATTCACAAAACTCACTTAAATTATCTACAGAGTTAGTCGGCATGTAAACACTAAACAATAACATGTCACGGCCGTCGCCCGTCGTCGCTTTAATAGCCACAATGCGATCGCTAGCACACGGTAAACTAGTTACGCATGTAAACAACGATTTCCTCCACAAAAGAGCCACACCTCCGTATGGTCTTCCCCTTAATATCCCAAGAGACGTATCCACAGCTGATTTACCAACATAACTGAAATCTACGTCTAAGTGACCTAGAATTGATATTTCATGTGGCAACAACCAGGTCTCTTGCATTGCAATAATATCCACATATTTACACAAGTTTTTTATACACTCAACCGACCTCTTTAAAGATTTACAGTTAAAACTTATCATCTTAGTAAATAAATTAACGTTATCATGTACTATCGCCTTACCCATTAGTTTTATTTATTTTTCTGTCACTCAATTTCACTTCACTATGCCGCGGTTCGGTCGTACTGTCATAATACACAAACCTACGGAAAGACACTCCAGCCGGCCACAAGTCCTCATTCATAAAAACAGGCATTAATTATAAAAATAAATATATAATAATAAAAAAATTTAAAGGCATCATAGTTTTCGACAATTGATGAAAAAAAAAAAACCGTTCCCCCCTTATCTCTGAATTTTATTATTCTATGTGATAGAAGTTTATGTAAAGATTACAGGAAAAATAAAACGATGACTCTAAATAGCACTGTTTTCAGAAATCATCAACATCATATTATATACGTACGGAACCCTCGGTGCGCGAGTCCGACTCGCTCTTGACCGGTTTTTATAAATATAAATTTACCGATTTCACTGTCAATTGTAGAACGATTTTGAAAATTTGTTTTTTGCTTGAAATGATATGCTCTCCCGGTGGTCCCATTGTCACCAAGTCAGAATCTGATGAGGAGATCCCATGGAAATCCAGGGAAATCCTCAAATTTTATAGGCACACCTATAGCGGTTTGGGTATATTTTATAGTAAGTCGTGCATTTGCTCTCGGAAAGCACCATTTGGTGAAGTGGAACTGATGATGAAGACCACAGACCACCGAAACTACTTAATAATAAGTATTTCACGGGTTGTGTTTCGATTAGGTAAATACTTGGTTGCTACGCAATTTATGCTCGTCACAATGCATATGGTGTAGTGGAGCTGATGGTGACTTCACCATCCACTCCAGTTCTCCTTGTTCTTACCAGCAGAACTACTCAACAGTTAACGTGCGTGCATCGGGAAAAGCAATATTTTGTAAAAGGTGATGAGCACTTGACATTTGGCTATAGTAACTTAGATAATTACAAATTACTCAGAAGGGAAAAACAAAAAACTGTTTTTTTTCTTTAATAACGTGTCTCTCTATGTTCAGAATATAATAAAATATTCATTTATTTGCGCAGAATGTAGGTATTTACATTATGGTGGTTACAAAATAAGTATTAAAAAATCCTTGTACATTCTACCATTTTGGCATGCAAACATTGATGCAGTTCATCATCAAAAACCGATACGGAGTTGTACATACATAAACTCACGCCTTCTTTCTATGGGGGTTGGCAGAAACAACACCACCTGCTACGTTCCTTACTACTCCATAACGGCGTGGGTGTATGACCAGATGTATGAACGTACCCGAAGCAAAAGGAGTACGGAGTAGTAACATTTATTTAATAGAAGTACAGTTAGTTTCTATGCTGTCTAGGCAATAGCCTCCATCAATTTTCTATCCTTTTTCAGCTTACCGCTTTCTACTTTTGTTTCTGCGATGCATCCATTTGATCCCTGTTCTATTTAATTTACCTTCGTGGCCTATCGCGACCCCATCCTTGCCGCCACCTGTTCACAGTATTCACTGTGCGGCATTGTAGGCTCACCGCATGTTTGGCAGGAATCCTATACCTACATAATATGAATTATACAAGAGCATAATAACATATCATAACATTTCGCCTGTATTCCCAGTAGGCAGAGGTGCTTATAGTATCTACACCCACATTTCGCTAGTTATGTTTTAGTCCCATGTAATAGAGGGCGAGCCTATTGCTATCAAATGGGCACAAATCCAGACTCGCGGCTAAGAAATTCTTGTTGGAAAAACCCAATCACACTTTGGCCAACCTGGGAATTGAACCCAAGACAGCAGTAGCGCTTTGCTAGACTAATGAGGCAGGCAAGAGCATAATATTAACAATATCGACCCGTGCCCATGGTATCATTGTTTTTAAAAACATGGTACTATTATTCTAATATAAAACAATGTCATCGTTTCCTTTGCTTTTCTTACAATAATATTTATAATGAGATGTTCATCTGCTTAGCTCTAACCGCCACAAAAGAAGGTTCTGATTCCCGTTTGGGAAAATATATTCGTTGTTGTATGTCTTGGTTTCGTTCTATTGTTTTAAAGAATAATAATTCCTCTCCCTTGAACTTATAATGTTTATACTAACAGAATTTTTATAAAAATAGAATAGAATACTCTTTATTATGTATATCATAAATATTACAGATATAAATAACATACCTAACATTTTATAACAATAATGGGTAATTTAAAAGACATAAAATTAATTTAGTAGCACGAGTAATTCACACGTAAACCTTTATAAAAATAGAAATATCGTTAAACAAAACCTTTTTGGGCGCTTATTACATTATTTTTAAACCTTTTAGCAAATGCCAAAAAATACATTTCAGCTATTTTAGGTACGGAGTTTTTATGCCGGCTTTTAAACACATTCTGATTATATTTCACCGTATCTAACACACAATTTGTATATATACGACTCGAAAACAAAATAAGGGCCACTTGTTATTTTTACATTTCAGTGTAATTTAAAGAACATTAACTAATTGCTAAGTAGCAAAATATTGATGTTACGAACTCTTCGATAACTAACCTCTTTGGAGTAAGGGGTCCCTATGTTGTTTCGAACGCCGCTGTTGCGACACACGCTGTTGCGAATTATTTTTCCACTGCCTCACAGGTTCGAAAGCTCACGGACTCGAATGAAGTAGTCGCGAAAGACGCTGTTTCGAAAAACATTTTCACTGCCTCATACGCTCGAATGCTTGTGATTTCGATTTATTTAGTCATAAAGTGTACAGAAAAGTATTTAATCATTTGGGTTAGGTTAGGTTAGAACAGTGACCATTAACGCGCGAAGGCGAGCGAGCGAAGCGAGCGTGCCGCGGCAGCGGCCGCCGAGCGCCAGGTCCCCTCTATTGTTGGTAAATTCAGTTACCAAAACAAAAACTCTTCATCAATATCCAATTTAACTAAATTACTATACGTTATATTAAATGATGATGTTGACACCGAATTTGTTGATTTTATTTAATTACTGCTTAAATACTTTTCTGTACACTTTATGACTAAATAAATCGAAATCACAAGCATTCGAGCGTATGAGGCAGTGAAAATGTTTTTCGAAACAGCGTCTTTCGCGACTACTTCATTCGAGTCCATGAGCTTTCGAACCTGTGAGGCAGTGGAAAAATAATTCGCAACAGCGTGTGTCGCAACAGCGGCGTTCGAAACAACATAGGGGACCCTTGGAGTAATGCTTGAGATCAAAATGCTGGCAACAACTAAAAAAAAAACTTTAAGTTTGTTTCGATTTTTCTTTATATTTTGTTTCGATTAGTAGCTTGATATTCTAAAAAATATTATAATTTTGTTTAGTTGGCTTATTAAAACAACATCTTGCGTTAATATGCCACAAATACGATACGATACCATATGGACACAATTACTGCAACCAGAGCCGTTACAATGATCCAAGAATGAAATTCGCAGCGGTCTGTGGGATTGCCACTTGGTTTTTCTCGAAGATCTATCCTAAGTGCTTGGAATCGCTTCCAAGAGACCAGCAGTATTGCAAGAATGACCAGGGGTTCTACTCCGAAGCGATTACCCGAATGTTCGACCGTTTCATGCCTTCCAAAGTTGTCTTTTTTGGCTTTTAGTCGGGTAAGGATACCCGACTTCAAGTCACAGTTTTGACTTTGACTTATGTCTTTGCCTGTCGTTTTTTATTTTTCTTTCGCCGTAGTCAACCATAGTCAGCCGTAGTCAGGAAACGGCCATACATTCGGCCGATACTTCGGAGTAGACCCCCAGGTGCGGGTAGAGTTCATATTACAACTCACGAGGTTCGGTATATCCGGCTCGTAAGTTACAAAGTCGCCTACGGTTGACAACGGGGACTCGTGTCACAAAACTAACTGGAATCGATTGCACGAAGACCAGCAACTTCAAAAGCAACGAGTTGTTCGGGTTCCTTTGTCCAGGGCTCAACGTGCCAATCGTTTAAGTTTCTCCCGTCAATACTTGGACTGCGGGTGGTGTTTTTCACCGACGAGTGCAAATTAATTTTTTTTAATGACTCATTAGGTTGTGGAGACGACCCAGCGAGCCATTTTCAGAAGTCTGCATACTGTACATACATGAAGTTCAGTGGTATCATCGTAATGATTTGGGACGGGATTAGCTTTCACGGCAAAACTGAACTCGCTATTTTAAAAGAGGGTTCCATAACTGCTCAGCGTTACATTGAGGAAGCCATCAGGCCTTTTATGATCTGGGTTCATCTTACATAATCAGCCTATAATGTACCCACTGCTGGTACACATACCTCCTCTCTGTGAGAGGGAGTGGGCCGTAATCCACCACGCGGGCCCAGTGCGGGTTGGTAGATATCACATGTCTTCGATTTTTTGGTTCTAGGACATGCCGGGTTCGTCTTGATGCAGGACAATGCCCGTGCACACACAGCTCAAGCGACCTGGTCTGATCTGGAAGCCTTTCACATTTAAGTTTTACCGTGGCCAGCAAACAGTCCGGACTTGAATCCATTCCATTTACCAATATTCAGTAATATTGGCGAGGTGCTAATTGGGTTACACCCTAATTCATATTCATATATTCATAATTCTGGGTTAGTAACAATAGTTTTAACCTATGTTAGTACTTAACTAATAACACAGACAGTGTACAGGTGACAAGTGACCTCACCAACGGGCTGTCATGTCTCCCGGCTATAGCACGTAGAATGCTGTTGGGGCTGCCACGGAGTCTGTTTAGCAACGAGGCCGCACTCTTACGCCGTACAGCATTGAAGCAGTCGGTACGTGCCTCAGCGAACATAGATGATGCGTTACAGAACCTAGGCAACCGCAACAGCCCTCTAAATGCGGTGTTATACTGGATCCGCAGAGCATTGTAGGCCTTTTGGGTGTAGCTGAACCACAGGCTCCCTGAGTACAGTGACATGCAATATGCTTTGAACAATGTTATTTTGACCGCGGCCGTACATCGGACGAACTGGCGAGCCAGCATATTAGCCCGAACCGACAATTCTCTGAGCTCCCTCTCCATATCTGCATCATCTTTCAAATCATCCGTCACCAAGTGACCCAGGTATTTAAAAGAGTACACCCTGTGCAACCCTACACCGTTCAGTAACACAGGAGGGACGGTGGAGGGACACTTGGTACCAGACTTGAAGACCATGTATTTTGACTTGCCTTTGTTGTATACAAGGCCATGAGAAGCAGCATACGACTCGCAAATATCGAGAAGCTTACGGAGCGCACCGATCGAGGGGGCCAGCAGCACCATGTCGTCTGCATAGCTTAAATTATTGAAACAGAATCCATCAATAAAGCAAGCGACAGGTGTGCTACTGATCCGCTCGATCAGTGCATTCACGTACAAACCAAACAGCAAAGGTGAGGTCTGGCCACCCTGCCTCACGCCACACTCCGGCCTACTTGGCTCTGAGAGCTCTCCCAGCGCACCCGAATAACTCTGACCGCTAATCACTCTGCTTGTGTATTGGGACACACCAGGCCTGTATTCTCCGAAGGGATTGGCAGATGTGTACCTATAGTACACCCACATTTCGCCAGTTACGTTTAAGTCCCATATAATAGGGGGCGAGCCTATTGCTTGTGTATTGAATACCTTTATTTCAATTAGGTTTACCTACTTCAGGATTGCATAAGGAATGAGAATAAGAGAGAATAATAAATTAATATTATATCTAATAATAACTAATAAAACGAAGTAAACGGAGTATGTAAGGAACGTAAAAGCTGGTGTTCTGTGGTTTCTGCCTACCCCATGGGAAGAAGGCGTGAGGTTTTTACCTATGTATTATCATTTCTGCAGAAAAACGTCGACCAGGCCTACGCTTCTCGCATCAAGTGGATCTAGAATATTTTCTCGTGGGACTGAAATTTTTTCGAATACCTACTCCCTGTCTTTTTCTGATTTGTGCCTACACCTAATAGAATCTCACAGAATATTCAAAAGGTTCTTCACAAAGGTTTATAAATCTACATAAAAAATGTAAGTAAAATAAGGTTAACATTATTCATTAAAATTATAACATCAGCAACCACATGAGAAATCCGATCAAATGTAACGACCGACACAGCAAAATCCACCTTAAAGCAATCTGATAAAGACTGATTTCCAATATCAAAATATGCTTTACCCACTGTGGAGTTTTTCTCAAAAAGATAATAACTCGAGATCCTATTGTCGCCAGGATCTTTATATTAATTACAGACATAAAAATGATTAATGACAAGAATCTGGAAACAATGCTTAGGAATCCGTATTTATTGGACACCCTCGCCCGGTATTTGTCATCAAGACAAATTATTTGTCCAATGTTTGTTTCCGCCATTTTTAATATTTCCACTTCTCATTTATTTTTCTGTGATGTTATTTATTTCAGCTGATATCAATTTGTAACTTCTCAATCCTGCACGGATTTAATTAAACCAACTTTAATAACAAAAGATAAATTGGAAAAGTTGTTAGTAAATATCTATCATGAAGTAGGTACGTAACCCTCTACAAACTATTACTCAACACTTCATTTCGAACCCAAAACTAGCTACTAAAATATCTATACCACACTTTCGTAAAATTTCACAAAGAAAACCTCAGGAATCTTTGTAATCATCTGGTCAACCTTTGATCCTTCAAACCTTTATACAATTGACCGTTGCTAAGAAACACTTCACGAGACCTCCCACCCCCCTCGTAATGTTACACAATTGATTGTTTAAGAGGGGGTCGTGATACAGTTAGAGGAGTCAACTTATGTTGGTCTTACACGTTTTTCAAACAAAGCAAATCAATAATTCAAGAATCGGGACGCCCGGCGCCGGTGGTCCGTTGGAAATATTTCCTTTTATTTTTCTTGTCTAAAAGATGCTTTTAAATTTTATAGAGAAACTTGTGGTTTTAGAGATAAAGGCTCTAAGTAGAAATGTTTTCTTGCCTTTTTGTAATAAACAAATAAGTAGGCACTGGGTCACGTCTTAACTTTGCGTTTGGCAGATTTTTTGTCTTGTAAACTGGTAATACATACATACATACCTAAGCTAAATGGTACTGGAAACAGAGGAAATGAGGCAGTTGATACCCCACAAAGAAAGCAAAGCTTACGGCTCTTCTTTCAAAAGAACCTCAAAGAACTTGACTATAAGTTGACGCGGCGTTCGAAGGACCAATAAGCGGGAATGTATTTTTTTTTTTGCGGAATGGATTATTGGACGACACACAGAATTGAGCAAAAGTGAATATGAGGTATAGGGGGTTATAAGTGAGAAAATAGGGACGAATGGACTTACTTGAGAACCTTCTGGACGAAACACGTTGACTCAAGGACAGCCTAAGCAGACGTCCCACGCGTTTACTGACTTTCTTCCTTTCACTGTGATGCACTGTGACTTGGTTTGTAATGTCACACTTGTGTCGGCCAACACTTATAAATAGAGAGTTTTAGAGTTTTTAATATAGTAGCGGATTATTTGCGGTAGAACTCCAATCGCGAGATTTTTCTCAAATCACAGTGGATGTATGCGGCGATTGGCTTTTGCTGCGGCGAAGTGCCTCTGATTCGACGCGTGCGATGAGCATCCCTCTCGTTCTGTTGTATGGGAATTGGAAGGGAAATATAGCTCAAAACTGTGGTCGGCAATATTATAGTAAAAACTTATTACTAAAGCTTGCACGAGCAAAGAACAGAAAAAAATATGAAATAAAAAAACCGGCCAAGTGCGTGTCGGACCACGCACAATGAAGGGTTCCGTAGTTGGGATGAATTTATCCCTAAAACAAACTTAATATTGTAGTTGAAAAACATGATCTCCCATACATCGATATACGCCACGGTCAATTTTCCAACTGAAAATTTAAGTTTGTAATCGCAAAAAATGCTTTTTATGTTATAAAACTACATATTTACAATTTTAGGACTTTTTACTATACTTGTGCTGTAAGACCTTGGTTCTTGCCAAATTTCATGATTCTAGGTCAACAGGAAGTACCCTATAGGTTTTGATTTATTTGTGAGTATCGAAATATGTCGCAATAATGTCGCTTATTTGGCCGTATTTTGTTATTGCGTTCACTTGGAAACTTGATTTTTTTAGAGCTTCAAGGGACCATAGACTTACGTATTTGATATTAATTTCAACTTGATACCTCAACGCGTTCCTGAGAAAAATGGTCTTAACAGACTGACAGACAGACAGACGGACAACGAAATGATCCTATAAGGGTTCCGTTTGTTCCTTTTGAGGTACGGAACCCTAAAAAGGAGTGATCAGCCGTTGAATAGATATAAGACTTGAAGAAATCGTCCTTGCTAGCTACAATAAAACCTCGAACAAAAAAACGCTTACTTTTTGTAACTGATCTAAAATAAGGTGTAGTTTAAAAGAAGTTGTAGTGACAAAAATTAAAAAGAGTATGCTAAGATGGGTTTGGTCATGTTGAGAGGATGAATGAAAGGCGACTAACAAAAGGTATTTATAAAGCAGAGGCGAGTAGAAACGCCGGGAGGGGACGCCCTGGGAGGACATACGTTTGATCAATTATTTACGGGACACCCTGTATAGTGACCTAATTGGTGATGTTCTTCAGAAAGGTCAGGTGCGTAGTACTCACAACCGGCGTGCGTGTATGACCAGATGTATGAACGTAGGTGAAGCAAAAGTATTATGTAAGGAGCGTAGCAGGTGGCGTTCTATAGTTCCTGCCTACCCCCATGGGAAGGCGTGAGTTTTGTATGTGTATGTAAGTAGGTAAAACTTCAAAAGATTACAGTTTATTTACGATAAAAAGCAAAATCCGTATAAACCGATTTCTTGTGACAAATTAAGCCTATTTTTTTTCGCGCTATGGATTTTCAACTCTGCTCAGCGCCGAGAGTTGGAAATCGAACAGTGTGTTTTCTTGCCGCGCTGAGATACGCTCTGTTGGATTCTCAATGTTCGGCTCAATACATAGAGTTGAAAATTCAGTACGCGAAAAAAAATCCTCACGTAATAAAAGCGCCCGTGCGTACCTGTGCTTACTTTGTGAGTACGAACGTTGGTATAATCTAATGAACCTAATTAGTGGAAGATGAATTTTTCCACGTAATACAATATATTTAAGTAAGCAAATTCCTAAATGTTTTCTCGAGTGTCTCTCTTTGATTTATTTTTATTGTTTTCTCTGATGAAAACAGCATGATATTGGCAATTCTCTTTTAATATTTTCACGAGATTTTGCTTGCCACTTCGTCTGCAAAGATTTTGGGGACCCTTTTAGAGAGATCAAAAGAATTTTATGGATAATTTCGAGCCATATTCTACCTTAATGCAAAACGACCAAATTCATTCAGCTGTTTTGTTGATGAAGGCCACGACCTAACCGAACGTGATTGTCGCGCGAGTACGCGACCGTCGCGCTCGTTTGTAATTAAATACTCGCGCGGTCAATCAAGTGGCGTGTGTACGTCATTGTTCCGGTAAACGCGTAATCGCGTATTTGCGTGACAGTCGAAATACTAAATAGCCAAATAACTGCGACAAACTTGGATGTAACGCTCGCTCGCTTCGCTCACTCGGCTTGCACTTTGTTGGTCACAGTTCTAACCTAACCTTACCCGTTTGGTCTGGGTACGAGTATCTTAGCTGAGTTACTGTGACCAACTATGAGAAAAGGCCTAATATTATAAAAAGGCTTTTTTATTTAAATAAGTGTGCATCACTATTAGCCCAAAAAGTTTTTAGAGGTTCACTAATTTAAATAAGCGTACATTATTAGAAGGTCAATCTGTTTTTAGGGTTCCGTACCTCAAAAGGAAAAAACGGAACCCTTATAGGATCACTCGTGTGTCTATCTGTCTGGTTGGCTGTCTGCCTGTCTGGCTGGCTGTCTGTCTATCTGTCTGTCTGTCTGTCCGTCTGTCAAAGCCAAGTTTCTCCGAATACTGTACTATTCGTACACCTCTGCCTAACCCTTCGGGGATTACAGGCATGATGTTATGTTATAAACATAAATAATCACCTTTCACAAAATTTCAATCAGAATAACTTATAACTTAAATTCAAAGCTGTTTCTCACGCAGTTTCGCGATCACCGAAGTTCACCTTTTTCTCGGCGCGGCAGGTAGGTAAAGCAATAAATATCTGTGCGGAACTTTTAAATAATTCACACGAAACACCCGAAGGTCAAACTGTTACGTTGAACTGTTACATCAGAACTTTCCTTGAACGGATGGTTATGTGTAAAGAAAGCGAGTTTCATTTAATAAACGTTTATTGGCAGACATGATGTAGGAAAGTCAATAATATATTATTCCAGTAGCCTGTTACGATTAGTACTTAATAGCCTTTTTTATGGGAAATATTTAACTCAACCTCTAAAAACCGGCCAAGTCCGTGTCGGACCACGCACAATGATGGGTTCCTTAGTTGGGATGAATGTATCTCAAGAAAAACTTAGCATTTTAGTTGAAAAACATGTTCCCTCATACATTCCAACTGCAAATGTAAGTTTATACGCACAATATTGAGAGATTTACCATGTTATTTTAAGACCATATGGTTCTTATAGGTTTTCCTGTAATCTATAATTAAAGAACAATTTTCTGTATTTTTTCAAAATTTTAGGTTCTGTAGTTTCGGAGATAGCGCGGAAATTGTCAATTTTCATCTATTTTCTTTAATTAACTTTAAAAGTATTAATTTTAAAACTATAAAAGAATATGTAACTCAAATCCTTACAACAAGCCCTTTAATTTGATATGTCACGCGGTATGCCTAACTTTTTTTTTTTAATTTCTAATTTGTCCGCCAAAAGTGACTCCCATGTTCAAAATTAATTTATTTATGTTACCTTACACGTTCGTGTTAGGGTCACATAAATTTATATGTAAGTATACCAAATTTCAACTTAATCGGTCAAGTAGACTCGGAGCAAAACAGTCACACGAGTTATCCTATAAGGGCTCCGTTTTTTTACTTTTGAGGTACGGAACCATAAAAAATAATTTAGCCTCTTTATAACTTTCTGGCTTTTTTTCACAGTTGGTCCCAGTAACTAAGCCGGGTGCCCAGGCTTAGTTACAAGCTTAGTTAGGTTAAGTTAGAACTGTGACCAAACGCGCGCGACGCACGCGAGTGAGCAAGTGAAGCGAGAGGTGCCGCGGTAGCGACCGGCGAGCGCCACATCGAACTTGGTCGCTTTTACTTGGGCATTTAGTATCGTTAGGACCCCAAAATAGGATTTAATTGAGGTTCAAAAAAAGAGGTGCAGTCATTATATTAGAGTGATCTATAATATTTTAGGAGCGCAAAATTAAGAGCGCTGAATTATTAGAGGTTCGATCAAATACAAGCCATAATTATTAATTTAAGCTATAACGGGGTATAATTTGTCAGATTCTTTTAATAATTTTAAAATACCTAAATATTAAAGTGACTATTATATTATAAAAATAATAAATTACAAATAGCTAAAACGGAGTCATAACAATAATTTGAATTACACTTTCTTTGTTCGCACCAAAGTTCTTGCGGCTTTGTGTATAGAGTTAGCAAATTCTATTCTTATTTACAGCAAGCCCCTTGAAAAACAAAGTCCGAGTGTTAAATTATAAAAAGAGAGAGAATAACATTTTCTGGGGTTAATTTACCGGTCGCTTAGTATAAATCTCTGTGAGGTTTCATTTGTTTCTTTCTTCCGATTCGCCTTGGTCTGTGCGAGGAAATCTGACGGTTTGCGAAGTAATAATGTACAAAACATGAAAGAAAATCAAAGGATCGACCCACAGTTTGAAGGTATTTTGGAGCTATTTATTGTGGTAGATATATTTTTAGGGTGGTCTAAAATTTTGGGAACATACAATGCTTTCATGACTGAATTTAATATAAGGAACTAATTTTATATGTGTATTTCCATAACTCATGATATATTCCTTGAGTAGTAATTTTGGTCATTTTACATGCATATTTTGGTAAGTTTAATTTTCGATTAGAGTCCTATATGACCTTTAGACGTGACGATGTCGCAAGCAAACCTTGAAAACAAGTTGGGCATTACCGAAATATTATGTAGGTACGTAAGTGACCAAAAGGACCAGTCAAGATCCCTATCATAATTTATCATATTCTATTATATTCTTCTACCTCCTATTCATCCAAAAATCTTCCCATTCTCTATCAAATAATATAACAAAAGTATGAACATTACTTAAGGATTCCTACAAAAGGCTAGCATCAAATCTAATTCTAGATTTCCGTGGCCCATTCACATCGGAGCAGTCGTTTAACACATTGTGCTCGCTATGGAAATAAAGGCTTATTTTCGCAAAGCATTTGTTCCCTTCCAGAAGATGTATTTCGGATGCGAAACAGTTTATCTCGGGAGTTAGTAGCTTTTGGGACACAGTGTTGTGAAGGATTGAGTTTTGTGGAATGGTTACAGTGTAATGTGTGTGCCATAGGTTTGTGTTGATAATATGCCGCAATTTCATTCATGTGTTGTTGCTTAAATTATACGGATACAGAAAGATTTAATTTTTTAATCAAGATGGCCTGTTTGGAATAGATTATCTACTCAACAGTATTACATCTTACAATTCTCACACAACACAAAAAAGCATTATTAAAAAAAAATGGGGTTGTTGCACTAACTTTTATTTTTTACATAAATTAAGTACCACTACATAATAGTGATGGAACACTTTTTATAACAGTTTATGGTGCAGCGCAGACGACAGACTATCCGTGCCACACTTTCTAGTCTGTGAAAATTCAAAATAGAATTAACCTATACAATTCTAAGCAGTAACGTACACGATGTGCAAAAAGTCAGGCGCACAAAATATCATTGTAATTCTGATGCTACGGCTACATTGTTGCGAAAACGCGAACTAAACTTCGCGCGCTCTCTCGAACACCGCTCGACGTCTCGCTGAATAACAGAGAGCGCGCGGCAGCCGTAGGGTGACAGATCGCACCACGCACACTTAGGTCGGTAGTCTGCACTCGTTAGTGATTGACGCGTACGCGGTAGGATATCAAGGCGCTAGAGATCGATGTATCAATTTTAATACAAAAAGTACAAAACAGACCAGCACTGTATAATACTTCTAATGTCTTAAAATGAATAGCAGTTCATTAAATGTAGTAACAGACATTTTATGAAATTTGAAAAATTAATCCGTATATTGTTTCAGAATTGAATTTTTATTATGAAACTGGCCTTTTAGTAATATCTGCGTAAGAACCAAAAATCTCTATTTCTTCTTCTTTTTCTGTATTTCAAGTAGAAAATAATACATCGTAATCTCTGCATTTCCGTAGCGTATGCGTCCCTAGAGTTCCGCCGACAGAATGATCGAAGATGTACGTGGTGTGCTTTGAATCCGTGAAAAATCCGAGACGGACTTATTGGCCGCCACACAGACTTTTTGTTGTGCCGCAGAGTCCTTAACACAAAAAGTCTGGCATCTGCGCTGCACATAATTCTACTAAAGACGTTACCATAATGCTGCGGCTACATTGTAGCGATAACACGAACTACACTTCACGCACTCTGTTGTACAGCGAGACGTCGAGCGGTGTGCGACAGACAGCTCGCGAAGTGTAGTTCGCGTTATCGCGGCGTTGTAGCTGTAGCATTAGACTTGTTGGGTGCCACAAACTTATTCGTCTGTATAACCTCGCCGTCCGTGTGTCCCGCGGTTACATATCGTCGTTAGGAGTGGAGGTAATCCGTTTTTATTGTCGCCCCACTAATGGTGTCATTTTTATAAAACCCGCAGAGATATAGCCGTTAAATTAATAGCTAATCTCTGAAGAACATTGTAGAAGTCGTTTTGAGATTTAAATTTACATGATATGGCTAGGAACTTGAGATAATTGAATTGGTAACGTGTACAGACGTTCTTCGATGATAGCCGGGTAACATACCTATTAAGGTTACTACATTATTATAGATAACATAACATAACCCCTGTAGTCCCGAAAGGTCAGACAGATGTGTACCTATTATAGTACACCTATGTTTCGCCAGTTATATTTAAATCCCATGTTATAGGGAGCGAGCCTATTGCCATCAACCGGATGCAAATCTAGACAACGGGCTGCTACTTAGAAATTTCTGGTGGAAAAATCCAATAACACTTTGCCCGACCTGGGAATCGAACCCCGGATCTTGTACTCGGCAGTAGCGCTTGCGAGCACAGCGAGGCAGTCAAACGAGAGTAAATCCTACCATCTTTTTGATACTTCCGTACAGGCGTGATTCAGGGTGATGCAAGATGCAATGAAAGTCTTCAAGTACGTATTGTAGCTAGTTTATAAGTTCCAAAGTTCAAGTTAAGTCTATAAAGTTCACAAATAAAGAAGTCGCAAGCGAAAGAAAAAATCTTCTTGCAATGTGAATGTAAATTACTATAACTAACCGCCTATTAAGGTCTAGTGGTAAGACCACCTGTCTCAGACCCGGAGGTCGCTGGTTCAATTTGCAGCAGGGGAGAAATGTTCTGCTCAGTTTGGTTGGTAGGGCTTGTTCTAAGTCCGCCTGGCTAGCGACCACCATCTTATCTAAGTCTCTCGCCATAACAAAAATGTTAACAGCATTGTTGTATTTCGGCAGTTAGAGGTAAGATAGCCAGTTCCTCTGTGGTTGACGATTCCGGGTGAAGTTCGCTTCCACCTTCGGCCTGATAATCACTTACCATCAGGTGAGATGAAGGACAAGAGCTTACTAGTTGTGGTTGAAAAAAAATACTATAAACGATAGAAGCAGAATAGCATGAGGTTGAGCTGCACGGCAGCGGCAACGTGCTTTCCGCTTCGTGAGTAGGTCAAGACTGAATCGTGGTTTTCCACGAAACCGCTTAGGTTTCGTGGAAAATCACGATTTGAGTTTCCCACACAAAATGAATGTATTGAATTGTAATAATATCAATATGAACGTGCAAATACTATGTATAATTGTATATAATTACTATGTAAATAGTAATTTGTTCATGTGTATTTGTGTGTATTAATGTTATTATCAGATGTTGTGAATGTTATTATCAGGTGTGCTCCTATCTGCTAATAATAAACCGCTTTCACTGAAACCAATAAAACCATTGCTGGCTCTTTAGGAACTGAAATGATATTATACTCTCTCATAAGTTATCCACCTGTAGTTGGTTTTCTTAAACCTAATTTACATTACGAAAAAATACTTTACGTAACTAGTTTCGTAATGTAATCCGGCTGTAAATTATGTTTCACTAATGCTACGGCTACATTGTCGCGATAAAGGGAACTAACTACACTTCGTGCGCTCTCTGTTGTGCAGTGAGACGTCGAGCGGTGTGCAAAAGAGAGCGTGCGAAGTGTAGTTTGCCTTATTGCGACAATGTAGCCGCAGTATTAGACATTATCTCAATAGTCAACCTTAGACAAATAATTAATAAGGTTTCAAATCGAGCTGCGGTATTAAGCTAGTGAAATAGCTTGGGGTCAGGACACCTATTACAGCGGTATACCCACGTGGATGAATTCAGAACAGTTTGCACATAGTTACCTACCCTAATCTGCATACTTAATAATATGAGCACTGTAGTTACCTACCCTGATTTTGAATCAACAGAATTTGTTATTTGCACGTTGCACTGACAATATTATAATCTATAGTAAAATGTGTGCTGTGCATAAGAGCAAATATCTAGACTGATGTTATATGCTCTTATGCACATTACGCCTTTTCCCAACCATGTTGGGGTCGGCGATAGTGACTGCAAAGTCAAAGCCAAACTATTTATTTCAAATAGGCACATAAAAGGCTCTATTGAACGTCAAAATTTACAAAAAAAATTGAATTGATTTTAGTCACCCCTTCCAAAAGGTAATTTCGTATGGAGAAGAGTAGGCAAGAAACTCCACCGTTACTCTTTTAAAATGTTTTACAATGTTTTGTATAGGAACATTAGTTATAATGTGAACACGATGCGTCTAGAATAAAATTGTATAGTAATTTTATTACACAATATGTAAAAAGAATTAAAAATGAAGGAATGACAGATAAATTAATTATGTGATAGATACATGGTGCTCACATATTTACATACCTATATTGTAAAAAAATACGTTTTCCAAAAAAAAAAATATACATCAGTCAGTCAGGTGTGGTCAGTATGTGATTTAAGGTAATCAGTATCACAGAATGTAAAAAAAATGTAATAAAAATAATAAATTATACGTTAAGTTATAAATTATTAGCTTTTGTTTTGATTTTGTCTAGACAACATGTTTCCAAGCATTCCTATCTTGGATATCTCTGCCTATCTAAGCTCCACAACCCAGTTACTGAGTAATATGATGACCCGTGGTAAGACTGGGTGCCAGACTTTCGGGCTTCTGACTACCCGTAACGGCTGTCAAAGATCTACAAGTGACAGCCGGGACTAACGGTTTAACGTGCTTTCCGAGGCACGTAGGGGTCTCAATATGTAATGGATGGTCACCCATCCACGGACCGACCTCGGCAAGCGTAACTTAACTTTCGATCAACCCGTCCGGATATTATTATTGAGCCAGGAGCTAATGAATGAAGTTTTTAATCTCAATCCCTAAAGGTGCACTCACACTGTGGTTTTATTCGTTAACAATATACGGACGCTGATAAGCAATACAATGTTAAACCACACGGACAATATTTTGAAAAAATGGCGTCTAAAGATTTGAAGCTAAAACAAGAAAAGAAAAGAAATGGTACACACACACACACCCACCCATAAACATACACACACACACCCCCACACTACACACGCATGTGCACACCTCATACACCGAGAGCTGCTAAATTAATGTTTCATTATATTTTTATTTTATTTCTTTATTTTTCTATATACTCTCTATATACTAATTAACCTCACCATTGTAAAGCAACCACTAAATGGAAGTGTGAGACAGCGCCGACACAAGTACTTTTGTAACTTACTGGGGCTGCCTCAATTTATATATGACACAGTGTTTAAGTTTAAATAAATATTTTTGTATTTTGTATTTGTATTTTGTAAGATGTCATACCACTTTAATATACTACGTGCTACTTTGAATATCGTTACATAATTACGGAGCTTGACGGTGTATTGACAAATGTTGTATACGTGATTTCCTATTTGATTTCTTATTTAGACGATTTTTACCGTACTAATTTGATTTAAGAGCGTTTACGACGTACGGCATTTCATACAAACTTAAAAAAAAAAAAATAGTATTACAGCCAAATTAGACCGATTTTAAATTTTCCATAGAAACAAATTTCCAGTTATCTGTTTTTATATAAGACATTTAAAAAATGTCCTTAACTAACTTTTTAGACCTTTGTATCCTGCTTATGCGTATGAAGTTTCATTAAAATCGGTTCCGTCATTTCGAAAAACAAGGGCTTGAAAGTTTGTATGAAATGCCGTACGTCGTAAACACTCTTAAGTGACTTGAAACTCTCCTACATAATGTTAAATACAGGGATGCATTTGTAGAATACATCAGTTTTTGTTGGTTGACATATTATTGCTTAACATCATCCTACATCCATTTGAGTATCGACGTAGAATGTATAGCGAATGAACACAATTCAAGATTTTATATCCGCAGTCATTCAATCGACTATTCAGTCGATTGAATGACTGCGGATATAAAATCTGATGGTTGGTTCTATTTGATGGTTCGTTCATTCGAACGAACCATCAAAACAGTTCCCGAGTTAAAAGGTAAAACAAATTTAGTGAATGATGAACTGAATAATAAACAAACATTTAAAAAAAAAAACTGTATTTGAAGCTGTTCTCTTCGACTAAATTATGAGTGGCTCTTTGATTTCTCGCTAAACGTGGTTTCTAAAGAGCAATAATTTTGTGCCAATAAAGTAATAAAATATTTCATTGGAATAAAGTTGTGATTTTTATTAACCCTGCTTTTGCTTGAAAAGTTAGGGTTGTGATAAGTAAAACTTCACGATTTTAATTATTTGTGGGTTAAATGATAAATGATTTTTATTTCTGTAAATAGGTTTGTACAAACACTTTTACACGTCAGTCATATTTTTAAAACTAGATGAGGTCGGCGTTTCCTATCTGATATGTAGAGATGTAAGTATTAGGTAGGTACGCCACACCTAGTAGAGGTCAGTACCTAACTATTTTGCCTCTCCTTTTAAACCTGTAAATATGGCGAAATGTTTCCCTATTGAAAAAAAATGGGTTAAGAGCGAGTCGGACTCGCGCACCAAGGGTTCCGTACGTATATATGATGTTGATGAGTTCTGAAAAACTGTGCTATTTAGAGACATCGTTTTATTTTTCCTGTGATCGTTACATATTCTTCCTTTTTACCATTTTGGTACGGAACCCTATAGATAGGAATAGATGTTTTTGTGTTTCCATTTCCTCAGGGTATTATTTTTTTATACATAATCAGCTTACAATGTTCCCACTGTTGGGACACAGGCCTCCTCTTTCTGTGAGAGGGAGTGGGCGTAATCCACCACGCGGGCCCAGTGCGAGTTGGTAGATGTCACATGTCTTCGAATTTTTAGTTCTTCGACATGCCGGTTTCCTCACGATGTTTTCCTTCACCGTTTTGAGAGCAGTGGTGATGAAAAAATTTACACAAAGTAAAATGCCTGTCGGGGCCAGCACTGCTCTCCACCTAGTTTTGTTTGCAAAGGCCGAATTGTTCGCTGATTCACCTGTTAATGGAATCAGCAAGCTGCTACCAATTAGTTAAAGTCATCGGGAAGAGAATGCAGAATATTAGCAAATTGTATCGACTTATTTCAATTCTCTTAAAGATTATTTACAACTGTTGTTGCAAGACTGTCAATATTTTTCATACTTAACATTCGGCTCAACTTTTTCATGTTTTTTTATATAGAAAAAACACAACATAATGTTAGGGTAAAAAATAAAACAAACCGAATAAATTATCCGTCATAAAAACCATCGATATATTTACAACTGTTAATTATTTACATATTTACATGATCGAACACTATTACAGTAATAATTGAACCGTATTTACACAGTACATTACTTTGAAACAATTACATTAAGTAAATAATACGTTAGATATGGTAACGTTACTATGAAAACAATGCATAACATTAAGCGGTGTATTGGGTCCCATGAAAATATACTGGTCCGTTTTTAGACCGACATTACTTTTCATTGAATAATTCTTTCCATACGTGTACAGCTGAACAAGCTATTTGGTATACAGGCAAGAAATATTTATCCTTCCAATACCAATATTATTTTTTAGCGAGTTCGTAAAAACTTTTTAAGCTTATGGAATACTTTAGAGTGTGGCGTACTCATAATACTCACAACGTTATGTGTGAAGTTAAATATCAAAACCCAGTAAGTCACAGTACTCGAAATTGAACTGTGAATGGGGTCAAATGTGAAATTTTAATATGCATATGTTTTGTGTTTTCCAAATCGAGGTAAGTCACTAAAAACACTACTAAAATAGAACATTTATTTCATATCTCGGTATGTCCATTGCCATGTGTTTATCAAAGTCAAGCACGTCCGCGACGACCAATCAGCGTAAAATATGAGGTCTAAAATGGCTGCCATTTCTATGAGCTATCCAGGAGTGAAGTCGGCAAGTTCAAAGTTATTTTTTTCAAACTCCGATATGTTCCGCTAGTTTTATATCAAACAACGGCATGTCCATACTTTAACCTGATTTTTTAGCTTAATCCGTTATTTATTCATTATTTTTAATTCTACGCTAATAAACACAATCTCCTACACTAGTGATCGCCTAATAAAGATCCTCATAACTTTAATCTTTAGCCAAAACATATTTTTTTCATTTCCACCTTTTCACTTACAGTAGACATATCGGGCTTTGAGATTTAATTACACATTTAAAAGTAGGTGCAAATTACCAAATAGCTTGTTCAACTGTACATTAAATTTCTCGCACGCACACATGCACACCGATACTTCACACAACATTCAACGGGGTGATAAGGGGAAATTACTGACTGTGTTCATTCACGTGTATTCACATTTATCGATGCGTTCACTGAAATCAGTTAGAAACAATGTGAAATTGATGAAAACGTAGTCAAACAATGATACTTTTCACAAAAAATCATTTCGCTTTTTGCTTCGATTACTTGTAAATACACCTTGAAAATTGTAGCCGGTAGTTATGGCCTACGTAATAAGATTATACATAATTGATGTACAGCTATTTAAAGCAGTAAAATTGTAGGCCAATGGTGGATTCTACAGTGTGTGACACTTTAAAACATATACACCGTGCCATTATAATCGTCTTACGATGTATCCAATGATTACTAATCATTCAAAAAAGTAAAAAAAAAATATTAATTAACATTTGAATAATTAAAATATTATTCATTATGACGCATGATTATTAGTCATTTATTAGTCATCATATAGAATTAGTAGTCATTGATACATGAAGTGGGCTGCCGTTGTAAGACTATTAAAATGCCACGGTGTATATATGCTTTAAGATCCTTTCGTGCACTAAGCTATGTTCTTTTAAATAAATTACACTTAAGTGCAAACAAATTTACCGATGAAAACCAATATCGGTAATAAAATAAGCCAAATATTTGCCCCAATTGCAAGAATCAAACCAATAAGGCGAATTCGTCCCACCGTCGCTTCTTTCTGATCTAATTGAATGTTCTTTGAACCTAAACCACTTATCTTTCCCGCCTTTTCTTTTATTTCTCTCTCACAAATCTATGTTAAATGCGCATTCCAATAGAAAGTAATGTCGGCATTATGGAATTTTGCTTACACACAGTGCAGAAACATCGAAAACATTTAAAATTTTACACCTGATTTTTTCTATAACAATATAGGTAATATGCACTGACTTATTAGGGCGTAGCAATATTGCTGTTTTAGGTACAATAAATGTAAGGAATTAGCATATTAAAAAAATCATGGTTTCAAGACATTGCCTGACCGGTTCCGTTCTACTCCGAAACTAGTCAGATAATCCTGAAACTTAAAAAAAAAGCTGCATTTAAAGTACACAAAAAAATCCCATAATTAAAAAAATACCTGTAATTATAAATTTTGCAGCAAAATAAAGGTAAACAACAATAATGCTTTACCCTAATTAATAATTAAACTCTGACATCAAACATGGCTACGTAAACAAATCAAAAATACAATTTATGTACCTACTCCATATGCGAGATGAATTGCATTCATTTGCATAGAAATGTTTAACTAAGTTTATATTCAAGACATGTAAATACATGCTCGTGGTCTGTATATAAATCATGCATAATTTGAAAAATATTACATGACTTTTTAATTAGGTAGGTACAAACTGAATTAGGTTTTTTATTTTCAAAACATTGTTTTGTTAAGTCCATTGCACTAAGGCTTGTTAAATATTTTTTAATAAGGTAACAAATAAGTAAATAGATTAATTAGGCAATACGAGATCATATCATAAGGTACGTAAAACGTACATAAATATTTAAAATAAATAATGTTCTTATATAAATAGTAGACGTAGTCAGAAAAGTATTAAAATAACTTTGGTTTTTATCACAAAAAAAAAGTTTCTCGTATAACTTCATTTCAAACCATAAAATAACCACACAATAGTTAGGTAATAGTAATACTCCAACTATTTACATAAATCGTATATTGAAACTTCTACATATCAGTCTGCAGTGTAAAATATACTCTAATTACATCGACTCGAAGGATCATATTGCTATGTTGGTTCTTCAAGTTCACTTTTAGTTTGTATTTGTTCACTATCAACGGCTTTCAAAGTCGTTGATGACGTCATCGCTATCAAGTCTTCGTCTATTGTGGTCAGTTGGGAGTATTCTGTCTTCGGGTATAAAGTCCGGCATTTATATTTTCTTGCTTTTAACTGTTGAAGAAAATATTTAACTTAGTTATGGAAAATATACCAACTAACAATTTTGGTACGTCTTTTTGTCGTTGTGTAATTTCCTTTTATGGTTTTTTTTAACTTTTCACACAGGAAAGAAATATATAAACTTAATCACTTTTAAGATCAAATAAACTAGTCTTCCCACAGTTTGCTTGATAAGAAAAAACTATAAACAGTTACTTTACCTTAACAATAACGATCACTATGCCAACAGTAGCCAGCAGCACAGCCCCCACACTCCACATGGCTACTGAGTTACGTTCTAGAATGTTCGAGGCGTCCTTAGAGTCTTCTATGAAGAATGATGCTGTGATGTGCGTGCGAATGTTCTCGGCTATTCGCCGCTTACCAGCTGATGAGCCGTTTAGACAGCCTCCTAGAAAACATACTTATTTTATTAAATTATTTTAAGCAAACAATAAGTCCCAGCTTTTAGAAGCCAGGTCAAATCTCCGATCAGTTTTTCTGCTCTCAAATGAATGCAGTGGCGCATCAGTGGTAACAGCCCCGACTTACGAGTCGTGGGTTCGAACCCAGAGAGGCGCTTTACTTTGTGTAATTTATTTCAAAAACGGTGAAGCAAAACAGCGTGAGGAAACCGGCATGTCCTAGAACCAAAAAATAGAAGTCGTGTGACATCCACCAACGCGCACTAAGCCGGCGTGGTGGATTACGGTCCACTCCCTTTCACAGAAAGGAGGCCTGTGTCCCAGCAGTGGGAACGTTACAGGCTGATTATGTATGTAATGTAAATGAAAGGAAGGTATGTCTGGTTTGTACTCTCAAGTAACTAATATATATATTAAGCTTTTTGGTTAAGACCAGGCAGTCTAAATCAAGATCCAATAAATCATATACTAAAGTTTCATGTTGATTGTATATGTGACTGTTTCAGAATATTAAAAAAGGGAGCCTCCTCTTAATCAATTATAACAGTCTAAAGGAGATTTTTGATTGTAACATAACATCACGCATGTAATCCCCGAAGGGTTAGGCAGAGGTACACCTACTTTTCGCCAGTTATGTTGAAGTCCCATGTTCATTCGTAATGAACATCTGCGTTTGTTGCATTCAGGAGCCAAATTAGTATTGAGCTCACTTTCACAACAATTTTGGCTTATCAGCGGTGTACGTGAAGTCAAGAAAGTGGTAAACAAGTGTGTAAAGTATTTCCGTTTAAAGGCTGCAGCTGCAAAGCAGCTTATGGGTTCTCTCCCGCAAGAAAGGATTACGGCTGTGAGGCCATTTAATGTAGTTGGGGTGGATGTCTGTGGACCTTTAAAATTAAATCTTCTAGAATCAGGAAACCATTCATCACGAAAGGCTATGTGGCACTTTTAGTGTTTTGCTACAAAAGCAATCCACATGGAGCTGGTTAGTGACCTCACGACTGAAGCCTTTTTAGCATGCCTCAAACGTTCCATTGCAGGAAGAGGAATGCCAGAGAAAATTTTCTGTGACAATGCAAAAACGTTTAAGGGTGCTGCTAATGAGCTAACTAAGCTGTACAAATTGTTTATATCAAAAGCTCATATGGATTCTGTGAATAATTATTGTGCTCCTAAATTTATTAAGCTTAAATTTATCCCTAGTTACTCTCCAGAGTTTGGAGGCTTATGAGAGGCAGGGGTTAAAATTTTTAAATACCATTTTAAGAGAATTGTTGAAACTGTTGTCTTAACTTTTGAAGGTTTCTATACTGTTATCACAGAAATTGAAGCTGTGCTAAATTCAAGACCTCTCCTTCCCATGAGTTCAGATTGTTCTAATTTTGGGTATTTAACGCCTGGCCACTTCCTCATAGGAACCTCTATGATGAGTTATCCTGAAAGTGACTTATCTAATTATTCTATAATCTTATATAATAATCTTAAATTTTGGAATGTTTTATGTAAAATTAAACAAGACTTTTGGAAAGTCTGGTCCGGGGATTATCTTACACAGGTTCAAAGCAGGCCGAAATGGCACCATATTAATCCTAATTTAAAAGAAGGAGACCTAGTTATTCTTCGTAGTGATAATACTGCTCCAATGACATGGCCCATGGCAAGGATTGTGAAGACAATACCTGGACCAGATGGTATGGTCAGAGTGGCAGAAATTAAACTGTCAAATAACAAAAATTATGTTAGGCCTTTAAGAAAATTATGTCCACTACCATTCAATTAAATTCAACAATTTAAATGTAACTTTCCTTGCTTTATACAATTATAATGTAATTCAGTTTCTGTCATTGCATGGCCCCGGCCCAACTATGTTTAAGAATAATCGAAACATACAATTTATTTGCATTAGCAACATTTATATTTTTTAGCACTAGATTTTATACTCTGGTAACATGGTAAAAAAGGTAGAATTCTCTCTGTGCTCCATGTACTTTTGGCTCTTGTGTAAAATCATTAACTATTTTGGAAATTCAGTTTTACGGCTAAAAATCTTCAAGCATTTTATTGTACATGCTTGCGGTGGTGGCATGTATTGCCATCAACCAAGCGCAAATCCAGACTCCGGGCTGCTACTGAGTAATTCCAGATGCAAAACCCAATAACGGTTTGTCTGACCCGGGAAACGAACCTAGGAGATCATGCTCAACTGAAGCGCTTGCGACCGCTAGACCAACGAGGCAGTTTTTAGGGTTCCGTACCCAAAGAGTAAAATGGGAACCCTATTACTAAGGCTCCGCCGTCTGTCTGTTCGTCTGTCACCAGGCTGTATTTCATGAACCGTGATAATTAGAAATGTTCACAGTTGAAATTTTCACAGATGATGTATTTCTATTGCCGCTATAACAATAAATACTAAAAAACAGAATAAAATAAATATTTAGGGGGCTCCCATACAACAAACGTGATTTTTTTGCTCGTTTTTGCTTGATATCATTAACGGCAACAGGTAGACGCTTGAAATATTCACAGAATATTTAGTTATATATTCACTTTAAGAATAAATAATTAAATTAAAATAAAACAAATATTTAAGGGAACAAAAAACAAATATATAAACATACAACAAACGTGATTTTTTTGCCGTTTTTATAGAAACGGAACCCTTCGTGCGCGAGTCCGACTCGCACTTGGCCGGTTTTTTATAAAAATGTGGCTGTTATTTTAACGCGAACGAAGTCACGGGCAGAAGCTAGTAGATAACATTTTTTATTAATCAGGTTTTCATAAACAGACCGTTTCATATAGTCGTCTTATTTTACAGAAACACAGAAAAGATATTGGTTTTCAATGTAATTACAATCGGCAATACTACTTTCACTAAACAAATGTACCCACATAATATATTGGATGTTCGCATTCCCCAACCTTTCTCATACAAAGCTTAGAAACCTACGTACGGACAAAGGGTATTTGTTAAGGAAAACTATCAGTAAATGTTATACATTGGAACTAGTATGAATAAAGGGCTTTGACTGAATGTAAGGTCAACTACGGATCTAATTTCTTTGAACACGTTCTTTGTAAAATGGTTTTTTGTGGTTGTAATTTAAGAAATAGACAGTTGGAAATGATTCAGGAGAGCAGTGGTGACAGCCTCGACTTACGAGTGAAGGGTTGTGGGTTCGAACCCAGACAGACGCTTTACTTTTTTAAATTATTTCATCACTGCTGCTCCCAAAAAACGGTGAAGGAAAACATCGTGTTTCCTCACGATGTTTTCCTTCACCGTTCACAGCAGCAGTGATGAAATAATTTGCGGCATGTGCTAAAACCAAAAAATTCGAAGATAATTATGTGACATCTACCAACCCGCACGCGGCCCGCGTGGTAGATTTACAGCCCACTCCCTCTCACAGAGAGGAGAATTGTATCCCAGCAGTGGGAACATTATAGGCTGATTATGTTGATGAATTTAAAATACCTACTTAAATAAAGGTAAGTTTACGGTTTAAGGCCCTGCCTAATTTTCATTATACTGAAGAAGAAAAAGTTGTGAGGGGAACGTGATTCAAATAGTTTCATCACGAAAAAAGCTTTTTTGTTACCTACCATTATTGTATCTAATAGAAAATAAATACTTAACATCTGTCTTACACTTAATCAAAATGCGTTTTAATTGGCACACAAAACTGGCCATGTGCGTGTCGGACCACGCACAATAAAGGGTTCCGTAGTTGGGATGAATTTATCCAAAGTACAAACTTAACATTGTAGTTGAAAGACATGTTCCCTCATAAATTCCAACTTATTAATTTTATTATTAAAATATATTCAGTGATTTACCATGTTATTTTAAGACCATAGACTTCTTGTAGGTTTTCCTGTAATCTAGTACAGAACTATTTTCTGTATTTTTTTTTTATTTTAGGCTCAGTAGTTTCGGAGAGAAAATCGAATGATTCTATTCTAGAGATTTTCTTAAATAACTTTAAAGGTATTTTTTTTTTTATTATTTAAAAATATATCTGAAATCCTTACAAGCTATTTCATTATACAATTTGCAAAACTTTTATTTTTATTTTCCAATTTGTCTGTAGGGACACGTCCGTGTTTGAGTAACAGAAATTCATATGTACGAGTATACTAAGTTTCAATTTAATCGGTGCAGTAGAATCGGAGCAAGTCAGCTGTGACAGACGGACGGGCAGACAGACACACATACAGACGGGGTCCCTATGTTGTTTCGAACGCCGCTGTTGCGACACACGCTGTTGCGAATTATTTTTCCACTGCCTCACAGGTTCGAAAGCTCACGGACTCGAATGAAGTAGTCGCGAAAGACGCTGTTTCGAAAAACATTTTCACTGCCTCATACGCTCGAATGCTTGTGATTTAGATTTATTTAGTCATAAAGTGTACAGAAAAGTATTTAATCATGTGGGTTAGGTTAGGTTAGAACAGTGACCATTAACGCGCGAAGGCGAGCGAGCGAAGCGAGCGTGCCGCGGCAGCGGCCGCCGAGCGCCAGGTCCCCTCTATTGTTGGTAAATTCAGTTACCAAAACAAAAACTCTTCATCAATATCCAATTTAACTAAATTACTATACGTTATATTAAATGATGATGTTGACACCGAATTTGTTGATTTTATTTAATTACTGCTTAAAAACTTTTCTGTACACTTTATGACTAAATAAATCGAAATCACAAGCATTCGAGCGTATGAGGCAGTGAAAATGTTTTTCGAAACAGCGTCTTTCGCGACTACTTCATTCGAGTCCATGAGCTTTCGAACCTGTGAGGCAGTGGAAAAATAATTCGCAACAGCGTGTGTCGCAACAGCGGCGTTCGAAACAACATAGGGGACCCCATACAGACACACGAGTGATCCAATAAGGGTTCCTTCTTTTTGATTGGGGTTTTCTTTTTGAGGTCCGGAACCCTAAAAATAGACATAGAACCTCGCAAATAAGATAAAGCGCTCTTTCGAGCTTGATAAATCACAAAAGTTTGAACCATTTACTTTTGGATATACCCTTAAGTTTATGTAAGTATTTATTTTAGATTTTTCTTAAGAAGAACTTCAGAACTTATACCTGGATTATTTTTGAATAACTGACAGCTCAGGTACCTCCAATAGGTATGAAAATCTCCGGAAATTAAACATAACAGGACACCTGTATTCCCCGAAGGGTTGGGCAGAGGTGTAATTTTTAGTATACCCACATTTCGCCAGTTATGTTGTTAGTCCCATGTAAAAGGGGGCGAGCCTATTGAAATTACATATCTGTAGAATCTTTTGAAAAATAATATCGTACCTATGTATAATATGTTTGATTTTGAATTACTCAGAAAATTATCACAGCTCACTGCCCTCATAAGAATATAATTTACAGATTTTGTGAATATTCTGGTAATACAATTCAGCAATCACACTCCACTCAACCTAACCACAAAGCTTATTTTTTCATAAAAACAGAACATTGGCTTTGACGACTGATGGACAGTACCAATATCAATATAAACGCCAGTTCTACCCAGATTTTTTGAAAACATCACAATTTTCCTCGAAAATAGACCGAAACATTTATTGTTGGCAGTGAGTTCCGAAAAGGTTACAAAAATAGCTTACCTATATCCTTATCACAGTGACAGCAATCCGTCTTATTGCTATTTACGAAAAGCGATACCGTGCTCTCTGTACAGCACGGCAAACATTTGTGGTTCACTCTGCAAACGAAAAATGTGTTTATATAACCGATTTATTTGCGCCAGACAGCCTGGCTGCAAGCTTGGCTGGATGGTGATTAAAACCTGCTTCGATCGGTTTAAACTATACATGATCAGAGTAAGATTCAATTCAGTTTTGGTGGAGTACACGTAAAGTATTTTCTGATTAACATAACATATCATCAAGCCTGTAATCCTTGAAGGGTTGGCAGTACACCCACATTTCGCCAGTTATGTTTAAGTCCCATGTAATAGGGGGTGAGACTATTGCCATCAACCGGGAACAAATCCAGATTCCGGGCTGCTGCTGAGAGATTCCTTTTGAAAAAACTCAATGACACTTTTCTCAACTTGGGAATCGAACCCAGGACCTCATGCACAACAGTGCGACCACTAGACCAACGAATCAGTTTTATTCTAAATATTAAATCCAATATTAGACGCTGATAATAAATAATAATTGGTAACGGGATTGATATATTTTCTCCCAATCTGAATTGTCTGATTTTCCACCAGAAAAAAAGGCTTGCCTAAGGTACTTTTTGGCAATTACAGTGATATTTAAAAAAAATATGTTAAATCTTATTAAACGGTAATAACTAGTAAATTCTGTTTTTAACTGAAACTCTGAAATCTACTCTGCCGTAATCAATAAACACAAAAAAAAATACAGTAAGCTGCCTACAATTACATTTCATAAAGTAATTACTCGTACAACGTGAATTAATTTAATTGTTCACCCAATCAAGGTGAACCATAGATTGGAACTTTAGAGTAATCCAGTCGTAAAATAATAATAACTCACCTATCTAATCGAAGTGGATGTGCACAAGTCACACAACTGGTAGGTCCAGGTCCTGAGCAGGACCTGCAGGAGTCGTGGCATGGACGGCAGGTCCTCGTTCTAGGCTCATAGTACTGGGAACTAAGGCACTCCACGCATAAACCGTTCTCTAATGAAAAGTGTGGTGGACAGGAAGTGCACCGCTGAGGACCAGCGCCGTGACAGTCCTGGCAGTAGTGGTGACAGCGGCGACAGCTGTCCTGCCAAGGGAAGAAGTTCTGAGGACATTCGGGCCGGCACTCTCCCGCCGCCAACCTCCAACCAGGAGGACAAGATGCACACTGATCTCTTCTAGATCCCGTGCATGTCTCACAAGACAAGTAACACTTCGAACAGGTTCCCTCGTCAGGGTAGTAGCCAGGAGCACAGGTCGCTCTACACGTCCCCGATTGCAAGCGTAAGGCACCAGCACACAACGTGCAGTTCAATCTTGACACACAAGTCTTACAAGTGTGCGGACACAGTGAACATCTTCCTGCCGTCTGATAAAAACCTTCTCCACACTCAGCCACGCATCTAAAATAAATATTTCATGTTAACTGAACACTTGAAACCGCACAGGAAAAGGTCTAGATGGATAAAGGGCCATTACCTCGATCCTTGTAACAACAAGGGACTCGAACAAGACAAACAGTCCCACTCGTTCGATCCGCTACATTTCTCGCAGGTCGAATGGCAATTTTTACACCTTCCCGCTTCGTGATACTCGCCTGCAAAAAGACACTTTAAGTCTACGAGGAACAAGAGTGAAAAAAATTGTTATTTAAGAACATTACTTACTCGTGTCGCATTTGTCATTGCCATCGGGGAGACAAGTTCCGCTCTTAGTTAGAATCCATTTCTCTTGGCAAACAGAACAAACGGCACACGTGCAAATTGAACAACCAATTGGACACCTAAAACAACAACACTGTGGTTAACATTTTGTTCTTTAAACGATATCCTAACTTATATCATAAATGCGAAATTAAGTTTGTTTGTTACCTTTTCACGCCTAAACCACTGAATAAATCATCCTGAAATTTTGCATATATGTTTTCAGGCGTACAGAAACGGACATAGGGTGCCTTTCATCCCGAAAAAAAGTACTGTTCCCGAGGAAAACAACAATAACGTTCTTATGATAATAGATGGCGCCACATGTTTTTCGAATCATGATTAAATTATGTTATGAGATGTATTTAATAGCACTTTAAATTTCAAAAACCAGAGTGCAACCCGAAATGATTGTCAAATTCTAAATTAACGCGAGCGAAGCCGCGGGCAAAAGCTAGTTAAAATATAAAGACGTCAATTAAACGCTCGAACAATGTAAAATTCAAAGCGAGGCGTTTGTAATTCCGAGCGCTCGTAAGATTGACGACCTCTGTTTCGTCACGAAATGGAATGTAAAGATAAATTATCATAACAATAACACTTACGGCAAACATTCTCTTCTTTGGGCGTCGGCGTAATATCCTGGAGGGCATTTTGGTACGCAGAGATTCTTGAATGCGTAATCACCAATGCGACACGAAACACAGGCATTGTCGCTAGGACCGTGGCAAGATTCGCACGTTTCATGACACGGCATACATCCGAAATCATCTTTTTGGTGTGTACCCGGAGGGCAAGCTGCTAAACAAGAACCGTTGTAAAGGACATAATTGTGGGCGCACGAGGAGCACATATCTGCCTTTTCGGAGCATGTGTCACAATGCTCTGCGCATGGAAAACAGGCATTTGCGTCAGGGTCTTCATAGTATCCATCCGGACACTGTTGTAAGCAAACAGCTAAATCAACTACTAATAAGTGTGCCGGCGCGCATGTGAGGCACGAGTCCTGGCCGGCCCCGGCGCAAGTCTCGCACGACTCGTGGCACGGCCAACAAACCCCACCTTGGTTAACGAAGCTTCTCGGAGGACATCGAGACACACATGTATTATCTAAACGATAATGCTTGCAGGCAACACACTGAGTTGGCCCCTTCCCATAACAACCTTGTGAATCACATTCCGGATCGCACAGTCTTTGCACTTGTTTATCGTTAGCATCTGCCAAAACATTTTTCCGTTGCGCGGAGGGAATATTTTTTGGGTAATTACGTCTATCCGAAATCCCGAGTTCGATTTCGTTGAGAAATTGTGAGTATTCTGAGGCATCGTAAACATCGTTAGTATGATAAGCCTTCTCTTCCTGGTAAACATTGTTTGAATTAAAATAGCTTTTATTTCGTAATCGTATCGGACTCGTCGCCGTGCCGTAAAATATTAACTGCCACTTTTTCAATATACCCGGTTGAGTGACGTGGATATTACCAGCATTTAATATCTGAAGGGTCCAACGCCCTTCGGCACTTTCTCCCCAAAAATGGATACTTAAAAACGGCCAATCGTCGAAGTTAGAACTCGTTGCGTCATACGCCCTCTCAAATAAAAGGGTGGAAGTAGTCCCCATCGGCGACGTAAGCAATATCCGTAAATTTCCTCTAGGGAAAAAGCTCAGTGAAATTTTACATTGAACGTGTTCCAAAAATCTGACCTCGTTCATCGTCCCGCTGCACCCATTCACATCCATGTGCACTGATATCGTATAACCGAAAGATGTTTCAATAGACTTGTCCTCGTTTATTTCTTGGGACTTACAAATGTGCTGAGGGGGTACGCTCGTCCATTGTTCGGCTAATGTTACCATCTGAGCGGCGTCCATTAGTCCGTAGCCAAACTTGTGACTTACTTTTCTTTTTACGCCATTTACGATCCATCCTTCTTCCTTTTCCAGTGGTTGTGACCGAGACGTCATTACGACGAGGTGTTGCATATCCCGCCATGATAGTAATGCATTTGCTTCTAAAGCTAATGCACAAATACCTGCGGCTAATGGCGCCGATGCCGATGTGCCTGTATGGTCTACAGTGCAAATTTTGTCAGGCCTTAATTGCACATCCATATCTACTGTAGTTACACTTTTGTCTTGGCCTGGGGTTCCTGAACTGTAAGTTGAAGCTATTGTTGATGAGCATTCTTCTAAATACCATGGTTTATATCCCCTCTGCGTTGCACTAGAAATAGAAATAGTAAATATGCTATTCGCATATCCATCACAATTGCAAGAGTCCGTGTGCTTGCCGCCGTTTCCCGACGCCCATATAAAAATAGATCCTTTCCCTCCTCTTCCGTTCGTCACACCATTTATAAAGGCCCTGAAACAAAGCACTTTTTAATGAACTCGCCTGTAACCATTTCTTTAAATCGCTTGCAATTAGACAATACCTTCTCGCCAAAGGGCCGGGGCCGTCGACTGTTTTTCCGTCATCCTCGGGCCCCCACGATGCGCTATAGATGTCTATGTGATGTGTGTTAAACCCGAGTGCCTGGGCCTCCACTGCGTCGTTAACAAGGCCGTCTAGCATCCTGATGCCTCCGATGCTGGCGTTGTAAGCGATGCCGACGCCGCAGTATCTATTGTAGGCGACCGCAGCCACCTCGCCTGCGCACCGGGTGCCGTGTTTATTGTCGCCATTGTCCTGTGGCGTCGGGTCCGTGTCGTTCCCATTTATGTCCGTCGATGCTGCAGGATCCTACAATATCGGGATTCCGGTTCAATACACTTCAGTTACGTAATACATGGGTGGTAAAGAGAAATCGCTTTGTTCTGAATTGGGTTTTCATTTGACAGTTCTTAGCTGTCTTGATTAATGTGTGTTTCAGTATACTTTAAGGAGATATAAAAAAAATATTTACATAATTTTGTGATAAGTCCGGATGATTGGGTTGAATTCCGTCGTCGAGGATGGTTATAACGACTCCTTTTCCTGTATATCCTTTTCTCCAAGCGTAGCCGACGTTCATGTCTAATCCGTCCGCTGCACCTCCGTTCTGAAACAAAAATAAGGTTAATATCTAAAAATAACCTAGAAATACACTCAAGTGGACGGATATTACGCTTTGCGCATTGAATACTTAATGTAAGTGTTTGTGTTGACGTGGAATGGGAGCGCACCGGCGAGCGGGAAATATGTGGCTGTGACCTTAGTGGATGCGGAGCGGTGGGCGGGGAACACAATGCTATAAACTGTTGACATACATACAGGTCAAACACATAACCCTCCTTTTTTGGCTTTGACGCAGTTGGGTAACAAGATTTATATAAATTAATACTATAAAAAATCTCATGCAGTCGAAGGCAATAGGTAGTTATTGTTAAGAAGATGCCTCCGACTGCATAAGATTGTATATAGTATTAATTTTTAATCTAGTTTTTTAAGTTCACTTTTTACACAGTCGGGTTTTTGAATTTTTTTATTAACTTTTTTAAATTTACACTTTTTAGTTAGGATTATAAGACGGTAAATTAGGTTATTTACTCACTTATAATCGGGTGATAATGGCCTCTTACACACTCACTCCAAAAGTTCGGGATAGTTTTTTTTTAAATCTCATTTAGATTACATTTACACATATAATATGTATATATTTTTGTAATTGCCTTTTAAAACCCATTATTTTGATATCCCACTCGATAGGCTTTGGTGATATGTTTTTTTCCATTCACACCTTTTGGCGCAAAACCGCCATTTGTCTTTAGTAATTTTTATATTTCCAGTGACATTCGCGCAATAAAGACAAATCTAACGACATGTCATTCATCAAAATCGGTTCAGCAGTTCAGTAGTTACGACAAAACATAGGGACGGACATACAAACATACATACGTACAGGTCAAACATATAACCATAAGCATAGGCACTAAGTCCGCCTTTGTACATAATTGTGTGTGGGAAATTTAAATAAATAAATAACCCTCCTTTTTAGCTTCGCCGCATAAAAAAGTGAACATTAAAAGTTGGAAACAAGATTTATATATAATATATGAATACTATCTAGAAACAATCTCATGCAGTCGGAGGCATCTTCTTAACAATTATTGTCTCCGACTGCATGAGATTGTTTATAGTATTATTTTATATAAATCTTGGTTCCAACTTTTTACGCAGTCAGGTTTTTAGATTTTTTAATTAATTTATTTTTTTGCTACTGTGTTTAATGTGCTTTAGAAAATGTGTTCTATTATTCCGCCTTCGCTTTTCCCTCAGGCCCTACACTTTGTCGCGTGCAAGTAATAGATACGTGCGTGCGTGCTAGGAAGGTGGTTTACCTGACGTACGAACATTAATGTAACTCACCATTAAATGAACATAAAAGTTATTAGATCATTTTAATAGTCGGAAAAACATAATTAAGCTGTTCAAAAAGTAAAAATTATTTTCCAGCTAGAAAAATATGAAACTAAAAAACAATTAATAATATTGAAGCCTACAATGTATTCTGGTACTAAGAACTTCAAATTCTGAATACACGTTCCTTTTATGTCGTAAATAACCTAAAACAGGAATAGGAATACGAAAGAAAGATAAAGTACGCCACACCAAGATAAGAGAAAGTACGAAACAATTAATTGGATTTCTTACTTCACTCTATGAAATTAAGGTGGAAATGGGCAGGATATCTAGCTAGAATGGAAGATGACCAGTGGATGAGTCATGCCGTAGTATTATAAGGATCAAAGAGAAGAAGAAAGCGAGGAAGACCATCAGAGATATAGCAGGAGATAAATGGCAAACGAAAGCAAGAGATCTATCTCTTGCATTCGTCCAACGCTTCCTCCATTTGTATCCATTGTTTTCTAAAATAATTTATAAAAATGGAGGAGGCGTTTACCCAACCGTTCTCTTCTTTAAATTGAATTATATATTAACTTTCTTGCATGGTAATCAAATTATTGTAAAAGTGTATGGAAAAATGAGAAATTAATAAAAAACTTATTTATTTATTCATTATTTAACAGGATTTCTGTAAATTCGCATGAAGACATAAAATACTAAGTCCGCAATTGATGTGAACTCTCAAGTCGTATCTCAGTAAAGCGTGTTATAGACGGCTTACTACCAAATAAACTGGAACAAATTCATCACACCGGCACCGGTGTAAATGTTTCATACCTGCCTATATTTTATTCAAAGAAATTCATTCTAACTTTAGTCAACCACTGAACAATAAAATTGTACCCAAATAAAGCAGCAGACAGTACGATTGGACTGATAAAACAATAGGACATCAAGGTCACAGGACTCACAGGTTATATCCATCAAAAGAGGAGATATACTCTTTATGCCTCGATCTGGGAACTAAACTACTGAATTAGTAATTCCTCCACTATTCTTTGTCGGATGAATTTTAGTACGTAGTACAAATGATCCCGTCTCACTTTGTTCTGTTAAAGTTCGTCGACTTGGTACACTCGTACTATTAAATTATGCTTAACATCTGCCACTGAAATGTTCAGCAATATTTTGTACTTGAGCTGAATTTTAAGCAGTAACTAGGTACATTATTTTTATACGAAGGTAACATTATTACTGGAATTGTAACTATTATCACGTATTTTCGGAGTGAAGTTATATTATATTCATTAGTTTCATAAATAAGTTATTTCATACTAGGTACATATTTTTGCTTAAATAAATAATACTACCTATTTATTTTTGGTAATTATAACATACCTAAGTTTATAATTTATACCCGCAGAATTAGCTACACATTGGGACGTCTGGTTTCAGGACTATAAGTGCATGTCCAGATAAGGCGCTTTACGCGCGTCCAGTAAATGTACGTGCGCAAAACGGTTTATCTGTAGCAGGTCTAAATAGAACACATCATTTTATTGCATGAGGTGGCTGCAATCCCTGCTAATGTAATATCATCTGTAAAGGACGTATATCCTAACGATGATGAAATTTTTAATAAAATATTCACCTAAAATCCATTTTCCACATTATATAAACCCAGTCTAAAAACGAAAGTCAAGTAATTTTTTTCATTATTTGCATTATAACAATGAGAGCAAACGAAAATTTTGCTTTTAATGTGTCTTTTTATTGTTATACAGGGCATGCCGGACGCTCATAAAAGGAGAATGGGCAGTACTTTATCAGGAGTACCGAAACGTTTAAAAATCTTTGTCTTTTACGTTTTATTGTAATTTTTTTTTTCATTCTTCTTTTTGAAGGTTCCAAGTTCACCTAAAGTGCTTAAGGAATATGATAATGCCAGTAACTTTACAAAAGCTTTACTGGTATTATTTTTTTAATCATTTATTATTTCAATTACTCTCCACACTTACAGTTAACACCAACACTTGTAGAGACTCAACATTATGGACTTGGATATTGATATTAGGTACCAAATCAAGGTATGGACTGGCAAGCGAGAGGTTGTAACATCTAACCACACCCATAGCACTGCTATAACTCTAGCACAAACATAAAACAAAAACCATATTTATAGGTACTAATTGTAAAAAAAATATCACTTATTGTTTTCTTACCAAATACCACTGCTCTTTAAACAGCGGGTCAGGGAAGGCCGGAGCACTGGACTGTCGCATCACATGCCTCGGCTTCCACTGATGATCTCTCTTAGACCTCCGTAGCTCCCTCTGCTGCATCACCCATCTCACCTGTCAAATGAACTGTCTTTAATCCTCTTTGATAAGTTAAGGACGGGCAAGAGTGCTCGGAATTTAAAAGGTTTTGATTGACGTAGAAAATGGTGGTTGGCTTTCTTGAAAATATTTTTGTAATAACTATTATAATTTTCTCAATTTTTATTTACAAGAGAATCGATATTTTCATTTATCGATAAGCATCTTATTTTCCCATCAGTTAAGTTTTGGTTTTAATTTAACAGTTCTCTAGTCTTTTTTGTATCTAGAATTTTTGTATGGCCTACAAATCATCTCACGTTGTAATGCAGGATGTATAATAGACGGAAGAAGTGTAGGGAGGAGGCTTTTACCGAGGAGCAGGATAGTACAGGCTTGTGAAAAAAAGGCACATATACAGAGTCAAACCATTTATTTCAAATAGGCACTGTTAACGCCATAACTTACTTTGTTTTATATTTCATGCCTAATTAATGGCAACTCTAATGAGTATCTATGCGACACAAGATTCCTTCCGCTTCCTTTCTCCCTTCCGCTTTCTCTCTCCCTTCCGCAACTTTATAATGCCTGAGTGAGAGCGAAAAGGAAGATTCGTGACGGCGCATACGCCGCCGCCATGAAGAGACCGCCAGTTTTCTCATCGACATCGCCGCTTGTGGGTCAAAATAAACCCATAGTCGAAAAGGACTCATATTTCACCGCGAAGAACGAAGATTGCTATTAAACTGTGCAAGTGTGTGTCTGTGTGTTGTGAAAAGTCCAGATTTTCGTCCGTACGTGATATCCTGGGCGTGCCGCCACGTGGCTAAGGAAACCCTTCTCACCGTGTCTCCGCCATAGCTCACCAAGCAGGTACCATTTTCTTATTTCCCACACCACCGAAACACCTACTTGTGTCACAGAACCTCCCCTGATACAGTCCACTAAGAAAATTTCGATTTTCACCCTAAGGCTTAGGCCGCCGCAACATTTTTTGGTCCTACGATCACGGATACCTATTTCTTTATCCTCTCGATAACGAGATCCGTATATCATCATCCCGCAACTACATTTCAATCTTCGTTCCCTAAACTCTTAAAATAAACCGCATTCATTTACTACAGTACCTACGTTGTCATCGCGTACATTCACAGGTATTTCGCATCCCGCTCAAAATAACATTAAATTTATGTAGGTAGGTAGAAAAATATATTTCACCAACCGCTCCCTCGCTTCGTCATCGTTCGGTACAATATTCGTTGGTACCTACCAATTCCGCACCGCGCATAGCTCGTTGAAGTTCGCGATTTATTTTAGACTTACCTACATTATACACCAACAAAATATTGAAAATGTCTAAGAAAGCAACCATTGATATGGATGATCCTATAGAAACCGCCATTCAAATAGCACTGTCATGTCGTAATATGATCTTTGCCCGCATGCAAATCATTTACGATTTAATGGAAAAGATGAAGTCTGGTATGGAACCACTAGAGAAGTTCATGTGTGCGTGTGTCAATGTTGAGGCGATGCGCACCGAGTTCCTCGAGGCATTTAATAAATATAACTCGCTTCTCCTGAAACAAAACCCTAAAAATACGGTTGATGAACAGTCGTGGATTAGTTTTGAGGAATTATATTGCCGAATTAAATATAATCATTCGAATTACTTAAAGAAAGCAGCCACATCGTCACCTACTTCTAGTGGTAGTGGTGTCAATAAGCAATCAGTTCGCTTGCCTCCCATTGAAATTATGACATTCGATGGCGACATTCGTAACTGGCCCCTGTTCTATGCTAATTTTAAAAGCACGGTACACGAAAATAATACATTGACTGATTCGGAGAAATTATATTACTTGATGGGGAAATTGACAGATAAGGCTCAAACCGCGTTCTCAGGAGTTTGTCCTAATGGCGATAATTACCAATTAATTTTTAATTCACTCATAAACAAGTACGAAGATAAACGTATGTTGGCTTCTAGTTACCTTAATCGGATGTTTGAACATAAATCTTTTAATATCGCATCTATTCAAAATTTCGAATCCTTTTCTGATAATTTTGTTTCCGCCACAAACGCATTAAAAAACCTTAAAATAAATGATTTATCAGATTTGATATTTTTTCATGTCGCTATAAAAAAGGTCGATTCTGAAACCGCTCGACTTTTCGAAATGAACTCGAACGACGAAATTCCTAAATTCGATAGTTTAGTACAGTTCATTAAAAATCAATCTCGCATTTTACAAAATATTAAAGCTTTCAATAGCTCGAGTTCCACTCAGTCTAATAACAATCCTATAAATAAAAAGACATCCAAAACTCCGCAACCGCAATCTTACACTATAATTGATAAATCCGCAAAATGTTTGTGTGATAGCTTTGTCCATGAACATTTATATAAATGTCCTGCCTTTTCTAAAATGACACCAAGTGATCGTTTCAAATCGGCGAAGCAAAAGGATGCATGCATTAACTGCTTAAGTATTAAACACAAGGCTAAAGTCTGTCAATCAGAATCTAGATGTAAAGCTTGTAACAATAAACATCACACGCTTTTACATTTTAATCGCGAATCGCACGCGACTACAGTATCGAACACTGTTGATAATACCGCACATAAACAATCGGATTCAAACGCCACGGCTCGCGCGTGTGATAGCACTGCTGCCACCGCGCAGCTGTCCTTGTCGCACGCACAGGCTCCGAGCGAGCAGCATATTCACGCCGCCACCGTTCAGAGCGCCCCGCAATGTAACGCGTCCATTGCTGCGTCGATCTTCTATAACTCGAACTCCCGCGCATCAAAGCCGCAATGTAACACGAATACTACTATTTTGTTGTCAACCGCTACTGTAATAGTTCGAGATGCATTTGATAAAGAACATTTTATTCGTTGTCTATTAGATTGTGGCTCACAAATTAATTTTATTACCGCAGAATGCTGCAAACGATTAAATTTGACTAAATATTCATCTGATACGCCTTCCGTTAAGGGTATCGGTGGTATGGAAAAATCTGTTAAGGGTTCCGTACAATTCGCTTTCTCTTCCCGCTTTAATCCAAACGTTACTTTTAACGTTAATTCGCTAGTTGTCGATGCAATCACCGACAATCTACCTACCGCTCTCGTAGATACCTCCGCCTTGCCTTACTTAAAAGGTTTGCCGCTCGCCGACGAATCGTTCGGCACACCTGGTCGCATCGATGTGCTGATCGGGGCTTCACTTTATCCGCACCTTATGCTGCCCCGCGTAGTACGCAGCAACTCTTCCGCGCCGCCCGCTATGCAGACAGTACTCGGTTACGTCATCATGGGGACTGTGCCCGCGTTGCCTGCATGTCGTAATAAGACTTCACTGTCTTGTTGCTCATATGTTTCGCACCCATCTGACAAAGACTCGTTAGAATCGGCGTTGAAAAAATTCTGGCAGGTCGATGAAGCGCCCGTCGCTCTTTCGACGAGCAAATCGCTCGACGAACTTGAGTGCGAGTACTTTTATAGTTCGACCACGGAACGCGATGAGGACACAGGTAGATACTCTGTAGCCCTACCATTTCGCAGCGATGTTTTCTCATTGGGGAACTCACTCGACGTCGCGAAAAAACGTTTTTCCTGCCTAGAAAAGAAACTAGAATCCGCACCCGAGTTACGTACTGCGTATGATGACGTCATCCGCGAATATATTGATAAAGGATATTTATCGCCTGCTCCTCTCGATAATTCAGACAGTAGTTGTCCTGTCTATGTAATTCCACATCACGCAGTTGTACGTTTAGATAAGACAACAACAAAATTACGCTCCGTGTTAGACGCTAGTGCTAAAACGAGTACTGGAATATCTCTCAACGATATTTTACACAGTGGCCCAAACTTACAGGGCGACTTATTTACTATAATTTTGAATTTCCGCTTGTTCGCATTTGCACTCTCGGCTGATTGTCGACAAATGTTCTTACAGATTGAAGTAAGAGAAAGCGATCGTCGCTTTCAACGCATCTTATATCGTTTCAGTACAAACGATCCTCTGGTTCTATATCAGTTTAACCGCGTCTGTTTTGGTCTCAAGTCAAGTCCCTACCATGCGATCCGCACAGTACAACAGTTGGTTCAAGACGATGGTCATCATTTCCCGCGCGCTAGCGCTATCATCGCAGACTCGCTGTATATGGATGACATAGTCTGTAGCGTAAGCTCCTAATCGCATGCAGTCCAGGTTTCGAACGAACTGATTAAACTCTTTAGAGGAGGTCAGTTCGAGTTGGTCAAGTGGACCAGTAACTCTCAAACTGTTCTGAACAGTATTCCTGCGTCGCATAGGTTGACCGAACAACTAGAATTCGACAAGTCGGTGGAGCAAAAGGTCCTGGGCTTGCGCTGGTGTAAGTCAAATGATTGTTTTGAATTTCTTATTTCCGCACCGCCAGATACGTGTACTAAACGCGCTATACTGTCGGCCGTAGCTAGACTGTGGGACATCATGGGTCTTGTCGCGCCTGTTGTTCTCTATGCTAAACTACTTATCAAAGAGTTGTGGTTACTGAAGCTCGACTGGGATGACACTCCCCCGCGTCACATCATAAATATTTGGCAAACTTTTCGCTCTGCCCTGCCGCTTTTAAATGATTTTAAAATTCCGCGCCATTTAGGTATTTTCGAAAATGGTATTCTTCGCCTACTTGGATTTTCCGACGCCAGCGAAGGCGCCTACGGTGCTGTCATCTATGCGCATATCACTCGCGATGACGACGTGGTCGTTCAGCTGGTTTGTGCCAAGTCGAAGGTATCGCCGGTTAAACCATTGACTATCGCTCGACTGGAGCTCTGCGGTGCCGAGCTCCTCGCTAAGCTTCTTCGACGTGTTCACGACACTTATAATCCGCGTTATAATGTTACCAATATTTACGCATTCACCGATTCAAAGGTGACTCTTTGCTGGATAAATTCTTCTCCGCATCGTTGGCACACGTTTGTGGCCAATCGTGTCGTTCGCATCGTAGACAACGTCCCCGCGGAGCATTTCTACCACGTAGCTGGTACTGAAAACCCGGCGGACTGTTTGTCACGTGGTTTAACACCTGACAAATTCATTGAGCACCCATTATGGTTGCACGGACCCGCTTGGGCTAAGCGTGACCCTTCCGAATGGCCCATTCATAAGGTTACTGACTTGAATTCGGAACCCATTCAGGAGGAAAAGGTCCACGCGCACCCGATTGTCGCGGATTCAAGTTCGGATAATTCACTTCTACTTGCACTCGCAGAACGTACGTCGTCGTGGAGCAAGTTGCGGCGTATTATTGTTTTCATATTCCGCTTTATGAAAAAACTCCCGCGTCGAACTGACGCCGTTACCGCTAGTGACCTTGAGTTCGCTGAAACCATTTTGTTGCGTCATGTTCAAAGAAAACACTTCATGAAGGATTATTCCGGGTTACAAAATAATAAAATTTGTTCTCCCGGTCTTATTAAACTCAAGCCATTTGTAGATGGTGATGATTTAATCCGCGTTGGGGGTCGATTAACCCACTCGGCTGAGGCCTATAGTAGTAAACACCCTGTAATGTTGCCCCGGCATGACCGCATAGTTGATATCCTCGTCGACTATTATCATAAAAAATATTTACATGCAGGTCCAGAATTCACTATGTCGTTATTGCGCCATAGGTATTGGATTTTGTCCGCTAGGCGAATTATTCGTCATAGAATCCACAAGTGCAACGCATGCCACAGGTGGAAACCACGACCTCATAATCCGCCGATGATGGGAGATCTCCCTAAATCAAGAGTAAATGTTGCTACCAAAGCATTTTCTCATACAGGGTGTGATTACGCTGGCCCTATACAGTACGTGCCCATACGCACTCGAGGTACTAAGAGTCGCAAGGGTTACTTATGTATCTTCACCTGTATGACCACTCGCGCTGTTCACATCGAATTAGCTACAGATCTTACAACTGTTTCGTTCATAGCCGCGTTGAAACGGTTTTTGTCCCGCCGCGGACCCGTACAATGTCTGTATTCGGATAACGCGACCAATTTTCGAGGAGCTAATTCATTTTTACGCGACTTATATACGTTCATAAATAAAGAATACCGCCCGCGCTTTGAAGAGGAGCTCGCTGAGCATCGCATTAATTGGCAATTTATTCCGCCCGCGTCACCGCACTTTGGTGGATGTTGGGAGTCCATGGTGAAGGCGGTGAAGACTCACCTTTTCAAGACAATAGGTCAACAACTCCTCTCTTATGAAGAATTAGTTACAATTCTTTCTCAAATAGAGTGCCTGTTGAACTCCAGACCTCTTACTGTTCTTAGCGCTGATCCGGGAGAGCCTAAAGCTCTTAGCCCTTCGCACTTTTTACATACTGTACCGCTTAACTCATTGCCCGCCGCGGAAGCAGGATTATTGAATGACAATCTGCTTCAAAGACACTCTCTTATGGATAAATTAGTCCAGTCGTACTGGAAAAGATGGCGAAGCGAGTATCATAGTTTGCAATCCCGCTTAAAATGGAATAAACCTGATGGAGACATGATAAAGGAGGGCACTGTAGTAGTGATTGTTAATAATAATGCGCCTCCTCTATCCTGGCCTCTAGGAGTTATTGAGAAATTGCATACGTCTAAAGACGGTGGCACGCGAGTCGTTTCTGTACGCACTTCTAATGGGATTCTTGTGCGACCTGTGGTCCGCTTGTGCCCAATTCCTACTCAGTAATATCTTATTCGGTCCATTCCCTCTTTAGTTAGATTTAAGTGTAATCTCACTGTATATATTATTATAATTATTATACTCTTTAAAGGTGACCCTTTAAGGCCGCGGGGAATGTTAACGCCATAACTTACTTTGTTTTATATTTCATGCCTAATTAATGGCAACTCTAATGAGTATCTATGCGACACAAGATTCCTTCCGCTTCCTTTCTCCCTTCCGCTTTCTCTCTCCCTTCCGCAACTTTATAATGCCTGAGTGAGAGCGAAAAGGAAGATTCGTGACGGCGCATACGCCGCCGCCATGAAGAGACCGCCAGTTTTCTCATCGACATCGCCGCTTGTGGGTCAAAATAAACCCATAGTCGAAAAGGACTCATATTTCACCGCGAAGAACGAAGATTGCTATTAAACTGTGCAAGTGTGTGTCTGTGTGTTGTGAAAAGTCCAGATTTTCGTCCGTACGTGATATCCTGGGCGTGCCGCCACGTGGCTAAGGAAACCCTTCTCACCGTGTCTCCGCCATAGCTCACCAAGCAGGTACCATTTTCTTATTTCCCACACCACCGAAACACCTACTTGTGTCACAGAACCTCCCCTGATACAGTCCACTAAGAAAATTTCGATTTTCACCCTAAGGCTTAGGCCGCCGCAACAGGCACATAAGAGGCACTTTTGAACGTCAAAATTTACAAAAAAAATAGAATTGATTCTAGTTGCCCCTTCCAAAAGGTAGTTTTGTATGGAGAAGAATGGGCAAGAAACTCCACCGGTACTCTTTGAAAAATGTTTTACAATATTTTGTTTGATTACATTAATTATATGATTATATTATGTGAAGACGATGCACCTAGAATAAAATTACTATACCATAATAGGTAAAACAAATTAAAAACTAAGCAATGAAAAATAACTTATTTATTAGATAGATACACGGTGTTCACAAACATCATAAAAGTATGTTTTTCTAAAAAAATAAGTCAGTGTGTGAGTATAGGTTATCACAGAATGCAAAATCAATATCATAAAAATAACAGATTTTACCATAAAAATAGCAACCAGTTTGATTTTGTCTAGACTCTAGATTGTCCTATGGAGCTACAATTCACGAGCATTATATGTTGAACAAAATATGTAGTGCTCATATATGACAACCTACTTAAGTAACCTACCAAACTTACTTAACCCGACATGTATCTAAACCCATTAACGCTCGATCGTTAGTAATGCTACAAAATTCGAGTCGTCACGTTCTGGTCATAAACAACGTCATATTAACAGCAACTAGCCTAGAACTGCTGAACTTGCTAACAATGATAATACCTATTATGTCTGAACTTAGGATATTGGTGTTTCCAAGTAATTGGGTTTCGGAGGTCAAATACTTGCTCCGTATAAAGTAACAGTACAATACACAAAAGCTTATTGATTATTAGGCTATAAATTTTAGTTGCTAGCTAAAGAAAAGATTTCATAGATATTTCAAAGTTTACATTACAAAACTGACTCTAAAGAAGTTGGTTTTGAACTACTAGAAAATTACTATTTGCTCTCAATTAGACAAGAATCCACCTTAATGAATGGGGAAATTATGATTACTATCAGAATCAGGATTAACTCAAATAACTTTGTAATGTCTGCTCTGTCGAATAACCTACGATACAAGGCGTTTAATTTCAAACGTGTAGTTACATTTTGACGAAATTTCATACCTACAGGGGGAGCAGTGGTGACCCAGTGCTTAACGGCCTCGACTTACGAGTAGTAGGTCGTAGGTTCAAACCCAGACAGGCGCTTTACTTTGTGTAAATTATTTCATCACCACTGCTCTCAAAACGGTGAAGGAAAACATCGTAAGGAAACCGGCATGTCCTATAACTAAAAAAATCGAAGACATGTGACGTCCACCAACCCGCACTGGGCCCGCGTGGTGGATTACGGCCCACTCCCTCTCACAGAAAGAGGAGGCCTGTGTCCCAGCAGTGGGAACATTATAGGCATATTATGTTATGTCATACCTACTAACAGTAATAAGCTCCATGTGGCGTTGGTTCATATTTAACTATCTATCTATCTATTAAACTATTACCTAACTATACTTAACAAATCACCAAAATTAGCCAGGCAAATCGATCTTTTCACCAGACCTCCATTCTGGACAGGCAGTCGACAGGAAAACTTCATGGATGGCTAAATCCCATTCAAATTGGAAGATTAACTAACTGGCCAATCTCTTGAGAGAAAATCCTTGCGTCAATACAGCATAGAATCAATTATTCAAAACGGAGCAAGTCATGATATTCAAGCCGATAACTTTAAGGATAATCCCAATGAATAATTTGATGGTGGACCCATGTCAATCAAATTAATGTGTATTGATTATGTTCGTAAACAAACGAATGGTTTATCTGCAAGTTTTTGGTTGAAGAAAATTCGATTACTATTGTATGTGTGTTTGTCGGTGAAACTAAAGATATAGATAACCAAATTAAATAGGATAAATCAAATAATATTATAATGATCATATGAAATCATTATATCGCTCTCACATCACAATTATTTCGAAAGGACATAGATAAAGTCTGGCGTGGTACAGACAAAACGATAATTTATATTAAAAAAATAACTGATAATATTTGAAATCCCACCACAGCTTTCGTTACTTGGCAAAACTTTGCAGGAAATATTTGAATTTAAAAGATTATTATATTGATTCTAGTCATCATCTGTCTAGCCTTTTCCCAACTACGTTGGGGTTGGCTTCCAGTCTAACCAGATGCAGCTGAATACCAGTATTTTACATGGAGTCACTGCCTATCTGACCTCCACAACCCAGTTACTGGGTAACACGATATCCCTTGGTAAGACTGGTTGTCAGACTTTTGGGCTTCTGACGACCCGTAACAACTGTCAAAGATCTACAATTGACAGCCGGGACCAACGGCTCAACGTGCTTTCCGAGGCACGGAGGAGTCTTGGTATGAACAGATGGTCACCCATCCACGGATCAACCGCGGCAAGCGTAGCTTAACCTGATGGATCGACTCATGCGGCAGTTATTATTTAGCCACAAGCTAATCCATTATTTTTATATTGATTCTAGTATTCAGGGAGATATTTATATTACCAGTTTTGGAAATATGATCGTAATTGAGACACACTTATTGTAAGAATTGATGCACTTCACGAGTATTTTTAGAATATTAAATATTAAATCTGTATATAAAGTTTATTGAATAATAACTACACTCTAATGGACATGATATTTAATAGTATTAATTAATGTAACAATTAGGGAAGTTCGGCTCGCTACTTGTCTGCGTCTGGGTGCTCCTTGCGTGGCTCCGCATCGCTGCCATTGCGGTGAAGGTATCGACTGCCTCGGACACCATGGCCTATCCTACAGTAAAAGCGCAGGCCGGATAGCACGGCATGCCAGCATCAATGACATCATCCGTCGTGCTCTTGTCACCGCCGGGGTGCCCGCTGTTTTAGAACCCAATGGTTTGGCACGCGACGATGGGAAGAGACCAGACGGAATGACTATAATGCCTTGGAAGGTAAGTAGGCCTTTGGTGTGGGATGCAACGTGTGTCGACACCCTTGCGCCATACCATCTTCCTAGCACGGTGAGCTGTGCTGGGGCGGATGCTTCAGGTGCGGAAAACCTCAAACGGCGCAAATACTTTAATCTTACTGGGACTTATATGTTCGAGCCGTTTGGGGTTGGCCATGGGGTCCAAGTGCCCACTTAGTTTTTCGAGACATCGCCAAGGAGGGCTGGCCTATTTTTCGGCCAAAGAATCAGCATTGCCATACAACGTGGCAATGCTGCCAGCCTTTTGGGCACTTTTCCCACTGAAAGCGATGCGGAAGAATTTTTTGATGCCCTATGATTTTTTCCCCCCCTTTGTTATATAGGTACTTACTTGTACATATTATTATTTTTATTTTAAGTTTGTTTAGTTTTTAAATTATGTAAATACTTCTAAGAGTGAAAAAAAAAAAAAAAGTTAATATAATAGTCTATTGCTGCTTTATACCACAATAGGTAAACAGAAATAAGAATGAAGCAATGACAGACAAATGTAACAATTTCATTTTTTTATCAATAGATTAGTCCTTTCTTAAAAGTATGTAATGGCAGCACTTTCATAATCATTTTCACTGCCTGTCATTGTCATATATTTGTCATGTCATATATTATATGCTTTGCACGGACCTATAACTAAAATAGAGGGAGGCATTAAAAGATAAGCATTGGTTGAGCTGCACTACTACTGACAAATGCGTGCACTCACTGACAGGTCCCCTCAATCTGTGTGGTTCTTTCATCAAAAGATCATTTCAGGGACCAATCTACATGGTCTTTACATGATCTGACCAAGATTATGTCTGGACTTTAAAAGAGACTGTGACCTCAGTTTGTATCGGCCTTTCTTCTCAGAGTAGTCGAACACGAAACGCCGACCTCATCTAGTTTTTTTTTTTTTTTTTCAATATGGTTGACGTGTAAAAGTGTTTGTACAAGCCTACTTACAGAAATAAATCATTTATCATGTATTTATTTATCATTTAAGCAATGCAACGTAAAATTATTTTTTGTTTTCTTTATGATACATTATGTGTGTTAGAAAGAGTACGATTTAGTACTTATATTATTGCCATTCGTTATTTTTTGACGTAGACACTAGACGATTCCTAAAATATGACTTATGACTATAAAATATGAATTATGAATGTTCCATCACACTTTTGCATGTTACCTTTATCATAAAACCAGTAGAGACAGTTGTTGGTGAACCAATATAAATAAATAAATGTCCCCGGTGCCCGCAGGATTATAAGTCATATTTTTGGAGTCGTCTCCTCGAGTCCTTTATTTTGACGTACTAAAAACTTTTACCTCGACTTTACCTAATGGGTTCTAAAGTCAGCCATGTTGATTTTTGTGAAGACCTTTCACATAATGATTAGGAATTTCCGCGATCGCGGATTGCGATTGAAAATGAAGTGCGTCAAAATGGAGGTACGCTGGGCGGTCACCACAAACCTAACGACATGTAAATCATTCAAATGCATCCAAACGTCTGGAATGCTACGAGAGAATAAAGAATCCTACATACATAGGGCATAACTATCTACCATACAAATACATGCGATAAAACCCTATTTGTCATCCGGGTCTGCCGTTGACGATTTCTATTTTATTTATAACTGTGTTGCTGTGTGGTGTTGTGTGACAGCGTCATTAATGTTTTATTGTGACTTCTTGTGATTTGTTCAAAAATATCATTGGCTATGTTTCTGGTTATCTTATTTGCATTTCTTAGTAACTTCGCCTTTCTTTCTTGGGCGATGGACCTTCGCATTACAGTTTATCTGAGAAATAATAACAATATCTATAAATTCACATCAATTACCACTCTGATTTTGCCTAGTTTCCAACGGAGCTCCAACGTTCTATAAACTGGGGCATAGCTAATGAATAATTTGGGATACAGTCGTTACATTTGAGTGAAATTCAATTTGCTGGAAGACAGTGGATTACTCCGCGATCGACAGGTATGAATTAACTTTTTGAAGTCATTATATTTGAGAAGAATCTTATGTCCCTTCACAAAATGTTACGACGAACAAAAATATAAAGGGATATGAAACACTAATATAGCTTCATAATATATTTTGTTTTATTTGTGTTAATTTCTGGGCCGAACATAAGGGACCGTTATCCATCTCCTTTTCCACACCAATATATCTTAATAACATCAAAAAACAAATCTCTCTATCTAACTATCTATCTTGATAATTTAAACAAATGAGACTATTAATGTCTAGACTTATAAAGACTAGACTAGATTAAAATATAATTCGCTGAACTTAATAAAAACTTACCTACATAAATACACGCCATGACTAGCATATTTTTTCGTTCTACGAAATTATAGAATTAATTAACTTTTTTCATTACAGTTTCAGGTCTCAAAGACAAAATAATCAATATACTTGACCTAAAAAAATTGTGTACCTTGTCTAGGTACATATTCTTTTATCACCTAATTCTGTTTAAATCTGCTTCTGCTCGCGACTTCGTCCGTTAGTTTTAACATAAAACGTCATAATAAAGCACTCGGCAATAGCGTAGCTTTCAATCAGTGAATGATTTTTTTTGAAATCGGATAAGTAGTTCCGAAGACTACATACAAAGGCGAACGGCAGATTTCGTACCGCATATTTTTGTTGTTGTTTTGTTATAGAATTAATACCACTTATTAAGGCAACTAAGACATTTATTTTCATGTAAGTGTACTATTTTTAGAAGCTCGGATTAATGAATAATATCAATAAAAAGACTTTAATAATTAAACGTAATAAAATCGTAAACTAAACGCAGTTATGTTTTTTAAAGTTGTCATAAGTAAAATAACACTAATAACGAAATGATAGATTCATTATTTAGAAATAGAAATAACATTAATTATAATTAAACACTAATATACTATACCTAAGTATGCGTGATTGTTACATATAATCATAATAGTTAACAATAATAATGATACGAATGATTTTCGTCATCAATATTATTTTTGTTCATATGGCAATTATTTATTGACAGGTAAAGAAAATCTGTATTACTGTTACTGTCTTTCAGTTCAGTTCTGTGGTTCAGTTCTTTGCTGTTGTTTTGGATTGTGGTTTGTGACTGCATCTGAGCAATTTAGCGAATTAACTTCATCATTATCAAACTGTTGCAGTACGCAGCTGGACATAGATATCTCCCAATACACCCCTCACTGAGTAGGTACGATTCTCATCTCAATCTACCTATTTAATAGTAAGTAGAACACTACAAAGATGGCGACAAGCAATCTAGAACATTTACTTTATCACCAAAACAATGTGTATGTACCTTTAAGTAACAATCTACATTGGTACACTAGTACATAACCTTAAAAAATAAAACTCGTTATAACTTTTACGTCCCAACTTCTAAAAATCTAAGAATTTAAAAAGGGCTTGTCTATCTTATTAACTACCAATTAAAACAAAAAATATCCCAAAACACGAAATTTGATTAGCGGTACGAAGTTCCCATACAAGCCTGCCGTTCACCTTTACAAACTTTTACCGCTTTATAATATTAGTAAAGACAAGCAAGGAGTTCCGTGTGGTGCCGGACGTAAAGAATAGCACCACCTATTTCCTCCCGTGGGTGTCGTAAAAGGCGACTAAGGGACTTACTAGAGAATGGGCAGCAGCGTTCTCTATGCAGTTAAACACCATACTGCGATCGCCAACCCACCTGCCAAGTGTGGCGATTCTGGCAACCCCCCCTCAAATGTTTGGGGAGGCCTATGTCCAGCAGTGAGCGTCTTTCGGCTGAAATGATGAAGCAAGGAGATATTCTAGTTGTTATTCTGCCTGTATCTTATAGCATTTTTACATTCAGAATAATCAAGTGGCACACCTCTTCTTTGCTTCTACAACACAGTGTGTTAAAATTTCAACTGACTATCTCCTACTATTCCTAAAACAAAGCCTTGTGATGCCGTTCCCAGTACAGCCTTTGCTAACGGAACACTAAAAACTTAGGATTGTACGTAGGCTCTGTGTGGTTCTCGGTAGAGATTTAGGAAACGTGGTAGAGTAATCTGAATGTCACGAACGATGTTCAGTCAACCCCTTAATTTCTTTACCTGTCTAAGGTTGAATGTCAGTTGCACGTCTTAAAACGACAAGATCTCTTTGTCTTTATGACAGTTAGGCCTACTTGCGTGTTCATGGGTTATCCTAAATAACTCGTAGTTAGCAGTTAACTCAGCGTTAATCAAATAATTCATCTTGCACCACCAAGAGTTAGAGGTAAACCTAGAGTGAAAATTTTAAATATTTAACCCGCCGATGTGGGAGAGTTAAGTCGCTAAACTCAGGGTTAGTGTTAGTAATTTCAAAATAAATTGACGTTAACTAAACCGGTGTTAGTTTTTAGTAGCGCAATTTGTAATGAGAGTTAAAATGTACTTAACTCCGATTTTACAAACTCTATATTTATTCATTTAACCCAACTAAACATACAAGTGGGTCTTAGAAAGTTTCAACCTTAGGCCCAGTTACACTGTCCGAAAGGGATATCGTGGCCCTGGCACACAGGCAACGGAAGGAACACGGGTGGGTTTTAGTCAGTAAAAGTCTGACACGCCCTCCCGCTCCGCCCAGAGCGGGAGAAGTTATTTGATGATTTCCCACCCAAAAAAAAAAAAAAAAAAGGCCCAGTTACACAAGATTGAATTTCATTGTCTGTGCCCTGATATTATGTAATCCGATCTTTAACCCTACATTACGATACATAATACTTTCTTGTCTTTGAATTTTATAACATGACCTTTCTTTTTAATGAAAGGGTGGAAGTGTTAAGTGGAAAGGGTCCCGTACCATTAACTATAAAAAGGGAAAAAAAATCACGTTTCTTGTATGGAAGCCCCCTTAAATATTTATGTTATTCTGGTTTTTAGTATTTGTTGCTATAGCGGCAACAGAAATACATTATCTGTGAAAATTTCAACTGTCCAACTATCACGGTTCATGAGATACAGCCTGGTGACAGACGGCCAGGCAGACAGACAGACGGGGGAGTCTTAGTAATAGGGTTCCCGTTTTACCCTTTGGGTACGGAACCCTCAAAAGGTAAATTTTGTGTGGCTGTAGGGGGTAATCTTCGAAACTGCGAGTACTGATCCGATTTTGAAAATTCTTTCACTAATGGGAAGCTACAGTATTGCCGAGTGTCATAGGATATATTATGATATTTTATGATGATTTTGATATTCTTTGTTCGTTGTTCAGACACGCGAACGAAGTCGCGGGCAGAAGCTAGTAAGTAATAATTATAAAGTAAACCTATTTACCTGTGGGTCATTTTTGAGACTGTTAAAATGGTCGATGCTGGCATTCGGTGACCTCTTACTGACGTGTGGATGTGATAATAAAAAGTAATGCTTCAGGTTGCCAATCTGCAAAGAAAGAAAAATATACATTAGATTTACACATTCTGATTTACTTTTAAACAGACGCCCGGTTCGTAGTATTACACAGTGAGTCACATAAACAAAGCAGGTAGGATAAGTCTAATGATACTCGTGTCAAAATAACCAAAAGGATGGACCAAGGACGAATGTCGAAACACAAACATGTAAAAGAAGTACACATAGCCCGTCAAATTATTCTCATCGCGTTGGTAAAAGATCAGCCTGTTTCCATTAAAAATGTTCATTAAAATTGTTACATGGAACCAGAAACTTTGTAATGCGAACTTGCTTTGCTGACGTAAGCAAGACGATCCCTCATTCTGTATGCGTTCCTTACATTTCTCGAGTTCCCGACCGAGTTCTGCTTACATTAATATTATGATATATTGATATAATGAGAATTCGAATATTACTGTGAAGGAATGTCGTGATTATACTGGTATCTTAACTTGTTACGAGGCAATGATAAATATATACGAGATATGAAAAAATATTTGTAATTTAAAGAAAAGATTTATAATACTGATTTATATAGAGGGAAACTAAATGGTACCATGCCTATTCCGTGGACGGGTTGGCAGAGGCAATGATAAATATATACGAGATATAAAAAAATATTTGAAACTTAAAGAAAATATGTTTTATAATACTGATTTATATAGAGGGAAACTAAATGGTGCCATGCCTTTTCCGTGGAAGGGTTGGCAGAGGCGTATTACACCTACGGGTTTTCTAACTATTGTGACCACTAGACAAAACAAACAAATACCACATCAGTTATATTCTCGAATAATAATAAATAAGTATTAGAAGGACTGAGTACTCCTTTATTTATCGGTAATTACTTCAGGGTAAAGATATTATAGACGGTCCTATTCAAATATCAGTATCTACGGTTTCGACTAGTTCTGATTGCTCTTAATTACTTCCATAAATATTGAATTAAACTTCTTTGAAAATGGCTTTTTCAACAAAACATTCCCATTAATAAACAACAGTAAGAAAACAAACATTCGATCCTGAAGCCACACGCAAGAGTCAGGTCGAACATGTAATTTATTTATTTATAGCGAATAGGTACAAATAAATTAAAAAAATAGAACTAGGTTCTATCGAACAATAGAGTGGTATATAGGTCCCTTTATATTCCACATACAAATGACTAAGGTAAAGGTAACCCTTTGTTTTACGACGAAGATAGTTTACGCCATTGACATACGATGATTTTAGTAAATTGTCGGCTCAAGCGTAAAGCCCGTTCGTAGCAGCTACGAGGTTACGCGGCTACGCCGTAGCTCGTAGCAATTTTGGACGCTTTCTACGAACACAATCATCGTGTATTTCTTTTCATCCTTCGGTTTTCATAAAAAGTGAATATTAGTTCCTATTTAATTATTATAAGCTTCAATAATACAGTTAATAAAGTAATTGGTCATTATGTATTAAAATTGTTTTGTATTAATATTGCTAATACGCTAATCACGATTGGCAGTACCATTAATCTGTCGCTAATATAATAATGAATCAACCAGGAATTGCTAGTGGTATTTGAAGTGGAATTAATTATATTACACATTAATCTATTGTACAATAGCTTGTATCGCTATTTTCATTAGATATTATTCATAATGGATATTATTAACTGCAAAATAAAAAAAGTAATTTTATTTTCATCGCATTGAGTAACAAAAAGTGGATTAAGGTATTTAAAAATAAAAGCAGGAAAACAGAATATTGGACTAAAGAAATGTCTGCCGGGAGTGAAACACGAAGTAAAAATAATCAGAGAACATCAGATATTTATTACTTACTGTAAGCCTCGGCATTAATCACATGGATAAGAAATATTAATGATATTATTATATATGATTATCCTTATAATGTCGTGTTTTTTTAAATATAATGTTAGAAACATACTTTGGTGTATCTTATTAGATTGGTGAGAACAGAAATCTCGACATGTCGCCATTGCACTCGTACGAAGCAGGGCCGGGACGCTAGTATAATAATAGTGTGATTAAATACATCTTTCAACCGTAGTGATTATTTAATAATGGCTTAGTACCAATCAATGGAGATGATAATAATATTTTCAACGACTAAGACGTATGTTATATTAAAAGAACAACAATATAACATCGATTTACATTACAAAAAACAATTTCTACGATGTCATGTCACAGCTTATGATTTCTACGATGTCATATCACATACGAGTGCGCGCGATCACTTAAATTACCCTCTTTTCATTTTGCTTTTTGTTTTGTTTAGTTTACACTCCTTCTTTGAAATTGAGTGTTTTTCTTCTTCGTCTTTCAATTAAGTTCTATAATTTAATAACTTAAATTCAATTAATACTGTAACCATTGGAAGGGCGGAATGTCCTAACACACGCATCTGTTTTGCTTAAAAGGACATTCTTAAAAGTAAAAATGTATCAAATTGTAAGTTGTTGAATTAAACATTTTTTTTTTTTTTTTTTGATTATAAAACATTGAAGTCAACACAGGGGCTGAAAGGGTTCAAACTCAAACATTTTTTATCGACCATAAAAATGACAGTCAATAGTTATGCTAGGGCCGGATCGGGTGTCGTTTTGCCCAACAAAAGGCCGCTGTGCCCACAATGGCGTCATTGATACAGTACACACCGATGCAGTTTAGTTGATCGTTGGTTGGCCCTTCGGGAGGTTTCGTTGTAAATGATATTGCTATATTTTTGTGGGCAGTAACAATCCCTTTTGATGTGAAACATCTATAGCCGCACGTAAAACCGATTGCTGGCGTGGCGACGCATGCCGTGGCCAAAGTCACTGATTAAAAGAATTGAGTTTTAATGAAAATCAATGTTTATTTAATAAACAATCATCATTTTCTGGAAAAAAATCGTAATATTTTATTTTTTAATTATGCCTTATTAGTTCTTGTCGTAATCTGTTATTTTACGCATATTAAAAATAATTTCGATGTTTCACATCTGCCAGGCGTCGGCTCCCAATTTTTTTTTAATTAGAAATATTATTGAATTTGATTTGTCTATCTATGGTATTTAGCTTTCATAAACGCATTGTTATTAATTTAAATTTCCAGTACACTGGTCTTTTGAAATTAAATGTGTTTCAATCAACTTTGAATCTTTAGTTTCCGGTGAAAATGTGCCTCGTACCCTCGTAGCTGCAGGGTTTAAGGCTTTAGCCGACGAACATCTATTTGGATGTTTACGTTTTAAACATATTGTATCAAGTAAATTATATATATGTATTACTGCGTTAATAACGTTTGGTGACTATTAACATTTTATTTTATGATTTACATTACAATTCTCAATTTATAAAGAGCTTAAATCTTCTGCTGTCCACTCGGTTAGGTTAATTGAAATGTTTTCTCTGGGGACACGGGTCAGCAACATCAATGTTCATAATACTATTAAATATAATATTCCATCTATAAATAAGCCTAAACGACATTACGACTACAACCGTCTGAGACAAATTTAATATAAGAGGAATATGTTAATTTCCATAAGATTTACACAGATGGTTCTAAGAGTAGTGCTGGTAGCGGTGCTGCGGTTTGGGATCCACAATTAAATACAAATGTCAGACTTGCTATAAGTCTACAATCTCTATAAGTATACAAGTCGCCCTCACCAACCTATAGAGAAATGAGGGTAGATGTCTGTGTACATGAACCCACGGCGCCTAAGTCAAGCGAGCCCCAAACATCGGTAACGAGCGAGGCGGCCTGCGTGGGCGCTAGCGGGGGCTGCCGCGACGCGGGAGGTGCACGGCGGCCTGCTGTGCCGCGTCGCGGGTCGTGTGCTGGTACTGGAACCGGTTCTACAGCGAGTGCGAGTGAGATGGCCGTGGTGACATCATGTCAGGGCCCTGCGCAAGCGATAACACAGGTGCTTTGTCCCGCCGACAAGGTTCGCAACACATCGGCGGGCCGGCGGCGGCGGCGTGAGGACGAACCTACAATGTCTCCTACGAGTGGTAATGAGGGTTGGCAGTATGTACAGCGGAAAAAACAACCTAAATATCGGTTTGTTGGAAAGTCGGGTGTAGCTCGAGACTTAGAATGTAAGTTTAAGGCGGCTGATAAGAAAATCCCGATTTTTATCACGACACATCATCTCGACACGAATGAGTGTGACATAATCGATTATATTAGCAAAAAAACCAAAGAAGTTGTTGTTTTAGACAGAATCAATATGAAGACGCAAAGGGGGCACAAAGCATTTAAATTTCTAACATCCGAATGCAATGTGTCGTTATATTTGGACGAGCAACTATGGCCCGCGGGTATAATATTTAGACGCTTTGTTAATTTTCAACATAAAAGATCGTACGGTCCCCGGACTGTTACCGGCCTATATGAGCTACGGAATGAATAGCGGTCCATGTCGCTTTGCTACCTACAACTGCAAGAACGTGAAGCGTTCCATTGATGACGTGAGGAGTCTATGCCGTACGTGCGATATAGTGTGCCTACAAGAAACTTGGTTGATACCACACGACATACCATTTCTTAGCACTATACGAGTAGATAGCGGTTTTGGATATACTGGGAAGTCAGCTGTGGATACGTCGGCGGGCGTACTGCGCGGGCGCCCTTACGGCGGAGTGGCAATATTATGGCGGCATAGTGTTTTTCCGAATGTATCCGTGTTGCCGTGTGATAATCCGCGTATTTGTGCCGTTAAAATTATTATGTGTGGCCGGGTATTGCTAATGATAAGTATTTATATGCCGACAAATTCCACTGATAATCTCGATCTATTTAAGGACTGTTTAAGTGAACTATGTGCTTTAATGCTTACTCACGGAATTGAGTCGGTTTTTATTTTAGGGGATTTTAATGCGGACCCTCGTGAATTGTTTTTTAAGGAACTAATAAACTATTGCGATGAGCAGTTTTTGACATGTATTGATGTAGACGTACTAGGTGTAGACTCGGATAATTATTCGTACATTAGTCAAGTATATGGTACATGTAGCTGGCTGGATCACTGCGTAGTGACGCAAGCAGCTAGGCAATGTGTAACTAGTGTACGACTGAAATATGATTCTATGGTTTCTGATCATTTACCGCTCATAATTGAGTGTAATTTTAATTTATTGACATCTAAGGTATCTCAAACTACAGAATCGGACAAAGATGTGATTTGGGGTCAGCGAAGTGCCGAACAGATCGCCAAGTACATGTACGAGTGTAATCAATTGTTAGCACTAATAGATTTCCCAGCCGAATTTACTTGTTGTGCTGATTATTATTGTAATGATTCTGGTCACGGGCATATTCTGGATAAACTGTACTCTGACATCGTCACTGCCCTCCGCACTGCGGCAAAAGTATCAACGGAGGAGGGCCGAGGGGGGGCCAGGCGGCGTGCGATGGGCTCACGCGTAATTGGGTGGAACAGACATGTCGCCGGTGCTCATAGGGACGCCAGGTCTAGGTTTATGGAATGGGACTTGTGCGGTAGGCCCAGGTCTGGTTCTGTCTATAATGATATGTGTTATAGCAGACGGGTATTTAAATCAAGATTGAAGTGGTGTCAATATCACCAAGATCAGATTAGAATGGATGCCCTCGCCGATAAACACCGTGAAGGCGATTTCCGTGGCTTCTGGCAGAGTACTGCCAAAATCAACGTACGACCTGGAGTTCCTGCGAGCGTCGGCGGGGTGAGTGATCCTAAGGGCATTGCCAATCTTTTTAAAGAGCATTTTGCTGTTAATTCGCCGCGTGGTCCAGTCAGTGAGGTGCTCAATACTGACAGGAGTGGTCATGCTGTCGGAACAAGATTTAGTGCGAAAGAGGTAGCTAGTGTCATAAGTCACATGACTCGAGGAAAATCTCCGGGTCATGATGGACTCAGTATTGAGCACTTCCTGCATGCTGGACCTCACATCTCGCGAGTATTAGCAATGTTTTACTCCCTGTGTATGAGCCACTGCTACTTGCCGGATGATTTTATGAAAACCGTGGTAGTGCCGGTAGTTAAAAATAAGACGGGTGACTTATCTGATACCAATAACTACAGGCCTATCTCTCTCGCTACCACAACGGCTAAAGTCTTTGATGGTCTGCTTAATGTACATTTGAATAATAACGTAACTCTCCACGACAACCAGTTTGGGTTTCGTCCGCAGCTATCAACGGAGAGCGCGATACTGTGCCTTAAGCACACTGTTAACTATTATACGAAGAGGAACACGCCGGTGTACGCATGCTTCCTGGACCTCTCCAAGGCTTTTGATTTAGTCCAATATGATGTCCTGTGGAACAAGTTAGACCAGATTAACTTACCGAATGAAATTACCGGTCTATTTCGGTTCTGGTATGGGCATCAAAAGAATTGTGTGAGGTGGGAGGGGGCGATGTCAGAGCAATATGAACTTGAATGTGGTGTCAGGCAGGGCGGGTTGACATCTCCTACGCTTTTCAACGTGTACATGAATGACCTGATCGTCGCGCTCAGCAACTGCCATGTCGGCTGCCATATTGATGGAGTGTCTGTGAATAATCTCAGTTACGCGGACGACATGGTGTTGCTGAGTGCGTCGGTATGTGGTCTGAGGAGGTTGTTAAAGGTATGTGAAGACTATGCTCGTGATCATGGTTTGCGATATAATGTGGCAAAAAGCCAGTTCATGGTTTTTGAAGTCGGTGCAGTGAGTCCCCAGAATGTTCCGTCAGTTAAACTGAACGGGACACCTCTGGAGAGGGTGAATAAATTTAAATATTTGGGACATATTCTTACGCCTGACCTGAATGATAATGAGGATATAGAGAGAGAGTGGGGGTAAGGAAGATCCTATCAACTGACCAGGACCGAACCCTCGGCGCGCTGAAAAAGCCCGACAACTCATACACAATAACTGACCATGAAGCCAGTAAGGTCCTTCTGGAGACTCACTTCCCAGACTGCAGGCTCTTAGAAGACAGGACCTGGGAGGTTGTGCCAGAATGGACCCCAACGGATCAAGACTGGTCAAGAGCCCATAATATAGCAACAGAAGATCGTATAAAGTGGGCTATCAACACGTTCCAGCCATTTAAGTCCGCAGGGCTGGATGGCATTTTCCCAGCCCTGCTACAGTGGGGGATAGATCATCTGACACCATGGCTGGTGAAGATTTATCGAGCGTGCTTAGCACTCAGACACATACCACTAGCATGGCGCGAAGTGAAGGTCATTTTCATACCCAAACCTGGCAAAACCGACTACACACAACCCAAGGCTTATAGGCCTATTAGCCTCACATCCTTCTTACTGAAAACCCTGGAGAGGCTCTGTGATAGACACATTCGAGACGGACCTCTCCGGGTAAAACCACTCCATAAACAACAGCATGCGTACTCCACAGGCAAATCAACAGAATCCGCGCTACACAGCGTGGTCTCTAAGATTGAATGCGCAGTGGACCACAAATGCTCATCACTGGCTGCCTTCATTGATATCGAGGGCGCCTTCGACAAAACCATGTTCAACAGCATTAACATGGCGTTAGATAGACACAATATAGACTCGACCCTAAGCGGCTGGATCACCAATATGCTCAAAATGAGAGCTGTACAAGTCACGGTAAATGACACTACAAGGGCCATCGTGGCGAAAGGCTGCCCGCAAGGAGGTGTCCTCTCACCGCTTCTATGGAACCTGGTAGTAGACAGCCTCATCAAAACACTAAATGACAAAGGTTATTTTACCGTAGGCTACGCCGACGACATAACCATAATAATAAATGGCACCCACGAAAACACCTTATGTAACCTAATGCGCCAGGCTTTGAAAATAGTAGAGGACTGGTGCAATAAACACCAACTGTCGGTGAATCCAACAAAAACCGAACTGATTCTCTTCACAAAAAAGAGGAAGTTGGCGACACTACAACTGCCACGATTCTTTGGAACTACCCTAAGCCTGGCAACTGAAACCAAATACCTGGGCATCTATTTGGACAAACAGCTGAACTGGGCAAAACACACCAACTACATCACCACAAAAGCCAGCATATCACTATGGCAGTGCAAGCGACTGCTTGGAAGGAATTGGGGTATCAGCCCCAAAGTCACCCACTGGCTATACACCACAGTCATTCGACCAATTATCACATACGGCTCACTGGTCTGGTGGCCCAGGACGGACCTGAGCACAGCCCAAAAAGACCTCGAAAAACTGCAGCGGTTCGCTTGTGTAGCAATAACCAGCAGCATGAGCACTGCACCCACTGCCGCACTGCAAGTAATGCTGGGACTGCCACCCCTGCACCTCATCGTGCGAGAGGAGGCAGCTCTGGCAGCCTTCAGGCTATATATATCGGGAACCCTGAGCAGAGACTCTAGGGTCAAGCACACACGCATAAGGGAAGATGCAATCAAACGACAACCAATGATGGCATCACCCTGCGACAAAGCCCCGAAACTACACTTCTTTCAGAAGCACTACAACATCATACTCACAGAAGAACGGTGTGACTACTCAGGCCCGAAGGAGATGAGAGTATACACCGACGGATCAAAGACCGACTCCGGAACCGGAGTCGGAGTTTTCTCACATGACTTCAACATAAATATATCCAGCCCGCTGGGATTGTTCAACACCGTCTACCAGGCGGAATGTGTGGGCATTATACAAGCGGCTTACGCCATAGAAGCCAGGAGAGTTACGGACACCCGTATACGTATACTCTCCGATAGTGCCTCAGTCTTGCAATCCTTGGGGAAAAATTATATTACCTCCAGACTAACACTAGAATGTCACAACGCACTGGAACGGGTGACAGTGTGCAACCGTAATACAGTGACACTGCAATGGATAAAAGGACACAGCGGATCACTAGGTAACGACGCAGCTGACCAACTTGCTAGGAGAGCATCCAGCACGTCAGTCTGTGGACCCGAACCTATCGTACCCATCCCCTTCAACCAACTACGCAGGTGGCTACAAGAGTTCACCCACACACAAGCACAGAACTGGTGGACCTCGACACCGGGCTGCAGGCAATCCAGGGAAGCTATGCCGTCCTTAGATGGCAGGCTAACCAGGCGGTTGCTACGCCTGGACAGGAACGGCCTGCGCCTAGTGACGGGGACCATCACGGGACACTGCTCACTGAATAAGCACTTCCACACAATAGGCATAACGGACAGCCCTCTGTGCAGGGCTTGCATGGAGGCTGAAGAAACCGTTGCGCACGTGCTCTTTGAATGCACAGGCGTCACCCAGATCAGAACAGAAACCCTCGGGTCACCCAGATCTTTCACGGATATCTTAAGCAGACCAGGAGACCTAATCAGCTTCTGGAGGGAGGTGGGCTGGTTGGAATAAACAACGACGGCCGCCATGGCCCACGCACAATGGTCCACATGAAGGACTAAGTGCGGAAACCAAACCCGCTAACATAGAACATAGAGAGTGGAGGTCGCTCTCGATACGAGCCAACATGATAGCCCGCAGGTTTGCTAGGTGTTCAGGGAGGGTGAAGGTGACACTATTTAGAGCGTATTGTACATCCCTGTACACCTGCAGCCTGTGGGCTCGTTACACAAAGAAGTGCTATAGCGACCTACGCGTTCTCTACAATAATGCGTTTAGGATTGTGATGGGGCTGCCTCGGTTCTGCAGCGCCTCGGGTATGTTCGCGGAGGAGCATACCGCCTGTTTTTACGCGACTATGCGCAGGCGGAGCATCTCTCTGGTGCGCAGAGTACGGGCCAGCTCCAACTCAGTCCTGGCGATGATTGCTGATAGGCTGGACTGCCCCTACATGCTGCATTGCTGCAGCAGGCACGTTCCGGTTAGGCCGTTTGTCAGGCATTATTAATTCTTGTGTGTGTCTTTGTATGTATTATTTTAATTGTATAATATTTTAATTGTAATGGTATCTTATTTTATTTTATTTTGAATTTTTGACATTTATTATGAATTTTATTACTATTATTTTATTCAATTGTATTATATTATTAGTGTGATATGCTTTGTAAATTGACTTCTATGGGCCCAGTTACCCGAAATAAATGATTTTTTTTATTTTTATAGACTGATATCTCCATTATGCATGTGAAGTTAATTGCAATGTCAGTGGCTCTTTCTTATATTAACTCAATTAATCATGATAAATTTGTCATTCTATCAGACTCGAAGAGTTCACTGCAACACTTGGCTCAGGGCACTTCGTCCGTGCGAGGAGTACCCATAGTATTGCAGGCGACGCTTACCAGCGGTAAGCACTCCTCATAGTTTTACACATAAAATGTGCCAGGACAATAACAATTAACAACAATTATGCATATGCACGATTAAATTCAAATGAATCAACCTAATGATCGATAAGTGTCGGTAATCTGCGCGACCTATTTACCGTCATACAGCGGGGCTTATTATAATCCCAGGGGACTCGTAACGACTTGAATAAGTGTGTCAACTCGCATTCTAACTTTACAATTTTACGAACAATGACGTACGTTGTGAAATTAATTTCATCAACCTATGTTTTAAATAAGACATATCCAATAGAATAGTATTGTACCTAAATGTGTGCCTATAATGTAGTTTTGCGACCTATTAAAAAACTAACTTAAACTAGTCAGACAGCGGGAACCTTTCGAAGATAAGCAAGTAATTTATGAATCCCTAAATGCGAACCAATATGAGCATTTATACAAGTTTAGACACTGAATGAATTGCTTATTTTATAGCTTTTTCGTTTATTATCAGAAGCAAGGTATCTTATTTTTATCCCTCTAAAATGCATCACTCAATGTTTGGAAAAAACAAGATTTTTTTTTGGCGATTATTATATATAAATATTTCATCCCATTAAAACTACATATTCACTTCAATTCATGTTCTGGAATTGCCCGACTTACTCAGTTACAAATCTTCTATTAACTACCAAACGTTTACTGTAACATTAAAAACATTTTTTTTTTCTCTTAAGCATTAAACTAAACTAACGACTGATTTAGCACTAGCACCCCACAAAGGAATAATACCGTCTAGATTTTAGTAGACTAAACTCCAGGCGATCCTACTAAGTGCTATCTGAGTTCACACGACCATAAACTGTGGAGTTTTAAGATTGCAATGGTGCATAAATTGTGACCAGTTATTGTGCCTCTGGGAGAGCTCGATAAGGAGCCACTTGCATCCAACATTTATATCTCTTACGTGACGAAGTGAGGAACGCAACAGGTTTTTTCTTTGTAATAAGATAAAGATTATCTTGTGAGTGAACAATTTAGAAACTATTTAAAGCGAAAGCGTCTGGATAGCCCGCGAAATTCAATTTTTTTTACGTTTTGTTCCAATTTGCAGGTCAGTAACGTATTGTATATTTAATTAATAGGATTCTACGAACAGAGTTAGTTGTATTGCTGATTCTAATGATTATAATTCTGTAAAGCAATATTTATTACGGCTGCGAATCATATTTTAATTAACATGCAACCTGACACAGACCTGCAATAATTTCGCAGGCTTCCTTAGCGTATCCCCTTTAAGGTGTATTTTTAATAGCCTTTTTAAGTAAGTAGTGGTCGAGTCGTCTTCCCATCTTTGAAATGGTCTTCCTCTTTCCTTCCCTGGAATCTATTGGATTACCATGGGAGGGACATGGAGGAGAAAAAGTTATGACTATGAGCTATGGAAAACCCTGGGGGAGGCCTATGCTAAAGAGCAAAACAATCTGGAGATTTCTGATGCTTAAACCTTAAATTTAAATAAATTGTAAAACTAGTGTTAAAATTGCTAATAAAGGATATTGGAAATAAAAAATAAATAGGTTTATATACCTATTTATTTTTAGCTCAAGTTTGGACTGCAGATATTCCAATGCACTTCATTGTTTTAGCATGAAACGGACGTTATTTAATTTTATATCCTTCTGTAAACTTATAACATAAGGCGGACTCAATAACTTTATTTTATCTCATTTGTAATTATATGAACTAGTTTCCAAATGACCTGTAACTAAACCAAAGGTTAGGCTTTTAAGGAGCGTGCTTCGAAATAAAGCTGCTCTTCCACAAAGGCAAACATATTATACGTACCTCAATTACTGCTGGTTTGTATAAACTATGGCTGGTAAACAGACATTTCAAAGTAATTAAAGATTTAAGCCAATTGGACTATGTTTTTGGATAAACAAATAGAGCGCATTGTAAAACACGAAAGATTACTTTTATTTTAGCATTTATTTCTAAGCGTTCCTTGCCGCTCGCGTAACATGATCACTTTTTCGCAGCTCTACGAAGAATAGACATAATTAAATTGTCTGTTTATATACAAAGTAAATTTTGTTTTCTTAATTTTTGACATCGCACCGTAAAAACCTTCTACAATGTAATTTTGTCTTTCGTTTCTACAGTGGTCATGATACGCGTGCAGCGGCCATCTTAGCGTGCCTTGAAAGCGTGCAATTAACACGGGAGGTAATTAAATATACCTATGCCAATGCGCCGCTGTGAAGTGGTAGCTTTACAAAGACCCCGCGGAGTGCGTTGAAGCGAGATTCCAATTATCCAGAGCTTTTGTTCCTTCTCACTCCGACGCTCTATTGTCATCACACTCGCGCATTCAATGAATATTTTTCATTCATTTGTGGCTTTAATTAATATCTATTTTAGAAATTTTCAATGGAAACTGTACCCTTTCGTACCCAATGTGTTCGCTTTTGTTGTTTAATTGATTTTCAGCGTTATCTGTACCAAAACTGTAATGGAACGTGTTTAGTGTGAATAGGCTTTTATTTGTCAGTATCACGCATTAATGTAGGCTCAGCTTTGTTTTGTTTCTTTCTTGTGATATTTTTGCGTACGCGCTTGCGTGTTTCCTCGACTTGTCAAAAGCTTTAATTTGGTCTGGTTGTATATAACGTACTGTGGGACAAATTGAGGGATGCGGGAGTGTCGGCGGAGTATACCTCCCTTCCCTAATATTGGTACTCTAACCAAAAGAACCGGGTGAGGTGGGTGGGTACTCTGTCGGACGAGTACAAGCTGGAATGTGGAGTTAGACCCCCTGGGTTAAGCTCGGCTCTGCTGTTTATCCTCTGTATCAACCGGCATATCAAGCGACTGAGCGTTACACATATCAGCTGCTACATTGACGGAATGTGTGTCAACAATACAAGCTATGCAGACCATATAGTGCTTCTCAGTTCATCGATAGGTGGGTTGAAGACCCACCGGAAGAAGTTGTTATCGACCTGGGAGGCCTATCCGGAGGAGCATGGCTTAATATACAACTCGAAGAAGAGTGAACTTCTTGTATTTAAAGCACCTAAGCAGCAGCCGCGCAGTGTTCCATAAGTCTCAACGGCGTAGCACTAAAGGTTTTCGATAGTTTTAGGCCACATTGTCACAAGTGACCTAAGAGATGACATAGATATAGAGAGGGAGCGCAGGGCGTTACCTGTGAGGAGAAATATGCTTGCCCGCAGGGTTACTCGTTGTACTACAGATGTCAAAGTTACCCTTTTTAAGGCGTTCTGTCAATCGTTTTACACGAGTGGCCTATGGGTGTCATACACGCGTCGAGTCTACAACGTCTGGAGTGTTCAAATTAATCATGCTTTTAGGATTCTGTTGGGACTGCCATGGCGTTGTAGCGCTTCAGGAATGTTCGCGGAGGCTCGCACATATGGTTTCTATGCCATCACGTGAAAGAAAGCGGCCTCCTTACTACAGCGCCTCCATAGTAGCGACAACAGCATTCTGAAAATGATCGCTGCCAAAGCGGAATGTACTTTTCAGGGACACTGGGTCAGTTATAGGTCTGAACAAATAATTAATTTGTGAAACTAACAATACTAACCTATTTACCTAAGCACTATTGTTACTAACACCAAAATACAAAAAAAAATATGGACCTTAGTCTGAAAAAAGTTTTATTTGTTTATTTTATTTTATTAAAAACGGGAGTAAAAAGATCTTGCCAAAAATGTACCTGCCAATAAGCCCTACTGTGATTACTCAGTAAGGCAAGATCTTTTTCGTTTGTTTTGTTTAACTATTAATGACATTTCGTTCATCCTACCCGTTCATTTTGATTCATTAGATATTCTTTAGAATCGAAAATATTTTAGCTGAATTGCTTATAATTCAGTAGGTTTTAATTTTGATTTGTCCTAAAACCTTAATCTGCTGGATCTAAATAGGCTGACATTTAAGACTGTTCCCAAAGGAAATAAATCTGGAAATAAGCTTCTCATTAATATTTGATCATGGCTTTTAACGCTAGTTGAAAAATGGTCTGTAACTCTGGTCCAGATTAAGTACTTACCATAATTTTCTGTGGGTTTATTTGTAATTTTATTATGTTTATAAACTTAAAATAAAAAATATCACTTATTATTTATAAAGATGAATTTCAAAGTAGGAGGACGATTTTAAAGGGGTCTAAACCTAACCAATTCAGTTTATAACGTTTACTGACAAGTTGTTTATCTTGAAATTTTCTCCATAAAACTCATTACAACTTAGCTCAGCACCAAATACTTACACAAACTGTATCCAAGGCCAAGATCCCAATAAAATTAAAACACAAACCGAAAACAAACAGTACATGAGAAGTAACCTCGCAACTTTTAACGCCATCTGTTGGCCGACCATTGTAACTACACTTCGATGCGGGGAAACTTCCAAGCGTTTCGAGGTCAGCTATTTTTCCCTTAGCGATTTACATTCTTTTCACATTTAGAGCAAATGAGCGTACCCAGTAATGAATTTGGGAAGTACTCTCCGGTGTTATGACGAATTTTTATAAGGACCTCGTTTAATATAGACTTGATTTTGTCGCAACTCCGTCGACGATGTTTTTGAGCACGATATTTTGTGATTACTGTTTGATAGTTTCGTGGGTGGCAAACAGAAATGCTGAGTGATAATTTGTTTCCAGATTGTTGGGTAGACGTGTTGGGTAAGGTTTTACTAAAAGCGAACATTGTGCATAATTTAATACTCTGGAGTAACAACAATTACGATTGTTAATGAAATCGGTCTATCACAATACTTAGTGCCTGATTTTCATCAATACGTTTCTACGTTTAATTTTTATCGTTTCGAAGGGAATCCTTTTCAATAACAGGACATTTTCGATTGTTTTCAGCGTCACATTTTCGCCAATTTCCTTTGACAAATAAACAACTAAAATACATATAAAAAGGGACATCGTTTCCCATCGACGTTTGATAGGCAGTTAATTGATGGATTGTGATACCAACATGATCCCTTCGGTACCCGAGTCACGAGGATAATTTATTTTGCTTTTGTTTGCTTTTCCTTTACTATGTGATAAACTCTTTTTTCCTTGCTTCCCTGTTTTTGACGGTGGCACATGAGATTGGATGGTGCTTGATAAATTGTAGTTTTTAGTGATGTTATTGCTGTCGATATATTTTGATGTTGAAATGAAATCGTTTATTCTGTAAATAGGACATCGGAATCACTTTTACACGTCATATTAAAAAAATAAAAAATAAGCAAGATGTAGTCGACATTTCCTATCTGACAACCCTTGAGAATAAATGGCGAAACAGACTCAGGAGTCAAAGCTTTTCTCTTTTAAAGTCCAGACATAATCTTGGTCAGATCATGTGATGACCATGTAGAACCGTGTCTGAAATGATATTTTGAGGAAAGAACCACACAAATTTGAGTGGACCTGTCCAACAAGTGCAAGCATTTGTCAGTAATCGTGCAGCTCGAGTTGTGGTATTGCTAACCTTGAACTGCGTGTAACTAGTCATTCATGCAGTGAATTATTTCATGGAGTAAGAAAGCGGTGCTAAACTTTAGGCAGAATGTTGTAGCATCATAATTAGGGTGAATCGTGCGTGTATTTCCCAAAATAATATGAGGAAACTACTTTTTATAAATGCACCACAGCTATTTGGTGCCTCAAGTTATTAAACAATCAGGAATCATTAATCCAGAAATAAAAGCATTTAGCGATACAACATTAATTACCCATTCGCTTAAAACACAATTGAACGGCGGCCTTCAAAATGTTTACCTTCGCGGTATAATCCGGTGATACACTGGCCGAAAATCGGTGTATTATGTAATCCTATACTCCGGGCGTCAATTCTACGGCGCAGAAATAACACATGTGACGTAAACAGAGCTGGTCAGCTCATCTGATGATTGACAGTCGATAAACATGGTTATACTCTGGGAAACGCAGGAAGCACGTTCTTGGGCATCCGTATAAATAATACCGTTTGGTTTAGAGCTTAGGAGTATTGCAAAATAGATTTCAAATGAATGAAATATTTAAATGTCCGATAATCGTTGGGATGTGTCGCTTACAATGATTCATACCATCTTCTGATTAAGAAACTGACCAAAAAAACTTTTGGATTATTTCGTTTCTTACCACACTATAGCTTTTGCCCGCGGCTAAGCAGCGTAGATCTCGGAAAATATCTCACGGGAAAGACTACCGGGATTAAAAGTACCCTATGTGTTAATCCTGGTTCTAAACTATATGTGTGCCAAATTTTACCCAAATCGCTTAGCCGTTTTTGCGCCAATCCGAAACTTACGTCCAGACAAACAGACAAAAATTCTTTGTTATTCTTTTATTATACAGGGTGGATTTTTGAGATGGGGCAGTAAGGGCAGCCGCCTTAACCTTTGTAGCTACAGGAAAACGGTCTTAAGAGGCTGTCCTTAACTTTTTGAGAAACTTTGATTTGCATTCACAGATTTTGAAAAAAATGTACAGTCAGCAGGAAAATAGGCAATTTTTACAAAAACTTTTTTTATGCCAATCGATCCTCTTTCTTATAAGGATCAAAAACCTCTTCAGGACCAATTGAGGTTTGAGTACTAGAAAAGTCATAAATCGCAAAAAAACTCTTCCCATACATTTCGTGAGAAATGAGACTCGAACTTATATTTTTTACCTTCGATGAACTGACCGCTACAAAAAAGACTGATCGAAAAAGAAATAGATAACAATAATTTCTACTTTGGATAATTAACCTTAAAATTTGAAACTCCACATTTGGACTCTCCTAGAAATTGTTGATGTGCTAGAATTAATTCCATAGAGAATCGTGGTAAGTAAATCTTTTGAATTCCTGAACACGGTTGTATTTTTTTTATAAACTATTTTTTTTAAATAGCGCGACATAAAAAATCACGAGGCGTGAGAACAGGACCATATATTTGTTTCCACTGCCTTGCGAATTGCCAATTTGCCAATTGTTCAAATTAGAACGGGTACGAGTATGGCGGCTGTTGCGCAGAATTTTTGAAATTACCAGCAACCAAGCAACATACATATCTAGATTCTGTTTTCAAAGCAAATTAAATTATGACGCGTATTCGTTCAAAGTTCGAAGTTTATTTCTGGCCAGTCTTCATTGTAGCGGTCCATCAATCCATCATAAAAAACTAAGTTGGAGTCTCATTTCCTACGAAATGTATGGGAAAAGTTTTTTTGCGATTTATGACTTTTCTAGCACTCAAACCTCAGTTGGTCCAATAGAGGTTTTTGATCCTAGTAAGAAACAGGATCGATTGGCATAAAAAAAGTTTTTTTGTGAAAATTGCCCATTTTCCTGCAGACTGCACATTTTTTTTCAAAATCTGTGAATGCAGATCAAAATTTTTCAAAAAATTAAGGACAGTCTCTTAAGACCGTTTTTCTGTAGCTACAACGGTCAAGGTAGCTGCCATTACTGCCCCATCCCAAAAATCCACCCTGTATGTATAGACGTATAGATTGCGAAGTATTATATTATGATGCTTATGTGATTCTGTAGTAAATAGGCATATATTATAGGTATATTGTAATAATAATACTAGGTTTTGGATCTTCTACTAAACCCTAACTTCGCAAGAAAAACGGGTGGCCCTCAAGACCTAATACTCCCTAATAATAATCCCTTTCATAGCTATACGTCACCAGTAGTCCGGATAAAGTCTGTAGCAAAAACTTTGTAACTGAAAGTACTTCGACACTCGCAAAGTTGGGAGCGATGGAGAAAAAACTTTTGTGCCCGACAGTCCGTGATTTCAGGCATTTTGTATGGATGTAATCTTGGTGGCGTTAGTACATGTTTTTCTAGCTATTACTTGGTGTTCTGATTAATTATACACAATCATATTTAATTTTTTTGGAATGGAGTAAGTTTTTAAGCACATACTGTTACGTGAATAGGATGAGAAAAAATGTAATTACTACTTCGAGAAGAAATTATCTAGGGAGTACTGACGTTAGTCAGATAGTTTTGTTATCTAGTCGATTTCTTTAAACCATTTCCCAGAATTACACCCTTTTGTATTGTAGATGTTGGCGGGTTTATACAAAGAGCGTCAGGAACATCGACGCTCAACAATGGATTCAGTACATGATTCTGGACCCCCGTGCGTTCAAATTTTACGTCTGTTATTAAAAATAAATTTGCTATTCCATACATTTTGACTCCGAACATTGAAATTTTGTAGGAAAGAGCAGATTTTTGTTAATTCATAATTAGCCTATAATGCTCCCACTGCTGGGACACAGAACTCCTCTCGTTGAGAGGGAGTGGACCGTAATCAAACACGCGGGCCTATTGCGGGTTGATAGATGTCACATGTCTTCGAATTTTTGGTTCTAGGACAAGCCGGTTTCCTCATGATGTTTTCTTTCACCGTTTTGAGAGCAGTGGTGATGAAATAATTTACACAAAATAAAGCGCCTGTCAGAGTTCGAACCTTAAGACCTGCAACTCGTACGTCGCGCCCGTTACCTCTGGGTTACCACTGCTCTTTTAATAACCGGTAAAAAAATATATATAGGGAGATCCAGAATCATGTACTGAATACATAATAACAGGTTGCGCATCAATGTACCTGACACCCTGTACGTAGAGATAAATCCCACATACACAAATTCACAAAATAACAGCATAGGTATAAAGAATCTAATCTGCAATCCACACCGCTGAAAGCCAAACCACTAAGCCGCTGCACCAATTCGGTCGCCAAACTTTGTTTTAAGGCAGCCCGTAATTTTAGTGGTTCGTCAAAGCTATTAAGCAACCACCAATTACAACGCCTATTTCCTCCTAATAAGGTTAAGTTATAAGCAAAAAATTATCCTAATAGCTCCGTAATAACCGACTAAGCTTTTGTTAAAATCAACTAAAAATAAAATAAACACTACAGATCCAAATCTGCTACTAAAATTGACCGTAAAATACTATAGAAGTCATGTTAACCCTTAACGTAACGCCTTGACACGTAACAAAAATGTTCATGTTTTACTTTCAGGTTTCACCTCACTTAAGCCTTGTAAATAGCAACGAAGGGTTGTTCAACCGATGACCGTATTTTGGGGCACAAATATGAACCGACCTCAAAATATTAATGTGTTTATTTTTATGACTGATGAAGAAAGATGCGTGGTATTCCCCTGAGTATCGTGAATGGAAGGGGGAGTGTCATAAGACTTCATTACGTAAGGGGTTATGATAGTCGATCTTGTAAGTTTATCTCTTGGAATCTTCTCAAATTGCTCATTGTTTATGTACCTCATAAAGTATTTATTTCTTATGATGGCTGATTATGGGATGTGAGTGTTACATTCCATGGGGTATTGTAAATAGAAGGGGAGGTGTTATGAGAAATATCATTATGTAAATATGTGATCGTGAGAGTTTTATATCTTATTATATCGATAATCTGAACTAATGATGCATAGGTTCACTTCGCCAGGATGTTTGATATTTATATGCGATATCACGACGCAGAAAAATCATATTATAGGGCAACGTCGTCTTTTAATAAAAAGGAACCCTAATACTTTCAAAAAAATAGGGCAATTCAGAATCACTCCAGAATAAAATGTCTTATTCTAATTGAATTTAAATCTTAACAAAGTCAAACCTAATTTAGGATTCGTCGTTAACGTCCAAAAAATGATTACATTGGAGCACAAAGCATTAGTATTCTACTCTCGTTGTTTTAGAGATAAACCACGGTAGCGTACCTACCTACCTAATAAATATGTACCGAATTTCTGGTTTTATTTACGATGTTAGACTTTACCTTGCTTCACCTACATAATTAAATTCTTTTGTGGGGTCTAAGCAAGTAGAGCTCAAGGGAGTTAGTCTCTATGAAGTAAATAGTAGAATTTATTTCGGAAAGCTAGGGTATTTTTACATAGAGAGCCGGCAGGAGTCGGGGTGTATTCGCTTGGTTAATTTATACTTTAAGGAAAATCTGAAACGAAAGGTATTCTTTACATAACATAACATCACGCCTGTAATCCTCGAAGGGTTAGGCAGAGGTGTACCTGTAGTACACCCACATTTCGCCAGTTATGTTTAAGTCCCATGTATTAGGGGGCGAGCTTAAGGGAGGAATTCTTTACATTATGCAAAATTATTTTCTATATTACCATGTATGACAGTTACAATTTAAACCTGGGATTCGAAGAGACGCTCCCAATCACTACCTGGAGGTAAGTACTACCTCTAAAAAAGTAACACGAAAACACGATCAATAAACGAAAAAAAAACCCGGCCATGGTCACAAATTACCTAAACACCATATTCTATAATTACACCTGTGCCGAGAAATCAAATCCAGTCCTCAACACTAGGTACTGAACAACGTAAAAGATCAAAATCGAATCCAAGTTCCCGAAGTCAGCTCGAAAAGTAGTTCAGCTTATAGATTCCTATCGATGGCTCTACGCGAACAGGTGCATCCGAGCTACCTGCAAAATAAACTTCAGTGAGAAACTACATAATCAAGATCGTGTTTTAAGATGCTGAAGATGTCGGATAGAATAAAATTATTTACTATTTGTTGGGACCAGAAAGTAAATAGTATTTTGTTTTTATTAAGTCAAATGTTTCTAATGAAAATATCAGTTTATCAGAAGTCAGTGTACCTATATACAAAAGGTGTTTGAGGACCTAATGACAGCTGGATAACCAGCTAACCCCGTTTTATTAATTACAACATTTGCTATCGTCTGCTAAACCGGCTGTCGCTGAAAACCAGCGGTGGGGCTCTGTCTCGCATAGGGTCGCAGCATTATGCTGAGCGACGGCCGTTTTGCGTCAATGTGACGCAAAACGGCAAACGGTTTGCGTAATATTAAGCTTTAAAGTGCTAACTTTTGTTAGTCAAGTCCCCCCCTGCTGCCAGCTAAATGGTTGATTGAGGATATGTGAAAAAATTTATGGCAGTAGTATATATAATGAAATTGAAAGGAAAACTGTCACCGCTAAGTAGTCTTTACAAATTAACAAGTAATAGTCGACCAACGTACATTTGCAGTTGGACAATTGACCGTGCCATATCGATGTATGGGAAAACATGTTTTTCAACTAAAATGTTAAGTTTGTTTTTGGGATAAATTCATCCCAACTACGGAACCCTTCATTGTGAGTGGTCCGACACGCACTTGGCTGGTTTTATTTATATTTGTGTCCTTTCTTTGCGTCATATTACCGCAAATAAGTATTTTCTTTTTGGTCCTTCTCAGCGTGGTGACTACAGCCATTTCCCCGGTGACTGAAAGTGGTAGTACGTTCCCGTGGAATATTTTCCAAGCTTAAGACGCTGACAACAGCTAAAGCGCGGTCACTCTCAGGCTGCATACAAAAGAAAGAGAAGCGCGATGACACAACGCTTGTAATTTATCATAAAATATGAAGGAATTATCTATTCGCTCGCGATTTTTTTTTAATAATATGTTTTGGTAACAACCACGTTCTGAGAAATATGTTCAAGAATAACATATACTTTTTCCGCTACTACAAACTATATAGATTTGGCAGTTTTTTGGTTTAAGACAAGCCTACTTAGATCATTTGCCTCTTGTCAGCGCCTTAAGGATCATTTTATATTGCAATGGACCGGAATGGAAGAAAGAAAGACTAACCTTTACTTAGATACAATTCGTGAACACAAAAATTGAAAATAATGTTTTAACTACAACGCCGGCTGTGAAGCTAATCGTTGTAATAATATTATACATAGCAAAACCAGCTTTTTGTCAATTATGTAAGGTAAAAATTAGATACGAGCTTGTAACTGCGAGAATTACCGAGAATGCGTGAGAATTCTCCAGAAAACGCGCGACCTGTTATTGGCTCATATCTAGTTTGTACGTTACACTATTGACATAAAGTTCATTATACGCCCGGAAGTCTCGACTAAAATGTTGTTTTACATACTAAACCGAGTTACCTACATTGTCTTAAACAAAGCTTTCTGCAAACTTCAGCAATACCTTAGAGGACAAGAGATAAGAATATAGTACTTTCCCCACTTTCAAGTAGTAAAAATATAATTGTCTTTTGCACTCGATATTCAACTCTCGTATCTAGTAGCAAAGTCGAGTTTAGAAAATTACTGATTAAGTTTCGTAAAGTAGGTTAAGAAAATTAGTTAAGATATATCGGAGGTTATCCCTATAGCGACTATTTAAAGAAAAAGAAAGAATAAAATTTATTTGGACACAGTTCGTGAAACACAAAATACAAACAATAAAAGAAAAACAGTGAAAATAATATTTTAACAACAATAGTGTGTCTCACGGCTGCGCCAAACAGGTTAATTTCAGCATTAATACCAGACAGATGCTGTCTGACGCTGGTTTTCTAATGAACCTTTAGGGCCAAGTGACAGGAAGTAGGTACAAATAGTTTCAACATACCTAATACATATTTGTGTACTTATAAATAGATAATGTGAACTAGTGAACTTAATGTTTAATTTTTCTATTCTACTTTGTAGGCAAAATAAAGAAGCACAGGAGGAGGATACAGGAGAAAGTCCTAGTGGGACAACGTTTAAAAAAAAAAAAGGAGCTGTAATAATGAAGTGTTTCTGTACTGTTCATACGTTACAAATCGCAATTTAATAACATGTACCTACCTACATTGTTGACAATAAAGATGATTAAATACATATTGCATAGAGACAAACATTTTATATTGTGTATCTCACGAAAGGTATTTTTGTTTAAATTGCTATATTACAACAACAATATTACAAGCGAGCTTTCCATGTTTGAACCCAGCGGCGTGCCTCTAAACATATATTACACATTGTGAATCTTCATAATGTGCACATATCGAAATGAGGGAAACTAAAATTAATGTTAAAGACGGACACAGTTAGTTACACAGGGACACAGCAGCGAATAAGAATTTAAAAATGCTATAATTTTTTTTTTCCGTCAATAAAATTAAGCTTATTTTCCCTCATTTAACATGTGCCCATATGAAGACTCACACTGTATACTAGTCGCTGCATGCGGCTTCGCCGGCGTGGCTTTTTCTATTATAAAGTAGCCTAAGATACTTAATATAACATTAGCTATCTGCCAGTGAAAGTCCCGTCAAAATCGATCCGGCCGTTTCGGAGATTAGACGCAACAAACAAAGAGATGGAAAGACAAAAATTAAAAAAAAATAGTTTTGTTGTTATATTACCTATATACTTTCTTAAGCATTTAGAAAAAGCTGTTATTTTGACATTACAAACGGGCACTTACATTTTATTTATTTGTATAGATAGAGCGGTATAGTTGAGAGCTCACAGCAGTTATGTTAAAAGGTTTAACTCCCTTTGGGAACAAACATCTGTAAACTCTAATCTCTTCTCCCTCATCGTTTGATCTATCGCTAGGGTACACCATCCTATAAGAAATCGTTCATACGTTTACAAGTAAGAGGTTTAGCTTAATAGGTGGGAATAGCCTAATGTTTAAAAGGAAGGACAGGCGAGTGAGAGGTTGTGGGTTCGAATTTTATCAGTTGCTTTATTAGCGTACTAGCTGCGCCCCGCGGTTTCACCCGCGTAAGTCTCGATCCCGTGGGAAGATCGGGATAAAAAGTAGCTTATGTCTTAATTCAGGGTGTCAGTTACCTCCATACAAAATTTTATCAAAATTGGTCCAGCCGTTTGAGCGTGAAGAAGTAACAAACACACATACACACACACATTCACAAACTTTCGCTTTTATAATTTTAGTGTGATACCCATTCCTAGCGAATGAATAATTAAAACGTGTTTTTTTTTTTGTCAAAAATGCGAGAGATGTTGACGTTTTAAGCGTATGAGGCCGGTTTTTAAATGACTATTGCGTCCTTGGGGGTCAAATGGTTAATGTTTTAAACGGTGTTTCTGCTCGTAATTTATGGTATCATCGTCGACCATAGCAAACCACAGCTGAACACAGACCTCTTCAATTGTACGCCATTTAACTCGATCTTCAGCAAGTCTTATCTAGCTGCTACCATCCTGTGAACGGTCCACCTACCGTTAGCTTACGTTTCGCCATTTGACTTGATTTGACTTCATTTGACTTGATTTGACTTCATTTCAAACTTGAATCACCTCTTACTGAACCGCTCTCTAGAGAAATAATGAAATAGCAAAATATCAAGCACCTACTCGAAAAATCAAATCTAAAACGCGGTTTATAAATACGAATTTCATGAAGATTAGAAAAAAAAGGTTACGACAAAACGTTTCTTTTTACAACAAACATACTAAAGTCGAAAAACATTGTTATTATATTACGTTGAAGGAGAAGAAAACATAGGATATAAAAATCTAGGTCTCGAAGGCAACGTTTAGCGTCACCAGCAGTTTGGGAAGTGCCTCATTACGCTAGATATGAATTGGAATTATACCCTCGTTCCTAACTGGCAGTTTCGTTGCAAGACGATTGACATCTTAGTTTTTATTAAGGCTCCGTGCACGAAAAAAACTATTTTTCGTCAATTTCTTATCTAATTGTGAGAAAGCTTGAAATAATTGAAACATTAAGTCTCTGTAACTATAATAGTACAGCTTTCGTGGTGCTAAACCATTCGTGCCAGTCTCAGCACCTGTTAATATTTTCATCACATTTGCGCTCTCAAAAATATAGTTTATTTCGCCTTTGATTTACTTAATGAAGATATTGTATAATCATAAAATAAAATTTTGATTTCATCACAAAGATAGCTGAAGCCCAGTGTGTGATTAAAATTTCTTGATATGGTTCTCCAAATATTAGAAAAAAATACATTACTGACCGTTTTTAAAAAAATATAGGCTTTTTCAACATTATTTTTCTGCTATATTTTGTAACTTTTATTGTTTGAATACGAAGCTTTTGGCTACTTTGTTTGTGTGCAATTTATGTTTTTTTTGTAATGTGCGTTTTGTTTGTGCAGAATAAACAATTTTTTATTTCTTTCTTTCTTTAAAAGTATTTATCTCTTCTTCTTCCTTGTTGGTACAATTATCGCAAGTGCGAAAGCTGATCGTAATATCTTGGGTTCAATCCATCATTAGGGCAAAGTTTTATTGGGATTATCCAATATGACATTTTCAGTTAGATACCACCCGGAGACTAGATTTGTGCATGATAAATAGCAAAAGCTGGCCGGCTATTAAGTGGGACTTATACTTTTGCGAAATGAAGGTGACGTACCTACTAAACTCTCCCGCCTGCCCCTTCGTGGAATGCAAGCGTGATGTTACGTAAATTCCTTTGATATATTATAATATAATATTTTCAAGTATCTGAAGCTATTTTTAGAAATGGCTCTTCGCCTACTGCTCGCCCTCAGTTTCTTGAAAACCAATTCTACTATCTTAATTTAACTATCACAGCAGATAACACAGCTTGATGAGGATTTGAATTCATTAGGACTCCAGTAACCAAGTTTACCTAATGACTTTGACAGGCCTAGATAGACCTTAACTAATCCCAGGGTTGAAAATGTATATTTGTGGTTGGCTAAGCAAAAAGGGTGCAGTTCTCGGCTTATAGTTTCTGAGATGTACGCAGTTTTGTAAAGTTGGGTGAAAAAATTGCATTTCGCGATTTTAATTGATTATTCATTAATGCTGAATTATTTACAAGTTCATATAGTAAATGACTTTATATGACGTTTCTAAGTACCAGACATTTTAAGAAGAAAAAATAGTAAAAAGGTACCAGTGGCCATGTCTAATTTGAAAATGCGATCCCAAATCAAGCTTTTTCAGAGTTTCAACTTCAAATGTCATGATAAAAAAAATGTACCAGTTTTTGAATATTTTTTTGATCCTTATTATTAATTGAAAATACTAGATACCAAATCTAGTCTTAACTCAATACCTGGACCTTTTTTGCTTGGACGTCCACATTTTATATTGCTAAAAGTGACCCATAGCTCTAACTATAATAAATTTCTGAAAAAATAATTATGTCGTTCTTTAAGTACCCAGCTCTTTACCAAATTTATTTTTAGTTTAACTTCACGGCTAAAGTATATCACACTGACTAACAAAGAGACTATTTTCTACTTACTTTTTATTATTTTCTAGAATTCAATCATTAATACTAAACCTATAATTAGAAGTTCATGTGTCTTGAATTAACTGTAGGTATAAAAGTAATTACAGCACATCATAGTGACTGACTGTAACCCCACAATTATGTTAGCGTAGCAAATGTGTCACGTTAGATGCTAGACGTAAATTACAGAAATACTGTATTCAAATATTTACATGATATTCAGTAATGGGACTTTTTCAATGTCTTATTTAATTTATACTATAGACTGCCTCGTTGGTCGCAAGCGCTACTCTTGAGCACAAGGTCCGAGGGTCGACTCCCAGGTCGGGCAAAGTGTTATTGGGTTTTTCCACTAGGAATTTCTCAGTAGCAGCCTGGAGTCTGGATTTGTGCCCGGTTGATGGCAATAGGCTCGCCTCCTATTACATGGGACTTAAACATTACTGGCGAAACGTCGGTGTGCTACTATAGGTACACCTCTGCCTATCCCTTCGGAGATTACAGGCGTGATGTTATATTATGGTATTTAATGTATAGGCGCAACTGACTTCTTCGGAATTAAAATACCGTGAAGAATAGTAATAGTAATCAGTGGGTTGAATCGCCAATAAGGAGTAAAGAAGCGCGGTAATCAATGATGGTTTCTTCTCTGTGTGGATGAGGCACGTTTTTCTAGACATTATGAAAGGCCATCATAGACTGCAGGAATCTTCAGGAATAAATATTTAAAGGTATTCAAGATTTCTCCTAGGACGTTTACCACAAAGAATCTAACCCTGGGTTTAATTACACAAATGATTTTGTTCGACTGACGTAGTTATTATCTGAAAATCCACAGATTTTCTAATGCAAGTCATGAATGACTGCTCATTAGGATAAAGATCTTTTTCATCGCTAGACATAAAACAAGACATCTAATTTACAGAATTAAGTTCAGTCGATAACGTTCACGCACATTAGTTTAATGAAGTGTGAGAAAGATAAAGTACAGTAGCGGGAACTCTTAGTAATATGTGAGGTACTTCTTACTAAGAATTCCCCTTACCATGGACCACAGACGTTCAAATCCTCATAATATAATACTATTGTCATCTGCCGTGTCAATAGACCTTTCTTAAAGTAAACAATCTACGTGGGAAGGGGGCTTCAGAGAGATGTACACAGATAGATCAAAATATTCTTAGAGAGTATCTATGAATAGGTACATGGATAGTGACATAATTGATCCAATATTTTGCTAGCTCTTTGTTGATAAGTTGTATGCGGTGTGGGTCGATGTTATTTATTAGCAGGTACTACTACTGTTAGCAGAGGTTTTGACCTGGATGGCTTTCTCACCCAACCTCCACGAATATTTTAGAAGTTAATGGCATTTGCTTGCCATTAACTTCTTTTAGATATATCTACACATAATAAAACTAGCTGCGCCACACGTTTTCACCCGCATAAGTCTCGATCCCCGATCCCGTGGGAATATCGGATAAAAGTATTCTATGTCCTGACCCAAGTCATGGTCTACCCAAATTTCATCCAAAACCGTTTTTAAGTTTTAGCCTGAAAGCGTAATAAACAAACATACAAACAACGAACGAAAAACATGAAACAACGAACGGAACGAAGTCAAAACAGTACATTGGAACGAATCTGATGCCGAAAATATAGTTTTCAGAATTGTTGTCGTGGTTATTATGTTCCGGATTGGCGCTCAAACAGCTAAACGTATTTGGATGAAATTTGGCACACAGATAGTTAATAACTTGGATTAACAGATAGGGACTTTTAATCCCGTTAGTATATGTTCCTGTGTTATATTTTCCGACAACCACGCGGGCGAAGCCAAAAGCTAGTTTAGAATAAGAAAAGATTCAAGGGGCACCTCGGATAGCTGACATGCCCCGTCTGGAAAATACGTGTTTTGACGCTAAAGTAGCAATGGGCCGGCCATATTAGCCATAAAACCGATGACAGTTGGGGTAGACGTGTTCTTGAGTGGAGACCATAAAGGTTGCACGCGCGCAAGCCAGGTGGAGCGACGATCTTCGCAGGGTGGCTGGTAGCAACTGGATAAAAGTTGCTGAGAATCGAGTTGAATTGCGTTGCGATCGGCGAGGCGTGTATCCAGCAGTGGACTACTGTAGGGTGATGATGGTGATGATGAAGACGTATTTTATTTAGATGATGCTAGTCTCCCATATTACCTATTAACTTACTTAATCGTATTTTTATACTTAAGTTTCATCCTTTCATCGGTTCAATTCAATTCAATTCATTTATTCACTAACAATTTTTACATTGTATCTGAATTTCTATAACTAAATATTTATGAGAAACATCATGCATGCAATCTATATTTAAATCATTACATTAATTATCCAAATTACATTAAAATAATAATAAAAATAAATATATAAAAACAAATGTCAAAAGTGTAAATTCATAAAATTCAATAAAATTTTCAATTCAAATCAATAAAATTAGACTTTTGTATAAGTAATTCATAATTTATCAACAGAATATAGACAATTATCTAACAAGAACCGTTTGAGCTTATTCTGAAACCCACTTGTATAATATATACTAGATTTTTTATTTCTGTCGGCAGGTTTAGAGTTAATGAAGAAATAGCTGTTACCTCTAATGTAATATCATAATACGCAAATTATATTTTTTATACCTGCCTCATTGGTATAATGGTGGACTGCGCTACTGCTGAGTATGAGGTCCCTGATTCCCAGGTCGGGCAAAGTGTTGTTGGGATTTTCCATTAGGAATTTCTCAGTAGCAGCCTAGCTATTGTCATCAACCGGGCAAAAATCCAGACCGGAGTCTGGATTTTTGCCCGGTTGATGACAATACGCTCGCCCCCTATTACATAGAACTTAAACATAACTGGCGAAATATAGGTGTACTATAAGTACGCCTCTGCCTAACCCTTCGGGAATTACAGGCGTGTTGATAAAAAGGTATATGAGTATATTTTTTAAATGTGCTATAATACAAAATTGAAACTCTCATGTGCCCGTTATTTCACCTTGAACCTTCAAACCGAAACGTATTTCGTAGCCTTGGCGGCAAAAATAGGTAAAAGTAACCCCGTACAATTTTTCTTTCAGGGAAAATAGCAAACTTTTTACATAATAAATAATAGTTTATAAAACGAAATAACACCCTTTAATAGAAAACTAAACCAAAAAGTAGAAAATAATTTTAAATAAGTTTGAAATAGTAATAGTTATATATAACAAGAAATTTATTTTATCGTAAAAAACCGTGGAGTGCTTTTTAAGATATTTTCATAATTATTCTACTTTTACCAATATCTGTCAATAAAATATTTACAAGAATTTACATCAAGCTTTTTTACGATAAAATAAATTTCTTGTTAATAACCATGATTATTTCAAACTAATTTTAAATTATTTTCTACTTTTTAGTTTAGTTTTCCATTACGTAATTTTTATCAACATTTACCGTTAAGTCACAGCACACAAAATTAATCAACATGATATTATTCAAGAAATAAATAATTACAATTCAAATCTAGCTTTATTCCGACCCACACTTTCTAAATACTGTTAAATAAAAAAGGTTCCATTTAAAGGTCCATATTATTGGATTCCCGGATTTTTTCCTAAAACCTGATTTAAAATTCACGTCACTTACCTACGAGACAAAACGTAACACGCAAATACTTTCGGAGAAATCTAATTTCTTTTTTAAAAATACAATATTAAGCTGGGGCCCTCGGAAATATTAATTTCCGGCGACTTAAAAGTACCGCCGCGAACCATTTCTTTAACAAAAAATATGGTGACCCCAAAAATAAATCGTGGGATTTATCCTCTCATTAATCCTCTATCTTGAGGCCCCTGTAACAATTGATTACGTCACGAAAAGATCATCTCTCGACTGTCTCCCTTTTTGACGAATGTCGTCATTTGTCTTTAAGATTTTTACCGTAATTTTCTTTTTTTTTTAGTTGCAGCTAAAAATGGCGTTTGAAATTAGAACGAATTATGGTATTCATTGCAAATGAAGCTTCTGGTTTTTAGTGTCTGGCCAGAAACATAGACACTAAAAACCAGAAGCTTTATCAATTAAAGAGTTCTCTTTGTATTTTTGTTTTACGTAAACTTATAAATATAAATAAGTGCTGCATTTTGTTATTAGTTTTTTCTAGATTTTCCTTCATTTTAGTTAAGTTTTTTTTTTCAAAGGTTTTAATTTTAGTACTGTATCTTATTAAACACGTTAAGAGCGTGTCGTATACACTCTTAACTTGTTTAATAAGATACAGTAGTTTAATAAGAACATTTTTGAAATGTCTTATTTAAAAACAGATAACTGGAAAACTCTGGGTCTATGGTAAATTTAAAATCGGTCTAATTTGGATGTAACACTATTTTTTGAAAATGATCCTAACTAACTTTTTAGACCGTTGTATCCTGCTTATGCGTATGAAGTTTCATTAAAATTCGTCATTTCGAAAAAAAAGGGCTTGAAAGTTTGTATGAAATGCCGTACGTGTCGTATACGCTCTTAATAGAAAATTCTACCAATAGGTAGAAGCCTACCTACCCAGACAGTAATTACGAAGTTCTATTCACGTGTCAATACACTCGGGATAAGGTACCGCCCTAAGTACTGACAAGTTATTATCCCATTCGTTAGGACCATCGTATTAGGGAATCGTTTACCTTATCGGCCCACATGATTTGCGAGAATAGATAATCAATCTGTAGAATAAGGGCACAGAATATCTTAGAAACTAAACGAAAATACATGAAAAGGTAACATAAGCTTGGTATATCAATATAATCTTAACTTAGCAAATAGTTTCTTTATGGCTAATACAAATAATGCTGACAATGAAACGTAAAGGAACAATAGCCAGATAAAGAAAACTAAACAAAACAGGATCAAACAGGTGTTCGAAACTTAATTCGGAAATCTAAAATATGTTCGACTATAGAGACGAGAAATACTCTACTTACTTTAAACAGTTCCAGTAGCAAAGGAATTTACTATACAGCCTTTATGTGAGTTTTGTAACTAAAATTTTCCATTTCATAGTCAAAAGCATGAGAGTTATGCCTTTCATTTACAGACGGTTAACTAACAAAATCGCAGGAAAACGCCAGAACAAAGTTTGAATAAAATTAGCCCAGAATATTTAGCGCTAAATTGCTGGGTTCACATATTTCCATGGCTGGTAATAACAGTAGAGCCTCAGTTGCTTAAAACAACGCCATTTGTAAGTTAAGGCGAGTGTTTAGTTTATGTAAAAGTTTCTTCATGTTTTCTTTAAAACTGAAACATGGTAAAGTAAAGATAATAAGGTACCTAAGGTAAAGGGAAAATCGTGTGGAAAACTCGTTTAACCTGAGGAATGATAACAAAGATAATAATAATCTTTGTATTTTACGAAATATTTAAAAATGTTTCTACTAGTGGAAGAAGATTAATAAACCACATAATAATAATACTGTATCTACCAATTTATATGAGCATTTTAAGACTGATTTGTTGCGCAACTATTATCATGACGCCATAGGACATCATTAAAGGTATTTTTGGTTTCTAGATTTCTTTTCGTTTTAAAAGTAGTTGTAGTTTATTTTTTATTTTTTGTCAAAGTAGGTTCAAAATATTACTATTTGTATTACGTAAAGATACTCGTAAGAACTTTACGCTACCAAAACTCCTTCACTCGAATAATATTCTAAATTCGAACATCTCCGGGAATAATTTTGCCGCGTAAACAGAATGTTCCACGTTTCCCAGCGGCGCGGTATTTATTTTGCTTATCTAATCGTGACGCGGCAATATGCCTGTGATTATATCATTATTTACTCTTCGATCACTCCATCTTCGAATATTTGAATTATTCACTATTTAGTTAATAGTGCTATTTAGTTAGTAACAAAGTGAAAAAGAAAGATGTATTGGACGATTTCTTAAGTTTATAATTACCTAGCAGTTTAAGTTATATTTAAATTACTAATTAACTAATAGGCTAGATTGTAATGTGAACAAAATATCACCAACTGTGATTCTAGAAGAAAAAATAAAGTATTTCTTTCTTTCTCTTTTAAAAAAAAACGTTGGCCCACACTAGAGAGATTTAGTTGCAATTTGATATCGGTAGCTATCAGATATTCAATAAGCACTTTATATTTGTTTTTTTTTGTATTGTTCTGAACCGATACGTTTTTTTCAATGAATTTTTAATTCTAATAATTTTAATTAGAGTGATAAAGTATCAGATTTCCTGAATTTTTATGTATCAGATTATACCTACAGATTCGTCATCATTGTTGATTATATCAATGAAATAAAACGCAATAATTAGTAATATCTGAGTTTTCAAGTTTTGCACGTGTCTAGTTAAAGCCAATTAATCCTATTAAATCAATTCATCATGTACTAGTCTCATTAACTTTACTGAAATGCAAAAACACGTTGACTAGTAATTGAATGAATATTAACATCTTTTATGTTATTTTTTTGATTAATTTTAAGACGCATAGTCATAATAAATATTTTTCGTGAGTGTACTCTCTACAATCATGTAAGACATGATATAATAAATATATATTGTTATATACATTATTGTACTTCAATATAAACCGGCATTTTTATTCTAACCTTTTTTATAACTATAAGAAACCTTTTGTGGCATGTTTTAGCCCGTAACTAACCACATGAGGCCCAAACTTCACTATTTTTATCCAACACATTTACTAAAGTTTCCCTCGAAGGGACGCTCAGTTACCTTGAAAGTTTAAATGTACCTAACAAAAGTTTTTCATTTATTGTATTAGAAGGTAAGGATGTCTGTAATATTTTTCACACATTATAAAAACGTCAGAAAGATTTTTATGAAACATAGCGTAGGTATTCATATTATATGAATGTACGAGTGCCTAGCAATGGAATTGCTTTTAAATAATAAATGTAAGTGTTAAGACAAATATTAATTTGTATGTTTTGAGAAAATCTTTTCTATGTCTTCTAAATATACATCGGGATAAGAAAACATTTTCCCATTAAAACTTTGCCAAAGCAATTATGTACTTATTGTATTTCTGTACGTTTGTAGAGACAGTAGAACATTACATTCCTTGATCAAATATAAGGAATTAAAATATTTTAGTAGTAAGTACGTGACGAGGTATCTAACTAACATGAATATTGGCTACCTTCAATATCGGTTCACCAAAATTGCTGTTTTCATTCACTGAACATAGGCTAATTTAGCATCATAATTTATGTGCATGAATAAAATGATAAATTTTGGCCCACAGATTTATTATTTGTAACCAAGGCATATTCCAAAACAAAAATACAGGCCATTACATAAATATGAGCCTTAAAACAAGCCTTAATAAACTGAGTGAAGCATACGTTTTTAGTTTCTAAAACACAGGAACTTAGAAAAAACATCTCTCAGAAGACTTCAAAATTGAGAGAAATCGTATCACGCTACTTCAAACGAGCACATTGAGAGGATTTCTTTATCATTCGTGTTTCAGGCAATGCGCTAAAGCTATTTCATTTTATCTAGATTTTCAATCTAAACGGTACTACCGCGTCTAGTATTAACTACTTGAAATTCTGCTTGAACCGTTTATGAACACGAAGGGAAGTTAATAATTAATAAGGTACTCTAGAGCATGGCAAAAAGTGATCTAGATTTTTTGATCCCTAGAGCTTTTCCGTTTTAAGAATTAATTCAATAATATTTTCTACTCAAATTAAAACCCAACTATAAGAACGCTTTTCATAAGAAATGAACCTGCTTATTTCCTACCTACCTAAACAGTTCATTAATAACGTCCGTACAATAAGCTTTTTCTTAGTCCTCGGTGAAATGAAAGAAAAACAACGCAAGATAGATCACTTGTCCGCAGCATACCATCCACACTTACCTCCCCGTGATTAATGAAGCCATGTCTATGCGCCAGTTCGTGGGCCCTCTCTGGCCCACTGGGGACGAACACCGCGAACTGGTGATGGTACAGCGGCACACAGACGTCCAACACTGTCAGTACCACGACCACGTAAGCTAACATCGCGCAAGCCGCGCATCGCACGCTACTACCTAACTAAACCCCGAACCACCAACCGAATCATTATAAGTCTCAACACTCGCGAGATGTAATTTTTATTAGTTCGAGCGACGTCCGTTCTGTAGGACGTCTCCACGAAGACTGGCTCCGCGTGACTGGAGGTCTTTTGGTCTGTTTTTGCTGGACGCATGCGCGAAAGTTGGCGCCCTTTCTTAGTCCACTCTACCCGAACGTATTGTGTGTAGAGTCAATTGTCTTGAATAACTAATTGGTTTGCATCGATGTGCGTACTTTAACGAGGTGAGATTAAACGAATCTCTTATTTTAATTTAATTAACGTTTTTCTTTAGAAATCTAATTATCTGGATCTCAAATTCTTTGATAATTCGATAAGAATCTCATGTTAGCTTCATTTTAAATTAGCAACAATGCGATTTTCTCTAAGATTACTGACCGCTTTAAACTATAAGTCAGATGTTACACAGAATTACAGCGAGCGAAGTGGTGACATAAGACAACAATGTTGCAAAATTACATAGTATAAGCTCAGTTGTGGTATTTGGAGAGAACCTACAAATACCATTAACTTCGAAGTGGTATAGTAAACTGAGTAAACTTAAGTTTCGCCCTATGTAGCAGTATGTTTCTATGTATTGGTATTGTGTACACTAAAATCATTTTGATTTGGGACCTAGCTCAATGTATAGGGTATTGCCACCCTTCAGAGTGGTAGGTCGTGGGTTCGATATCTGCCTGACCTTCATTGCTAATTACGTGAACGTACTCCTAGACAGATCATGTTCAGTTTAGTTGGAACGGTTAACGATATACATATAGGTACGATTTTATGTTTATGATAACGAAATTTAAACAAGGTGCCCTATATGAGAAAGCCTATATTTTTCAGCGTAGAGCCTCAATGTCACTACCAAGTACCAATGCTGCAACACTTGTGCAAGATATGCACCATAACATTATCGTTGCAAGTTGTAACAAGAGTCTGCAAGACTTGCCTCAACTTGCAACTTGTCGGTGTCTCGAAGTGCAAGGCTTTGTGAAAGTGTGGGATGCGAAACTTATACAAATAAGTTATAAGTACAAGTGAAACATAAGTATGGCATTGAAGATGGATAGACATCATGGAATTAATAATGGTAGTGACGAGCTTGCAGAGCATTCATTTCTTTTCAAATTAGAAAAAAAAACAACAATCAATTTTGAAATGTGTTTTTCTATGTAGTTCCCGATGCAAAATATTCTTTCCAGGATCGATTCTGCGTCCTAACTACATTGTATCCGTATGATATTAACTAAGTTACATAATACCTACATTGAAATTGATGTGAGGACATCACTTTAGTGCCTCGGAATGTAAACTTGTAAATTGTAATCAATTCGCTATAGCTAATTATCTATTATAAAAAAACTTTTTACAAAAAAAAAACAACCGACTTGCAAAAAAATAGAGGTATTCCACTAAGAGCACTGATTTCAACAGCACTTGACCGAACCGCACCTGAGCACTTCTACACCACAAAGTTAAAAATTACTTTAATTTCGGAAGTCGGTGTCTTTGGGTCCGTATTTTAGTTTTATGCCGCCGACTACCGAAATTAATCACTTTGTAGAGTTTTTGTTGGAAGCCGGTTGTTTTTTTTTATGAAAAGATTTTTATTTTTATTTTTTTTGTGGGTCAGTTTGTAATTTATCAAAGTTAAAATAGCTTATGTCTACTGCTCATCACCTTTTACAAAGTATTGCATTTCCCGATGTAGGGGCGTTAATTATTGAGGACCTGCCCCATATGCTTTGTGACCAGCGCCTTACCTTATTAAAGTACCTATTGGAATCGCAACCAATGAAATACTTTTTATTGATTAGTTTCGGGGGCCATCTGAGGTCTTCATCATCAATTCCACTTCACCAAATATAGGTGTACTAAATTTTAGCATTTTCCTCGACTTCCATGGGATCACCTCATCAGATTCTGACTTGGTGACAATGAAAACACCTCGAGAGCATACCCTTTCAAACTAAAAAAATATTTTTAAAATCGGTCTACAATTGACGAGGAAATCGATACATTAAATAAAAACATTCAGACGAACATAAATCACCTCCTCTTGTTTGGAAGTCGATTAAAAATAGTGAAAGAAGAAAGATCCTTAATTTGAAACAACGAAACAACCCAATTAATGCCAGTGTCACTAACTTTTAAACATTTATGCAAGTTTTCACTAGAAAACGGCCATAAATATTTAATATATATAAGTTAACCCGGAATATTAGTAGGTATGGATTTGTACAGAAACTGATAAACCTGGAAGTTGGCGTTATGGCTTACGCTTTGAGCAGGGATAGGTAAGTGATTATAAAGTTTGACAGCAGCTACATTTCCTTGGGCTTGCTAATTCGGGGCGGGCGTGCCTAAGCACGAGAGAGAGAGTACGAGTTGTAGAGTATTCTATTCTAGTTCTTTGATTTACTGTTTACCCCAGTGTTATCAAAAATAATAAATACACATAACATAACATCACGCCTGTAATCCCCGACGGGTTAGGCAGAGGCGCACTTATAGTACACCCACATTTAGCCAGTTATGTTTAAGTCCCATGTAATAGGGGGCGAGCCTATTGCCATCGTTCGGGCACAAATCCAGACTCCGGTCTGCTACTGAGAAATTCCTGGTGGAAAAACCCAATAAACACTTTGTCCGACCTGGGAATCGAACCCCAGACCTCGTGCTCGCCAGTAGCGCTTGCGACCACTAGACCAAGAGGCAGTCCAGTCCGGAATAATAAATAGTAAACTTTGAATACTTTACGTCTGAGTTATTTTAATTGTTCACTAATAAATTCTCAACTTCCGTAATAATCAAAACTATGATGGAAATGATGATGATCAATAATTTATCAAAATGAAGAAAAATTTATTCATGCATTGATATACAAACATACTATCAAACATACTCATACTGCACACACACTCACAGCAGATAAGCCAAAATAGTGTTAAGCGTAGCAATTTCTTTGCTAAATTATTTAAAGTTTTTCATTTGTTTATTTTATTTTCCTAAGGGGCCATATATCTTAAGTTCTCACTAGTTTGTAACTCTACGGGTCACAGCAATGAAGAATAATACCTCACTGTAATACAGTATCAACTAGTATAAGCCTTTTAAATTGTAATGTCAACAGCCTATACTTAGGTAATAAATTGTGCAAAAATAAATAAATATCCCCACAGAAAGCAATCACTATATTCACTCGATCACAATGTCTTCCCAAGTCTAAGTTCCACCGATATTTGACATACAACGCAGGTAAAGTGTGCCAGTAAGATAGGTTATTGTGTTCAACTGTGTGTGACGTCATAACTGATCTCCTTTACTACGGATAACAAAGTTGTATAAGCCTTTGAAACGTTCACAACCTATCGGCTGAGGAAGTTATAGAGTGATCCTGATATTGAAAGAAATAAGATGTAAATAAATAGGTAATGTAATAGTAAATGTTTATACAGCTCTACAGTTTTTCAATTGTTTTTAAACTCCACCCTTTTTTATGGTTAATGAAAATGAACGCGATCAGCACATCTAAATCGCCTTCCAGAGCGGTCAGTGTCATCATGGATACGGGATATTAACACTGCCACCTCTTGAACGTGGTTTAGATATTATGCTGATTTCATTCAGTTAGTAGGTACCTACCTAAAAGTTGTAAATGCGGCTATAGAGGCATGAGGAATAGGGTGTAAAGTTCACTCATCCTCTATAAAAAAGGGGTGATCCTCCGACCAGACGGGTGTTGTGTCTGGTGAGCTACTGCCCGATGGTTGAAAATAATAATAATATAAAACGTTTATTTTCTCTACACAAATTATAAACTTAATACTAAACTTTGACAAGTAGTACTCAAACAAGGAGCTAACTTTGTGAGAGACTGGAACCTGAGGTAGGTTTATATAAAAACCTGTATACAGGTCACCAGGGTCTTCTCGCGCACTCGGGCCAGATGCCTGCTATTTAGATACATGACAATAATAATGCAGGATACTTAAAATTTTGCAACTAATATAAAAATACAAAATATTTGCGGAAATGCCAGAGTGTGTGTGAGTAACCGGAGAAAGTGTATGAAGAGTGTGTGTAGACGTAAGAGTGTATGTGAGAGGTTGCTTGAGTGAGTGTCGATGATGTCCTTGATGTCGGGATGTTGTATATGTGCCCGTCGCGCAGTAAACTCTGCTTGCGCGATGCTGGATTTGTGTGACGTCAGGTTTTTGATGCGTAGTTCAAGACGAGAAAATGACTTTTAATAAATTCTTTAATTGGAGTAAAGAAAAAAACTTCTTTGATTTACAGAGCTGATTGTCAGTAGACTGGTAATTCAGAAAATATAATAAACACATACACATACATAAACTCACGCCTTCTTCCCATGGGGGTAGGCAGAAACTATAGAACGCCACCTGCTACGCTCCTTACACACTCCTTTTACTTCGCCTACACGCCGATTGCGAGTACTACGCACCTGACCTTTCTGAAGAACATCACCAATTTGGTCACTATATGTAAATATAATAAAACATAAGAATAATAAAATATAAGAACATATAAGATAAAACTAGCATCGTATTCTATTCAAAGTGAATCATAAGCCGTCTGGCTATAAAATAAAAGTGTCTTCCACTTACCCCGTATTTTTCTCATACATTTAGATAAGTAAATAGTTCTATCATTACAAAGCATTTATTATGTCATCAGTGTCCCAACACTCCCAACAGATGGCAGGCTGGCGGCTCGTATAATGGCTGCTGGCCTTTTGGAAAAATATTAAATTACGGTCGCAATTAAGAGGCCCGCGATTTGTGAGCGACACACTTTGAATAACAATGTCGGAGGGACACCTCGGAAACAATTATAATACTAAGTTTAAGCTGCGGCTTTGGCCGTGACGTGTTCGCAATATTCTGGTTTACATCGTGCACATCGTGTTACAAAATAAACGCTGGTTCTGAGAGTAGTTTTTTGGAACCGATTTCAGACATTTTTTACTTGTTCATTTGTTTTGTGTCGGTACTAAATTATAATTATGTTCGTTATTTTGTAGTTGCAGCTTGCACTCACCAAAAAAATGAGCACAAGTTTCTGAATAAAACCACCCAAACCCACTGTACGAGTGAGGTACATTTAAATTAATTCATTTTAATTTTGACGGCATGGTTGGCGCAGTGGTTAAGCGATTGACTGCTGTGCTGCGTGTCGCGGGTTCGATTCCCGCACGGAACAAATATTTGTATGACCTATAAGTAGTGGTTCCGGGTCTGGCTGTTTGTGTATGTGAGTTTAAATGTTTGTAAACGCACCCACGATACAGGAGAAATTACTTGTGTGGGGCAATGATTAAAAAAAAAAATATGACAAACTGATTTGAGTTCAGTATACATATTAGAAAACAATTTAATTCGATACAATTGACATGTACGGGCTCGTACAGCCACTAATTAGATTAAGGAACTTTATGCCTGAGCTTAATACATTGCCAAGTAATCTGCTAATTGCGTAACACACTTTACCCGATAGTTTTGAAGGATATTGCTAATTCATTGCTTCATAGATTTGATAATTTCATCAGCTTAACAACGTAAATAATATAGATCCTAACTTCAATAATTTGTAAGATATCCGCGTAAATGATACTCAGCAAAAAGAGCGATTATCAAGGATGCTTTTAAAAAGGATTGAACAAAAAAGCACCCTTCGTTTTTTTAATAAGGTTTACAAATTTATGAACTTTAAAAGTCTGTAAAAAAAATGTCTAATTACACAGAGGCCTAAAGCATGTTTTGATAGATTTCTTATACGTTACTTTAATTTAATAAAATAAAAATGAATTCATTTATCATTCAATTTGGCCATAAAAAGCAGTTTACCTACTTAAAATATTGGGAAATTTCGAAAAAAAAAAACAAAAATTAGGTTTTAATAAAAATGGTACGTTTTCGTCGAAGACAACCATGGCTTAAATGGTTCTAAATTTTCTGTAGTATCTTCGCCTTGAAGCTTTGCTCTCATCTTCCAATCACTCTGTATATGTAAACATAAATGATCTTGTTTTTAAACCTAATATTCTCATTATGGTGTCTGAGGATTAGTCCTCAAGAATATACTGAAAAAAAAGTGTTTCCTTTAACAAAAATCTTGTTTAATGTGATCACACATCTTGACTCCATACGAGCCTAACAAGATCTTGACTTCTGAAGCTAGGAGAACTTTGTTGAATTATCATAGTTCCGTCCACTAAGTAATGCTTTAGTTTAATTATGGGTAGTTATTTAATTTAGCTCAAATGTTGGCCAATTTATGAATGATATAATGCTAACAAGTTGCTTGTTACCATGAACTGAAATTATTATTTGATATACAAAAGTGAAGAAGTAAAATCAAACAAAGCATGTATGATGTAACAAAGAACGGTGATTATTCTATACATGTCACATTGTCGATATACATAAAATGATTTTTTTCTGAAAAAAAAATGATTCCAAACATTTTAATGCCAACTAAGAGAAAATGTATCTTAGTTTTTTTTTTTCAGTGTAAGTGCATCTCTTAAGACTCACAATTCTGTAACACGTTGTATTTAAGAAGGTTTCTTAGAGATGACCCTTGAGTTCTGCTAACGTGTGTAAGAGCTTAAGGAGTGCATTAGAAGAGCCTTCACGGCGATATAAACTGTCTTGGCTGCCTTGCTGACTGGATAATCTGTTTACTACGGTAAGAACTACTTTCAAATAGTTCGTATCGACACAAAATGTGAAAAAGGGTAACGTAAAACAGGTATAGTTGAATAAGCTATTTCGGCTACCTACGGGCAAAAATATTCTTCTTACCACTAACATTACATCATACCTGTTTTCCACCAAGGGTTAGGCAGAGGTGTACCTACAGTACACCCACATTTCGCCAGTTTTGTTTAACTCCCAGGTTATAGCGGGTTAGCCTATTGCCATTAACTGGGCACAATTCCAGACTCCGGACTGCTACTAAGAAATTCCTGATGGAAAAACCAATATCACTTTGCCCGACCTGGGAATCAAACCCAGGACCTCATGTTCAGCAGTAGCGCTTGCAACCATTAGACCAATGAGGCAGAGATCTTTCCAGTACACTGCCAATATTATTCTTTATTGTGTGTAGGTATTAACTTTTCACGCATATGTATGACATCCCTACTTAAGAGAGTGATTTAAAATAATCACTCAGCACACTCACAATATCGTTTAAAAGTATTTGAAATTTCGCTGCTGCTCCCTGTATACCGAATAGCTTGGTCAACCGTACATCTAAACAACAAAACACTAACATCAAAAACACCAATATTTTTCGGTAACATTTTATATCTATCATGAATTTTTAAGATTTCCTCTTTTTGTTTCATCTTTCTTGTACACAGAGGAAAAACCAAGGGTTATTTATTTGACACGCAAGTTGAGGAAAACGTGTTCGAGCCCACAAAGATAGCTATCATACTTAGAACAATGTTCACAACAGAACTGTGGACCCAAATTATTTACAATACAGTTAATATTGGATGGTTAGTTTGAAATGTATTATAAAAGCAATTAAGGCAGTTATATGACTAGTAAGGCCCCTGTCCACCGGAGCGGAGCGAGGCTGTGGAGCGGAGAAACGGAGGAATATTACAATAGGATTGCAAGTGGACAGGGATTTGCAATCCTATTGGTTAATATTTCTCCGTTTCTCCGCTCCGCAGCCTCGCTCCGCTCCGGCAGCCTAAGAGTTTTCGATCAACTGGACCCACTCGAAATGGAACCCGCGGGAACACTCGAACCAATCACATTTTGACTAGGTGGACTGGACCCACTGCCCAATTTCATTATTAGTACAGTCACGGAGTAAAGCCGAATCTTTTAGTTTTATTTTTATGACTTAAAATATACCAATATTATTCAATTAGGTACTACTCTTACACACCACACTTATTTACTAACACTAAAACTGTAAGTAATTGAATAAAAAAACTGCATTTTTACCTGAAGAACTGAATATGCCAGTATCACCGCTCTTAGGAGGAGGATGCAGCTTGCTGCCCAGTCTTGTATTCCCTAGTAAAAAAGTATCTACATCTGCCTAGCCTTTTCACAACAATGTTGGGGTCGGCTTCCAGTCTAACTGGATGCAATTGAATACTAGTATTATACATGGAGCGACTGCCTATCTCACTTCCACAACCCAGTTACTGGGTAATACCTTGTAAGGTAAGACTGACTACCCGTAACGACTGCCAAAAATCCACGAATTACAGCGGGAACCAACGGCTTAACGTGCTTTCCGAGGCACGGAGGGTCTTGATATGTAAAGATGGCCACCCATCCACGGACCAATCGCGGCAAGCATAGCTTAACCTGATCGATCGACCCATGCGGACCTATGCGGCTGTTATTACTTAGCCACAAGCCCCTCCCTAGTAATAAAGTATATGATCAAAAAATAATGTCAGCACAAGCATTCGATGGATATCGTTAAAAACACGTTCAGAGTAGGTACAGTCGGTGACCAGCATTACCGGACTCCTCGTCCATTATTCTTCTTTGAAAGAGGGGGCAGGTAATGCTGGTCACCAACTGTACATACAGAACTCTACGTGCTGTGAAGAAGCTGACAAACAAAAAGTAATTCTTTCCTACAAAATTAAAAACCTAACCTTCAACCTTTTACTTACTTACAAGAAGATAGAGAAATGATAGAAACGTCACACATGTACATGAGACTGACAATGGCATGCGTATTTGTTACATAAGTATGTTAAGTAGGTGTAAATAATAACGCTACCCTCCGTTTACATCCTACAAATAGCTACGTTCGTGCGGGAACTTTCGATCAAACATAGAAGCAAACCAAAACTATGACCGAAGAAACAAAAACTAGTTAATTACTCCGACACCATATTTAAAAAATATGAAAAATAGCCCCAACTATAGAATCGCCACAATTTATAACAAATTTCCAAATTACGGGAATAAAAATACATTCTATATTAAACTAAGATTACTTCTAATAGAAAAATGTAGACCAATACACAGTAGATCAATTCATGGCGGATAAGACCATAAAGATGTAGGTACCCAATTCGTAAAGGCTCGTGCAGACCGGCGTGACTTGCTTTGACAGAGAACCAGTAGAACAATTTCTATGAAAATTTAATGGAAATTGTTCTACCGGTGTCACGTCGCGACCCTTCACTCCTTCTTTTATTTTTTTGTAAGAGCCGGTCTGATTAAAGACGTAATATAATACTGTTTATTCCAGTGACATTTAATTCATTTTATTTAGTATTGTATTGTATATACATAATTAAATTTAATTGCTAAGAATAACTTGACATGACCAGATTGTATTTATTACCTACCTCTTATCTTTTTGACTACGTATCTACTAATACTATCTGACTTAAATATGACTGAATCTGTGTTTTTGTGTGTTATTGGACAACATAAAGACACCTAGACATATACTTTTTCTGAAATTTATTATATTGTGTTTTTATAACACATAATCAGCCACAACCATGCCAGTCATGTTACCACTGCTGGGACACAGGCCTCCTCTCTTCGAGAGGGAGTGGGCTGTAAATCTACCACGCAGGCCCAGTGCGGGTTGGTAGATGTCACATGTCTTTGATTTTTGGTTCTAGGACATGCCGGTTTTCTCACGATGTTTCCCTTCACCGTTTTGAGAGCAGTGGTGATGAAATTATTTACACACAGTAAAGCGCCTGTCTGGGTTCGAACCCACGACCTACAACTCTGTAAGTGGGGGACGTTACCACTGGGCCACCACTGCTCACTCAATTTATGTTAATTTCACAATTAATGTACTAACTAATGTAACTCAACAGTAATGGTATAGATATTCGGTTAGTTAGTCATGTAATTTAGTATTTAGTGTAAATAGTTAGTAGTGTTATATATTGTACATAAGCAAGCATATATGTATAATGTGAATATTAAAATAGCATACAATTTTATTGAAATGGATTTCCACAAAGTAACGCCTGGGCCTCAAGTCTGCTATTACAATAGTGTCAGAATGGTCGGTCATTGATTTCATAATTGTTGATTTTGACAAGTTTGGTAATCTACTATTATAATGGCGTCACTATGACTTTCCAATGGTCGGCCACTGACACTACATTGAAAGAAATTGCAAAGAAAATGATCGACCATTATGAATTTACCAGATTACGAACTTTTAGCAAAATGACAATGGCATGACAATGGGATCGTGTTGGAATGACTGAATTTATAAAAATAGCAGACTTGGGCCCCAGATTCCATAACTTATCACATAATCAAAACATAATTCTGACTCCGTCAACTTCAAACAATTGTCAAAATATAATAAAGTTTTCAATTCGGTTAGCGCTAATGTATTTAGTTTTTGTAGTACAGGCCTAAAGTTATGTACTTTTCCGGCATTCTACATTTTTAAGCCAGGGAAGTCTTGCAGAGTCATTGTTCATTCATGAATTGCACCAGTTTCCCCGAATTTCTGACGACTGACTATCAGTTTGAAACCGTTAACGACGTAGACATACGGGCAGATATTTATTATTTCTGAAACTGCAGTAAATCTTAACTGAAAATGTGGTAATGTTTTGCGAAATGCAGTTGAGTTTATCTCTGTTTCTAATCTTCATTTAGTCAAATCAGTAAAGATTAGGCTACCCATATTTCTATCAGAGGCTGCAATCACCTATGCATTTTATTACATCTACTGTTAGCATAAAGCTGATTGCTAAGCGTGTAAATGAAGTTATCTTTTGTCCGAAATATAACTTCGAACTTTTAAACTAAAAACCTTATCACTGAAATTGATTATTCGGTACATTTAACTAAAAGATTGAACCATTTAGCAACACATTAAAAACCTAATAGATACATCTATTACCGTTCACAGTAGAACAAAGTTTCCCTTAGTTTACTTTAGCTAGCAGTCTTTTTAAAACATGACTTTTAAAGCGTCGGTGAGTTCAGAACTCCAAGCCAGGGTATTCAATTGGAAGTGGGCAGAGAAATTCAAATGCCTTATTTGTTTTACGAACTTGCCAACTTAAAGTACGCGGTATGAAGTTGTTCTAGAACTAGACTAGAGCAGAGGTACTCTCGGCAGTGTGGAACGAATAAACACGTTTAGTTGTTGCCAGTTCGCAGTTCTCTGCGCTGTATTGCTTTTCAATTATTTTCGCGGGATCAGCTGAATTTTGGGCATATTGCCGGTCTGTTGGATCGTGTGAAGTTGGTATTAGAAAATAGTGCTGGACTCATACCGGCCGTCTGTCAAACAAAAAGATTGTATAGAGATAATACTTTGTAGGTACGCTTCAGTTGGATGATAAAGATAATAATTATTACTATTAACTACCAACAAATTATTATTACTATTTCCTTGCCTATGGACTTTTTTGTCTGAAATAAATGAATTTTATTTTATTTTATTTATTAACGTGCCAACCTGCACTGAGCCCACGTGGTAGATTACAGCTCGCTCCCTCTCGAAGAGGAGTTCTGTGTCCCAGCAATGGGATCTTTATATGCTGAATATGACTATTAACCTGACTAAATATGTTTTTTTTTTAATCAACGCTACTTTTAAGATTTTATTAAAGTTCGTTTTTAGGGTTCCGTACCCAAAGGGTAAAATTTATTACTAAAACTCCGCTGTCCCTCCGTCTGTCCGTCTGTCGCCAGGCTGTATCTCATGAACCGTGATTGTTAGACAGTTGAAATTTTGACAGATTTGGTTTTTGTGCTTTATTTAGTTAAAGAACCAGGTTCTTAATAATTAATTACAATCTAGCCTTTAAGACATTAGTCTTTTCGACATAAGCAATTTTATTCTAACCTAATTTTTTATGTGATAATTATTTTAAAACTTAGAATAGTGTTTATTGCACTTTACATAGGTAAGTCCGTTCCACTTTCTTAGAGTATATTATAATATAATATATATAGTATTATATATATTATTATATATATATATATATTAATTATAATATAATATATATTATAATAAAAACACTTTGTTCATGTGTTATATGTGTGTCATTGTCACTATTATGTCTACACTTTTTAAACTACATCGCAGAATATAGAATACTCGTAGTAGCACTACACTAACTCAAATGGTTTTGTTCGTTTTAGTCTTCGCACTATATTTGTGTTGTCTAACAGCTGAATTGCCTCGACGTTCACATGTTGGTGGAGTCGGTGTTCATGGGCCTCAGCAAATTTTTGAATTATGTTGGTGACGGGTTCCATTTTTAGGTCACGATGGAGGTCGTCATTTCTTATATACCAGGGCGCGTTAACAATACTCCTGAGTACCTTATTTTGGAATGTCTGTATAATTGTGATATTGGTCGGTTTAGTACAGCCCCACAGTTGGATGCCATACGTCCATATTGGCATGAGAATATGCTTATATAATAACATTTTGTTATGTATCGATAGGCTGAAATTCCGTCCAATCAACCAATACATGTTTTTAAAACGCATCTCTAGTTCTTGTCTTTTCTTTTTGACGTGCGCTTTCCAGCGCAGTTTCGCGTCAAGCGTTATGCCAAGATATTTGGCTGTGTTTGCGTATGGCACTTGTTGACCATTTATGAAGATAGGGTGGTAATCACAATTCTTGTTGATTAAATCAATGTGAAGTGACTTTGATTCATTCAATTTGATTCTCCATTTTTGTGCCCAGTCATGAACTGTATATACAGCGATTTGCACCTTTTTGACTGCTTCCTTGTGGCATGACCCTGTAGCCATAATGGCAGTGTCGTCTGCAAAGGTCGCAATAGTATTATGATCCAGCTCAGGTATATCATACGTGTACAACAGGTTGAAGACTGGACCCAGCACACTACCTTGAGGCACGCCAGCTTTAATAATATTTCAAACGGAATAGGCATCCTCGTGCCTCACTCGAAACATTATATCTGTAATATATGATGCCAAGATATCGGCAAAATCATTGGTCAGCAATAATCTTAGCTTGTATATCAAACCCTTATGCCAAAATCTATCAAAAGCTTGTGCTACATCTAAAAATACAGTAGAGCAGACTTTTTATCTTCAAGCGTTCTCTCAATGGTGTTGGTAATTCTGTGTACTTGGTCTGTTGTGGAATGTTTCTCTCTGAAACGAAACTGATCGTCAGGGACCAAGTTTCTTTCGTTTATAATAGGTTTATAAAAGCTGTTTACAAAGCTGTTTGAAAAATTGTTTTTAAATCGCTTTAGGCGTTTTAAAAACAATTTTTCAAACAGCTTTGATAGCACAGGCAATAGGGAAATGGGTCGATATGATGATGCTTCGTGAGATGGTTTACCCGGCTTTGCAATCATAATCACTTCAGCAACTTTCCAGGGCTCAGGTACATGCTCGCATACGCGGGAAATGTTTCAAGATTTCTCCCGTAATAAGGTCATATCCTGGGGATTTTTTCAGGTTAATGTTCTGATTTTCCTTTGAAACTTCTTTCGGGGTCACAAGCTTAATTCTCTGGTCTTGCAGAATATTGGCAAACTGTAGGTTGTCTACACAGTTGTCATTTGGCTGGAAGGTTTCTTTTAAATGACGTGCAAATCTAAGAGCTTTTTGCTCATTACTTATGGCCCATTTTCCGTTACCATTTCTGATAGGGGCAATTTGTGTAATCGGCCTTTTGAGTGACTTTGTCGCTTTCCAAAGTGAGTATTGCGTAGTATGGTCGCTGGTTAACTGACGTAGGTTAGTATTGAAAGCCTCATCTTCAAAGGCTTGTATATTTTTCTTTAATATTTTCGTAAGATTATTTAATAAACTTTTATCTGGCGGGAATCTAGTTTGCTGTCATTTTTTTCTTTGATTCCTTTTTTCAGATACAGATAATAGGTCTATTATCTCCTTTGGGTATGTATATCCTCTAATTTTTTTAATAAACTGTGGTGTGCTGTTCCATGCGCATTGTTGGATATTATTGCTAAACTTGTTTACTTCAGAATCGACCTGATCTTTGCTTTTTAATGAAAGTTTTAGGTCCATTATATTATGTAAGTCTAAGCTAAAACTTTCTGAATCTGTAAACTTGTTAACTAATGTCAAGTGGTTTTCTCTGAGTAATATTTTGTGACTTAATCGTAATAATATCGGAGAATGATCGGAGTTCATGTGGTCTTCTACACTCAGATAATTGGCTGATATATTCTTCACTATGTAAGTCGATTAGGTCTGGTAATTTCTGGTGGTCAGTTGGCCTGTATGTAGGTTTTCCAGTACTTATTACCTCGCAGTTGCATGTCTTTAACTGCACTTAGAAGCTGTCTTCCCTTAGTTGTAGTTAATCTCGATCCCCAATGAGCGTTCTTAGCATTGAAGTCACCGCCTAATATAAATCTCTGTTCAAGGAGTCTGAAGAACTGTATATATTGTTCTTTGTTTATAGTGTATCTTGGGGGACAGTATACGGCCGCTATTGGAACATTAAATTTGTTTGTTTTAACTGATATTGCCACAGCTTGCAAGTCTGGTTCCTCGTATGTACACTGTTCGTAATGACAGATATTTTCTTTAATGATAACTGCGCTACCTCCTCGGGCCGTGTTGTTCGGGTGCAGCGAGTTATAAACCTTATAGCCTTTAACTTTTACAAAAGACTGTTTAGTGAAGTGAGTTTCAGAGATCAAACACACATCAATATTTTCTGTGTCTAGGACTACTTGCAACTCATGTTGGTGTTGCAGCAGTCCGTTGGAATTCCACGCCATTATTTTAAGTGTGTTATTCAGGATTGGTTTTTCCTAGTGTTTGATTCTAATTTCTCTAGTCTCTGATCAAATGAGGATATATATGCACTTCAAGATCTGGTTGAGCTTGTCCTCAAGTTGTGTGCTTGGTTTTGTTGCTTGTGCATAAGAAACACTATTAGATGCATGTGCTCTTATCGCGGTTTTCTGTGCGAACTGTGAACTTGGTTTTGATGTCTGTTTATCGATGTTTCTGACAATCTGTTTAACGGCAGGGGTTACTGGACTATTTTTGAGTTTCGTGTCTTTAACATTTGCATCTCTTTGGCAACTAAACACCCTCTGTAGTTGGCTGGGTGAGGTAAGCCACAGTGGACACACTTAGGTTTTTCATGTGTGAGGTTTGTTACAGTCAGCCGTGAGGTGTTTACCTGTGCACTTAACACACCTTGGCTCTTTTGAGCAATACTTTTGGGTATGACCATAAGCCAGGCATTTCTTGCAGTGCGGTATTATTTTGGAAGTTTTAAGCGGGTGTATTTCAACTTTACACCCTAAGATATGTTTTATGCCGTATATTTTACCGACATCTTCATCATTCTTAAATGATAGTATACACATGTTCAGCGGTTCTTTTGTTTCCCAGCTTAACTTGTTAATTGCATTTTCTATCTGGAATCCTTGCGATGATAAGTCGTCTTTGATCCGATCCAGCAAGCAGGATGAATGCAATTTTTTTGCCACTACTCTTATTGGCCTGGTCTGAATCATTTTCTGTTAAGCGTCGACCAATCACTCTGCTCTAAAATAAATGCCAAATCAGAAGAGTCCTAACTCTTCTGATTTGGCATTTATTTTAACACTATTTCCGCTGTTTTTACTGGCTGAGATTCAATCAAAAAGTCGTAAAATGTTTTATAATTCTTATCACCGTCCACTACGATTGGAGGCGGTGCTAGAATTTTTTTAGTGGTTGCATTCTCTTTACTTTTGAGTTGTTGCTGCTGAGCGCTAGTTGTAGGTTGTTGTGGTGGTGGTGTAGTGAGGGAGGTGTTCAACTTCCTTTTCTTCCTGTTTTTCGCCCTAATCCACCCAGTTTCTTTGGCGAGTTCATCCTCATCCGTGCAGTACTCAACGTCACTTTTAGTACGCTGAGTAGGTGATATAGTCTCACTTTCCTGTTTCTCTGAGGAGTTTTTTTTTCTTGTACTTTCAAGCATTTTAATTCTTCTTGAAGGCCTTGTACTTGATCCTACAAGCTTTGAATGTGACCATTCAGTTGGCGTACCATTTGTTGCAGGTTTTCTCTGTCCGTTTTTTCCTGGATGTAACAGTCATACAACTGCTTTTCCAGGTCAGTTTTTATTTTAATAGACTGTTTTGCAGCCATTATTGAGTTTTAAGGCAAGTGTGACACCTAAATTATTATAATAATCACTTCATGACGATTTCCGTACTTGTAACTGGGTCATTGTGGTGGCCCCGATAGTTCGACGTACACCGCGACGACGGTGTTGTGATGCGTTTGCAAAATACTCTTAACTAGAGCACGCGCGCGCGATCGTTACGTACGTTCACAATAGTAGTTAAACAATCACCAACATGCAACATTTTCACAGATGATGCATTTCTGTTGCCGCTATAACAACAAGTACTAAAAAACACAATAAAATAAATAGTTAAGGGGCTCCCATACAACAAACGTTGATTTTTTTGCCGTTTTTATAGATAATGGTACAAAACCCTTCGAGCGCGAGTCCGACTCGCACTTGGCCGGTTTTTTTGATCCAAGAGACTGATTTGATATTTCAAATGATTGTTGTTTGTTTTATCAATTAGGAGTTTGACATTTGCACCTTTGACAGGGATTAGTACCTGGGATTAAATAAAAAACGAACTATAGTTAGTTGGATCATCACTCGGTTACCTCATTTATGCGTGAAGTCATGTACCTTCTAGGAATTATATTAATATGGGTAAAGTATACAATTTGACACACTTACCGATATAGAAATACTTTTATAATGTGCCCCCTTACTTTACAACCCACTCATTTCGATTATATTATTATGTATTTTGTCCAACCCACAATTACCCCTTAGGCAAAAATAGAGCAACATAAGTACTTATGTTTTTAATATTGCCTTCCCCTCGGATCTCGAATACGAGCAGACGTGTTTTAAGTTCCCGTACAGTTTTTATTTTAAAATTAAATTCATTTTTAACTATTTAAATACGAAGAAAAAATAGGAGTGCAGAACTCACAAGAGATACGCGACGCGCGTCAACAACTTATCCTGGTACCCAGCTCAGCGACAGAAGCTCCACCTCCCTGCGCACGATCATCCTGCCTTCTCAACTGCGCGATAGCCCGCCCACCACCAACGTCACACGAAGGTACGCGCTTCTATCTCGCTTGCTCGCTAAAGCTCCGCCTTAACTGTGACGCCGAGTTGCCTCTACTGTCACCGCCGTAGTATCCATGCGCTCCTGGTACCCCAGTCTTGCTCACCATTTGGCCTAGAACAGGATATCCTAAATATTAACCTAAATCTTATTTATGATTCACCTAATCCAAATGCTTCTATGCAATATTAGACACAAAGTCTTCAACATGCCATAGTTAAGAACACCAAAGTAGTAACCCTATCGAGACGTAAGAAGATAATTAAGCCGTGGATAACGCAAGGCCTTTTACGCTGTATAAGAAATAGAGATAAGTTGCACCGAAAATATAACCAATCGCCAGACAATCTAACCCTAAAAATTACCTATACGCGCTACAGAAACTTTTGCAATAGCCTATTAAGAAAAATTAAAAGAGCCTACGAGAAAGAAATGGTGCGGGCAGTGCAAAACGATAACAAGAGATTATGGAAAGCAATTAAAGAAATCACAAATACTTCAAAAAACAAAAACCACCCTAATGAACTACTGTCTCTATCAACGACACATCAGTCATCACTAAATGAAGTCAATAGGTACTTTGTAAACGTAGGTAAGACGCTAGCTGATAAAATAGAACAAAAGAAGGCAAGTAACAAAGTAACAAGTAGTAGCTTTCAAACTCTAACACAGTTAAATTCGTTCGTTTTGGAAAGTACCACTGAAGAAGAGGTAGAACGACTAATCCGCAACCTTAAAACAGATTGTGCTACGGGCTATGACTCAATAAGCAGCTTCTTCTTACAAACGTATAAAAACTTTCTGGTCCCTCCACTCACATTCATATTTAACTCATGTCTTCACCATGGTGTTTTCCCTGACAGCTTAAAAAAATCTGCTGTGTGCCCTATCCACAAGAGCGGTGACAGAAGTCGTATCATTAACTACAGGCCGATATCTATCCTCCCAGCGCTCTCTAAACTTCTAGAGAGACTAATTAATACAAGGTTGGTGGGTTACCTAGAATCCAAACATCTGTTTTCAACAAACCAATACGGATTCCGTGAAGGCAAGTCAACAGATCAAGCTGTTAATGATCTCATCAACTTTGTTAGCAATAACCTTGACAAGAAACAAAAATCTCTCACTATTTTCCGTGACTTAGCCAAAGCTTTTGATACGTTTGCTGTCCCGATCTTACTTAACAAGTTGGAACTGCTTGGAATCAGAGGAACTCAACTAAAACTCTTCAAAAGTTATTTGACTGGGCGGCTTCAGAGTGTTAGGATTGGCAACGTCAATAGTGGAGACCTTCCAGTCACGTATGGGGTTCCCTAAGGCAGTATCTTAGGCCCAACCCTATTTCTCGTCTATATAAACGACCTCACGAGTCTCAAACTTACTCATGGCAAAATTATCTCCTTTGCAGATGATACTGCTCTCACTTTCTTTGCCGATACGTGGGAAGGGGCTTTCAAAGCTGCCCAAGATGGTTTCGATGCTGTGAGGGAATGGCTAGAGGACAATGTTTTAACTCTGAATGTGGAAAAAACCAAATATGTTTGCTTCAGTATACGGTCAAACACAGAAATTAAACATGATCACCATAACATCATAGCACACGAGTGTTCCTCTAAAGAAAACTGTTCATGTCCTAACCTGGAGCGTGTAGCAGTATTAAAATATCTAGGCGTTTTCATAGACGAGCACCTCAACTTTAAGGAACACACAAAGGTCCTCTGTGGTAGGATCAGAAAGCTAATTTACATCTTTAAGACCCTCCGACACGTCACCGAACCTTCTGTGCTGAAGCGGATATACTTTGCCCTCTGCCAGTCCCTCATTACTTACTGTATTACGTCATGGGGAGGATCTCCTAAAACTACCTTAAAACCTGTTGAGGTTGCCCAGCGTGCCATTCTGAAGGTTAGCACCTTCAAACCAAGATTGTTTCCTACCTCGCAGCTTTACGAATTCTGTGGAGTCCTTACAGTAAGGCAACTTTTCCTTCTCAATATTATATTAATGCAACATAAGAAGATCTTTTACAACCCACTCAATTTAAATAGGCGCACAAAATACTTGGTTTGCCCACAGCCCATCGCTTCTAAAACAATATTTAGCACTAGATTTGCTCCATTTATTGGCCCCTATATTTACAATAATATCAATAAAAATCTTAACATATACCCGATGACGAAAAAATCTTGCAAAACTACAGTAAGCGAGTACCTACAGAAACTCACTTATGAGAAGACAGAAAAACTGCTTGAGATACCTGAATAAAATGACCTAAATGGTAATAATTGAACTATTAAAATTAAACTAGGTTACCTATCAAAAAAATAACAAAAGTTCATGCTCCGCAATATTACACACCCTCTTACACTCATTCACGCACACCTGCATCACAGACAAAGAGAGGACTGGATACACACCTAGATATTATATTTTTTAATATTGTAAAAAAAATAAACTTCTTTTTTTTTCTTTTTTCTTCTAAATTTTATTTCTATATTTTGTGTAAGATACGTACATTCATACATGGTATCATTGCACTGTCTTTATAAAGATACTTAATTTGTAACTCAGGGGGATCGGCGTTGAGTGCTGAAATACAGGCTATGCCTAGTTCGGCCTCAAATGCTAATACTTTTGTGTACTGTAAGTTTAGATTAAGCACTATATTTGATAAAAAATGTACATTTATATGTGAATAAACATTAAATATTACACATTATGTTCAAAAATGAGTATGTCGATAATTATGACTGACGTTGTAGTGTGTATAAAAATAAAATAGGTCAAATGTGAATATCGGATTATACAGAATGAAATATTGAAAATAACTGAGAGAGTACCGAAATTATGAAGCTGTTTTTAGGCCCCTCCTAACGCCCTGAGCTTTTAGCGCCCTTCCTAATTATGACAACATAGGTATGTTGTCACAATTTGGAAGGGCGCTACTACATTGTACAGTTGAATAAGCTAACTAAAAATATTCATCTTTCCATAGTATTTTTATCTAACGAAGCGACGAGCGCTTTAATTGTAGTAACCAAGTCTCTAAACACTCTGTGAATGTGTGCGTGAAGAACTCCTGCGCTTGCACACATATTCATAGCGTGCTTATACACTTAGTAACTACAAGTAAAGCGTGCGCCGCTTCATGAGATAAAAGTACTCTACTCAAAATACTCTTCTCAAAATACTCTACTCAAAATACTCTACTCAAAATCAAAATTTATTTATTCAAACTAGGCTGAGAATCAGCACTTTTCAAACGTCAAAATTAAGTAAAACAGTCCCCCAAAAACGCCCGCCTTTCATCACTTGGTGCTTTAGCTGGGAAGAAGAAGTGGCGCCACAAACTCCCCAGCAGCACAGCTGTCTGTTCAGTTAGAAAAACTTGATTCTATACAATAGTATGCAAAATAATTTACATTACGCAACAAAAAACATTAAATGAAATTAAATTATTTGCCATATGTTAGCTAGCACACACCACTATACTTTCTAAGTTTAAGAAAGTGATGCAAAATAATTTACTACTCAGCACACTCAGCATTGTTTCAAAATAATTGCAAGTTAGCTGCCTACTTACCAAATAGCTTGTGCGTCTGCAAAACCCTGTATCCTCAAAAGCAAAGAGTATCATGTGAAGCAGCGTATGGTTTCGTGTCTGCTTTATAATAATAATTGCTTGCTAGATTCGCAACCTATACCCGACATACATAATAATGATATTATCACCTTCCATTTGAAGACACACAGCATTATACTCAGGAATCGAAATGCAATGCTGGATTACGGTTACAGTATTAATAAGCTATGTAGCGCTGTCATTTGATTATTTTATTTTATTTCGGAAGACAAACAATCGTACATTGTATATTAAATCGAGATACACAGTATGCTATAAGTATATGTACAATCCACTACGTTTCCACATGTTACTAGCACAAAAGATACAGTTTTGGTAAAATTAAATAAAATCAATATATACAATTATTTCTTAATCTTAAAACCAAATAGTTAATACATACTTAAATAATAATTAAAAATTTTGAGCAAGCCGCTCAATATTTTTTTTTTAATAATATGTTAAGATAAGGATATACTTTTAAATTATCTGATTACATTTGTAATCCAATCGCATCTAAGGGAATATGTTGTACGTTTCCGTGACGAGTTCCATTTGACACCCACTGCTTTTTAAGAAACTACACTGACCAATATTGAAATGCAATACTTTATGAGGTTACCATAATTTATGTATGATAAGCTTCTGCCCGCGACTTTGTTCGCTTGGAAATCGTAAGATACCACAATATACTAAAATATAGCCACATTTTTACAAAATACTGCCTTGTTGGTCAACTGGTCGCAAGCGCTACTGTTGAGCATGAGGTCCTGGGTTCGATTCCCGGGTCAGGCAAAGTGTTATTGGGTTTTCCTACTGGAACTTCTCAGTAACAGTCCGAAGTCTGGATTTGTACCCGGTTAATGGCAATAGGCGCCCTATTATATGGAACCTAAACGTAACTGAGGTAGGTACACCTCTGCCTAACCCTTTGAGGAATACAAGCGTGATGATATGTTTTTTTTACAAAACTTCCCCGTACACTACGTTTGTAGTTTTGGTCTCAGCAGCCAGGACTGGTGACGTGGGAGCATGCGACGTGAATACTGTTGTCCGTGAGAGAATCAGTTACTTAGTCCTGAGGTCGATCCAACAGTCTTCAGTAGCAATTTCCCTTTGCTTGCAAAGATTTTCGTTTTTTTGTGAATTAATGAACGCCTACATCCTTGTTTATACTACCTAATGTCAACTGACTGATACATTCTAACAGATTATTCCTAACTATCGGCTCTCACTAAGTTATCAGTCACCAGGGGGCCGATCGCGCTATTTCTCAACGTAATTACCGTTCGAACAGAACGTTTTTGGTTTTGGTTTAGTTTTTGTTTAGCTGATGTAAGAAACGGTATCGCGCTATTTTTTGTGAGAGTATTGTTCGATCGATCGTCCCTCCAACGTAACTTCCAAAGTAAAACTAATTCGTTTCCGTTGAAATGATTAGCACGATACAAAATGTGTCTAACGTAACGTTTTTGGTTGTGGTTTAGTTTTGGTATTAACGTTCAAAATTAGCGCGATCGGCCCCCAGTTCTCATTAACGGTCATCTAACATTAATATTTAAGACGGGCCGCTACAACGAAGACGTGCCGAAACTGACCATTTTTTTTTAATTTCGAGATATGAACTTTTTTATACGCGTTATAATTTTATTTGCTTTGAGAACAGAAGATAGTATGTTGCTTGTGATTTCTGATATCCTAACAAAAAAATTAGGACCTCAAATAATTTAGAACGTTTAGACTTGTATGGGTACAGTGATATGACTTGAATAATTTGTTCCTTTCGTTCTAAGAATTTTATTATTAACGTTAAAACTCGAATATACCTTTTTTTTTATTAATTTGTCTATTGTATTTTACTATTTAACTGACTACGATCCATTAAATATTTGCATGCCATAAGTGCATGGCGGAATGTGTCTTCGTACTGAATTTTAAAAATTGTTTTTTTTTTTAATTCAACATAATAACATAAACCATAATAACAATTGTCCCAACCACATTTTATGCAAATAAACGATTTTGATTTTGATGGGATTCTTTTTTGCAATTTCTGACTTTTGTAGCGACCAGTCAACAAAAAACCTATCAAATGTACCTATGTCGGACCACGCACAATGAAGGGTTCCGTAGTTGGGATGAATTTATCCCATCAAAATATGTCGCATAAATGGCCGTATTTTTTTATTGCGTTGACTTAGATGCTTGATTTTATTAGAGCTCTACGTATTTGATATTAATTTCAACAGACAGACGTACGGACCGACGGACAATGAAGTACTCCTTTAAGGGTTCCGTTTCCTTTTGATGTACGGAACCCTAAAAAGTAAGTTGGTACCTATCTCATTTCCTACGAAACGTATGGGAATAGTTTTTTGCGGTATCTGACCCTTGTAGTACTCAAACCCAGTTGTTCTAATAGACTTTTTTGATCCTCATTAGAAACAGGATCTATAGGCACCAAATATTTTTTTGGGAAAATTGGTCATTTTCTTGCTGGCTGTAATTTTTTTTTCAAAATCTGTAAAAATATCTCAAAAAGTTAAGGACAGTCTCTTAAGACCAATTACGTTAAGCTACAATGGTTAAGGTGTACTATCCCATTGCAAAAAATAATCCTGTATATGTCATGATGATTGACTGCTACCCCCATAAAGATATAGCGTGATGATAATCATTTAAAAGGTTAAATCACTAACTATCTGCAATGTTCTAACTGTTTTACTCGTTTTTTTTTACAATTTGTAAAGTCAAAGTCAAACCATTTATTTCAAATAGGCACATATGAGGTACTTTTGAACGTCAAAAATTTACAAAAAAATAGAATTGATTCCAGTTGCCCCTTCCAAAAGGTAGTTTCGTATGGAGAAGAATGGGCAAGAAACTCCACCGTTACTCTTTTAAAAATGTTTAAAAACAATATTTTGTTTGAGTACATTAATTATATGATTATATGTGAAGACGACGCACCTAGAATAAAATTACTATACTATGGTATAGTAATTTTATTCTAGGTGCGTCGTCTTACCTATTATGATAGGTAAAAATAATTAAAAACTACACAATGAAAAATAACTTAATTACTAGATAGATACATGGTGCTCACATATTTACAAACATCGCTAAAGTATGTTTTTCTAAAAAAATCAAAAATAAGTCAGTGTGTGAGTATAGGACATAAAATATAGATTAAAAATAACAGATTTTACCATAAAATAGCAACCAGTTTGATTTTGTCTCGACAAATATTTGTAGATATTTGTCAGTCGTTACGGGCATAGTCAGAACCCTACGAGTATAACCCAGTTACTGAGTAACACGCTATTGTGTTACCCAGTAATGGGGTTGTGGAGGTCAGATAGTCAGTCGCTCTATGTAAAATACTGGTTCAGCTACATCCGGTAAGACTGGAAGCCGACCACAACATAGTTGGGAAAAGGCTAGGCAGATTGTTTGGTCGAGTATGAAAACAAAACTTTATTATTTAAAAGAACAACAAAAATTAATAATGATTAATAATACATTCAAATTATCCAATCACTGCCATGGTACCTACACTACAGCACTGCCTACATCACATTTCTAAGCAATGGTTATTTATTTCTTTTAAAAGAACCACTGAGAACCAGACTCTTATCGCCATCTATTTTGTCTTAGAGGCACTACTTTGCAGCAATAAAGTCATGGTCAGATTGATTCCTGATCGAGTCCTGGAGTGGAGACCGCGTATCGGCAAGCGTAGTGTGGGGCGCCCCCCAGCTAGATGGACCGACGACCTTAAAAAGGTGGCTGGGTCAGACTGGATGCGGAAGGCGGAGGACAGGGTGTTGTGGCGCAGCCTGGGAGAAGCCTATGTCCAGCAGTGGACTGCTATAGGCTGAGTTGATTGATTGATTGACATTTTTTTTACCCTCGTAATGAAATGACTTTGCCTTTTTTTCATTTGAGCATTGGTTGCGTGACTATTTTAAGATAAGATAATGATGAATAATTTATTTGCTCAAACCTGAGTACAATACATACAACACAAATTGTCAGCATGCAAGAGATGTGAAAAGTAGAGGAATAAAACAGATGATCACGTTTGCCTTAAACAATGGCATGCAAATATTAATAAAATTAAGTAAAATGTCACTCCGAGTCTAATTTAAAAATGTCATGTTATTATAATATAGAGATCATTAAAAATAATAAAATTAGTAAATCATAATCAAAATCTCTCATCTATAAACTCATTTAAATTATAATAAGCTTTATCTGCTAGAAATTTTTACATGACAACGTCTTATAATTCGATGGAGCCGGCTGCACGCACGAAAAAAAATGACTCATGCGGCGTTACCTCTCATGCGGCGTTACCTCGCTCTGAGGCGTTCCATTTAAGGCTTATGACGTTGTCACGTTCAACTATCGTCAGTAAACCGACTTTACAGACAACCGATTTTTTTTTTACTTTCTTTTTGAACGCTACGTCACTTAACTGCTTCCAGCTTTTAGGTAGTTTATTATACATTTTTGGAGCCATGCAAAAGACACTTTTCCGCATAAAATCGCGTTTACTACTAAAACTACTGGAGTAGAAATCACGATGTAATCCACGTTCCGCTAACGCGGTCTATACCACATAAATACTGTAGCCCATCAACACATCACTGAATTACTTGAACATCCCCGTGATATAATTGAACCGACAAAGTGCCATTGTTAACCCTATAATACGCTCTAAGCTAAATGAGACTATAATAGGCCAAGTTAACAATAGAAATAGCTCAATGGCCTTATAATGAATTGTTATAGAGCCTCATTCGTAAGAAATCCTGTTGAATAAGGCACCTACGTCTTGAATGGAGAGATTTTATAGATCCGGTCTGGGTGTATTGTTAGTATGAATAGCAGTCATTATCGAAAGATATCCACTTCGTGAATTGTGTTTGAATAAAATTTTGTAAGCCATTGTTGGGTTGCAGTTTAATTCAGAGGTTTGGGATAAGGATTATAAAGTCTGGAGGAGTTTTTCACCACCATAACCATAGTTTATTTGAAGCGGTAAGTTAGAGTTGAAATATTTTCGTGTTTTCCTTCTATCTTTTGTAATTTTACTTCTATTTGGGAGATCAATATATTGCAAAATAATGTCTATTTTATCCTAAACTAATATTATCTGACCAAGGAGTTCAAGGAGAGAGACTGATGAATAACGGCCGTTCATTACGAAGTTCGAAGAAAATGTACTAAAGAACGATGAAAACTAGAATAATGACCAGATACTGGAAACAGAACTGGAACTGGTATCAAGATCTAGTTCTGACGTCAATCAGATTATATTTCAATATTTCAGATATTAGAAATTTAGTGGATTCAATTAATCAGAAAGTCAATAAATTCTTGTACCTACTTAGAAATGTTCAAAATTTAATTTCGAGTCAATGTCAATTTTGTAAATTTCAGAAATTTTGTTTTGCTATAGAAAACAGTGCGGATCGCTATGTTATGTCCCACTGCTATTATTACATACATATGATTACGTACCTACATAGTGTAGCAATTTTATTTTATTTATCTCTGAGTAGCCTATTCCAAAAACGAACATACAATACTAGCATATTCCATATATACCAACATATAAATAAATTTTATTATGTAACCTCAATACTGTGAACATGTTGCAATAACCATTGTCTACGAAACATTAACGTATTCCACGGGTAGCTACGATGTGCTACGAGGTGCTACGATCTGCTACGAGGGGCTACGACACTTCGACGTAATGGTTATTTTGTAGGATATTTAGTTGTAAGCTGAAATGAAAATGGGGTTATTTGAGATGATAATATCGTGGTAACACTTGATTATGTCTTCATAATAATTTCTTGCTCGGTTACTTAATATTTTGAACATAACTTCATTTAGAATTCACATCAAACAAGAAATAAAAAACATATAATTATGACATAGATATTTTAATTTTCTCCGTCGCAAATAACAAACTCTGCGTATTACACGAACAAACCTGTAAAATAATATTTACATAATATGTATAAACCAGACCTGTTTAACCTACGAGTGGTCGAGTGATAAGAAGATGCTAACCACTAACAATATACATTTAAAAGAAAACCCAGAAATACAAAACCTAATTTAATCGAACCAAAAGTCCAAGATGCCAAAAAGGTAATTTATTGTTTAATCTAACAATATAAACGACACAAAAGACGAACCGACAACGATCCACGCCTCATAAACGTGATGTAAGTACTTATAACCCGCGAAAGTATTTCCACGTCCCAGCGACGTATCTACATTCCTTTTCGCACTTAACCCTTAAATGCGGTGATAAAACTAAAACGTATATACGCTAACCGAACGTTGGTATTTCGTTGTACGTCATTTAGACGTAATAAAATTCTGAGTAACGAACATTATGGGGTTTCTTTTGTCGTCTGATTTATGTTATGGGCTATTTTGTGCATGCTTTTTCTGAGATCGTTCGAGTGTATTAAATAATGATGGTGGTACACTTTGTCACTCATAGACGAAAATTCCTACCGACCTATATATAAATAATTATGTATTCACATCTTAAACGAAAGTATTATTCGTATTTTACCTATGAGTTTCTGTCAAAAACTAAAAATCAGGCGGAAAATAAACTAACAGATTGTGGTTGTTAGGACAGCCAAATTAATAGCCAACAAAAATACTAGGTACTTAAGTACCTCACATACCTATACTTACCTATTTCCAGAGGCCAACACGCACCACCGAATTCTTGCTTTGGTAACATAAACCTTTGAGAGCGGTCGAACGTTACAAGCACTACCCAAAACTCTTTTTTCACAATTGTTTATTCCCTGACGTACATATATTGTTGTTTAAGCAAAACAACTGGCTCCCAGTACGGATATAGTCTTCACAGATTCGTATATTGTCAAGAGTTATATCACCCTTGGGCAATATTCAATTAGCGGACGGATTGGAAGCGCCTGGTCCACTGTTTGCCTGCTTCAATCGCTGCAAGTGGCGATTGAAGTGTTATACAGTCTAGCGTCGAAGCGCTCGAGCGGATGGATAGTGAAATGCGTATAGAAATTGAAGTTTTGAAAAAGATTGGTAACTGTTGTCAAGTATGGTTGGAGAAAGTAGATTTTTTTACAATAGATGTTAGAAAACTGATGAGTCTTGCACTGAAAAAGTGAATTAGATTTATTTATATCACTTTTGAAAATAGATATTTCATTTGGTAACATAACTGTGTGTGTATTTCCTAGGAAATGGTTCCCTATTTTCACAAACTGAAGAAACTTTTATGGGTGACCGTAAATCGTGACACAACATCCGTTTATACATTTGACTTCGATAAGTAATGTCTGAGAATTGTATTTTCGCTAACAATTTCGGTTTTGTGACTGATGGTTTTACCATCTTTTTGTTTATTGGTTTCTAGGAATCTTTTTGAAATATAACGGCATCTCAATATGATTAGTTGTTGTTTATTTGGTCAACTGATCTCAATTATATCTTATAATTACACCTGTATTCCCCGCAGGGGTAGGTAGGCGGACATGTACAGTAGTGCACCCACATTTCGCCAGTTCTTTAATAAATTCCATGTAATATGGGGCGAGCATTTTAAGGCGGATCCGCAGTGGTAGCCCGTATTTACAGAACTATAATCATTAGAATCATATAAACATCGCTCTTAGTTAGATTTGAAAAGTTATTCAGGAACAAATCGACAAGAGATGTACTAATGATTATGATTCTGTAAATACATATTTGTTATGGTCGCGAATTATATTTTGATCAAGATACTACCTGGACATTGACCTGCAAATTGCATAAAACGTAAGAAAATTTGAATTTTGCGGGCTACTACCACGGATCCACTTTACTCACATTTTTAATTCGTCCATAAATATAATTATACTCTTAAACTATACAAAGTACCTTTGCTTAAGGTAAAACCAAACTTTTTTGACACGTACGAGAGTACCCAATAGAACACAGAGCTAACAATATTTTGCGTGTTACTTACCTAGGCATAGGTACCTAAGCTACTTATTTATTCCACACAGGTTGTCAGGGTTAATGTAGTCCGACATGTAGGTGATGGGCTGAAAGTCTGTTTCTATGTAGGTACACATTACGTCATAAAATACTCGTGTTTAATGTGGAAACAACTTTAATGTGGAAATAGTTTTGTGGTAAAGTCTGATTTTGATAAACTGTGTTTAAGTACTTCAAATTTACTGATCACCATTTAATTTGAAAGGATTTAAAAACTGTTTTCGTAAATTATAAGCATAGGATTAGGATTGTGGAGTTCACTCTGTAAGAAACGGTTGCAGCACAAATCACTAAATGCATTTAGGGCTAAACGCATTTAAAACATCGTTCTGTTTCTGTCAACAAACAACCCTTAGCCCTAGCCTTTTTCCAACTATGTTGGGGTCGGCTTCCAGTCTAACCGGGTGCAGCTGAATACCAGTATTTTACATGGAACGACTGCCTATCTGACCTCCATAACCCAGGGTCATACGATAACCCTTGGTAAGACTAGCTGTCGGACTTTTGGGTATCATGGCTACCCGTAACGACTGTCAAAGATCTACGAATGATAGCCGGGACCAACGGATTGACGTGCTTTCCGAGGCAAGGTTTATGTCAATCGTTTATAAATGGTAAAGATAGAATTACGTTATAAATATGATTAGTGCTAAACGCATTTACTCATTTGCAGTGCTATTGGGCGTAAATCCTGCCAGATAAACCAATTCAATTGATCGTTTTTTGCAAAAACGAGGTTGATTCGTATCCTCAAACCGGTAAACCAGAACTGCTTTGCAAGTTATTCGAGATGATTGGCACTCTGGCTCTCTCACTCATTGAGATAACCTACAACTTTTCACTCTCTTCATACATAGGTCTATTGACAAAGCACCTTTCTTATGGATCTAGGTTGTGATCTATGTACTAAAATGCGGTTTTTAAATCCAAAATAGTTTCTGGAAAAAAAACACACGTACAGTACCTACTTAGATTATACCCGATTAACAACTTACCTGAAGTTGTTAATTTCTGATGTTCGGTCCAGGCGCATCTCCAATGGGCGCCACAATTGTGGCGATAAGTCCCTTCTTTAACGAGTGGCTAGAGGGAGAGAGGTCCTCACCGGACACGGTTGTTTCGGGAAGTTCCTGTTCAGGATAAAGAGGGAGGAAACGCCTGGGTGTCACCACTGTGTGGATCGCCCGGAGGACATGGTGGAGCATACGGTGGATGGAGGCGATCGGCGGCGGCGATCTCTCGCGGCCGGCCCTGGTTCAGGCCATGATTCGGAGCGAGAGCCCGAACGCCGTCATCCGAGACGGAGGCCGTCATCTCCTTCTGCGAAGCAGTAATGCTCGCGAAGGAGGAGGCGGAACGTGTGAGGGAGAGGCAAGGTTCGCGCCCTCGCGCCCCTATTCACCGTGGGAAACGCCCCGGGCGTCGGGAGTCGCAGTCTGATTCCCGGCCACCGTAGGCACGGGCTTGAGGACGGTGAGCGATGGGTAGCTCGCCGTCCGATAAGGACCAGGCCCGGGTTAACGTCGCGTTGTGTTCCACGCGCGCCTTAAAGAGATGTCAGCACCAACTGACGGGGTCCGTTAAGGCCAATGCCTGCCAGGGTTGCGAGTTTGTCCGAAAGGGGTATCGTCGCCCTGGCCCACAAGCAGCGGAAGAAACACGGATGGGTTTTAGTCAGTAAAAGTCTGACTCGCCCTCCCGCTCCGCCCAGAGCGGGAGATGCTATTTGATAATGTCCCACCCAAAAAAAAGGAGCTTCTCCGAGACAACCCAGACTTCGTTTTTGTGATTAAACTCTCACATACAATCCCCAACACAATGTTGAAAACTGTTTCGAGGTTTCCTCCGTCAAGTTCAGGCGAAGAGGCTAATTTTCCTTTGTCAAAAAATAACCACGCTGTCATCGTCATCGGTAACTTTTTCTTTTATTAGGTCTCCAGATTAACGGCCTTGCTTCGTTTCAAAGAAACTTTATTGGCACATAAAAGCCGGTACATAAAGTTCGCCATTAAAGCCGGAGACTTTAAATTAACCAGAAAAGTAACTGACAGTGTCATTCCCTAACCAACAATGTTATACATTATTTATTATTCGATTTTATTGAGGAAGTCTTTGGAGATAGTAATCAGAACTAAAAGGTAAGTAATGTGCTTAAAGTAATGGATTTTGACTTTGATGTTCGTGATGACAATTTAGTTTTTTGTTATTTCAAAAAGGACAATGTGCACAGGAAAACTTCGTCCGAAAGAAATTACTTCAAAATACTTTCTTGACGTAAAAATTCCTACACGATTTTTTAGGGACAGCGGACCTTTTTACTTTCGGAGTTTATGGATTAGCTCAGGACTCAAAATAATTACTGTTATGAAATATAATATGTGAACGTAACAGAAAATCGTCAATAAAAATTTAGGAATAGACTCTTAACATGTAGATATTCAACAACGTAAAACTTTTACCCCTTGATATAAAAATAAACCTACAATATGTATACTCGTAATAATGAATGTCATCCTATAAGATCCAAGTAAACACCCGCCATGTTTTCATAGGCGACCATCTTGAGATACTATGGTTTATGGAGTCATGAAATTCATGGGTTTTATCGGAAATATAAAACTAATATTTCCCGAACTTTTTCATGGTGATGCAAGAATAAGTAAAGAGCTGATTATGAGCCCTTTTGGATGTCTGTTTAAATATGGGTAAGTGTCTAGTGTTTTTTTAGAGTCTAGCTAGATTTCAAATAGCCTTTATTATTATAGTACGCATTATTAGATGCCCAGCTGTTGTTGTTCAGTGTGCTGAACAAGCGCGACGAGATGGTTTCCCTGGCGGGACTGAGAGGAGCCTGTAGGATATTATCACGCTGTTCAAGGAGACTGGCCCTGACGACGTGCCAACGTATGTGGCGAAGAAGATAGACAAGCTTCCTACCGCACCTCCGACCACAGCAACATGAAAGTACTACTTCTAACTACTACAAGGTGACAACTCACGGGACAACATAGATATGAAGCAATTTCTTCTTTCTTGTCAGAATTAGTGCAATAATGTGATTCCTCGCGATCACATCTCATCAACATGTTGATTCTCAGAACGCGAGCCTTACAAGGGAAAACGCAAATCATGTTCAATCTGTACACTGTGAAGATGGAAGCAACAGCGGAAGCAGCTTGTTTAATAAATTATGTTATTTCCTGTACAAAACATATTTATTATAGACATATTATAAGCTTGTATTGTGTGTTTATTTGAATTACATGTTTTAATTGCTTATTATTAAGGTAAACATACGAAAATAAAACATACTACAATGATTATCAGTTGTGCCATAACAGAACATTGAGATGACACTCACACAATCATGATAGTGTATCTGAAAGTGCTTATAAACATCCAAGTAAAAGAAAGTATTCATTTAAATTATATGATGTCAAGGTATATTTTAATCTAAATGAATTTGAATCGTGTTAGAAAGAGTAGGTATTACGTATCCCTGATCAGTAAATCTGCTGTTTATAGTTTAGAATAATTTGTAATAAATAAATAAAAACTTGAGAAACAAGAAAACAAAAGTTTAAAGGAAAAATCTTAGCTAAAACGAATAAGACATAATTATCGTTCAAATGACGTTGCAGGGTTACAAACGTGTGGTCAGAATCACTCATATAAGGATAGTGTTTGACAACATTCGACATCACTGTGCATTCTGGAGAGATGTCCGCTGTATACCCAGACACGGTGCCTTAATGTGTAGGTGCATACTGGAAAGGAGTACATACCACCAAAAACACTCCCCTCAGACCCTGTCTCAACAGCTACACATACACCACCAGCTCCATCTACTTTTGACCCGTTTTGGAAAACCCTTTCAAAATTCAAAAATTCTGTTCCTTTTTCGAAGCGAGTTCCCAGCGGTGCTAGAACTATAGTGGCACAACACTCAAGCAGAATTACTTGCAAATACCTCAAAATCTGCAAGTTATGAGACTCCAAATTCATGTTGCGAATCAATGTTTTTAGCCCCAACTACACCTGATGAAGTCTATCGAATAATACAGAATTTAAAAAACAAAGTTAGTGTAGGATATGACAATATTTCAACAAAGGTATTAAAATTTGTTTCCGATGTTATAGCTGGCCCCATTTGCCACATTATTAACGTTAGTATCTCTTCTGGAATATATCCTGATAAACTCAAGCCAACAATAATTAAGCCCTTATTTAAGAAACATGATAAAACTGATATCAATAACTACAGACCCATTGCTCTGATACCAGTAATATCAAAAATATTCGAGAAAGCTATTTATCACCGTATAGATTCCTTTTTCACGAAACACAATCTCTTAGTAAAGGAACAGAAGGGTTTCAGGAAAAATAAATCCATAAATCTGGCTATCTATGATTTCCTTAATATTATAATGACAGATATCGATAAAAGAATTCCTATTAGTGCTATATTTATGGACATGACGAATGCTTTCGATTTAGTTGATCATAATACTCTCCTACGGAAACTTAATGCGCATGGAATAAGGGGAAAAGCACTTTCCCTTATACAATCTTACCTGGACAGTAGAACACAGTGTACGGAAATTAAACGAATTTCTATAAAAGAAAAAAAGGAATTTAAATATGTATCCGAAAAACGTGAAATCATTTTTGGCGTACCACAGGGCAGCGTATTGGGACCGCCATTATTTTTGGTTTACATAAACGACTTCCCAAAACATGTCAGTTTTCCTATGGTTCTTTTTGCTGATGACAGTACGATCATTGTTAGACAAAATAAAAATAGTGACTATGAATGTGACATCAAAGACTCATTGCAACAATCAATTAATTGGCTTGACCATAATAATTTGAAATTAAATTTAAGTAAGACAAAAATTATGCAGTTTAGACAGAGAGTAACTACTCCTGACATAAATATATTAATTGACGATAACAAAATTGAAGAAGTAGAACATACAAAATTTCTAGGTTTGACTATTGACTCTAAACTGACTTGGAAAGAACATGCATCAATCCTCATAAAAAAATTAAGTCGCTTCGCCTTTGCTCTATTCAAGCTTAAGAAAGTAGTAAGTCAGGCAGCTGTTATAGCTGCATATTATGGCTATGTAGATTCCACATTACGATACGGAGTAATTTTTTGGGCAAATTCATGTGAGAAAAATAACGTTTTTAAAGCTCAGAAGAGGTGCATTAGATCGATGTGTAATTTAAAACAAACAGATAGTTGTAAACCTCATTTTAAATCCCTTAGGATATTGACATTACCTTGCCTTTATATATACGAGACTGCATTGTTCGTCAAGAAAAACAGTAAATTATTTAAAAAAGCTTCTGAGGAACGTTATAGATCAACAAGACCGGAATATCGACACGAACTATGTCTAAGAGCCTCAAAGACGGCCCTTATGCATAAAAGCATTATCTGCATGGCACCAAAAATATATAATAAAATACCAAATGCTATCAAAGATTTGAATTTGATACAATTTAAACGAAAACTGAATGATTTTTTAATTGAAAAATGCTACTATACCATTGGCGAATTCCTTCTTGACAAAGTGTAAAAACTGACAATTATATATTTATGCTTGACTAACTGATTGTATTTTAATTTTTGTAATAATAATTAATTGTAGGTATTCTAATATGATGTTATCTCAATTTTGACATTTTTATTTAATATATCAATTCTCTTTTGTTTGCATTTCAATGTAAATCAATTTTGACATTTTTGTTTTGTATTTCAATGTAAATCAATTTTAATTTCTGATATTGTTAAAACGTGTATGCCTAATGGGTAGCTTTTTGAGTTTCCATAAAATTACTGTAAGACCTGTTGTATCACCAAAAAGCACACGAATAAATACTTTGACTTTGACTTGGTTGCATTCGTCTTGCCGCCCGGGAGAACTCGCAAAGTGCTTGGGAACAGCAGCTCACCTTCACTTATAGAATTCTACATGTACAAAAGAATTTGGCAACCAAAAAGACATTAACTGCACAAATGAAAGAAACTGTAATATTTCGGCTAATAATTTAGATTTAACATTACCGACACAAAAATATATATCTCTTCAAGAGGTATAACCCATCTGGTAGAATCTAAGTTATGGGAAGGTGACATAAGCGGGGCAGCCAGGATTCTTTTTATTAGTGATGTGGTGGCATCGTGTTCTCCAGAAACACTCGCAGCTCCGGAGAGCAAACACCCTGCTCCAGCGGATCTTCCTTTCCCGATCCCCCGGATTTGAATAATCACTCCCTCAAGCCTTTATCTGTTCAGCTGGTGAGTTTGCTCTTGAAGGAGCTTACGGCTCTGATTAACCATATGCTCTCCGGCAAGGTGAAAGAGGCCGTCATGAGAGAGGTAATTCTGAAGGTTGACATAAAGAATTACTTCAATTCTGCTACTAGGGACACCACCTTGGTGGCAGAAACTAAAAAAGAAATACCCCAAATCTATAGTTTCCTTTGGCAATGTTACAGACACCATTCTAAATTACTGTATCGGGACAACCTTCCGGAATTTACTGGCTGTCAACAAGGTGACCTCGGGCCAGTGATTTTTCATTTAGCCATTCACCCAATTATTCGACAGTTAAATTCTAAATTTAAGGTTTTGTACTCGTATCTTGATGATGGAACCTTGGGATGCAATGTAGAAACTGTTTAGTATGACCTTCAATTCTTAAAAATCGGCTTGGGCGAGTCGGACTCGCACACGAAGGTTTCCGTACCATATCGTTTTATTATTTGTTGTTATTATAGCGGCGATAGAAATACACAATCTGTGAAAATTTCAACTGTCGGGCTGTATCTCATGAACCGTAATAGGTATTACGGTTCGCGAGATACAGCCCGCTGACAGACCGACGGACGGATGGAGAGCGGAGGCTTAGTAATAGGGTTCCGTTTGGTATCCTTTGGGTACGGAACCCTAAAACTGAACTTCATTCCATTGACCTTGATCTCAACCTTTCGAAATGTGAACTATAATTAATGGACAGTACCGACAGACATCTGACACTTTCTATTCTCAAAATTTTTGAGAATATCTTTCCCGTTTTTATTGAGGAAAAAATACAAAACTTCAATGACATTTTGGAAAGATTGATCCAAATTAACCATCATTGGCCATGGATAACCTACATATTTCCTTCGCGCTTCCCATTTATGGATGCACACTCACCTTTTAGAGAAAATGGACCAAATTATCCGGTATAGAATTAGAATTAGAATGCTTTCCCATTCGCATGGGAGGCCGAAATATTTCTAGTATTAGTTTACTGGCTTTCATATCCTCGGCCCACAGCACTAAGGAATTAATCAAGAAAAAACCTAGCCTCCACACTGATTCATTTTGTTGTGCCATGCTTCACCGAGGCTATGGATGCATGGAGACTCGCTTGCCCAAATTTAGATGCACCCGATAATCCATCTTCCCAGAGACAGTGGTATGAGCCGCTCTGCAAAACAATTTATTTGACAAGTCTGCTACTACTGCGGAGCTAGGGCGCCTGCTGGCTGTGGGTAAGTAGGAATCGGGTCTGTGGCCGTCGTCAAACATAGGCAATTTGTTCGACGACACTACTTTCCGCCTCGCTGCTTCCCTGTTAGGCTGCGACTAGGAGCTCCTTGTTGTTCTTCTCATCGCTGTCACTGTGGATAAGTTGTCACCAGCCTCAGACACCACGGCCTGTCTTGCAGCCGATGAGCGGGTCGCTTAGCGCGGCACTCGCACATTAATGACATCATCCGACGAGCTCTTGTCACTGTCAGCGTTCCAGTTGTATTAGAACCCAATGGTTTGGCACGCGACGATGGCAAGACACCGGATGGCATGTTTTTTTTTTCATACAAGGTGGGTAGGCCTTCAGTGCGGGACGCAACGTATGTTGCGCCATCCCATCTTCCTGGCTCCGTATGCGATGCTGGCGCTGCTGCGGCTGCGAAAACCACACGCAGCGAAAGTATTATTACACTTTCACCGTTTGCGCCTTATTGGTTGGTATATTTTCAAGCCATTTTGGATTGAAACCCTCAGGACGTGGGGTCCAAGTGCTCATGGTTTGTTCAACGAAATCTCCAAACGGCCTGTTGACACATTTCCCGTGACCCAAGGGCTAACTTTTACCTTGGCCAGAGGCTAAGCATTGCTATACAACGTTGCAATGCCACCAGTCTCTTTGGTACATTACCACTTAACAGCGATGCGGAGGAATGTTTCAACGCCATATTTTAGTTTGTTATTAGTTTTAGATAGGTTAGGATATTATATTTTTATTTTAATACATGTGGAAGCTTGTAATTAGCAATTTTCCTACCTACTAATGATTGTTAATCGTGTTATTAGTCTTTAAGCTTTCTGTAAAATAAAAAAATAAAATAAACAAATAACTGTTAGTTAATTTGGTGTAAACTAATTAAATCCCCATTTTAGTAAAAGATGAAATTGTGTTAGTAGGCTGTCTGTTAATATTTTCTGTCTTCAATCTTACTGTGAACCCTGGAACGTCGCAAAAGTTTAAGCAAGGCCGTTCCTACATCGAATATTATAATAAGAAATAAGATATAAATAAATATCTCATAGCTACCTAAAGCCTTGCCAACCAATATCGTCGTGCAATTCTTAAGTCACTCCCTCCATTCCTCGGCCCATTACCCTTAACACTTTCCCTAAGGCGATAGGAAATATATTAGCCGCACCGTAAAACGTCATCAGGCGCACACGCCGCACGATATCTCGTTAGTTCTCAATTTGAATATCGGCCAATCAACGCGCGACGCCACGGCCGGGGCGACCCCTTCCCGATTCAATTATTTTGTTTTTTGCGCTCGCAACACTGTAGGTAAACATGTTTTCTTTTTTAGAAATGTTCAACGCGTCCGTTGGTTGCCAGTTTTTTTTAAATGGTTTTTGTCGAGTTAGAGTTGACGTGTGCGTTAGATAAACGAAGGTACGTTGTTAGTTTGGATCAACGAGTTTTGTATAGACGCAGAGTGTAAAGACATTCGTACATACAGGGTAGTAGTTCAAACGGGAAGACCTTCATGGAATAAATGTAGAAAGCATAAACACGGTGCTTTGGTAACTGTCATTATCACAAATACAGATACGATGATGAAAGTTTTTACTAATTTTAACGACTCGAGTCTTTTATCTAACCCCAAATATCCACACAATAAAATTGTACTGAAAGCCTTCGCAATATTCAACTACGAACTATTCTAGCTAAAAATCCTGTATTCTATCTGAAAATAGCAAGCAAAATTTTGACAGCACTACCCGTAACTTGTAAAAGCCAATCAGGTATATCAGGGCTCCGGGCAGATGTCAATACCGACTGACGTGAGATACGAATCACGGGAGGCGGGAAAAATATTTTTATTATGGCGAAAGCGTCAGGGTAGCCCGCGATATTCAAATTTTCTTACGTTTTTTGCAATTTGCAGGTCAGTATCAGGTTGTTTGTTGATCTAAAAATGATTCGCGGCCGTAACAAATATTTATTTATAGAATTATAATCAACACCACTCTCTAAGTTCATATTACCCTATTGAATTACTATTTCATGAACTTTGAGGATTCTCATGACATTTGAGACCAATTCTATGACCTGCAAATTGCAAAAAAACGTAAGAAAATTTGAATTTCGCGGGCTACCTGAGCGCATCCCTTTTAACGTACCGCGTCAAAGGTGAAAAACAGAGTTTGAGAGTCTTGTATAAACTAGGTATTTTATGTAGGTAGGTACCTAGGTATAAACGTAGACGTATTTTTTTTTTGTAAATAAAATGTAAAGTATAAAACCAGGGCAATAAACCAAGTGCCAATTTGTAATAGAGAGTCCATATACTTGGTCATACTGAGAGTATGCACTGCTGAAGTGCTGATCTGTGTGGGGCTGATCGCTACTACAATCAACTGTCATAAGGTAATGTCTTACTTCGGCTTTTCCCACTTTTGACATTATATTTCAGTCGCATTTGTCACCGGCATTTAAAATGTGACCCATTATTTCTTCACTGGAAGTAACAATAATTTTATTTAACTTAATTTGCTGGAAGAATCTGATGACCCATATCAAATTGCCGACAAACAGCTAATAAAACTAATATCTATCGTAAAAATGCTTCCATAGAGATTACGGCCTAGCCGTAACTTAGCAAAGACAATTATTTAAGGCAATAAAACTTCCACGCTACACTGCACGGTTCAGATATGAAAATTATGTGCGATTTGCGTGTCGGAAACGTAATTATATTAGCGTCACCGCGTCTAAAGGTGAAAAATAGCATGTTTTGAGACATGGTCAAATATAAGTGAGGGAGAATATGGGTAGTTTAGCTTTTGGCATAATAACAGTCGGAGTATGGCAATTGATTTGCCTGATAGTATACTATTTAAGTAATACGAGTATAAGACAGTCCCGGAAGCCTAAATCGAGCCACCATGTGAGGTATAGGGGCCTAAATCATTAAAATAATGATGAGTCAAAGAAAAAGTTATTAGGCAGTTTGATGCCGACATACTGGCCATCATTTTGGCGTCGTCATTGTTCTGAATTTGAATTCGCGATCATTTAAAGTGTTATAAGACTTCTTGGCGGGAAAGTGAAGCGTCGCTTCTTGGCGGGAAAGTGAAGCGTCATGTTAGCAGTTTTGTTTTATTTTCTAAAATTTGTGTTTAGCCGAATATTAATGTGTAATAGTGGTGGATTATTAACCATTAAGTGTTCGTGAACCTGCATTAATGTAGGCAAATGAAACAAAACAGTTCAACATCACTTTAAGTTCTCTCAAGAAGTCCGCGCGAGGTTTCAGTAAAGTGCCGCGTCTTTACTTAAACTCAAGGGGAGTGGGGCGGGATATCATCAATCATCTTTATCATGCATTGAGTGGAGTTCATTTCATAATTATTTAAATAACTTTGTACTTGCTACCTAATTTGACATGACACTGGCTAAATGCACAAACCGTGCGAAGCCAAAAAGAAAAAAAAAAAAAAGAAAAAAAAGTGAAGCGTCATGTTAGCAGTTTTGTTTTATTTTCTAAAATTTGTGTTTAGCCGAATATTAATGTGTAATTAAATTAAATTAAATTAAATTAAAATAAAACTTTATTTCAGACTAAGGTCCATAATTTTGTTAGTATTTTGGTGTTAGTAACAATAGTGCTTAGATATATAGGTTAGTATTGTTAGTTTTAAAAATTACTTATACTATATCAGACCTATGACTGTCCCCACCCAGTGTCCCCGAAAGGGACAGTCCGTTCTGGCAGCGATCATTTTCAGAATGCTGTTGTCACTACCATGCAGGCGCTGTAGCAAAGAGGCCGCTTTCTTTCGCATGATGGCATGGAAACCATCTGTGCGAGCCTCCGCGAACATTCCAGAAGCGCTACAACGCCATGGCAGTCCCAACAGCATCCTAAAAGCATTATTATACTGCACACGCAGGACGTTGTAGGCTCGGCGCGTGTATGACACCCACAGGCCACTCGTGTAAAAAGATTGACAGAACGCCTTAAAAAGGGTAACTTTGACGTCTGTAGTACAACGAGCGAACCTGCGGGCAAGCATATTGCTCCTCACAGACAACGCCTTGCGCTCCCTCTCTATATCTATGTCATCTCTTAGGTCGCTCGTGACAATGTGACCAAGGTACCTAAAACTATTTACAATCTTTAGTGCTACGCCGTTGAGACTTATGGACGGAACACTGCGCGGCTGCTGCTTAGGTGCTTTGAATACAAGAAGCTCACTCTTCTTCGAGTTGTATATTAAGCCATGCTCCTTCGCATAGGCCTCGCAGGTCGATAACAACTTTCTCAATCCACCTATCGATGGACTGAGTAGCACCATATCGTCTGCATAGCTTAAATTGTTGACACACGTTCCGTCAATGTGGCAGCCGACATGTGTACTGCTCAGTCGCTCGATAAGCTGGTTGATATAGAGGTTAAACAGCAGAGGCGAGCTTAACCCCCCCTGTCTAACTCCACATTCCAGCCTGTACTCGTCCGACAGACTACCCACCCACCTCACCCGGTTCTTTTGGTTAGAGTACCAATATTTGAGAAGGGAGGTGTAATCCGCCGATACACCCGCGTCCCCCAACTTGTCCCACAGTACGTCATATGCAACCAGATCAAATGCTTTTGACAAGTCGAGGAAACACGCATATACCGGCGTCCTCCTCTCTGTGTAGTACGTGACAGTTCGCTTTAGACTCAGAATAGCGCTCTCTGTTGAAACTCCTGCTTTGAACCTGAACTGGGCATCGTGCAGCTCAACCTGTGCAGTGAGGCGACTATTCAGCACACTGTCAAGTACTTTGGCTGCTGTGGTAGCGAGTGAGATGGGCCGATAGTTACTAATGTCAGACGTATCACCAGTCTTATTTTTAACTATCGGAACGACTATGGTCCGCATTAGCGGCTCCGGCAAATACGAGTGGCCTATGCACAGACTGAAAAAAATAGACAGTACTCGCGGCAAATGGACCCCCGCAAATTTATAATGCTCAATACTGAGCCCATCGTGACCAGGAGATTTTCCACGCTGCATTTTTCTAATAATTTTAGCCACATTCTTCGCAGGTATCTTTACATTCTGCCCCGTCACAACGGGCTCACCACCGCTCACCTCACCAGTCGTGGGTCCTAAGGGCGACCGTACAGTAAAGTGCTCTCTAAATGCCTCGGCAATGTCATTGTGGTCGGCAGATCCATCGACACTCATCGGGAAGCTAGGCCCAACGTTCATTTTGTTTGTATTTTTCCAAAAACTTTTGAAGTCCTTAGAGGAGTGGTCGGATGCAAGGATGACCATTTTAATTTGCTCGCCACTGTCCTGACACCATTTTAATTTAGCTTTAAAATGTTTCCTTGCCTCCGACATCTCATGAAAGATTCGACCATTAGCTGGTCGCCCAGCTAAATTCCACAATTGAAACTTAAGCCGCGCCTCCCGATGAGGGCCCGCAACGTACTTATTCCACCCAATGACATAACCTCCCTTCCTGCGACACTTTTTTCTATATGTTTGAATGGCTGCTCGTGATAACGTACCAGTAATTTGCACATATAATTTATCAAGAGCTGAGTGATGTTCCTTGTTAGTACAAAAACCATCACAGCATTTACTCAACTCTTGCGGAAAATCTATCAACCGTAGTTCAGAATGACAAATGTCGTGGTAACGATCAATTTGCTGTACCTGTCTCTCACCCCACACGACACGGTTAATACATTTTTCCGCTGCCAAATCATTAATTTTAGGCTTAAGCTTATTCAGATTACATTCCACTTCAAGTGGATAGTGGTCCGACCAATACACGTCGTAGCGCACAGTCACATTAACGACTGAATCCCGTGCTGACTCTGTGACAATGCAGTGGTCCAACCATCTGGTACATCCGTGAGCATCACTATAAAATGTATAGGTAGTTTTAGGACACATATTTATATCTATACAAAGCCAATCAAGATCCACACAAAAGTCTAACATTTCATTGTAAAACAACTCATTCGGGTGGGCATTAAAGTCGCCCAGCATATAAAAGGCCTCAACTCCATTGTTCTCCTCCACTTCAATTACCGATCGAATCACACCAAAACATGCAGTAAACTCAGGTAGGTTGTCATACGAGTTTGTAGGCATGTCAACACTAAAGATTACTGCTGACCTATCACACACAGTTACTTTTATCGCACAGACCCGCACGTTATTACATTCGATCACGGACACAGACTCAAACGCACTCTCACGCCACAACAGCGCCACGCCACCATAAGGCCGCCCGCTGAGTACACCCACCGCAGTGTCGACCGCAGACGTGCCGGTGCACCCGAACTTGTTATCGATCGTGTTGAGAAGCGGCAGGTCATGCGGCAGCAGCCAGGTTTCCTGGAGGGCTACCACATCGGCTGTTTGGCATACCGTTCGTATTCCTTCTAAAGATCTCTTCATAGATTTACAATTGAAACTTATTAGTTTGCTGTAATTATCCATCAAATATTATTATTAAGTCTTTCTGTACTAACTACTGTATTCAAGGAAGGGCCTTGGCTCTTCTGTCTACTCTCGTAAAAGTTCACAAAACGCCTAAACGATATGCCTGACGGCCACAACTTATCGTCCAGAAACGTGGAGATTTTATATTTTGTAACATAAAGTTTGTAGGCGTTGTAGTTTCTTTCTTGTTTCATTTTAATTTTGACCTACGAAACTGTTTCTCGGGTTTTCTCATATACGTAATTAATAATATCTTGTTCACCGACGTCCCTATGAACGTTAGATATAAATAGTGGCACTTTCGTGTCTGCTGCTTTGAACCTGGAGCTATTCTCACCCGAATCAGTAGCCGCACTGCCTCTCTGACTAATCAGACGATTTTTAAATCTCTGTCTCTGTACCAAATGCCAAGCCTCACCCTGCACTGGCGTCTTCCATTCACCCTCTCTCTGAAGTACCTTGCCAAAAGAGACGTGTTTCGGGGGCGATAGGACATTATTATTAGTTACATTACTAGTCTCCTTATCGTTAGTAATAACAGTATTCACCAACCTGCCAGTGCGCTCAACAGCTGTTCTATTCACCGTAGCTAGAACCGGTCGCGGCGCGTTATCATCACTATCAGTATTAGTAATAGTGCTACGGCGCAATACGCACTCACCTGCCGTCCCGCTTTCGCTCTCTGCGCTGACGCATCTCGCCGGTAGTTGCACCTTCTCATTCACTCCTAACTCAATTATGGGCGATGAGTGACAAGAACGCATAGATTTCTTAATTGATTTATGTGATAAACACTCACTGGGGTCGTTGATCTCGTCAGTGTAAGATACATTGTTACAGGACGTTGATAGTGCCATGGGCCCACTGTCAATCGTATTATTCAATCCACCTCCCCTTTTTCTATTTACATTTTGCTCTTGAATTAGAAATGAATTCTCTTTAAAACGTCCTATTATATTATTATGATCTTTTAATTCACTTTTAATAGTGGTAGACTATTAATCATTAAGTGTTCGTGAAACTGCATTAGTATAAGCAAATGAAACAAAACAGTGCAACATCACTTTAAGTTCTCTCAAGAAGTCCGCGCGAGGTTTCAGTAAAGTGCCACGTCTTTACTGAAACTCAAGGGGAGCGGGGCGGGATATCATCTATCAGCTTTATCATGCATTGAATGGAGTTCATTTCATAATTATTTAAACAACTTTGTACTTGTTACATATTTTTACATGACACTGGCTAAATGCACAAACCTTGCGAAGCCAAAAAGAAAAAAAAAGTGTTATACACTTCTATACAAAAAGTGCAGGGTGGCTCGATTTAGAAGTCCTCAAATGCGTAACAAACTTTATTTCACAATCCGAAGGATTTTGAAAGAATATTCCTAATCCATTGCTTCATATGTTTGAAAAATTCGTCTGCTCGGCAACGTAAATAATGCAATGAATGTTGTTGAATTGTCAAAATGAAAGGAATTGCAATTGTTATTGTGTTACGAATTACCCAGCGGGAGTGTATTATCAGTCATCGGGATAGGACTGATGACGATGATGATTGTCTTTTGTTACTTGAGTGTTTTTGTGTTTAGTGACTCGGTGACAGTACCTACCGAGAATATTATCATATTGAAAATGTTTTTCCAATAGCACCATATTGCTAAAACAATATAATATTTTATTTACAATTTTCCTTTTCCAAACCAATAAACTCTCGCTACAATATTAGCTTGCAACCAACTCCTTCTGCATTTTGCAAGACAACGTTCTTTAGAATTTTGTTAATATTAAGATTACCTTAAGTTAGTAATAATAATAAAAAATATGATAAACGCCAAGCGATAGAATGTCTCAAATTGTTTTCTAAAAAAATTCTTCAGTTTACTTGATTTATAATTAAAAGATCACGATCTAGATCATCTAGTTGGTAAGTTACACAAAAATGGTGAGCCAGAGAATATTCAAATTAATTATTCTCATTAAAGTCTCACTTTGTTACTCAAACATGGTTGTAATTAAAGTTTAATATGAAAACGTATTCCTACAATATACTCCGACTTATTTATTAGGTTCACCAACAATTGATTACACTGATACAAACACATAATACATTAAAAAAAATTAAAATAACAATGCATCAGTTACTTATAGGTAAACACCACATGCATACAACAATGGATCAGAGAAATAAGCTAACTTACTTAGTAATAAGCGCTAACACTGAAAAATTGGCAATATTGGTAAAAATGAATTTATGTAATTCTGATTAAAAGTTATTAATTTGGTAAAGTTAAAAGATAAAATTGAATATTCTTTGACATTACAACTTTGGTAAAATTGATTCGAATTAAATAAAAAATGCAAAATTGTAAAAATGTATAGAAATTGATAAATTATAAATTAAATCAGACTTATCTAGACAATCATTAATTTTAAAGTACTTGAACACAAGACCGAAACAAACAAACCGAACAGACTTTAGGCAAGTAACTGTTTTCATGTAAGGTCTCGGTGCCTCCTACGTGTACTTCATACAGCTTAGGTTACACGTCATCACTAAACGTTGTAATTAATAGTTCAACGTTACAGTTCAAAGCTGTTACGTCAGCAGGAATATTCTAGAACTGATCAATTTAGAGAACATTGCTAAAGTGTTTAGTTACGTTGCCTTACTGCATTGACGATGTTTTAGCGACTTCCTTGGTTTTGTAAGCGTTCAAGCAGCTATGATTCCTGAACAAAAGTTAGGCACTTGTTCACTAAAAATACTATACTATAGGATCTTGATGCATACCTGACAAATTGTATTGTAAATAGCATTTCTGTTTTACGGCAAATTAGATAAGGCAGTAAAGGACTTCTCCGGATTAATTATTTTACAAACAACTTTATCCTTTACTCTAAATTACCAGTTATTTTTCACTTTTTCTTTGTTAAGTTTAGTTACAATAGCCTAATGTCAACTGCTCATGACCTTTTACAAAATATTGCTTTGCCCGATGCAGAGACGTTAATTGTTGAGGAGTTCTTCTGGTAAGAACCAGGAGAACTGGAGCTGATGGTGAAGTCACCCACCACCACCATTCCTCCACACCGGTCCCGCCCCGTCTCCTCCGTGACTCCGCTTCACCATGTGCATTGTGACGAGCATAAATTGCTTAGCAACCATACGTACCTCTTCAAATTGCAACCTGTGAAATACATATTATTAAGTAGTTCTGGTGGCCATTTGTGGTCTTCATCATAAGTTCCACTTCACCAAATGCACGAGTTACTATAAAAAATACCCAAATCGCTATATGAGTGCCTATAAAATTTGAGGATTTCCCTCAATTTCCATGGGATCCCCTCATCAGAGAATTTTCATAATCAGTGCACAATTGACGGAGATATTTAAAACATACAGACGAACATAATAATTATAACCTCCACCTTTTTGGAAATCGGTTAAAGAGCGGCTGATCTAAAATAAACTGATTTCTAAGCACAGGTTAGTAAATTAAAGCTGCTTAAAATCCACTAACAAGTTGTTAGATCCAGAGTTCCCAAACCGCTAACATATAGGTAGCTGGCCTAATACTGTATGTTACTTTCAGCAGCACACAGTCAAAACTGTGTGGTTATTAACAGAGTTCTGGTAACAGTTCGGGAGCCAATTAAGCTGTCAGTTTAAAATTCAAAGCGCCCATTCAGCGAACTATAGCTAGCCCCGGATTGGATCTAGGGGGGACAAGCCGGGGCCCGTGCCCCGGGCGCCAACTTCAGGAGGCGGCAGCAACTCTGTGGTCAAAAATTTAAGGAAAAAAGTCTTTATTTTTTAAATTTTACGAGTATCGGGGGCGCCAGGCGTCCCACCCGTTCCAATGACTGCGACACACGATTCCCTTTAATTTTTGACCACAGAGACTTCTTACATATTTATTATACCTGTGGTTTGGTGCCTCAGTTGAATTGGCGCATTATCGATCTATAAAATTTGACAGAGGCTGAAATGAATTAGGCGCCACTTGCCACTAATAGGCAATAAAATGCTGCAATTTTTTGCATACAAGTTAGCAAAGCACGTAGGTTTTTTTTTTATTGGAATAGGTATGTAAGGAACTACGCATTTTCGAAAAAAAAACGAACTCGTTTTGCTCGCTCTTAATCACAACCAATCTTACTCTTAATTCTTTCACTTTCCTGTTTATGTCAACCAAGTAACTCTCTATAGGAAGCGTCAAAAGAAAATCTAACGTATCCGAGGCGGGGTGCTATAATCATAACTTTGTGTATATAAAATATAATATATATATTATGTATCCTATCCTAAAGGATATTTAATTTTTTATTAAATATACGTTGGACTATGCGGATCTGGCAGAAAGTGCGGAGTATTCGGAGCAAAGATTAGTGCGATTCTATTACGTACCGATAATGTACCACATCAATATTATAGGTTGTTGTAGCAGTTATAAGTCATAAACCATATAAGCAACATGAAATGTTGGTGTTGTGCAGGGTATTTATCTGTATTCGTTCAGCTGAGAATGACGTTACAGACGCTGGGTTAAGATGAATTTTAACATGGAATGGATTCTGATAATACGCTTTTCGAGAAGCATATAAACATCTCTGACACTCCCAGTTTAGACCTTCTTACAAGTCTTCTTACAAGGGTTAGTCTAAACTTTCTGAAATATATTTCAAGACATCAGAATTCAGTTGTTTATGCCATAAGCGCTTTTACAGTGAATTGGTCTGCTTATTTTTTCTATGGTGTTACACCAATTCTTCCATGAATCCCATAAATAAAAAGAAACCTACAAAGCTTATCCTTATCTTTGATACTATCTTTATATGGTTATATTTATCTCTTAGTGGTACCTAGTACCTTCATGGTCAAACAAACCATAATACTTCTCAGAAAGCAGAACAGTTAAGTAAATAATTCATTCATTCTCACTCCACCAGTCGCTAAATAGCAGACTGCCAGTTTTAGCTGTGTTCAGCTTATTATTCGGGCATCTTTATTTTTGAAGAGCCTATGGCCACTTTCCACTATAGATTTCATGTTTACATCGCTCTCTGCAAACTCTTAAACAATTGTTTACTATCCGAAGCAATGATCTTACTTTTTCCAAAGAAGAAGTTTTGGTATTTACTGTGCGTAAATAACAAATATTTTAAAAAAAAACATGGTTTCCAGTACCTATGGTGCTTTAAATACTTATCGTTCTTCTCTGAAAATTAAATTCTTGGACGTTAGTTTGGCGAAGTTAACTTCAAACGATTTCCCGGGGGAGTCATTCGTTTGTAACGGCTTTCACTACCACAATGACATACCACTATTTGAATTAGATTACTTGGTATCTAAAAAGTTAATAAATATTTTTTTAAAAGTTTGTGTTGTAAAGATGATGCTTAAGACGCTGACAAGAGGCAAATGATAAAAGTAGGCTTGTCTTAAACAGAAACATTGCCAAATCTATATAGTTTGTGGTAGCGGAAAAAAATCATGTTATTCTTGAACATATTTTTCAGAACTTGGTTATTACCAAAACACGTTTATAAAAAAAAAATCTCAATACAAATTAATGGTAAACTAACCTTCTTCTTTGAGTTTCAAACCAAAATATCTGTATTAAATATCAACGTACAGTTGGTATTTAATTAATAACAAGAACGTCTTATTTGTATGCAGAACTTGGTTGTTTTTTATTTTCGATTACTCAACTCATTTTTGAGTAAATAGATAATTACTTCATATTTTTCAATAAATTACAAGCGTTGTTTCATCGCGCTTCTCTTTCTTTTGTATGCAGTCTGACAGTGACTGTGGTTTTGCTGTTGTCAGCGTCTTAAGGTGAAGAAAGAATAATAAACCAATAATTTTAAGCAGTATTATTCTTTCATTTGATACTTAGACTAGCAACCCAACCTTCCCTTTACTTTTCAGTAGTCCCCTTGTAGTAAAATATTTGTTAAGTGTCGTTACAGCTCTGAAATAAATGAAGTATTGACGGCAAACTGACAGCGACTTTTCAACCTGCTACTCGTACTAACAAAGAAATGAGAAAAATATGCATGTTTTGAACATTTCCGAGAGGTGAATACCCGTCATTTAACTGGCAAAGCCCCCAACAGCACATCAATCCAAGGCGTTTCAAATTTAAATCGACTATGAGCGTGTTTTACAATTCAAATAACGCGAAGTTGGACACCGTTGGAAAGGTGGAAACCTTTATATAAATGTAGAACTTGATCCTGGTTCGAGTTGACTTTTAATATCTTTCAGATGTCTGATGTACTGCAGTTCGTGACGGCTTTTTAATGGTATATTTAGTTTTGTCTATTCTCTTATTGTAAAGTCAGTGTAGTTATTAGATTGCGAATTTTATGGTCGTAGTTTTGGTGTATGAATCACGGGTCGATCGATCAGGTTAAGCTACACTTGCCGCAGTTGGTCCGTGGATGGGTGACCATCTTTACATACCAATACCCTTCCGTGCCTCGGAAAGCACGTTAAGCTGCTTTTTCAGTTGTTACGGGTCGTCAGAAGCCCGAAAGTCTGATAACCAGTAACCAAGGGGTATGGTGTAACCCAGTAACTGGTTTGTGGAGGTCAGATTGGCAGTCGTTACATGTAAAATACTGGTGTTCAGCTGCATCCGGTTAGACTAGAAGCCGACCCCAACTTAGTTGGGAAAAGGCTAGGCAAATGATGAGTTTTGGCGTATAATTATCAAATTCTAAAAGTGCGCATGTCATTAGTATAAAAAAGAATGCACTAGTCTCTTCTAGAGTTAATAGAGTGGCCAGCGTAACCTGATGAATATATTTGGCTAAATGGTACAATTTCACCGAAAACTGTTTGTGAAACGAGTGTATCTTTACGAAACATCATGCACACAGCGGAAACTCTGTAGCCATTGTGATAGCAACTCGCTTTTTAATTGTTAAACAATTATATAGGCATGAAATATGGAACAGAGACTTTTTCATCAAGATTTTAGCACAAAAGTGGATATGATACTGATAATACTACATTAAAAGACTGCATCACTTTTGATTTTACAAATAACAATGAAAAAACATTGTAATAAAACACTAGCATTTCATAATAAATATAATGCAGACACATTAAACGAGTTTTCATGTTAAATTCTTCCCTCGTTGTAAGCTTTCCGTCGGCATTTAATTTCAACGTTCCAAAGACATTATGCACATTTGAAGTTTGTTATTAATGTATGATTCTCTTTTCGGTATTTTCTTTCACTTTACATACTTTGTTAAGATAGCATAACGTTTAGTAACTCATGAGTTAGTAATCATTAAAACTTGAGTTTGGTAGATACGAATACTTTTAAACGTTTTCGCTATTTTACACAAGTTATTTTTTAAACCTTGTCCTATCCTTAGGCCTACCTAAAGAAGTACAGTATATCAACTAAACATAAATGCTACCTCATAAACTTGATAACTTAACAAACACTTAAGTACCAGACAAACACTCAGTCCAACACGATTGTAGTAAGCCGTATAATACAAACATTTTAGCATTATTAGAACACTAAATATTATTGTTATTATATCCAGGAACACGAATTTGTTTGTCGTCCTCTCAGAGGCTACGTAAACTTTTGTGAGTGATGCCTCGGGCCAGAGGAACTGCGAGTTGAAGACGAACTATGTTCTGGACTTTCTTATTCTTTGAATTTTGAAGTGTTTCCACATATGTATTATATGTAATGTGACACTTCTTGTAGGTGGCTTGCGACTAGAATTTCTGTACAACTTTAATTCTTTAATGTAAAGTTGTTTCTTGTAAAAATGTCATAGTTTGTGAGTGGTATCTATTATTAATTTACGTGTAACACTACTACACAAAAGTATCTCTAGCAGCATCATTTGTTCCTTAAGCTGTACCACAGTACTTCTGTAAATAAATAAACGAAAAGTACAGATAAACACTAAGGACATTTGTACACAGCACGGTTTATTTACAGTACGGCGTATAAACCGCGCTGTAGAAAAAACGTGTCCGTCAACAAACATCCATAGTGATCCATACAACACTGAAAACCATGCCCCCACGCGGCGAATAAACCGTAGTTTTCACGGCAAGAAATACGTAGGGCCAGTAAGAAAACCATTAACCTACAACGTAATTCAGAAAAAGGCGTGCCATGACCACTAAGTCCATAATTATCACCACACACCAGGTTAAAATTCACTAATCTTTATCTTCTATCTGTATATACTACTCAAAACTAATTATGGGCTATTTGTTATTTTTACATTTCAGTGAATTTAAAGAAAATTACCTAATTGCTAAGTAGCAAAATATTCATATTACGAACTATTCGATATGTAACCTCTTTGATGTTATGCTTGAGATCAAATGCTTGCCACAATTTAATAAAAAAAATAGAAATAATTTTCTTTATTGAATATGAGCGTTAATAAAAAACAGAAAAAGAAATAAAACTGAAGATTTTTTTTTTAGTTTTTGGTGACTTCGTTGTTTGTTTTTTTTTATATTAAATTGTCATTTTTTATTTAAAGTTAAATAAACAGGTTTATTGATCATTTATTTAACCAGTTACTAGCCTAAACGGTAAATGATAAATGATTTATTTCTGTAAGTAGGTTTGTACAAACACTTTTACACGTCAATCATATTTAAAAAAAACTAGATGAGGTCGGCGTTTCGTATCCGACTACTCTGAGAAGAAAGGCCGAAACAAACTCAGAGGTCACAGTCTCTTTTAAAGTCCAGACATAATCTTGGTCAGATCATGTGAAGACCATGTAGATTGGTGCCTGAAATGAACTTTTGACAAAAGAACCACACAGATTTAGGGGACCTGTCCAGTCAGTGCACGCATTTGTCAGTAGTCGTGCAGCTCAACTAAGAACTTAAGGAGCTCAACGATTCAACGAACAATACCAAAGAAAGGACATTTGGGTAGGCCGCATAAAATTACTCAAACTGCCAGACTATGATAAAAACTAACTGAGAAAAAAAGAAAAATGAACAATAACACATATAATACTTAACAAAGTAAACATTCATGTCATTTTATATATAAAATTAATCAATGTCAATGTGTATATAAAATACGGATAAATCTTGGTCAGATCATTTGAGAACCATGTAGATTGGTGTCTGACATGGTCTTTTGAGGAAAGAACCACACAGATTTGAGTGGACCTGTCCAGTCAGTGCACGCATTTGTCAGTTATCGTGCAGCTCAACTCAAAACTTAGGGAGCTCAGCGATTCGACGAACAATACCAAAGAAAAGACATTTGGTTAGGCCGCATAAAGTACTCAAACTGCCAGACCTGCATTAAAAAATTTTTGATTGAGAATAAAAATAAAAAACAAGGCACATGGTCCCCACATTCATAATAATTAAAATAATATAATACTTTACAAAGTAAATATTCATGTCATAGTTTATGAATGTAAAATGGTATAAATAAAAAGAAAAATATAAATAGTTGGCAACAAAAAAACAAATTTTTCGTTTTTTGTAAATTGGAGCAGCTCAATCCCAAGCCTTTTTGTCCTCAATATAGTCTTTAACAGTATAAAATGCTTTCTGGCACAGTTTCCGCTTTATAAAACATTTGAATTTATTAAGGCTTACTCCTTGAATATGGCTAGGAAGTTTATTATAAAAACGTATACACTGGCATCTAAACGAGCCACCTATTTTTTTAAGCCTAGTTTTAGGAACATCAAATTTGTGCTTGTTCCTAGTATTTACATTATGGATATCACTGTATTTTTTAAACAGATTAATATTTTTATGTGCATACAATAGATTTTCATAAATATACTGAGAAGCTACAGTCAGTATATTAATCTCTTTAAATTTGTCTCTTACTTAATTTATAAATTGAACGAATTGCTCTTTTTCGTAAAATAAAAATTGTCTGAATGTCGGCGGCATTTCCCCACAACAGAATACCGTACGACATTATACTATGAAAATAACTAAAGTATACTAAGCGGGCTGTCTCTAAATCAGTTAAATCACGAATTTTTCTAATGGCGTAATGCTGCAGAGCTAAGCTTTTTCGACAATTTATCTATATGGGGGCCCCATTGAAGCTTGGCATCCAAAGTTATGCCTAAGAACACTGTAGTATCTTCGGGTTTCAACTCTTCACCCTTTATGAGCACACTACTTTTTACTTGTCTAACCTGAGGTATTTTAAACTTAATACATTTAGTTTTTTTCTCGTTAAGAAGTAGATTATTAACATTAAACCAATTAACTACTTTTTCGAGGGCACTATTTACATTATCAGTAACCAACTGCTGACGTTTAAGTTTAAATAAAAGTGAAGTGTCATCTGCAAACAATTCCATATCATGTTTATCCTTTATGAGGTAAGGCAAGTCATTTATATAAATAAGAAACAAAAATGGGCCAAGAATTGAGCTCTGGGGTACCCCCATTCTTACTACAGATCCGGGAGATCTTTTTTTGTTAACATCAACTCTCTGAAACCTATCACTTAAATATGAAGTAAGAAGATCAAGAGAGGCATTTCGGATTCCGTAGTGGTGCAGTTTCCTGATTAATGTTTCATGAAGAAACCAATCGAATGCCTTGGACAAATCGCAAAAGATGCCCAAAGCATCGCATTTATCCTCCCATGCATTATAAACATGTCCTAAAAGTTCAACATCAGTAGTCGAACGACCCCTTGTAAAACCGAACTGTTTGTTATGCAATAACTTATGTTTATTAAAAAATCTTTGCATTTGATCTAAAATAAGTTTTTCAAAAATTTTACTAACGGTAGGTAGCACTGAAATAGGTCTATAATTAGTAGGGTCTGATGTACTACCCGATTTAAACAACGGTATTATTTTACTTTTTTTCATAAGATCAGGAAACTCACCACGGTCAATACAATTATTAAAAATGACGGCTAAATTAGGTGCTACAATGTTTATAATCGACTTAGCAACGTCCACAGAATTACCCCATAGATCTGCGGTCTTTTTAACATTTAATGTGTGAAAGGTTTTAATTACATCTTTACAGGTGACATATTCGAAATGAAATTCAGAATCATAAACTAGAACGTTTTCCTTAAGTAAAGACTCTGCAGCAGTGGTTGATGAGTTTAGAGATTTAGTAGTCAATACAGGAATCTCTGCAAATAAATTTTCAAAGGCTGCGGCGACTGGAGAATCTGATTTAATTATACTGTCATCAATAGCAAGGCTGTAGTCACTACTTCGGTTGCATGACCTTTCCGTTTCACTATTAATGATATTCCATGTCTTTTTAATTACATTACTACAATTTTTATTTTTGAACTTAAGTAACGTGACTTGGCCATACAACAAACATTTTTAAATAATTTTGAATAATTCTTAACATATAAATTAAATTCAGCAGTGTTTATAATAGTCCGTTCATCATACAACTCATATAGTCGTTTTCTACTTTTATGTATACCAACGGTGGCCCAGTCACTGAAAGAAGCATTACTATTAACCAAGAATGTTTTTGGAATGAAAGTGTTGGCAAATTGTGTGCAATACATACAAAAGAAATCATTATATTGTTGATTAGGGGCGACATTAGTTGACAAAACTGGTAATTTACTCAAAAGTTTAGTTTTAAATGTTTCCAAGCGCTTAGTAGTTTTTGGGTTAACAGTAATATCTTTTTGTTCGGATTTGGAATGGTGATTAATTGTCCGCAATGATCTGAGTCTATTAGATTAATAATTTCGTTGTGGGTTGGTATAACATCTGTATAAATGTTATCTAGGCATGTGGCACTAGTGGGAGTTATTCTAGTGGGCTCCAAAAATTGGTAAGCAAAATTGTATGACTGAAACAAACTTATAATTTTAGTACTTAACCCGGAATTTTCTAATAAATTAACATTAAAATCACCACAAGTGATGATAGACTTATTTGAATTACAGATTTTGTGCAATACATCATCCATAACCTTCTCAAAACAATCATACAATCCTGAGGGAGGTCTGTACACACTTAATATAATGAACTAATCCAATTTTATACAGGCTATTTCAATTGTCCGCTCAACAGAGAGGCTCACAATGTCCTTGCGGTCTTTAAATTTAAGCGGGTTATTCACTTAAATTAATGAGCCACCATGTATAGCATTTACTCTGCTGAACGAACTACCAACCTGATCATTACTAAAATTGAACATGAACTGGTGGCTTTTAAGCCAATATTCTGTCATACAAAGAATATCTATATTGTTACAATTCAGGAATAATTCTACTTCTAAATCTTTGTTCAAAAACCCTTGAATGTTTTGATGCACCAAGTTGATACTATTTAATTTTTTTACACTTTCATTTGATTTATTATTTGCTTTCTTAACATTTTTGCAAGAATTCTCCTCCATTGTCCTAAAACAATAACAATAACATTGTTTTAAGTTTACTAACACTAAACAATTAATTAATTAAATCATTTTCATGGTACAGACGGCTATCAAGCTATACATTTCCAGTTTACGCTGATCTCGCACTGTACGGAAATCCTATACAATGCGAGATCAGCTTATACTGAAAATGTATAGCTTGATGTGTAGCCGTGTGTGGTGTACACACGGCTACACATCAAGCTATACATTTTAAATACCAATACTTTAAAAAATCAATAACCGTGCTATAGTCTCGCAACAACTCGAAAATGGCTCGACCGATTGTGATGAAACTTTGGTAAGTTATTGCGAGCGCGCCGGAGAAGGTTCCTAACAATAAAAAATGAAAAAGGCATTGCATTAATAAAAATGAAACTCTGTTCGTTGGTAACCGCATCAATAATTGAGAACGGCTTAATCGATTTGGTTATTTTTTGTTTTAAAATGTTCGTAATAGCCCGAATTTGGTTTTTATGAAAATAAAAATAGGAAAATTTTCTAATTTAAGAACAACTGAACGTCCTCCTTTCTATGGGATTTTGTATGAACTACTGACTACAACGTCTGTTGGGTCAGCTAGAAGATAATATTATTTTCAAATACGCCATAAACAATATGGTGACTGTTACGTGTCACGAATTGTCGCCATTTTCTATACTTATCTTCGGTATTAAATGCGTAGGCCGACCATTTCACTTGCCGGTAGTAAAAAGTTCCACGTGACTGAAATTAAGTTCTTTTTAATATTTGGAAAGTACCTATCGCCGATAGCACACCTCTGCCGTGAAACCATAACAGCGAAACCGCAGTAGTTCAATTCAACTGGCTCGCGTCATGTGCGCATGCCGCTACTCGAAACAGATGCGAGTAGCGGAACAAGACGCGAACCAGTTGAATTGAACTACTGCGGTTTCACTGCAATGGTTTCGTGGCGGGGGTGTGCTACCGGCGCGCAGGTAGGTTATGATTTTGGAAGATGAGCATGAAAATCTGAAACACACAAGCGCTACTCATTTGTAATTGAAAGATAATAACAATTTTAAAATAAATCTTAAATATATTAAGTTTTGGCAGGGTGATTTTATCTAGTTTTACATTCCCAAGATTTATGTACCAGATCAGGAAACCTTTATTAAGTTAGTTTTTGTGCTTGGCTTATTAGCCCATAACAAGAACAACTTATCACACGATATGTAGTGTCAATTTCCAGGCAACGTATAACTGACTACTTGTCAAATCGTGACATACTTTTACTGTTCGTTAGGAAAAAGGGGAATTCGTACAATAAAATTGTGTTTTTTTTTAAATCAAGGTGAGTCACTTAGTTTTTTATATCTGAATGAGTTGTATGATTGGGAATTTATGTTTCAAGACGGATTTTATTCAATGATTCTGCAATGTAGTTTATCTATTATCACTTTGTTCGTTTACATTCACATCCCTCAATAAAATTGTTTTGGTTGGAAAATTATGATGAATGGTGAAAATAATTGTTGACTACAATTGTGCTGGTTTACTGCTTCTAGTTAATAATATTCCGCATGATAAATTCACTAAAGTAAGCTTTTAACTATTTAAAATGATTGTTTTTACGCGGAGTCGAACTGTAGGTAACGGCAACGCTATTTTTACGTTGTCACCACATAATTTATCGGATGCGATGTGATTATAACACAAAACCATCGCTGCACATCCACTGTACACAGGTAGATATTCCACCTTTTCCTACCAATATATACGGGGATTCACGAAGAGCTATTCCCCTTAGCCTTCTGACCTCTAACTTTAATCGCCTTTTACCGCTACCTTTATGGCCCAGACTTAATGTTATTGGTAAAGATTTCAAACCACCTACATAAAACTACAGTACAGGTATACCGTTAGTTATTTACGAAGAATTACTAGTGAGGTATTCAATTTAATTTAATTTATTGTATTAGCTCTACTCGAGGAAAATAACATTATAATAATGGTGTTGTAGGAAGAAGATTAAACTCAGGCCATGTAGTTTGTCAAAAAAGCCAGCACCTACCCGGTAATAATAGTTGTGCTCATAGTTTCAAGCTTAATCAGATAAACTGTCATAATGTCTCTGGATATTAAAATCCAGTTTTTCCCAGCACGCTATTAGTCTACAGGATTCACAGAAACTATTTTAACTTCAATTTAATTAAAAACTGTCTTTAGGTTACCTTAGAAAAACTAGTATACCAAGCAACGAACTAGCTTCAAGGTAATTATTATAACAGTAAATTAAACAAGTATAATTACAGTAGCGAGCTAATTATTCTCTTTTATAGTGCTATGTGTCTGTAACATTGTGTTACCTGTAAACTTGGCATTCGGTTGCACTGGACTTTAACTGTAGTTCCGTAACCAACATCTGGATTGATGTCTGGATAATTCGACTTTTAAAAAGTAGTACAACAGTGTTCGTTTTAAGACGCGCTGAGTTTTTTACATTGACGCCAATGTTTAATGGCTCCTGCAGACTAGCGCGATATCGCGAGTGTGACGCAGCATAATTTCTTTGTCGCTGCCTGTCGCGCCCACAATATCGCACCAGTCAGTACGAGGCTTTAGTAATAGTTTTTTTTTGAACGTCTACAGGATTTTTATTTATGAAACTACTAGCTGCGCCCCGCGATTTCACCCGCGTAAGTCTCGATCCCGTGGGAATATCGGGATAAAGAGTAGCCTATGTCTTAGTCCAGGGTGTTAGTTTCCTCCATACAAAATTTTATCAAAATTGGTCCAGCCGTTTGAGCGTGAAGAAGTAACAAACATACACACACACACACACTCACAAACTTTCGCCTTTATAATATTAGTGTGAATACGACTTTCAATTTGATATCAATTAAATATCAATCAGCTTAATCTACTGTTGCTAATTGTGTTAACATGAAAACGTAGAATTATCATTCATCTACTCATTGAAACCGTCTTATCCCAAGTTCTTATCACCATAATCCAATGCAACTAAATTCCATCCGATTAGAAGGAAGTTCGGTTCAAATAAAGAGCTCAACGATAACGTTAATCCCAGTTTAGTACTTAATCTTCTCGTTTAGTCATAGTGCAATCAACCTGAGAATGTTCACTTTTATTACACCACAAATTATGTAGGTACCCGAGATCTTCTCTTAGGGTAATGTAATATCACCTACTTACACTACCATATAAAAGTGATAAAATAGGGTAGGTACCTATTCAGATTTTATGACGCTGCCATAAACTTAATTCAACAGCATCTAATAGGTGTTTTCTTAGAACCCTTGCGATATTAAACTAGACAGTAGTCAGTCTCTTAATTTTACCATTTTTAGCACGAAAGATACGACGGTTCGGTGCTTTGCTCAAGAACATTTATTTTTAAGAGTCAGAAGCTAAGCAATCAGCAACTTCAACAGCTATAAATATAAAACAGAAGATTACAAAAATTCCAAACAATAAATTTGGAAAAAGCTCAAGTTATCACCACAATAAAATTGGACAAAACAAAAAGTAAGTACGGCGACGCAACGTGTTGTAAAGTAACAATGAAAAATGACGGTCGCCAAGTTGATACGAATTTGTCCCACCTCAGTGACAAAGTTAGGCAAAAGTGGCTAGATTTATCGATGGGGGATCTCACCGGCAAAATGCTGGCAACACCCTACACTGAGTTAAAAGCCGTGAAGTTGGGAAATCGAAATGAGTTTACTATCTGCAATTCATAGCTCAAACTTGAGCGCGGCTGACATTTTGAGAATGGAGTCTGATGTTTATTTAAGTTGTACTCAAGTTATGTGAAATTGTTTTAAGAGCAAGAAGTAAGTTTATATTTTAGATTAAAATACGCGTTTGAATCACTTACGTTTGCAGGTTGGTCACACAGCGGAGCTGGTAGCACAGCGAGGTAATTTCGTAATACTCGTACACTATCAAATCAAATCAAATCATTTATTTTTGCAAACATGGCTAATTAGTACATAGATGCTTTCTTAAAATGTAGTCCTCAATATTGGGGCATGCAAATAATATTCAATTTCAAAATTAAACAAACATTCTATTGATATTGAATATATATAAATGTCAATCATGACAGTTCAACAACATTCATTGCGTTACTTACGTTGTTGAGCAGACAAATTTTTAGGACACATGAAGCAATGGATTAGCAATATACTTCAAAATTATTCTAATTGTGATTCAAACTATGTTACGCAATAAGGGTGCTGACCTAAGTGCCGGCTAGCAGCTTTTTCCTTATTATCACGACGCAAATCGTCTCATTACATTACTGCAACTGACTTCACAAAAACTACAATCTTGTCCCCCAATTCTCCGACGCCCGACACGTTACTCGGCTCACAAGATGGCGTCTATAACGCAAAACTTTATGGGAATACCATCAACACGGCGCAAATCGTCGCCTGTCGACTGATTGGCCATTATGCAAATCTCACACTAACAACGCCCCCGGAGGCGCCTTGCATATTTTACCGGATTATACCCATAACGCCAATAAGTGATGGCAACCGACCCGTTAGATGTTTGCGTTATTGTGTGATGTATGCCCCAATGATTTGGGGGATTGAACTGTTATATTTTATTAATGGCTCCGAGGTTTTTGTGGGAAAATAAATGGTTTTTGTATGCGTTTTCTGGTTGAAGAAACTTGCTATTTATCATGTTTGGGTTCTATTCTGTTTATGTTTGCTACAGATTAGAGTTGATTTCTGTATCCTTTCCTCTTAGGTAGTAAAGACAGAAGTTGGTGTGTAACCCGCGGTATTTTTAAAGATACCAGTTACAACAGACAAAATTACTTAGAATTATGTATTTTCACATAATTATCCCGTGATGCCAGCCTGGATGTAGCGGCTTGAATGCCAATTTCCATGCAGAAATACGTGCATTCATGTTGAAGAATTTATTACGAATGCTTGTTTACAACTTCTATCGTTAATCATAAGCAGGTGGGAGGTCTAATGATTCAAAGTAACTACATAAGAACAATTTTAAAAACATGGTGTCTTTCGCCATGACTCGCAAAATCATAGTTTTGCTTTGATTTAACGCAAAATACGTTAGCCTTACATTATATAAATCCCATAGATACAAAACTAAAGGGAGAGGTATGTCCCGGCTTAAGGTCGGGATGTTAAACAAAATAAAGCTGATCCTTTACTTCTGGATCAGCGGGCAAAAGAATCGATTCGCACACATCCTTACTGTGCGGTCATGAGAACAGCGGATCCTACCGAAATGCTGACTATAAAATAATGGCATGCACAGCCATTCTATGTATGTTACTAGACTAGACAGCACGGAGGTTTATTTAATGACTGTAAAAAAAAATGATGAGATAGATGATGATAGATGATAGATGATAGATGCTCACATAATAGGTTTCAATGTGTAGATGTTCATGGTGTGAAATCTTCCGGGCTACTAGTTCAGTTAGGTGTAGGTACCACAAGACTCAACACTTGGTCCATTTTTATTCTTAGCATTCTATACAGGGTCAAATTAAATTAGCTAGCGAAACTCCGCATACGTGATGGGTGTCGATATGCAGATTGCAGGTGCACATTTTTTTTTGTTTGTTAATTTTCACAGATTTATTTTATCTTGTTAAGTTCTTGAAAAGTATTATATTTACTGCTTTAATTTATTGTGAATGTGAGCACTATGTGGGTCTTTTTTTTTTTTTTTTTCTTTAAATATTTTCCTATTATTTTATGCTTTTTCTCAGTTTTAATGGTGGTCTGGCATTTTGAGCACTTTATGAGGCCTACCCAAATGTACTTTCTTTGGTATTGTTCGTCGAGTCGTTGAGCTCCTTAAGTCTTGAGTCGAGCTGCACGATTACGACAAATGCTTGCACTGATTGGACAGGTCCACTCAAAATTGTGTGGTTCTTTCCTCAAAAGACCATTTCAGACACAGATCTACATGGTCCTCACATGATCTGACCAAGATTATGTCTGGACTTTAAAAGAGACTTTGACCCCTGAGTTTGTTTCGCCATTTCTTCTCACGGGTAGTCACATAGGAAATGTCGACTACATCTAGCTTATTTTTTACTTTTTAATATGACGTGTAAAAGTGATTCCGATATCCTATTTACAGAATAAACGAACTCAAACTCAAACTCAAAGCATTTATTTCAATTAAACCATTTACAGGCACTTTTGAATTGTCAACAAGTCGGTCAGTTACAAATATGAAGCTAGTTGCCCATTCCAAATAGTAGGTTCCTATGGAGAAGAACGGGCAAGAAACTCCACAGACACTCTTTTAAAATAAAATATTTGATACAAAGTATTGGTTACATCATTCTTATTGAAAATATACATGTGAGAACGATGCAAAACGTCAGAAGCGTCCGTGATAAAAAAAAACAATTCAAAACTAAAATAATTAAAAATAAGCCGTGGCAGCTAAGAGATGACCAGTCCCAACTGACAGCGCCCGTTCACGAACATGACGCATGGATCAGCACCATTCAGCTCAACCATTTTGAAGGGAGCTAAATGATCCAACACACACGCCATCATCAGCGAGACATCTGAGTGAGCATGACATACTCTCAGCTGCCAGGACATATTCAAGTCAATGAAAGACATATTACCCGGTAAATGGTAGCTCTATTGTACATAGTACTCACACCTGTGTTATGCAATTATATAATACAAAGGTGATTGAGTTTATACAATGAAAAGATAGTCTTACAATCTTCAGCAGCTCCAACAGTATTTTCAAATGTTAATCAATTAGTTGACGTTGTGGAGCAGGACCAGCATTGAGCCAAGCATTTCTATCAGCGATGTAATCCCCATGCCTGCTTGCATAGTGTGCGTTTTATACAAGATTTGAATTTCGTCTCATTCAGTTGAAGTATGTGGGGAGGAATTTTATTATAACATTTTAAACAGTACCCCATGAAAGATGAGTCTACTTTAGCCAGACTGAAACCTGTTTGAGCTAATAGATCCCTACTTCTAGTACTATAATTATGTCTTTCGCCTCTTTTACTAAAAAGATGTAAATTTTTTCTTACGTACATGCGATACGATTTCATTTCATTTCATTTCATTTCAATACCCATCCCGGGTATCAAGAACTTAACAAGATAAAATAAAATAATAAAATAGATTTTCTCAATTCATACTTCCAGTAAGAACATTACCAGAGGTTGGCCTCAAAAAAAAAGCATCAAATCTTCTTCATTTTTATTTTTTCATGTTTAGATATACGAGCATTCAAACCGGATCTAACTGAATGTACCGGACTCCGACACGCATGATGGTGAATACAAGAAACACTACGAAGAGGCAAAAAGAACTCGAAGCCGAGGCTGAACAGCGTCAGCCCAAGCAGGAGCCACCATCGCTTAATCTAGTTCACGCCGAAGAATCGCCGTTACCTGGAAAATCACATGAACACACGAAGAATATCTCTGACAAAACACTTACTATGGAAGTGGGCAGTGTGAGTAAAAGTGAGAAAACCATCTCCCAGCAGAAGAGTTACTGTTCGGGCGCCTCCGACCACTCGGCAATCTTCGGCTGCTGTCGTGAGCCAGCGGAAGGTGGCGGGCGGCGGCGAGAGGTGCGGCGTGCGGGACGCGGGCCGTCGGACTACTCCACTACCGATCTCCGACGACGACACGCGCGCGCACTCCATACGCTTACCAACGTCAATATTTCTGAACCTATTTCGGATTACATATAAGTTTAAAGTCTATTGCTTTTTATTAGTAAAGTCCTTAGTTAGGTCCCTAACAGTTACCCAAAACGTCAATACTCAATACTCAATACTTTTATTGTATTCCACATGTAGATATTCTTAGGTGGTAAACTTACAAAATAAGTGAGTTAGGAGAGAGGAAGCATTTGTTATTATACAAACATTACTTAGCAAAACAACTGTATTAAAATAATGATGTAGGTATTTTGCAAGATACATAAAATATAAACAGGTAAAGAGATGTAGGTACTATTAATTAATAAAAACAAGTAAAATTTTAAGTTATGACTTTATAAGTCTATCACTTAGATACTCGTTTATCGAGTATTAGCCTTTACTTAGCAAAAATTCTCTAAGTTTCTTCAAAAATATGTTAATTTTCTCTTCTTTTGCGGAGTTTCACTAGCTAATTTAATATGACCCTATATAAAGGTTATCTGTGACGTTGTACTGTTTGCAGATGATACCTGTCTTATTTATAAATTAGACTGGAATAGATAAAATGTTGACGACGTAAACAGTGCACTTATTTTTCTTTATTGTTCGGGTGGGAAATTATCAAATAACTTCTCCCGCTCTGGGCGGAGCGGGAGGGCGTGCCAGACTTTTACTGACTAAAACCCACCCGTGTTCCTTCCGTTGCCTGTATGCCAGGGCCACGAAATCCCTTTCGGACAAACTCGCAACCCTGGCAGGCATTGGTCCTAACGGACCCCGTCAGTTAGTGCTGACATCTCTTTCAGGCGCGCGTGGAACACAACGCGCTGTCGACCCGGGCCTGGTCTTTAGCGGACGGCGAGCTACCCATCGCTCACCGTCCGCAGGCCCGCGCCTACGGTGGCCGGAAATCGGCTTGCTACTCCCGACGCCCGGGGCGTCTCCTGCGGCGACTAAGGGCACGAGGGCGCGAACTTTGCCTCACCCTCACGCATTCCACCTCCTCCTTCGCTAGCATTAATGGTTCGCAGAAGGAGGTGACGGCCCCCTATGCACTCTCGCTTCGCATCATGGCCTAAACTAGGGCCGGACGCGAGATCTCGCCGCCGCCGATCGCCTCCGTGAGGTCACGGCGGTGCTCCGCCCAAGCTGGGCAGACCTCCACCGTATGCTCCACCGTGTATAGCATAAACAGTGCACTCTCAATGGTTTCGGACTGGTTTACGACAAATAACTTAGATCTCAATGCCATGAAAACGAAATGTATAAAGTTCGCCTTAATACCGAATATTAGAAATCTAGGTCCCAACATCGTCATAGATAAAGAGGTGCTTGAAACTGTAGACTCAGCAGTTTTTCTTGGGTATAACAGTAGATGCCCAAACTCAGTGGGGCCCACATATATCAAGCCTAGCGGGAAGGCTAAGTTCAGCCGTCTACGCCACCACGCGCCGCCATCAGGAAAGTAAGACAAAATAAATGGACGTTGATACAGCTCAATTAGTCTATTTTACTTATTATCATAGCGTTATGTCCTAAGGTATTCTGCTGTGGGGCAAAGCCGCTGACATTCAATATATTTTTATTTTTTTTGAAGAACGAACTGTTCGAGAAATTTACCAGCTTGCTGAGAGTTTATCTGAGAGATTTTTTAAAGATATTGCTATTCTCAGGGTGGCATCACAATTCATCTTCGCCAACATCTTATAATTATAACGTTATGCAAAATATACACTAAACACAATGATATTCACCATATTAACACCAGAAATAAGGACAAATTACGTGCTCCATTTCACCGGCTTCATAAGACTCATAACTCATTTGTTGAACTTGTTATAACTTTTAACTGAACAGACAGCTGTGCTGCTGGGGAGTAGTTGCGCCACTTCTTCCCAGCTAAAGCACCAGCAAGCAGAAGTGGTGAAGGGTGGGTGTTTTCGGGAGACTGTCTTATCTAATTTTAAAGTGCTGATTGAGCTGACTGGGCCTAGTTTGAATAAATGACTTTTGTTTTTGATTTTACAAAAAGACCTGTGGTTACTTTATTTGCGTATGATGTTGTGGAGTCTTTCACAACCGTAATTTTTCCACCTTCCTGATTATAATAACATCACCAGCTTTTTGTTTTCCTGTAGTAGGTTTCTAATTTCTCAACATTTAGCCACTATATCTTATCGAAGATTAGAGAGACTGCTGAGGAGATGCTTCTTAGGACATCAAAAATAGGTAAATCAACCAAATATATATCATATTTGTGATCTCCTGTGTGGGTCCCAATAAATAACTTTTTTTCTTTCAAATAATTCTTCCCGACTCGCTGGCTTCATTACCACAACCTTGAGATTACATAGAACTTGATTTATCTAAAGCAGCCATCGTTGGAACCATTGACAACATCCGTTCTGGATCACCACGATTATTTATCAACGTGCCCTTGTTAACGGTACAAACCAATTGGTTTATTTACATTTTCAGGGTTGAATAGTCAGGAAGTTATTTTGATATCGATCGCCAAGGAAGTCGGTAGAAGTTTGAGTACTTTGAATTGTATTTTCCTGCAAAACATGAATACGCATATACACATGTAAAGATGACCATTATTTTGCTTAAATTACTGTGAATCCGACATTCAAAAATACACAAGGATGAGTCCACTGGTATTAAGGTAAGGAACCATTCTGTGGTGGCATTGTGACAATACTGACTAGTATATTTTAATGTCCACTATCCTGTATCCAGTGATTCCCTTGCCCTAGAATACGCCCTACGCACACACGTGCACGGTGTTAACACGTTTTCGATGTAAAAAAAATCGTAGTAACTTAATTCATAAAATATTCTTAAACATCCAAATATAACGAGATGGAAGGTAAATATTATTAACATTTCCCGTCACATTAAAGGGAATTAGATTATAAAAACTCGACTCTTCGCTGTTAAAGTGCTGGGTTTTAAATTTTTTATTTATTTACCTCATATTTCCGACCGTCCACCATTTACCTTACCTTACCTATAGATACATATAAACGTCGATTTCAGTCTTGCTAAGTTTTTTATTAATTCGCCAAATAGTCAAACTGCTGTAGTCAGAGACATAATCATAAGCATCATGTTAACATAAAAAGTTTTTTTTTTATAATATCTAGCATTTTCTCGCGGCTTTGCCCGCGAGGAGGTCGGAAGTTATATGTTTTCCCGGGATGAAAATTCTATGTCCTAACCCAGATCATGTTCTACCTGTACGCCAAATTTCATTGAAATCCGTTCAGCTGTTAAGGCGTGAAATGGTAACAGACAGACAGACCGACGGACAGACAGAGAAACGTTCAAATTTATAATATTAGTAGATGTGCACTTAATGTATAACAGGTAATTATAAGGAATTATTAAAAATAAAAAACATTGTAGAATACGTATGGAAGCAAAAGACATGTTGCGCCGACCCCAAATAAATTGGGATAAGGGCAGGAGAATGACGATAATGATTTTAAAAAAAAATGGAAAATATTACATCTTCTTAGGAAAATCAATAAATATTTTTTTAATGCTTATTCCGGTTCGACAATGTTGTTTGTGTATATTCTGTACATTATCATACATTTCTAAGCTTCCGTGGCAAGTACTGTATTGGATTTGAGATATCCTTTGTGACATTCGTATCTGCTTTGTCATAGAAGTCAAGCACGCAGCCGAGTGGCACTGCTCTTGTTGTGTTTAATTGAAGATGATTAAGAACCTACTCTTGATCTTAAAACATAGAATGCAAATTAATATATAATTATATCTGTCTAGGCTTGACGGATGGTGGTACCTTCTAACCATTTTATGCTAGTAACTCTAAAACCACGTTTTACTTAAGTGCCTAAATCGAATTGCTACTTCTTATAGGTAAGGGAATTATGAATGCTTAAAACTAATCGTATTCATTAAGGCAACTGCTTAGTATATATTGTAGAGACGTATTAAAAGATTCACGTGTGACCGCAATTAAATTACTTTACTTGTAGATACTGTAGACCAAGGATTACCAATTCATTTTATTGGGGATCCGTTTCTAAAATAATATGACTGTCGCCGCGGTCCGTTTACTGGACAATCACTAACAACCTGTTAAAAATATCAGCGAAGAAAACGAAAAGACTATTTTTAATTAAGTAATAAACAAATAATAGGTATGTAATGAACAAAAATAACAAACTGAGTAGGTACTTAATTGTTGGTAGTCGACTTGAATATGCAAAAATGAATCGATTCTTACTTTCTGATAATGGCAAAGCTGTCACTCAATGTTTAATATAAAACCGACAACAACCCTCAGTTAGTTTTTCCAGTGCTCACCCAGCTCTCAACCAGTAGACCAAGCTCACCTCGCTGAAGACGACGCCGAAGTCGAACGTAGAGCCTCTTTCCCTCCGGTTGAAGACCCTGATTGTCCTCTGCCTCCCGTCACCCCAGACGAAGTGCACGATATCATCAAGGGTCTTAAATCCCGCAAGCCCCCGGATCAGACGGTATCACCAATAGGGTGATCCAGCTGTTCCCCGCCCACCTTATTATGCTAATGACCACCATCTTCAACGGTGTTCTTAGTAATAACATTTTTCCTCAAGCGTGGAAAAGTGCCACCGTCATCGGTATCCCGAAACCCGGTAAGCCTAAGACCGAGCCTTCCAGTTACCGCCACATCAGTCTGCTCAACGTCTTTGGCAAAGTCTATGAGAGGCTTATTTATAAGCGTCTCAGAGAGGCTTATTTTTAAGCGTCTCAGAGAGGCTTATTTATAAGCGTCTCAGAGTCTGCTCGCAGACGACACGGCCATCTACTACACCGGCCTCAGGCAAGACCAGATTTCCCGTACCCTCCAGACCGAAGTCGACAGACTCGGTGCCTGGTTTAGGAAGTGGAGAATCGAAATCAACCCTGATAAGAGGAGGGTAAACCCGCCCTTCCCCGACTGATCACCATGTTCGGTAAGCCTATCCCTTGGGAGAAGCGAGCCAAATATCTAGGTGTGATCCTCGATCATCACATTTCGCAAGCAGTTCATGAAGCGCATTACGAGGCGTTACTTCGATTCCGCGGATAGTCATCGCAACCCTCTGGTTGTGCAGGCCGCTAGTTACAGGCTTTCTCAAATTAGTCAGACTCCGACCTAAGCATACTCTTACCGACCCAAATGACCCAATCACTCTCCTCCAGGAAAGCAGTAGGGCTACCAGTACAGTGCACAAATAACACAGACCGACATTCCGTCCTCGCCGCCGAGGTACCACGCGAAGTCCCAGACTAAATGTTCCCCCCCCCCCGTCCCTTGCAAGTCGAACCGCCAGCCGCCCGCGCCGAGGAGGAGTGCGCCGTAGCATAAATAGCCCTGATAATAATAATGATTTAAACTTTTATCCAGCCTGACCCAACTTGCTGTTCCCCAACGACGCCCTAAGCCGAGGTCCGTACCCCACAGGACGTCGGCGGAGGTGCCCTTAGTGCGCAGTCGTTTAGTTATAATATATATTTTCGCCCCTGGCTTTAAGCTCAACCTTAAGGCAATCAAGCCAGGCCTCTCAAGGCCAACTACGAGACGCCATTCACAAAAAAAAAATTGATGTATCTGTCTGAAGTCTGAAATAAAGTTGGCGCAAGCTAAAACTAATTTTTTAACACTAGCTTCCGCCAGCGGCTTCGCCTGCTTGATATCATTATAAATTATTATTAGTAGTTTTTGAGTTTATTCATTACAAAGAAAAATACAGAGTACTAGTACAAACCTTTTCTCTTTATAATATTAGTGTAGAAGTGTAGATTAGGTTTTAGTTATAAATTTTACTGTTTACTTAAGGTCCGCACAAAATAGGTCAGCGGTCCACGCCCGGACAGCGGTCCGCTATTTAGTGACTCCAGCTGTAGACCGGCTGTAGTACTCGCTCGGTTCTTATTCATTTGCAACTGGTTAGGCTAGAAGTCGACCCAAAGGCTGCACTGATATCGTTAACTACAGAACTCGGAGCAAGACTCCGTAATCTAAGCCCGAATGAAGAACATCACAAAGGATATCAAATCCCCATCCTCAGCCGTATTAGTTGTCACAAAACTTTTTCCTCCAGTTAGCTTAACAAGGAGAAACTTGTAACAAGCGTCAAAGGGCAACACTAAGTCAAAGACATCGTTATATTTTTAGCTCTCTTTTATAACCAAAGCGGTAACTTTATCTTTTGAATTCTTTGTTGAGTTTGTTTGTCCGTTGCAAGCATTTTTCAACCGGTCTCGATGTTTACTTTTCGAGTTCGTATCCCAGGATATGATAGGATCAAAGTGGGATTTGAAAATATTTGAATGGACATCGGAAATGACATCAAAGGTTTACGAAAAAATATGGAAAGAATTTACGTACTTAGATAACAAAATAATCATTATTTTAACTAACAATAGCAAATTCTGCAGAATTTAAAATTACATAATACAGTCCAAAAACGCCCGCCCTTCACCACTTCCTAGTGCTTTATCGGGGCTGAAGGAGTGGCGCATCTACTCCCCCAGCAGCACAGCTGTCTGTTCAGTTAGAAAAAATTGATTCTATACAATAATATTATATGTAAAATAATTTACATTACGCATCACATTAAATTAAATTATTTGCCATATGTTAGCTAGCACACGCCAGCCAATATACCAACAAAAAAAATCATCAACAACTATAATCAAGCAGAAACAAAAAAAAATCAAACTAAAAACGTAAAAAGAACTTAATACCTAAATAAAAGCCTCCAGGCATAAAGGGCGTGCCCGCTTACATAAAGCTATAGTAGTAACTCGAGGTAAAAAATGATAAACTAGCACAATCGAAGTAAATAAATAAACAGTGATTTAGTAATAACAATAACAAAACTGCAAGCAAGACGACCAGTCACCACAAGCAGCATCCGTTCATGAGCATAACGCAAAGATCAAGGAAGCAACCCAACCTCCGACGTTACCGCAAGCAGTGGCATTTAAAGGAGCATGATGAACTTGCTGCCGGTTGCTCAAGCAAGAATAATAATTATGTTCAATTGTCGAGGTCGCTAGCTAACCCACTTATTGCAATACAACTCATAAAAAACCTTGTAATGAGTAGATTATGTCACTATTATATGAAAATAAAATGACTTCTACAGTCAAATAAAATAAACAATTATATAATATCAACACATAACCTGTCAGTAGGTAAGCTAACTCTAGAGAAATAACATACACATTGTCTCGAGTTAATCACAGCGACTAACTAATCTTATCGTTTAGGTAGTCGTTGATAGAATAGTATCTTTGAACAAAGATTGGATTTAACTTTAAAAGACAAATTTAGCAAAACAGAGGGTAGCTTGTTATAAAAAATTATACCAACTCCAACAAATAAGTTATGAACCTTATGAAGCCGGTGAAATGGAGGACGTTATTTGTCCTTATTTCTGGTGGTAATATTGTGAATATCACTGTTGTTAGTATATAAGTGTATATTTTGCCTAAAATATCATTACAATGTTGGCGAAGATGAAGTGGTGCCAGCGTTCATCTTTTTAGCTGAAAAACGACCACTGCTGGCCATAGGCCTCCCCACCACGCATAATCACGCATAATTGCCACGCAACGCTTTAGATAAGTACCGCAACTAATTCGTTAATTCGCGTAAAATGGCCGCAACAGCTAAGGGACTATATATTTATACATTTCGTCTTCGTGGCATTGAGAAATAAGATATTTGTCGTAAACCAATCTATAACCATTGAGACTGCATTGTTTACGTCATCTAAATCTTGTCTATTCCTGTCTACTTTAAAAATAAGAGAGGTATCATCTGCAAACAGTACAACTTCACAGATACCCTTTATAAAGAATAGTAAGTCATTGATATACACTAAGAATAAGAATGGACCCAGTATTGAGCCTTGAGGTACATCTAACTGAACTGGTAGCCTGGAAGATTTCACACCATTAACATCTACACACCTACTATGTAAATAAAAATGTATTACTTTGAGAGCTTCTTTCTGGCCACCGTAATGATGTAGTTTACGCAAAAGCATGTCATAGTGAATAATAATAATAATAATAATAATAATAATAAGCTCCCTAAACAACCACACGTCCTGATTGACCATCTAATCACGTGGGGGGCGGACACACGAATGAGAAATTACTGGCGTGGCTAACGTGGCTCTGGAAACCCACTCAAAATGGAGACTCGTTCAAAAAGAAAACGTATAGGACCGCTGCCCGGGGGCGATCGCCGGGGCGCACTTGGAGCTGACGCTGAGTGTCTCAGCATGCGAACCGTCAGCGGTGAGGAGTTGAACAGGCGGGCTCCCACCGACAAAGATGTTACAGCCGAAATCATTGACGATGGTGACAGACTGACAAACAGGACAGACACCCCTGTAGAACCGTACAGTCCAAGCACACTATCGTACACACCTTCAAGAACATCATCACCATCCATACCATCGTCACCCCCCATAATTAGTTTAAGTTCAGTTCCACAAACTCCGGCCCTGAATGTTGCGCGGGAGGTATCTACCTTCTTACCCGCGTCCACCAAGGCTGGAAAAACAAGAGTTCGTATGAGATGGAGTCAAGATGTAAACCTATTTATCATGCGAACCTATTTATACATTACTAAATTAGAGACTGACATGACCACCTACCGACACCAACTGCATGCACTTTTTACACGACAATACCCAGAAATTACAGTTACAGAACAAAGAATATCAGACCAAAGAAGAGCCATAGTAAGGAATAAACTTCTATCTCAAGAAGTAATAGATCAATTAAAAGAAGAAGTACGAAAACAATTGCTACAGGAAGAATCAGAAAATTCTGTAAACACTAACACTATCACACAAAATACAAACGAAAATAGCCTGCAAGATCAACCACAATCGCTCATCCTATTACAACCTAATTTTGAACCTCAACCATATAATCAATCGCAAACATCACACACATCTACACAAACCGAATCTATAACCTTAACCCTAACGTTAGAAAATGATATTGAGACAGTTGCCGCCGTGAATCAAAACCCGATAACAGATATGTATATACAAGAAATACATGACAAATTTAGAACTACACTAACACAGTACTCTGGGATGGACCCAGCAGCTCGACCAAAACTACCTAAACTCAAATATAGCCCTAAACTTTTCCGCTTAGTTAACTTATTTAATGAAGATATACTGAAACAGTTTTTATCTGATGGCACACAACTGAATGACATACACACCCTTATTTATTGCACAGCAGTTGTTATTTCGGAAGAACTCAACTTTAAAATCACTGAACCCGCAAGAAACACAATACAAAGAGACACGGTCAAACCACCATGGCAACAGAGGCTCGAAAAAGACATTGAGAAATTAAGAGCAGACTGTGGTAGACTTACACATTACATCAACGGTTGCAGATCAAATAAAGTAGTTAAAAGAGTTGAAGCAATATTTGAAAACAATTTTACACACACTAGACACGAGAATAACAATAGAAAGCCTGAAGAGTTTTTAGATACATTAAAACAGAAATTGGCACTTAAAGTCCATAGGCTTAGGAGATATTTGAAAGCACAACAGCGCAAAAAAGATAATGCCGTATTTGCAACGAATGAGAAAATATTTTATAGGAATATACAGAAACCACACACCGATTCAACAACAGAGAAAGACACAGACACACCCTCAAAAGAACACTTAGAAACATTTTGGTCTAACATATGGGAAGAGCAGGTACATCACAATGATAAAGCAACTTGGATTACAGAAGAAGCAAGAAAGTGGATAGCAATAGATGAAATGGAATTTAAAGAGATAACAGAGTCTGAAATTACATATTTAACGGCTAGATTACATAATTGGAAGTCACCGGGTATAGACAAAATACAAAATTTCTGGTATAAAAAGTTAACGATACTACACAAATCCATAGCAAAAAATTTAACAGATATAGTATTAGGAGAACAGAATATACCCGAATTCTTTGCCACAGGAATAACGTACATGCTACCTAAAACTGAATGCACATCAGACCCTTCCCAATACAGACCAATCACATGCCTACCCACAATTTATAAAATACTAACATCAGCAATAACTAATAAAATCAACTCACACATTGAACACCACACTATGATAGCAGAGGAGCAAAAGGGATGCAGGAGAGGCCATATGGGATGCAAAGAACAGTTGGTCATAGACTCTACTATCCATAAACATGCCACCACAAAAAATAGAAACCTACACTGTACTTATATAGATTACCAAAAAGCTTTCGATAGCATCCCACACTCTTGGCTAATACAAATCCTAGACATATATAAAATCAATTCCAAAATAATAGAGTTTTTACGCATTGTAATGACACGTTGGAAAACCACACTTCAGATAAATAATCGTCTCAGCACTCTCATAACTCGACAGATACATATTAGGAAGGGTATTTACCAAGGGGATTCCTTGAGCCCTCTTTGGTTCTGTCTCGCTCTGAACCCCTTGTCTCACTTACTCCATCGGTGTCGGGCTGGATATAATTTAAAAAACAATACCGAAGAAACTATTATCTCGCATCTCATATATATGGATGACATTAAATTATATGCTAAAACCGAAAAAGAAATGAAAACTCTTATAGAAGTGACGACAACATTTAGTCAGGATATTAATATGCAATTTGGATTAGATAAGTGTAGGACATTGCATATTATAAAAGGAAAAGTAAAACCCGGCAACTATGCAGTCAGCGACATCGACACAATAGCAGCTATGGAACCAACAGATCTATACAAATATTTAGGATACAAGCAACTTAAAGGACTCGACCACACAGCAATTAAACAGACACTAAATACAGAATATCGGAGAAGAATTAACGCAGTTTGTAAAACACAGCTATCTGGAAAGCATCTTATAAAAGCCTTGAATACCTTCGCAATACCAATATTGACCTACTCATTCGGAGTAATAAAATGGTCAAAAACTGACATCGAACAATTAGAAAGAATCACACGTACAACACTCACAAAACACAACAACCTACATCCTAAATCTGCGGTCGAACGACTCACAATCAAAAGACAAAATGGAGGGAGAGGCCTAATCGACATACATCACCTTTGGCAGAAACAAATCACTAGGCTAAAAACATTTTTCTACACAAAATCTCACACTAGTAACATACACAAAGCTATTACCTTAAATGATTTTAATTACACTCCGCTTAATTTAAATGACCAAAATATTCAAGATATAGACATAATTGACCCGCAAAACCAAAAAATTGAAAACTGGAAAAAGAAAGTCCTTCATGGTAGACACCCTCATGACCTAGAGCAGTCCCACATAAACAAATTAGCATCAAATAAGTGGCTTAAAATAGGAAGCTTGTTCCCTGAAACAGAAGGCTTTATCATAGCTATACAAGATCAAATCATCAACACCAAAAACTACAGAAAATTTATCATTAAAGACCCTACCATCACAAACGATAAATGCCGCAGATGCCATATTCAATCAGAAACCATACAACATATTACCGGAGCATGCATAACCCTCACACAGACAGACTACACTCACAGGCACAACCAGGTTGCAAACATCGTCCATCAAAAACTAGCACTCAAACACAGTCTCATACAAAACACTAACACTCCCTACTATAAGTACGCACCACAAACTATTCTAGAAAATGACACACATAAACTGTATTACGATCGCGCCATACTTACAGATAGGACCATCCACTATAATAGACCAGATATAACCCTACAGGATAAAATAAGAAAAATCACTTACCTCATAGACATTGCAGTTCCCAACACCCATAACTTACAAAAAACAATCGCTGAAAAAATAAGCAAATACGCTGAGCTCAAAGAAGAAGTTACAAGAATTTGGAGACAAGATAAAGTTTATGTTGTTCCTGTAGTTATCTCCACGACAGGTGTTATTCCCAACCATCTCCTCCGTAGCCTGAAATTAATAGATCTAGAAGAATCCCTTTACATCAATATGCAGAAAGCAGCCATCCTAAACACATGCAGAATCGTTAGGAAATTTATGCAGTTAGACGAAAGTACACTCTCACCATAAAATTCACCACACGCTGCATTTACTTGGTTTTGGCCCGTAAATGTAGCTAAAAACCAGCCTAAAAAGCTGAGAAAAAAAACACTCCCGATAAATAATAATAATAATAATAATAATAAGCCCCCTAAACAACCACACGTCCTGATTGACCATCTAATCACGTGGGGGGCGGACACACGAATGAGAAATTACTGGCGTGGCTAACGTGGCTCTGGAAACCCACTCAAAATGGAGACTCGTTCAAAAAGAAAACGTATAGGACCGCTGCCCGGGGGCGATCGCCGGGGCGCACTTGGAGCTGACGCTGAGTGTCTCAGCATGCGAACCGTCAGCGGTGAGGAGTTGAACAGGCGGGCTCCCACCGACAAAGATGTTACAGCCGAAATCATTGACGATGGTGACAGACTGACAAACAGGACAGACACCCCTGTAGAACCGTACAGTCCAAGCACACTATCGTACACACCTTCAAGAACATCATCACCATCCATACCATCGTCACCCCCCATAATTAGTTTAAGTTCAGTTCCACAAACTCCGGCCCTGAATGTTGCGCGGGAGGTATCTACCTTCTTACCCGCGTCCACCAAGGCTGGAAAAACAAGAGTTCGTATGAGATGGAGTCAAGATGTAAACCTATTTATCATGCGAACCTATTTATACATTACTAAATTAGAGACTGACATGACCACCTACCGACACCAACTGCATGCACTTTTTACACGACAATACCCAGAAATTACAGTTACAGAACAAAGAATATCAGACCAAAGAAGAGCCATAGTAAGGAATAAACTTCTATCTCAAGAAGTAATAGATCAATTAAAAGAAGAAGTACGAAAACAATTGCTACAGGAAGAATCAGAAAATTCTGTAAACACTAACACTATCACACAAAATACAAACGAAAATAGCCTGCAAGATCAACCACAATCGCTCATCCTATTACAACCTAATTTTGAACCTCAACCATATAATCAATCGCAAACATCACACACATCTACACAAACCGAATCTATAACCTTAACCCTAACGTTAGAAAATGATATTGAGACAGTTGCCGCCGTGAATCAAAACCCGATAACAGATATGTATATACAAGAAATACATGACAAATTTAGAACTACACTAACACAGTACTCTGGGATGGACCCAGCAGCTCGACCAAAACTACCTAAACTCAAATATAGCCCTAAACTTTTCCGCTTAGTTAACTTATTTAATGAAGATATACTGAAACAGTTTTTATCTGATGGCACACAACTGAATGACATACACACCCTTATTTATTGCACAGCAGTTGTTATTTCGGAAGAACTCAACTTTAAAATCACTGAACCCGCAAGAAACACAATACAAAGAGACACGGTCAAACCACCATGGCAACAGAGGCTCGAAAAAGACATTGAGAAATTAAGAGCAGACTGTGGTAGACTTACACATTACATCAACGGTTGCAGATCAAATAAAGTAGTTAAAAGAGTTGAAGCAATATTTGAAAACAATTTTACACACACTAGACACGAGAATAACAATAGAAAGCCTGAAGAGTTTTTAGATACATTAAAACAGAAATTGGCACTTAAAGTCCATAGGCTTAGGAGATATTTGAAAGCACAACAGCGCAAAAAAGATAATGCCGTATTTGCAACGAATGAGAAAATATTTTATAGGAATATACAGAAACCACACACCGATTCAACAACAGAGAAAGACACAGACACACCCTCAAAAGAACACTTAGAAACATTTTGGTCTAACATATGGGAAGAGCAGGTACATCACAATGATAAAGCAACTTGGATTACAGAAGAAGCAAGAAAGTGGATAGCAATAGATGAAATGGAATTTAAAGAGATAACAGAGTCTGAAATTACATATTTAACGGCTAGATTACATAATTGGAAGTCACCGGGTATAGACAAAATACAAAATTTCTGGTATAAAAAGTTAACGATACTACACAAATCCATAGCAAAAAATTTAACAGATATAGTATTAGGAGAACAGAATATACCCGAATTCTTTGCCACAGGAATAACGTACATGCTACCTAAAACTGAATGCACATCAGACCCTTCCCAATACAGACCAATCACATGCCTACCCACAATTTATAAAATACTAACATCAGCAATAACTAATAAAATCAACTCACACATTGAACACCACACTATGATAGCAGAGGAGCAAAAGGGATGCAGGAGAGGCCATATGGGATGCAAAGAACAGTTGGTCATAGACTCTACTATCCATAAACATGCCACCACAAAAAATAGAAACCTACACTGTACTTATATAGATTACCAAAAAGCTTTCGATAGCATCCCACACTCTTGGCTAATACAAATCCTAGACATATATAAAATCAATTCCAAAATAATAGAGTTTTTACGCATTGTAATGACACGTTGGAAAACCACACTTCAGATAAATAATCGTCTCAGCACTCTCATAACTCGACAGATACATATTAGGAAGGGTATTTACCAAGGGGATTCCTTGAGCCCTCTTTGGTTCTGTCTCGCTCTGAACCCCTTGTCTCACTTACTCCATCGGTGTCGGGCTGGATATAATTTAAAAAACAATACCGAAGAAACTATTATCTCGCATCTCATATATATGGATGACATTAAATTATATGCTAAAACCGAAAAAGAAATGAAAACTCTTATAGAAGTGACGACAACATTTAGTCAGGATATTAATATGCAATTTGGATTAGATAAGTGTAGGACATTGCATATTATAAAAGGAAAAGTAAAACCCGGCAACTATGCAGTCAGCGACATCGACACAATAGCAGCTATGGAATCAACAGATCTATACAAATATTTAGGATACAAGCAACTTAAAGGACTCGACCACACAGCAATTAAACAGACACTAAATACAGAATATCGGAGAAGAATTAACGCAGTTTGTAAAACACAGCTATCTGGAAAGCATCTTATAAAAGCCTTGAATACCTTCGCAATACCAATATTGACCTACTCATTCGGAGTAATAAAATGGTCAAAAACTGACATCGAACAATTAGAAAGAATCACACGTACAACACTCACAAAACACAACAACCTACATCCTAAATCTGCGGTCGAACGACTCACAATCAAAAGACAAAATGGAGGGAGAGGCCTAATCGACATACATCACCTTTGGCAGAAACAAATCACTAGGCTAAAAACATTTTTCTACACAAAATCTCACACTAGTAACATACACAAAGCTATTACCTTAAATGATTTTAATTACACTCCGCTTAATTTAAATGACCAAAATATTCAAGATATAGACATAATTGACCCGCAAAACCAAAAAATTGAAAACTGGAAAAAGAAAGTCCTTCATGGTAGACACCCTCATGACCTAGAGCAGTCCCACATAAACAAATTAGCATCAAATAAGTGGCTTAAAATAGGAAGCTTGTTCCCTGAAACAGAAGGCTTTATCATAGCTATACAAGATCAAATCATCAACACCAAAAACTACAGAAAATTTATCATTAAAGACCCTACCATCACAAACGATAAATGCCGCAGATGCCATATTCAATCAGAAACCATACAACATATTACCGGAGCATGCATAACCCTCACACAGACAGACTACACTCACAGGCACAACCAGGTTGCAAACATCGTCCATCAAAAACTAGCACTCAAACACAGTCTCATACAAAACACTAACACTCCCTACTATAAGTACGCACCACAAACTATTCTAGAAAATGACACACATAAACTGTATTACGATCGCGCCATACTTACAGATAGGACCATCCACTATAATAGACCAGATATAACCCTACAGGATAAAATAAGAAAAATCACTTACCTCATAGACATTGCAGTTCCCAACACCCATAACTTACAAAAAACAATCACTGAAAAAATAAGCAAATACGCTGAGCTCAAAGAAGAAGTTACAAGAATTTGGAGACAAGATAAAGTTTATGTTGTTCCTGTAGTTATCTCCACGACAGGTGTTATTCCCAACCATCTCCTCCGTAGCCTGAAATTAATAGATCTAGAAGAATCCCTTTACATCAATATGCAGAAAGCAGCCATCCTAAACACATGCAGAATCGTTAGGAAATTTATGCAGTTAGACGAAAGTACACTCTCACCATAAAATTCACCACACGCTGCATTTACTTGGTTTTGGCCCGTAAATGTAGCTAAAAACCAGCCTAAAAAGCTGAGAAAAAAAACACTCCCGATAATAATAACGTTTATTTCAGGCGACACAGGCCCATAGAAAAATACCTTAACCTAAACATACATATTGTAATATAAACAAAACTTGTGTTAATAAAAAGGCTTAAGACTATGTTAGTAGCACTTCACTTTGCACTATATTAAATTGTGCTGATCTGTGGAACTTGTCCGCGGAAGTGACGGAATACCACGTCCTGCGGCCAAAAGTCTTCTTCCATGACGAGGGGCAGATAACAGTTCGGTACACGCACTACGAACGCCTTGAAGTTGACGTTTCGACGCGACTCCAGTAACTGCACCCTCGGCGTGTACCTCGTCTTTTGGCGCACGTACTCCACGATGTCCTCCGCCTTAGTGGTGTAGTGCAGGCGGGAGATGTACACCGGCGTGTTCGGCTTTGCGGCACGCAGGCTCACTTTGGGCCCCGTAGGAGCTTTGCCGCAGCGGTTCTTGTTAGTTCGCGATCGGCGCTTTCTTCTTTGCACCGTCACGAAACCTTCATCATTAGTAGCCCTATTTGGCGCCTTTTCTGGCATGGGCTTGATACTAGGAGCGCCAGGGGCACTCGCGGTGACGCTAGCGAAATCCCTTTGTAGGGGTTTCACCTGGGCTGCAGACACTGGCAGCGGGATGGGGCTCGGGGCTCGGGCGGCGTTGCGTGGAGGAGCCGCCGTAGCGAGCACGGAGCTGCAGGGAGCGCCGGAAGCGGCGGGGTGCTCTGCAAGCTCAGCAATCGACGGATGCGCTGGCGACGAAACTGCTGACGCGGAATTCGACGACGATATATCGAGGCCGGCTCCGCGACACGCGTTCACGTTTGACGCATCGACAGGTGACCTAATTACCGCCACACTGTTGCGCAACTCGCTAACTTCTTTGCGCAAATCAGCGACGGTGTTTTGGGATGCATCTAACTTCGTTAGCACATCCGCGAGGCGGGCCTTCAAAAAGACAATGTCCTTCAGAAGGCTCGTTACATCGACGTGGTCGAACGTGACGGGAGGAAGCTTGTGGAGCTCCTTCGCCACAAACGTTGGCACATCGTCTGGGTCGGTCTCCTTGAACAGCGTGATTATATCTTGCAGACTCCTCCTAGTCCCGTCACGCCGGCGGGACACCATCTGGTCGCGCTTATTCAGCACACTGAACAACAACAGCTTGGCAGCAGCTATGTCATCCTCGCTGAAGTTCGTTGCGCAGATCTGGACAGCAGACACCTCGCCCATCACATCCAGCTTCTGCTGCAGGAACGCCAGCAGCTCATTCGCCACTAGTTCATTACTCATGGCGGGTAATTTACGAGCGACAGCTTGCACCGCGCTAATCGAAATAAAGAATACGCGTCCGCATCGGAACGCAGCACAAGCGAGACTGCCGCAGACTGCTGCTGCTGGCGGAGACTGCTGTAGTGAATGCATTCAAAGGTTTTGGTGAGATCACAGAAAAACTTCCTGAACGTTGCCCAGTCGAGTCGGATTCGATAATTGATCTCTTTCTGAAAGTTGGACCTACCTAACTGGATAGTTTGTCCTAGGTAAACATAATTGTCCACAACGTCGAGTGTATTGCCTTCGATCTTCCTGGAAGTCTCTGTTACGAGCTACCCTTGTTTCATAAAAAAAAATTGACGAATTATCACTTCCTAAACAATTTTCCGCATAATTTCATTTACCAAATTATTACTTACCAAATAAACTCTTCACAAATAATTGTAAAACATAATGTTGTGGAAGCTACGAAATATCTTCTCGTCCCACATCCCGCAGTGTCTTAAGACGAAAGTCTTCGACCAGTGCGTGTTGGCAGTGATAACCTATAGCACTGAAACGTGGTCGCTCACAATGGGCCTTATTAGAAGGCTAAAAGTCATACAAAGGGTAATGGAGAGGGCTATGCTTGGAGTTTCCCTACATGATCGAATCAGAAATCAGGATAACCAAGTAACCGACATAACCCCGAGAATTGCCAAATGTAAGTGGCAGTGGGCAGGGCACACATTGCTCGCAGAACACATTGCCGATGGGGCCGAAAGGTTCTGGAGTGGCAACCACACACCAGAAGACGCGTTGGAAGGCCTCCTACAAGGTGGAGCTTGTGAAGGTCGCAGGAATTCGCGGGAGGAGGGACGCACAGAACCGGTCGAAGTAGCTGTGGTTGGGGTAGGCCTATGTTCAACAGTGGACGTCTTTCGGTTGAAATTATGATACACAAAATAAATAATGCTTACTACTTTTCTACATTTACATGCTGTAGCTACATATCTTCTGTTTCAAATCTTCAATCTTCATATCTATAAAAATACGCATGGGTATGCGTATTTCTATAGATATCTGTTTGCGTTTTTATCTTTTTGTGCTTTGATTTTCTGTTTACACATTTAAATCATGATCCAAAGATTCATAATACCACACGAAAGTATACAATAACTAATAAGTGAGCACTTCATTTACCAAGTAAAATCAAATTGAAAACTCGTGCAAGGAATATTATTAACATCATTTCAAAGTATTTGTGATTGTTAACTGTGAATTTACAACGGCGCTACGCGGCCATCACGGTGAATGAAACTGTCACGTCAAAGTTTGCGTTCACCTCGGGCGCGAACACGTTACACGTAACTAAAGTGTCTGTTTGCCAAGTTTTGAAGTGCGTCTTCATATCTTGGGTGTCTGTTTGTCAGTTGTTATTTAGTGCTGGAGTTCAAGGTTGAGAAGTATATATCTCAGGGATAATTTATTATGTGTTGACACAGGGTGTTGATTAAATTCTCATATCATAATATGGCTTCAATTGAACCTGTATGTAAAAGTTTTTTGTCAGATAATTAAAGTCAGTCATTTATAGGTAAGCCTCTAGTAATACGGAAAGTCATGCTTTGCTTCCTCAGAAAAAGAAGAATGTAACCGAAAAATCAAGAAACTTTCTCAATACAGACCTATTTCTTTATTAAGAATGCTTAATGAAGGAACAAAAATCTCATCAGAGACACTAAATAAATTTATTCTCGAAACTTCGGAAACTGGATCATGTATAATGAAAAATACAAGAGCATGAGGGTGGTGAGATTAAAACTAAACTGTGTAACACAAGATGCGTTAGCTAACGCCGCCTAGCATTTAAGATAAAACTTTTAGAAAGCAGTATGATAATAAATCGTCAAGTTTCCCTTCTCGTTGGCAAGTCTTGGAGCAATGACGGTGACGGACTAGAAGAGATTGAGGGTTAGTTTATACTTACACGGTTTCTTGTTGAATCTTATGTTGAAAACTATCAGTTTAAACCCCACCTTGCCGATAAGATTGGTGTTTTAAACCTAAACAACCAATCATATATGATTGCTGTTTGCTTGGCTGATTGATTGGTTGTTTGATTTTTTTTTATTGGTTTGGTTTGTTGTTTATGAGTGGACATGTAATTGGAGAAGAGGAAGGACAGTTTTTTTTTTCGATATTCTTCTGCAAAATCAATCTGCCTAGCCTTTTCCCAACTATGCTCGGGTCGGCTTCTAGTCTAACTGTATACCAGTATTTTACATGGAGCAACTGCCTATCAGACCTCAGCCGAGAGCAACGGCTTAACGTGCTTTCCGAGGCACAGGGGGTCTCGGTAAGTAAAGATGGTCACCTATCCACGGACCAACCGCGGCAAGCCTGATCAATCTACCAATGCCAGCCTTTTATTGAGTATAGGTATAATTCAATTAATCTTTATTTCAATCTATAATGTACACATACACGTGGTAAATAATAATAAATAGAAACAATTAGGGACCCTGTCCGGCACAAACAAATTTTAAATTAGTAGGAGAGAGGAAGAGCGCTTTAACTATTTTCGTTATTACTAAATATTTAAATTATTACATAACTGTTTTTTTACAACAGTATTAATTATTATATATTCATTAATTTATTTATTTTCTGAATAAAATATGTGTCTGTCAATCTATTTATTTATATTTTACATTGGATTATACGTTATTATTGCTTATTCAATTATTCCTTTGGATAGTTTGTGTTGCAATTAGTGTATAATTTAATATAGTTATATGTATATATATTTTAACTTATTACCTAATTATTTTTATTTACACATAATATTATTATTTAAACTCTGCCCACATTCCGTCCTTTGTTGCTTGTCCTTTATGGCGAAATACTCCTCAGATATCTCCTTTTAACTCCAAGCCATGAGGATTAATTTTATTTAATCCAATATTCATCATAACAGAATGCCTCCCTATGAGTACGAGTAAACCAACCACGTACAATTCAGACAGGCCTCAATTCCACGTACGTCTAGGCACGTCTGCGAGCCAAACTTGATTGATGACAACATAAATTGAGCTGTCATTACTTGCCGCATCCAGTAACTCAACATCCGTCCCCTGCCTTGTCCTACCTTATGACTTAGCAACGGCATAAATTAAGCGCCGGCAAGTAATGGGCAATATTAGAGACAAGGCTGTTTTATTACCATACTTGGGTGCAAGTTTTCTACGTGTCTCCTAGATCGGGCGTTATGCCACCACAGTTTTACTGAACATGTATCGGTTTTCAGATTTATGGGTGAGAGTTTAATTTTGTGGGGTTTAGTGTGTTTTGAATATTTTAGAATAGGTCAGATTTGAATTAAGTCTTCGGTTTGGAATTTATGTTATTTTCTCATGGATTCTGTAGCAAAATTGATCGCAGTTTTATTAGTTACAAACATACAAAGAACAATCCGCCTTCTTTGTTGAAAAAAATGTATCGCAGAAGGCGTCTAGAAAATGAAAATGATCGAGACAAATGTGCAGCAAACTTCTTTACGTCAGTAGCAACATACATTACATACATCAAAACCATGACGTCACCAATGCCAAGCGTGGGGATTTTGGTAACATTCCTTCGTAGCTTCGTTCAGCAACAGGGACAGTAAACCGTATGTAAGTGGTAACAATGTGTTATTGACAGCACCTTTATGTCGTCGCAGTAGCAGTAAGGGTGGTTTTCGTTGTACAAGTGTTACTACTGATTTGCGGTTGACTGTACCTATCCGTAATTTATAGGTACTTACATGCTGAATTGCGTGATAAATAATGAATATTAATATTTTACTTAAAATTAAAAAAGCAATGTTTTATTAATTACAATATGTGTTCATGTATCGTTTTTAACCCTAGATTACTACTCTACGTCGCAGAGGCGCCCGCGTTTTTGATATATTGCTCTCTCTTTTTATCCTTCGCGCGTATGGCATTCACGTTCAAGGACATCTCAGTCATCGCCATTACGTGTCGCAGGACGGTGGTTGCGTTACGGTAAGTGTGCCAGTTTTTTTGATATTACTACCCTTGGCGCTCCAAAGGCGTATGAGTAGTTTGTATGTAAGTTTTGCGTGTATGTATCGAATGCATCTAAAATATATTTTTTGTTACTTTGTTAGTTTTTTTTAGTTAATTACTTCATAATTTACTATTTTTTAAAAGAAGTGTATATACACTAAAAAACAAAAAAAAACCACTTAAACTATTTTAAGTGGTTTTTTTTTTGTTTTTTAATGAGAAGACTGTTTAATTGCCTTAGTTCCTAAAATTTGTTCCTAAGATTTATTTGATTAAAGATTTTATAGTAAAAATATATAAATATTATTTAAAATTGTGTTTTTCTCTTTTTACTAATATACACAATTATAGAAACAGTCAAAATATATCAACCATACTTATAGGTTTTGAATAAAACCATTAGTCAATATGATGCGCCTCTCGGGCGTATGAGTAGTTACTTTGTACCTCGCAACATGAGTAGTAATGTAGGGTTAATAAATAGTACGTTTGCAAGTAACGCAATTAATTTAAACAACCGCTTTATTATAGACATCCTGGGATTTGTGGAATTGATTTCGATGAGCGTTCGGAGAATTGATACTCGTAGTTACATTTATAAAAATAATGAATGACCTATATAGAAACCATTTTTATTTTGCAATAAAAATGCAGTCAGCAATAATAGTTCATAACAATAATATTAGAATATAATAGCTGGCAACACTGGCAAGTCAACAAACGTCTGATTTTTTATATCCCATATTTTCCTTATTTATATATTTTCTCAGCCACATTTTGTCCAAAAAATTCAAAAATACAATAAAACCTTTTAATTTTACCATTATTAACAAGAAGACAATAAACAACTAGAAAATGAAAAAGTTATAAACATATCGAAAAAGCAAGATGACGCTGTCAATTTGACCAACAATCACAATGAAACATGGGATGAAAAACAAAGAATTAACAGAATGTTGACGAGATCAGCAGCTCGCCACGCACGCCTACCACCTCCGGACTCTTCGCTCAGCTCCGCCTCGACGCCGCCGGCACCCAGCACCATCGTGAGCGCTGTGACAACACTGGCCGCGATAGTTGCGTCGAGCTCGAGCGACGAGTATTTTTCCCCGCCGACGTCACCAACACCTGTACGTCGGCAGGGGAGAGGCCGGCCACCGAGGAGCTTGGGACTTAGGAGCCAACCGGCCCCGAGCCGGGTCCCCGCTGCCGGTGGTTGTGTGCAGCGCATGAGATGGACTCAGTCTATGAACGAGAACGTCATGCGCGCATATTACGGGTCTACAGAGGGGGGAACTAACATCACTGCGTACCGTGTTAGGATGCTGTCTCTGTTCACGGAGCTAGAGCCGACCGTCAACGTCTCGGCCCAACGACTGTCGGATCAGGTGCGGGTCATCCAACGCAACCATAGGTTGGACGATGCCGCACTTGATAGGCTGCGCTCAGAAATACTGAGCAACCATATCTTCTAAACTCCGGCACAAACCGCGGCACAAGTGTCAACTATTGACTCAATCCCGCTGCGGTCCAATCATGGCGTTGAAAAAGAAGGATGATAGGGTTGCTACAGTAAGTAGCCAGTGCAACGCCCGATTGAGGAGCGCACTGGAAGATGCGATTCACGAGTATAGGTCAACTCCGACCGAACTTAGACCCCGATTACCACGCCTACCCATGCACAAGAAAAATAGGGCACTAGTGTGTGCCTTGGACTCGCAGCTCATTGAACAGGTTTTCGAGAGCAGCAAGAATCTCGCTGATACACATTTGATCCTGTATTGCGCAGCTGTTGCGGCATGTCGTTTAGCAAACGTCAAGTTCCCAATCTGGGACGGAGCTACTCGACCAAAACCAGCCGTACCAGCCTGGCAATGCAGGATCGAGCGTCGTATTGATGGGGCCAGGGCACTCATCGGTAAACTATACTGCTTCAGGGAGGGCAATACAAGACCACGAGTGATGCGCTTTGTGAGGCGGGCATTCTCGGGGACTGGAATCAGCCCTCGAGCATACATGTCCCATGTCACAGAGCGCATCGACTTCCTGAAGCAGAAAGTTTGTGCATGGGCGAGCCGTATTAGGCGGTATAAGCGGCGGGTTAATCGGTACACGCAGAATTGCATGTTCCAGAGCGATGAAAGGTGGGTATACAGAGCTTGGGAGCGACCTAAACAAAATGAGACAGACTTTTGCTATCCGGATGATGCCGTCACGAGTGAATTCTGACGCAGCATCTGGTCGGTGCCCGTCTGTCACACTGAGGCTGGTTGGATGCGGGATGTCGAGCGAGTGTGTGAGACTATACCAGAAATGGAACCAGTACTGATTACACAATTAGACGTTGCCAAAGCAGTCCGCCCATTACCGAATTGAAAATCACCGGGACCGGACGGACTGCACAACTTCTGGTTGAAATGGTTAATTAGTTCACACACTTGCCTGGCATCTCAGTTCCAGTCATCCTTAAAGTCTGGGTCGCTGCCGCATTTTCTAACAACAGGCGTTACCCACCTGCTCCATAAGTCAGGTAGTCCCGCGGAACCCAAGAACTATAGACCGATTAAGTATTTTATAAACTTCTTACATCTAAAGTCTAAAAATCTCTTCTTACTTTGTAAAGTATTATATTATTTTAATTATTATGAATGTGAGGACTATGTGAATTGTTTTTTTTATTTTTATTCTCAATCAAAAAAATTTTTAATGCAGGTCTGGCAGTTTGAGTACTTTATGCGGCCTAACCAATTGTCCTTTCTTTGGTATTGTTCGTCGAATCGCTGAGCTCCTTAAGTTTTGAGTTGAGCTGCACGATAACTGACAAATGCGTGCACTGACTGGACAGGTCCACTCAAATCTGTGTGGTTCTTTCGTCAAAAGACCATGTCAGACACCAATCTACATGGTTCTCAAATGATCTGACCAAGATTATATCCGTATTTTATATACACATTGACAGTGATTAATTTTATATATACAATGACATGAATATTTACTTTGTTAAGTATTATATTGTTTTAAGTATTGTAAATGTGAAGACTATGTGGGTTATTGTTCATTTTCCTTTTTTTTTCTCATTTAGTTTTTATCATAGTCTGGCAGTTTGAGTGATTTTATGCGGCCTACCCAAATGTCCTTTCTTTGGTATTGTTCGTTGAATCGTTGAGCTCCTTAAGTTCTTAGTTGAGCTGCACGATTACTGACAAATGCGTGCACTGACTGGACAGGTCCCCTCAACCTGTGTGGTTCTTTCGTCAAAAGATCATTTCAGGCACCAATCTACATGGTCTTCACATGATCTGACCAAGATTATGTCTGGACTTTAAAAAGAGACTGTGACCTCTGAGTTTGTTTCGGCCTTTCTTCTCAGAGTAGTCGGATACGAAACGCCGACCTCATCTAGTTTTTTTAAATATGATTGACGTGTAAAAGTGTTTGTACAAACCTACTTACAGAAATAAATCATTTATCATTTATCATTTATTTATCATTATTTATCATCAATTTTGAGAGTGAAAATTAATACGCACATTGACAATAACTCGATTATGTCTGCCTCTCAAAATGGATGTAGGAATGGGTCCCGCGGTACTAAGGAGCTACTCCTCATCAATATGGCCATTAGCCAACAGGTTCGTCGATCCCGCAAGGATCTGTCGACATGCTGGATAGACTATAAGAAGGCCTACGACTCGGTGCCACATACATGGCTCATGAGGGTGCTAGAGTTGTACAAGATAGATGCAACTCTACGCACCTTCCTGATGTCGTGTGTGGGGCAATGGAGGACGGTCCTTCGCTATCCAGGATGTCGACAGATGCAGAGGAATGATGAGCCTGTATGGATTAAGCGGGGAATATTTCAGGGCGACAGTTTGAGTCTACTTTGGTTCTGCTTAGCCCTGAATCCTCTAAGTACACTGCTGGAGGATTCAGGTCTAGGCTATCGGTTGAGGAGAGGAGGTCAGGTCATATCTCACCTCCTCTACATGGATGATTTGAAACTCTTTGCCCCCAGCAAATTGCGACTGATCGAGCTACTGAAGGTAACTGAAACATTCAGTAGCGCCATCAGGATGGAATTTGGTGTGGATAAATGTGCAGTCATGCATGTAAAGCGAGGGGAGATTATGGAATCCGAGGGAACTCAACTCTCGGATTCCATACACCTTAGATCCCCCTCCTCATCTGAAAACTATAAATATTTGGGTATGTCAGAAGCATTAGGGATCAACGTTGCTGACTAGAAGCAATCGTTGAAGGAGCGCTTCTTTGGTCGCCTGAAGAAGGTACTTATTAGTCTTCTTTCGGGCGGGAACAAGGTGCGCGCCTTCAACGGTTGGGTCGTGCCAGTTTTGATGTACTCTTTTGGCATACTCAAATGGACTCAAACCGAGCTGGACGCCCTGGACAAGAGGGTCCGTACACTGCTGACCGCAAACCGGATGCATCACCCACGATCATCGGTGATGAGACTGTACATCCCGCGGAAGTGGGATGGTTGACGTGTGTCGGGCATGCCACCGTCCGGGTGAGTCCATCAGACATATAATCTCTGGTTGTTCTCGTCTGGCTAACGGCGAGTACTTGCACAGGCATAACCAAGTGGCCAGGATAATTCACCAGCAACTTGTTTCGAAATATAAACTTGTGGATTCTGAGGTACCGTATTACAAGTATGTGCCCGACCCAGTTCTCGAAAATGACCATGTCACGTTGTACTGGGATCGGTCTATCATTACTGACAGGACTATTGTCGCCAATAAGTCCGATATAGTGGTGATAGACCGATTAGCGCGCCGCGCAATGATTATCGATGTCACCATTCCACATGACGAGGACCTCGTGAAAGCTGAGAAAGAGAAACAAATTAAATATCTCGACTTAGCACATGAGGTTGTTGACATGTGGAATGTGGGCTCGGCTGTCATTGTGCCGATTGTCGTATCAGCTAATGGCCTGATGGCCGAAAGCCTCGATCAACATCTCTCGAGGCTCTCGTTAGGTGGTGGATCAAGGGCCTGATTCAGAAGGTAGTACTCCTCGATACGGCTCGCATCGTGAGGAGGTTCCTATCTCTGGAGCCCTAACCGCCGGTAGCTTGGACCCTGCTCCCGATACCAGCGAAGCACTATTTTTTATATTTTTAAATGTTTTTATATATTTTTTTATATTCTAATATTTAAAAATGTAATTTATATGTATATAATGAAATAAATAAAATAATAATATTAGAATTATATATATATAATAGTCTTTGTGGGTAAAATCTACTAAACTTAAGGTGCTATATTGGAAAAAATGTGCTTGTTCTTTATCGTGATGTAACATTTTGGTGTATATTTTTTGAATATATGGCCTAGCATCCTGGAAAAAGAATACACGATCCAATTTAATTTTCTCGATAAAAAAAAATTGCAAAGTTCTATCTATTTTTATGTGTTTTCGTGTATGAGAGAGTAACGCTTATGAGTTATTCAATGGACTTTACTATAAAACATAGAAAGTAATCGTATGAAGATTTTTAGGAAAGCAGATTTAGTTTTGATAATACTTTTTATTTAGAAAAGACGGCAATTCGTTTTGGCATATACGTTGTTTTATTCCGAGCGCACTCACAATATCACCATCTCTTCTATTGCCTATCAAAAGTAATGTCATCACTCTCGTTCTTTCAAAAATCAGTCGCCCGATGGGGCTCATCAACGAGGAATCTATGTAATTTTTTCTGAAAATTTGTTGATCATAATTACGTCATTTAAATAATTGTGTTTACAGAAAAGTTAGTATTTTAGCAAGTTAAAGCAATTATTTAATATAATTAGTGTTGAATAGGTATTTAGACTGTGTGAGTGTATTCTTGTGACTGTGAACGATATAACATCTAAAGGTTGTCTGTAAAAGATCGCTTTTAGCGATAAGACCGCCCATTGTGTCACCCTATGTAAAATATCAACATTTATATCTCTAACTTTTATGGTGTACCTACATAATGAAGAGTATATATTGTATTCTATTTATTCCAAGTTAATGTACCATATCACTGACCAGTCGAAACACTACATCAAACCGGGATTTATCAATGTAAAATGGCCTATACACGCAATTTGTAGGGTTAGACAGTATAGCCAAACAATTTCAATCAATACCTACTTGAATATAATATTTATATAATATACTACCTACTACTTATAACCACTGCTCCTGCGATTGCGGAAAACCTCAAGCGGCAAAAGTATAATAACCTTATCGGTAATTATATTTTCGAGCCGTTTGGGGTTAAACCCTCGAGCCGTGGGGTCCGAGTGCTCATGGTTTGTTCAACGAAATCTCGAAACAGCTGGTTGACACTTACCGTGACCCAAGGGCTGGCTTTTACCTTGACCGAAGACTAAACATTGCCATACAACGTGGCAATGCCACCATCTCTTGGGTACCAGACGACAGCGATGTGGATGAATTTTTCGGCATCATATTTTAGTTTGTGAATAGTTTTAGTTATGATATAATTTTGTTATATTATATTAATTAGGTATAAGTTGTTATTTATGTACATACTATTATAATTCTGATTTACTTAATAAATACCTATTTAAGAAGAAAATCGCTTTTGTATTATTTTGTAAGACTGAGCTATTACCTAATAAACTGCTTACTATTATCATATAGGTACATCATCTTTAGATGTAACGTATCACTTGGGTCCGTCAGTCTACTATTATGAGCTCATACATACATGTACACAAATATCTTTATTAGGTATTGGTAACTTTCATCATGAGACTTATGTGAATTTGAACCCAATTAATAAACATTAATCAACAATGATTATAGGAAAAAAATTATATACCTCATAGCATAAGCTGTGAGTTATTTAACTTTTTAACCAGGATGGCCATTTCGGAAGTACCTATACAACTTTGTTTAGGATTTAAACAAACACAATATTTCTTTTACGGTGAGTTTAATTTATCTTTACATTGTTGTCGAATTAGGCACAGTATAGTTTAGATTCAAGATGTTTTATTCGCGGTCGTCGGCGGCGGAGTGTCGGTCAGCGCGGGCGGCGTGGGTCGGCCGTGCTCGCGCGTTGCCCCCCTCGTCCCTCTCTGTCGTCTCACTCGCCCTAGTGCGGGGCGCGTACATCCTCCCGGGCCTTGAAAGTGTGGCTTTCAATGATCTGCTTTATTAGCATTGTATTACCGCCAAGATTATCTGTAGTCTCGCTGTCCTTTCTTTGAATATTCGCTCCATCATTTTCGGCGGCATCCTTTGCTTCATAAGTGGTCGGTAGTATGCACATTTTGTTGATAGCCCTCCTTAGCGTGCCTTTTGAGGTAAAAACGTCGGCAACTCTGCTGATTCCATCTTTCCCAGGATATAAATGGGTGATGCGGCCAAGTTTCCATTGCAGTGGGGGAAGATTTTCTTCTTTGAGGATCACTAGATCGCCCACACGAAGCTCATATTGCCTCGTTTTCCACTTGGTGCGTTCTTGAAGCTCGGCTACAAACTCCCGGCGCCATTGTTCCCAGAATTGTTGTTTTAGCTGCTCTATGTATTGATATCTGTTGGGGTGCTTGCAGGTGATAGGCAACGATGGCACTGAGGCGTGAGGTCGCCCTATAAGAAAGTGCCCTGGGGTTAATGGAGAGGGATCGGTTGGGGCGGATGAGAGAGGAGTAAGGGGACGAGAATTTAAAATTGCTTAGATTTGTGTGAATAGCGTCGCGAGCTACTCGAATGTCAGAGAAGCATTACCCGCTACACGCTTAAAATGGTGCTTTGCGGATTTAACGCTCGCCTCCTATAAACCTCCAAAGTGAGGTGAGTATGCAGGGCTAAACACGAACTTAATGCCTTCATTATTGGCGTAATTAATAGCTGACTCTCGACTGGACCTGAGTATTCTACTTATCTCATTGTTTGCGCCCCTGAAATTGGTACCATTGTCGCAATATATGACATTAGGTTTGCCTCTTCTAGAGACGAACCTTCGCAAAGACAAAATGAAAGCATCAGTGCTCATATTGCTGACTAACTCTAAATGAATTGCTTTGGACGAGAGGCATATAAACAAACATAGGTAGCATTTTGAAATACGATTGCCTTTACCCTTACAGCTAGAGACCATAAACGGACCAGCAAAATCAACACCACACGAGTAGAAAAGAAACACGGAATAGCTTCTTTCAGCAGGTAAGTTTCCCATTAAAGGTTGTATTGTCTTCCCACGTAGGCGAATACAAACTTTTTATGAACTTTACATGGATAAATCTCGGTTTGATGTAGTGTTTCGACTGGTCAGTGATATGGTACATTAACTTGGAATAAATAGAATACAATATAATACTCTTTATTATGTAGGTACACCATAAAAGTTACAGATATAAATGTTGATATTTTACATAGGGTGACACAATGGGTGGTCTTATCGCTAAAAGCAATCTTTTACAGACAACCTTTAGATGTTATATCGTTCACAGTCACAAGAATACACTCACACAGTCTAAATACCTATTCAACACTAATTGTATTAAATAATTGCTTTAACTTGCTAAAATACTAACTTTTCTGTAAACACAATTATTTAAATGACGTAATTATGATCAACAAATTTTCAGAAAAAATTACATAGATTCCTCGTTGATGAGCCCCATCGGGCGACTGATTTTTGAAAGAACGAGAGTGATGACATTACTTTTGATAGGCAATAGAAGAGATGGTGATATTGTTAGTGCGCTCGGAATAAAACAACGTATATGCCAAAACGAATTGCCGTCTTTTCTAAATAAAAAGTATTATCAAAACTAAATCTGCTTTCCTAAAAATCTTGATACGATTACTTTCTATGTTTTATAGTAAAGTCCATTGAATAACTCATAAGCGTTACTCTCTCATACACGAAAACACATAAAAATAGATAGAACTTTGCAATTTTTTTTTATAGAGAAAATTAAATTGGATCGTGTATTCTTTTTCCAGGATGCTAGGCCATATATTCAAAAAATATACACCAAAATGTTACATCACGATAAAGAACAAGCACATTTTTTCCAATATAGCACCTTAAGTTTAGTAGATTTTACCCACAAAGACTATTATATATATATTATATATATATAATTCTAATATTATTATTTTATTTATTTCATTATATACATATAAATTACATTTTTAAATATTAGAATATAAAAAAATATATAAAAACATTTAAAAATATAAAAAATAGTGCTTCGCTGGTATCGGGAGCAGGGTCCAAGCTACCGGCGGTTAGGGCTCCAGAGATAGGAACCTCCTCACGATGCGAGCCGTATCGAGGAGTACTACCTTCTGAATCAGGCCCTTGATCCACCACCTAACGAGAGCCTCGAGAGATGTTGATCGAGGCTTTCGGCCATCAGGCCATTAGCTGATACGACAATCGGCACAATGACAGCCGAGCCCACATTCCACATGTCAACAACCTCATGTGCTAAGTCGAGATATTTAATTTGTTTCTCTTTCTCAGCTTTCACGAGGTCCTCGTCATGTGGAATGGTGACATCGATAATCATTGCGCGGCGCGCTAATCGGTCTATCACCACTATATCGGACTTATTGGCGACAATAGTCCTGTCAGTAATGATAGACCGATCCCAGTACAACGTGACATGGTCATTTTCGAGAACTGGGTCGGGCACATACTTGTAATACGGTACATCAGAATCCACAAGTTTATATTTCAAAACAAGTTGCTGGTGAATTATCCTGGCCACTTGGTTATGCCTGTGCAAGTACTCGCCGTTAGCCAGACGAGAACAACCAGAGATTATATGTCTGATGGACTCACCCGGACGGTGGCATGCCCGACACACGTCAACCATCCCGTCCTTCATAATATGTCTCCGGTAGTTATTCGTCAAGATAACTTCGTCCATAATTGCACAGACAAAACCTTCAGTTTCCCCGAAAAGGTCACCAAAACGTAGCCAGGATACGGACGCTAAGAAATCTACACCGGGCTCATGAAGAGCCCGATAGAAGCGTCCGTGAAGCTCCTTGCTTTGCCATATCTCCTTGCGGTCATCGGTAGTAAGTACTACAGGTTTGCGCCAGTTCTCTTTAGCCATGGAGAGTGGGGTGAGTCCCTTGTCAACTGCCACCAAATCACGGTGCATACCCAGTTCGGCTTTTAAAAAATATTCCCTGAGACTGCACACTTGCGATTGTGGAGGATCTTCGCATTTAAAAAGCCTCGACCCCCGCACTTCCGCGGGATGTACAGTCTCATCACCGATGATCGTGGGTGATGCATCCGGTTTGCGGTCAGCAGTGTACGGACCCTCCTGTCCAGGGCGTCCAGCTCGGTTTGAGTCCATTTGAGTATGCAAAAAGAGTACATCAAAACTGGCATGACCTAACCGTTGAAGGCGCGCACCTTGTTCCCGCCCGAAAGAAGACTAATAAGTACCTTCTTCAGGCGACCAAAGAAGCGCTCCTTCAACGATTGCTTCATGTCAGCAACGTTGATCCCTAATGCTTCTGACATACCCAAATATTTATAGTTTTCAGATGAGGAGAGGGATCTAAGGTGTATGGAATCCGAGAGTTGAGTTCCCTCGAATTCCATAATCTCCCCTCGCTTTACATGCATGACTGCACATTTATCCACACCAAATTCCATCCTGATGGCGCTACTGAATGTTTCAGTTACCTTCAGTAGCTCGATCAGTCGCAATTTGCTGGGGGCAAAGAGTTTCAAATCATCCATGTAGAGGAGGTGAGATATGACCTGACCTCCTCTCCTCAACCGATAGCCTAGACCTGAATCCTCCAGCAGTGTACTTAGAGGATTCAGGGCTAAGCAGAACCAAAGTAGACTCAAACTGTTGCCCTGAAATATTCCCCGCTTAATCCATACAGGCTCATCATTCCTCTGCATCTGTCGACATCCTGGATAGCGAAGGACCGTCCTCCATTGCCCCACACACGACATCAGGAAGGTGCGTAGAGTTGCATCTATCTTGTACAACTCTAGCACCCTCATGAGCCATGTATGTGGCACCGAGGTGATTTCCAATTCGGTAATGGGCGGACTGCTTTGGCTACGTCTAATGGTGTAATCAGTACTGGTTCCATTTCTGGTATAGTCTCACACACTCGCTCGACATCCCGCATCCAACCAGCCTCAGTGTGACAGACGGGCACCGACCAGATGCTGCGCCAGAATTCACTCGTGACGGCATCATCCGGATAGCAAACGTCTGTCACATTTTGTTTAGGTCGCTCCCAAGCTCTGTATACCCACCTTTCATCGCTCTGGAACATGCGATTCTGCGTGTACCGATTAACCCGCCGCTTATATCGCCTAATACGGCTCGGCCGTGCACAAACTTTCTGCTTCAGGAAGTCGATGCGCTTTGTGACATGGGACATGTATTCTCGAGGGCTGATTCCAGTCCCCGAGAATGCCCGCCTCACAAAGCGCATCACTCGTGGTCGTGTATTGCCCTCCCTGAAGCAGTATAGTTTACCGATGAGTGCCCTGGCCCCATCAATACGACGCTCGATCCTGCATTGCCAGGCTGGTACGGCTGGTTTTGGTCGAGTAGCTCCGTCCCAGATTGGGAACTTGACGTTTGCTAAACGACATGCCGCAACAGCTGCGCAATACAGGATCAAATGTGTATCAGCGAGATTCTTGCTGCTCTCGAAAACCTGTTCAATGAGCTGCGAGTCCAAGGCACACACCAGTGCCCTATTTTTCTTGTGCATGGTTAGGCGTGGTAATCGGGGTCTAAGTTCGGTCGGAGTTGACCTACACTCGTGAATCGCATCTTCCAGTGCGCTCCTCAATCGGGCGTTGCACTGGCTACTTACTGTGGCAACCCTATCATCCTCCTCTTCAACACCATGATTGGACCGCAGCGGGATTGAGTCAATAGTTGACACTTGTGCCGCGGTTTGTGCCGGAGTTGAGAAGATATGGTTGCTCAGTATTTCTGAGCGCAGCCTATCAAGTGCGGCATCGTCCAACCTATGATTGCGTTGGATGACCCGCACCTGATCCGACAGTCGTTGGGCCGAGACGTTGACGGTTGGCTCTAGTTCCTGGAACAGAGACAGCATCCTAACACGGTACGCAGTGAGGTTAGTTCCCCCCTCTGTAGACCCGTAATAAGCGCGCATGATGTTCTCGTTCATAGACTGGACAGAGTATCCTCCCTTTCCTATGGTGGATGAGTGAACTTTACACCCTGTTCCTCATGCCACCCAAAGCATCATTGCTAATGTTAAACAAAATGTATCTTTAAAAAACAAAATGGTTAAGCAACATTTTTTTTTTGTGCACGATCATAATCAGTACCTTATCCTACAAGCATGAATTAGGAGGTGTTACAATTTACTAGGAGGTTTTGCTTCCATAGCCAGAACCAGGGTCTAAGACTTCGATTTTATTTTATATCAGCCTCACTTTTACTTAAGGTAGCTGTACCTATCTGATTTATAAGACTAAAAAAGAAAGATATGATGATGGTACTATCAATAGCATAATATTCTAAAAACGTAATGCTTCAAAACGATAGTAGTACCTATCTGCACTGTACAAATTGCTAAAGCGGCTAGCTTCGCCCCGTAGGCATCCAGAACATGCAGTTGAAGATAAGCAGCTTACTCTGTGATTATAGTTACTAGGTCAACAATATTAACATATTAATGTTCAAACCAGTTTGAACCCTGTTTACCCCCGGGAGGGAAAATGCGTGAAACACAATGTTGGTTTTACCTAAGGGTGTGTCCACATTGATCGAGACGCGTGGAGTGCCCTCGCAGATACCTGTATCGCACATTTCTTCGATGTCGGTTTGGCTACATCAATGATGAAATCGTAGTCCAGACAAGATGAACGCGCCACTGTCGGGTTCTCAGATAACGGCGGGAGGGGTTCACATCAGCGTCGAGTCGACGATACAGTACCTGGGACTCGTCCTTGACAGCCGGTGGAACTTCGTGGAGAACTTCCGACGTTTGGATCCCAGACTGGAGCGGGCCGGGGCTGCCTTGAAGTGGCTCCTGCCCAATCTAGGGGGTCCAAACGCCTCCTGCCGAGGCTCCACGCGGGGATCGTGCGGTCCATGGCCCTTTACGGGGCACCGGTGTGGGCACGTTCTCTGAGGCTGCGACCAGCCCAGCGGTTGAACGCGTCCCAAAGGGTCATGGCCATCAGGCTGGTACGGGGTTACCGCACGGTCTCCTGTAAGGCGACGAGCCTCCTTGCCAGACTACCGTCGTGGGATCTGGAGGCAAAAGTCCTCGCGCACATCTGGGAGTGGCGCGAAGAGGCGAAACGTCGGGGCAAAACTCCGCTGCCGCGAGAAATCACGGCACAGCGGACAGAGCTCCGGCGGGATCTCATGGCGAAATGGAGAGTACGATTGTGGCAACCCAGCGCTGGGCACGCCACAATTGTGGCGATAAGTCCCCTCTTTGAGGAGTGGCTAGAGAGGCGCCACGGCGTCCTTACCTTCCGCCTTTTTTTTTTTTTTTTTTGTTGCCGGGGTGGAAAATCCTCATGGATGTCCTCCGCCCTACTGACTAAAAACCACCCCGGTGTTCCCTTCTCACACTTGCACCGGGGATCTTGGGAGCTAGTATTACTTCCGTGATCCCCGGCTAGTGCCGGCCCGCCTCTGCGGGCCACCTCAAGTCTGCGGGGGGGGTGAGGTGTTAGACCCCCCCGCGACATCTCAAAGGGGCGCGCGTGGAACACTACGCGCCGCCACGTCCTTACCTTCCGCCTGACGCAGGTCCTCACCGGACACGAATGTTTCGGACAACCGTGTCACAAGATCCAAGACATGTGTAATTGTGTATTCTCCTATTTTAACGGTAAATTATTTAGAGAGTACCAGCCTGTGTTTTGGTCACTGCGTGTCAAACGTCCACGCGTTTTTCATCCAGGGAATTACTACATTTAAATATGACATAGCTCTATTTCAAAGTTGCAATCCTTATTTCACGAAAAAACCACTGTTGAATATTATAATTTTTTATTGTATACCTTATATTGATTCGTGACGGTACATAGTTCAAGACCAGTGATCTAATATCACCTAACTAGCTGCGCCTCGCGGTTTCACCCGCGTAAGTCTTGATTCCGTGTGAATATCGCAATAAAAAGTATGTTATGTACTAATCCAAGTCATGGCCTATCTATGTGCGAAATTTCATCCAAATCCGTTTAACCGTTATAGCGCGAAAGCGTAACAAGCAAACAAACAAACTCGCTTTCGCATTTATAATATTAGTTATTATATGCACTGCCTGCCGGCTGAGAGGTGTTGTCACTCTATATTGTATATTTATTTAAAACTTCAAGCGCACAAATGTACATACGTAGACTTAATGCCTTACGCATTTTCTACCCGTCAATCTTCGGGTGATGCAGAGACAAAGAGTGGTAGGTGCAATTTGGAAAAATCCAACAATATTTTATTTCTCTTCCAGTTTTTCGGCAATTTTAGTACATATCTACTTATATACAGAGAAATGAGACAAATGTCTCAGACTGTATGATTTATTTCTCGTACTAACTGCATCAGACTGCTTAAAAACGGATCTTGTTTGTTTTTGTTTTTTTTTGCAGTCGGGTTTTTTTTGTCTTTTTGTTAATCGGTTTTTCCTACATTATATTTGTAGTATCAATTACGATTCGTATCTTCTTTGAAGAATTAATAAATAAAACTAATATAATGTAACTAATACTGTAGGTATTGTTCGTTTGTTCGACTAGAATCAATTCAATTTTTTTTGTAAATTTAGACGTTCAAAAGTGCCTTTCATGTGCCTATTTGAAATAAATAATTTGACTTTGACTTTAATAAGAGTGTAACTTAAAATTATAAACTAAACTTCCTGTTCGGCACTGATTACTTAGCTATTGTTATGTTCCACCCGGGAGTATTCCCCGTAGAATAACAAGACAGAGGTGTACCTACCTGTAGAACATTCACATTTAGTCAGTTATGTTTAAATCTTACGTATTAGGGGGCGAGCCGTTCACTAATCCAAATTCCTGGCTGGTCTACTCATAAATTACTGAAGGAAAACCCTATAACACTGCACAACCTGGAAACTGAACCCAGACCAACAAGACGTCTCAAATCAAAATTACTCGAACATGTAAACGCATCGTATTCAAATAATTAGGTGAGTTAAGGCTCGTGCAGACTAGCGCGATATCGCAGGCGCGACAGGCAACGTGACGCGCAGTGCGACATTTTCCATGAAGTTGTCATAGAAATTGGGCTGCGGGAGCCTTTATTTAACTTTATTTGACAGCACGGTTGGCGCAGTGGTTAAGCGATTGACTGCTGCGCTGCGTGTCGCAGGTTCGATTCCCGCACGGAACAAATATTTGTATGTCCTACAAGTAGTTGTTCCGGGTCTGGCTGTTTGTGTATGTGAGTTTAAATGTTTGTAAACGCACCCACGATACAGGAGAAATTCCTAGTGTGGGGCAACGTTTAAAAAAAAAAAAAAAAAAAACTAATAATTCGTCTAGTAATGTAAACATGGCCTAAGCATTTTTGTGCAATCTTTTAGTAAATGTTAATAGAAAATACACATATCACCGGTACCACCGGTAAACAGGTTATAATGAATAGGTCCTAGTTACTGTGTGCATATCAGTCATTAACTACAAAACTGGCGTACGGAGGTGTAATAAATGAAGTAATGCGTTCATTTTGACCAGTCAAGTCCAAATCCCTGTACTTACAGGGATTTGGACTTGACTGGCAAGTGCCAACAATCCAAAATGGCATGGAGGCACAAGCCACACTCATTTATCAACCATTCATGATTTTTTTCTTCAAATACCTTATACATGAGTCACTGACAGTTTGGGTCACCAGTATAAATAATATTAAAACTTTACGAATTATTTTGTTACGCTATATGCAACAGTACTGCAGTGTCATAGATATAAAATTTATTTAATTTAATCTAATCTAATCTCCCCCAGTGGGACGGCTACTGCAGATCCAAGATCAATATTTAATTTTATTTTAATCGAATTCGCATCTTAACATAATTAATTCAGATCAGATAAAATCTCTTAATGGTATAAAATGAAATCACCCGGCTTTTTTTGTCCGTCGGTCGACGTATTTGCAAAACTACTTGATGGATTTGAATGCGGGTTTAAAACATAATAATAGAACATAATAATCAATGAAGCCTTATTTGTCAACATAGGTAAGCACATATTAATATAAGGTCTTAAATTTAACCTGATCTCTGTCTATATCTAAAGACTCATCTATAGGCATCCCTCATCTATAGGCAGTATGTAATCACTATGTAAAATTATGATGAAATCAGAGATTATTGCATAAAAGACCCTTGACGCTTGTATGAAGACGTCTTGTTGGTCTGGGTTCAGTTTCCAGGTTGTGCAGTGTTATAGGGTTTTCCTTCAGTAATTTATGAGTAGACCAGCCAGGAATTTGGATTAGTGAACGGCTCGCCCCCTAATACGTAAGATTTAAACATAACTGACTAAATGTGAATGTTCTACAGGAAGTTACACCTCTGTCTTGTTATTCTACGGGGAATACTCCCGGGTGGAACATAACAATAGCTAAGTAATCAGTGCCGAACAGGAAGTTTAGTTTATAATTTTAATTTACACTTTTATTAAAGTCAAAGTCAAATTATTTATTTCAAATAGGCACATGAAAGGCACTTTTGAACGTCTAAATTTACAAAAAAAATTGAATTGATTCTAGTCGAACAAACGAACAATACCTACAGTATTAGTTACATTATATTAGTTTTATTTATTAATTCTTCAAAGAAGATACGAATCGTAATTGATACTACAAATATAATGTAGGAAAAACCGATTAACAAAAAGACAAAAAAAACCCGACTGCAAAAAAAAACAAAAACAAACAAGATCCGTTTTTAAGCAGTCTGATGCAGTTAGTACGAGAAATAAATCATACAGTCTGAGACATTTGTCTCATTTCTCTGTATATAAGTAGATATGTACTAAAATTGCCGAAAAACTGGAAGAGAAATAAAATATTGTTGGATTTTTCCAAATTGCACCTACCACTCTTTGTCTCTGCATCACCCGAAGATTGACGGGTAGAAAATGCGTAAGGCATTAAGTCTACGTATGTACATTTGTGCGCTTGAAGTTTAAAATAAATATACAATATAGAGTGACAACACCTCTCAGCCGGCAGGCAGTGCATATAATAACTAATATTATAAATGCGAAAGCGAGTTTGTTTGTTTGCTTGTTACGCTTTCGCGCTATAACGGTTAAACGGATTTGGATGAAATTTCGCACATAGATAGGCCATGACTTGGATTAGTACATAACATACTTTTTATTGCGATATTCACACGGAATCAAGACTTACGCGGGTGAAACCGCGAGGCGCAGCTAGTTAGGTGATATTAGATCACTGGTCTTGAACTATGTACCGTCACGAATCAATATAAGGTATACAATAAAAAATTATAATATTCAACAGTGGTTTTTTCGTGAAATAAGGATTGCAACTTTGAAATAGAGCTATGTCATATTTAAATGTAGTAATTCCCTGGATGAAAAACGCGTGGACGTTTGACACGCAGTGACCAAAACACAGGCTGGTACTCTCTAAATAATTTACCGTTAAAATAGGAGAATACACAATTACACATGTCTTGGATCTTGTGACACGGTTGTCCGAAACAACCGTGTCCGGTGAGGACCTGCGTCAGGCGGAAGGTAAGGACGCCGTGGCGCCTCTCTAGCCACTCCTCAAAGAGGGGACTTATCACCACAATTGTGGCGTGCCCAGCGCTGGGTTGCGACAATCGTACTCTCCATGTCGCCATGAGATCCCGCCGGAGCTCTGTCCGCTGTGCCGTGATTTCTCGCGGCAGCGGAGTTTTGCCCCGACGTTTCGCCTCTTCGCGCCACTCCCAGATGTGCGCGAGGACTTTTGCCTCCAGATCCCACGACGGTAGTCTGGCAAAGAGGCTCGTCGCCTTACAGGAGACCGTGCGGTAACCCCGTACCAGCCTGATGGCCATGACCCTTTGGGACGCGTTCAACCGCTGGGCTGGTCGCAGCCTCAGAGAACGTGCCCACACCGGTGCCCCGTAAAGGGCCATGGACCGCACGATCCCCGCGTGGAGCCTCGGCAGGAGGCGTTTGGACCCCCTAGATTGGGCAGGAGCCACTTCAAGGCAGCCCCGGCCCGCTCCAGTCTGGGATCCAAACGTCGGAAGTTCTCCACGAAGTTCCACCGGCTGTCGAGGACGAGTCCCAGGTACTTTATCGTCGACTCGACGCTGATGTGAACCCCTCCCGCCGTTATCTGAGAACCCGACAGTGGCGCGTTCATCTTGTCTGGACTACGATTTCATCATTGATGTAGCCAAACCGACATCGAAGAAATGTGCGATACAGGTATCTGCGAGGGCACTCCACGCGTCTCGATCAATGTGGACACACCCTTAGGTAAAACCAACATTGTGTTTCACGCATTTTCCCTCCCGGGGGTAAACAGGGTTCAAACTGGTTTGAACATTAATATGTTAATATTGTTGACCTAGTAACTATAATCACAGAGTAAGCTGCTTATCTTCAACTGCATGTTCTGGATGCCTACGGGGCGAAGCTAGCCGCTTTAGCAATTTGTACAGTGCAGATAGGTACTACTATCGTTTTGAAGCATTACGTTTTTAGAATATTATGCTATTGATAGTACCATCATCATATCTTTCTTTTTTAGTCTTATAAATCAGATAGGTACAGCTACCTTAAGTAAAAGTGAGGCTGATATAAAATAAAATCGAAGTCTTAGACCCTGACCCTGGTTCTGGCTATGGAAGCAAAACCTTCTAGTAAATTGTAACACCTCCTAATTCATGCTTGTAGGATAAGGTACTGATTATAATCGACAAAAAAAAATGTTGCTTAACCATTTTGTTTTTCAAAGATACATTTTGTTTAACATTAGCAATGATGCTTTGGGTGGCATGAGGAACAGGGTGTAAAGTTCACTCATCCATCATAGGAAAGGGAGGATCCTCCGTCCAGACGGGTGTTGTGTCTGGTGGGCAACTGCCCGACGGTTGATATTAGGATGTTGTATATATGCTATTTGCGCGGTAAACTCTGCTTGCGCGATGCAGGATTTACGTGACGTCAGTGTGACGCGTAGTTCGCATGTGGCGATGTTGATGCCGCTACAATGCCATCACGAAATATCACACTAAATATCGAAGTCTATTCCATTATCAATAATATTTATTAATTACTGACTGCTTTGCGAACGTAAATCCAAATCCAATATTGGAACTGAGGACTGTGTGCCAGTGCTCCACAAATATTGATCTGTTAAATGTAACGAAGCATAATGTATACCTATACCATATTTATACTATGATTACCTACCCGGGATCTAAAACCTATTTATTATTATAAGGAGATGCAGGCAAAAAAGGAAGTATGCTGAAAACCTTCCTAAGCCCTGTAAAATCAGCGGAGAAACAATATACATAGTATGATGCGGGGATATTAAAAGGGCTTTTTGTTCCCTTTGCAAAAAAATTAAAGCAACGGTACTATCAAGATAAATACCTCTTCAAACAAAGATAGACAAATTCAGAAACAATTAAATGAATGACTCTTGAAAATCTCAAACGAAACCCATCAAGCCGAAATGCTTTCAAACAACTCCTTCATATTCTTGAATACTTATGAAAACAACTGAGATTAATATAACATTTTGTTGTTTATGTTAAGTGGTAATATAACAGGCTCAGATGTTACATTTCAGCTTTAGCTAAATGAAATGCAATAACATTGCTTGGAGAGCTATTAATTTGATTGGATGCCATTTATACTTGACAATTGTGGTTTATGTGTACAGAATACAGGCACATATAACTTTGTATTATAAATGGGGGTATTTTAAATTAAATTGATTGTTCAATTTAAAATACATCTGCACTTACATACTATTATAATATATGTGATATCTACCACCACGTTTGTTTTTCGTGAAATTATATAAGCAGAAATGAAAACTTCAGCGTCGGCATTTGTCCTTGCTGATTGATTTAGTTACTCAATCCAACAGTTGAATCCTGTACAAATATTTACTGAGTTATAGCCTAAGCAAGTTTAAATCTGTATCAATGTTTTATATATTATTCGATATAAATATCACAATCTCGCAAATTCCCTCGAGTGCACATCGAATCTAAAATCGCGTTCACCTGGCGCAGTGTCTAGCCAAATTTTATCTAGAATTTATTCCTCACCCCAGTTTGTAGTATACTCACTTCACAGGGCTGTGTTGCTAGATTTAGTAATGAACAGAACTGAATAAAGCCACAATTATTCGTAATTTAGCGATCTCTCGTTACTGAAACTGTTTTGTATGAAAATAGCTCCCAATAAAGTTGAATACTACACCTACGAATGACTTTTGTTTGTCTAAAACTATGTTCCTAAATGTGATGTGTAGATATATCATCATCTGCCTAGCGGCTAGGCCTTTGGCCTAGGCTTCCAGTCTAACCAGATGCAGCTGAATACCAGTATTTTACATGAAGTGACTGCCTATCTGACCTCCACAACCTAGTTACTGGGTAATACGATAACCCTTGGTAATAAGACTGGTTGTCAGAGTTTCGGGCTTCTGACGACCCGTAACGTCTGTCAAAGATCTACGAATGACAGCCGGGATCAACAGCTTAACGTGCTTTCCAAGGCACGGAGGGGTCTTGGTATGTAAAGATGGTCACCCATCCACGGACCAAGCATGGCAAGCGTAGCTTAACCTGATCGATCGACCCGTGCGGCTGTTATTAACAACAGCCGTTATTAATACCGCCCCACACCGTCCAACTAAATGAATGAAACGAAATTTAAATCTTGTATAAAACGCATACTATGTAGCCAAGTATATTATAAGTTGGGAGATTACATCGCTGACAAAAATGCTTGGCTTAACGCTGGTCCTGCTCCACAAGGGCGCATACACTAATTGATTAGCATTCAAAAATAGTGTTGGGGCTGCTGAAGATTGTAAATACTATCTTTATATTGTATAAATTCAATCTCTTAGTATTGTATAATTTCATAGCACATGTGTGAGCACTATGTACCTACCATTTACTAAGTACGTCTTTCATCGACTTGAATGTGCCCTGGTGGCTGAGTGCGTCATGCTCACTCAAATGTCTCGCTGATGGTGGCGTGTGTGTTGGATCATTAAGTTCCCTTCAAAATGGTTGAGCTAAATGGTGCTGATCCATGCGTCATATTCGTGAACGGGCGCCGTCAGTGGGGACTGGTCATTTCTTGGCTACCACGGCTTATTTTAACTTATTTTAATTGTTTTTTTAATGGTTTTATCTTTTTATTGCGGACGCTTTTAACGTGCACGTCTTTCTACATTGTCCTCACGTGTATAATTTCAACATGAATGATGTAACCAATACTTTGTCACAATATTTTGATTAAACAGAGTGTCCGTGGAGTTTCTTTCACGTTCTTCTCCATACGAACCTACTACGCTTTGGAATGGGCAACTAGCTTCATCTCTCTGACTGACCGACCCCTTGACAATTCAAAAGTGCCGGTAATTGGTTTATTAGAAATAAATGCTTTGAGTTTTGTGTTTGAGTTTATTACTTAGCCACAAGCCCCTGCTGCTGATGTGTAGATATATATATATTTGTTTATTCATTAGACTACATTAAGTATATTTTACAGGTATATTTCCAAATAACAGCATAAATAAACCAGTAATTAACTTTACACCTTTAACCATAACTCCCCGTTAGTACCACTTGACTAACCAAGTACTACATAACAGAAAACCACAAAATACACATTCACCTACCTGCACAAAGATAAAACACACACGAACAAACTCTTATGTATTACTTACGATCCGAGTCTCCCCTCAAAACTGAACTAAAAACCTGCTTTATCAAGCCACGGAACAATAGGCCTACATTAAAATTTAATTAAAAGCAATCTTCAGGGATCCTTAGTCTATGAACACCTGGAAATAAATTCACCCGACTGCCAACAATTCTTCTTTAATAGGCCAGCGAGCCGACAACGTTATCGCGAAAATTTAATAACAGTAAAACAAGTACCGTGTAGTACACACGGCCGTGGAGGGTTTACAACGTTTTTACCATCACACTTTCGTAGGTCTACTGTCTTTCACTCGTACAGACGCTCAGACAGTGAGAAAATATTTCATAACTTTTCTTATAAGGAATGATTTTATGTAGTTTAACAGACTTTTTGCTAAAAGAAAAACCAATATTGAGCTATAAACACAGTAACTACTTGTTTTTTTTCGTCTCTGCTAAATTAGAGTTAGCTTTTTAGTATAGCCAACTATGAAAACCGACGAATGCTTTTGTGTGTATAAAAGTCCATAATCTTATAGGCTTATTGACACTTACCATGTTTCAATATATTTTATTCACACATCCCTAATTTTGATATCGTTATTCCATCTATCAGAATTCGATCGCAAACATAATATTATTCCCCTCATGCAAATTTTGAGAGGGAACCGGCAATAAAATCAATTAGATTTTGGAACTAAACTTAATATTGACTTCGTCAATTAGATTTTTATTCACCCCTCACCCAAGAATTTAGCCACACGTTTGCATAAATAAAAGTTTTGAAAGAATTTTGCATACGTTGTGGCATTTTTGGAGATTGTGTTCCTAATTTTCTGTTTTGGGAGTTTTTTACGCTCGTTTATCATAATTCCTGCATAAAATTGAGAGTATTATGATCTAAATAATGTGCCTAAATAATGTCTAATGAAACCGGCATGTCCTAGAACCAAAAATTCGAAGATATGTGACATCCACTAACCCGCACTGGGCCCACGTGGTGGTTTATGGTGACTCACAGAAAGAGGAGGCCTGTATAACATGGGAACATTATAGGCTGATTATGCAAGTTATCCAATAGCCGAATAAACAATAATAGGAAACTCAATTAAGCATTTCCAGTAAAAGTCTTAAAAAAATAAAGAAAAACAAAAAGGCATTTATTCAAATTAGGCTGAGAATCATCACTTTTCGAACGTCAAAAATTACATAGAACAGCCCCCCAAAAGCTAGTTAGCTAGCACACGCCACTATACAAAAAAAAAAACATAAAAATCGTCGAAAACTATACTCAATACCTACATATTTGGCATTGTACCCAGCACTGTGTAAAGCATAAGGGCTATACATATATCTCATTAAGTAGTTATTCGAGGATGCTATGGGAGCCACAACAATGAGCCGTTAGGGCGCAGGCTCACTTAATTAAGCTTACTTAGCTACACGTGCTCACAAAACGGTCATTAACGTCAGTTAAAACTGAATGTTTGATGAACCTCTCGATAGTTGGCTTTTAAAGTTTTACCCAAGTAGACCTGAAATTAGGTCTAATTTTAATAATAAGAGACGAAGCTAATGGCCCTTTTAAATTATAAATGTAGAAGGCTTGAAACGTCAACTTTTGGAACTAGGTACTTAAAAGTTTTCATGGTCGAGTCGGTAAACAATTTTTGAAAGGTTTGGTACTAAATAAGCCTTTTAACGAATCGGCAAAGTGTCTGCTTTCTAAACTCGTTTTTTTTTTTTTTTTTTAATCTGGACGTTTGTCGAGGTTTCAGTAACTACAAATTTACCCCTTTTAGCCATTTTATCTCTCGATTGGACTTTCCGAAAACGGATCCCAAGATTATTTTGCCTTATTAAGTATTTTATCATCAGGTGTGAAACAAGTAGCAAGTTACCCTCAATTTATATAATAACAGATGTATTAACAATAAACACAGAGTAATTAAGCGCAGAGGCATCAGGTGCATCGAATGGAAATCAATTAATGTTATTGCCGAGCAATACGGACCTGTAGGTAATTTGCGTTATTTGCTAGCTTATTAAGCCAGGATTATCTTGTGCAGATTGAATGATAGGCATATGCTGGTAACTATTTAGTTGTCTGGGAGTAAGTTTTAGTAATAAATACAGGTTTATCTTTTAAAATAAACACAGCGATGCTGCTCGATGTCAGTGATAAGTGCGTTGCTTGTTTATCTTCGAATAAGATCGTTCATGACAAAGGTACTTACGTTTTATGATAAGGTACCTAATTATTTTGGTTTTTACCGTTGACAACTTGAGTGTATCCTTGCTTTATTCCAAGAGACTAGGAACTTACTTAAAACATGAAAACCCGTGTTGCTGAAAATAAGTTGCTACGCTGCCCGTTCTAAATACACGGTCAGGTTACATAAACTCTGTAATCTATTGTGAGAATGAATTTTACTGTTGTTTACTTATTAATGACGTCATGTTCTATGATTATATCAAAACCTTAATTTATATTGTAGATCATAAAAAGCTTTGCAATACTAAAAAAACCGGGCAAGTGCAAGTCGGACTCGCGCACGAAGGGTTCCGTTCCATTATCTATAAAAATCACGTTTGTTGTATGGGAGGCCCCCTTAAATATTAGTTTTATTTTAATTTTATTATTTATTTTTAAAGTGAATATATAACTAAATATTCTGTGATTATTTCAAGCGTCTACCTGTTGCCGTTATCAATGTAGCGGCCATCAACATCGCTACATGCGAACTGCGCGTCACATTGACGTCACACAAATCCTGCATCGCGCAAGCAGAATATACCGCGCAACTAGTATATATACAATGACCCGACATCAACTGTCGGGCAGTTGCCCACCAGACACAACATCCATCTGGTTGGAGGATCCTCCCTTTTCTATGGTGGATGAGTGAACTTTACACGCTGTTCCTCATACCACCGAACTGGCGACCCCGAGTATGAACGTCAACGCAGCCTTCATGCAACTATTTCAGCGCGACGTCATCATCATCATCACTTCCTCAAGCTTTAGAGCGGCAAGTCACACAGCCAGTCAGAACTCACGGCTTCAACGGGTATCCTGACCACCAGCATGCAGCGGAGGCGCATTCCTCGTCATCACCCACAGCCTCATCAGCAACCTTGGCGCAGCAGAAAATTTCAACTGTCTAACTATCACGGTTTATGAGATACAGCCTGGTCACAGACGGACAGACAGACAGACGGCGGAGCCTTAGTAATAGGGTTCCTGTTTTTACCCTTTGGGTACGGAACCCTAAAAACAAAACCCAATATCACAGAATGTAGACATAATATTATAAGGTACCATGCCGAGTAAAGGTAGACATCTTATAAAACTCAATTTAGTTAAAATCGGATCTCGGCTTCCCCTTGCATAGGATCGACTTGGATTCAACGCAACCAATGATTTTCAATTCGAGATAAGAAGATTTGACTTGGATATATTATTTTATTATTAATACGTGTGTTTTTAGATTGGTGCTAAAGTCTTGTTCATCTCATACGGGATAAAATGGAATGCTATTCTTGAATACGTAATGAGCTTTTGATTTGAAAAATAATGCAAGGCTCAGATAAAGGGTACTCGTATTTGAATAATTGATTGGCAACTTATGTCTACGAAAGTAAGACAGCAGGTTTCACTTAGTGAAAGTTACTTTCTTTGTTATTATAAAATAACAGGTTCATTGATTTTCACTTCAATATTTCAGAGGATAGAATTTGGACCAACTATTAAGATTTCCACATTTAACTTTTGCAACATACATGATTATGATTATTTTGATTAGATATTAAATTTAGATTAGCTCTTTAGGTGTACTTTCTTTAAAATGGCTATCGATTAAGCTATTATAGACCTAGGCAGCAGACAGACCCTTAAGAGGTATTAGTAATAATTAATGGGTACAGGTTAGTACCCATTAATAGCCACTACCATGAAGTTAATTTTGTAAATTCACTGAAATTCGATGAAACGCCGGTTCTAATAGCTTTTCTTACTAGCAATGGCTTTGTGATGCTCACAGGCAGGAGTCATTCAATGTCAGCTTGTACTAATATTACAGCCATTCCGATTGACTTTGCTCTTGTTTCAACCATTTTTCTTTAGAAAAAGTTACAAAGGCGTTAATAACTTATTTAAGGCTGATTATGAGCCGAGTTTGTAATTAATTACATACTCGGCTCACAATCAGCCTATAACGTTCCCACTGCTGGGGCACAGGCCTCCTCTCTGTGAGAGACAGCGCTTCATAATCCATCACATCGGCCCAATTCGGGTTGGTGGATGTCACATCTTCGTATTTTTGGTTCCCAGACAGTTTGTAATTGATTTGTAGCAATATTAGTGTTCCGTGAGGTGCCGAAGAATAGCACCATCCTATTTCTTCCCGTGGGTGTCGTAAAAGGCAACTAAGGGAGTTACTAGAGAATGGGCAGCAGCGTTCACTATGCATTTTAACACCATACTGCGATCGCCAACCTACCTGCCAAGCGTAGCGATTATGGCAATCCCCCCTTTGGGTGAGGCCTATGTGCAGCAGTGGACGTCTTTCGGCTGCAATGATGAATGATGATGAATGTAATTGACAAGACTGTTGTAACTGAAATGGAACTCTAATATATAAAATATCTGGTAATGTAAGCTTTTCATTAACCTAACATTAAATGACATTCCCACAAGAATTTACTAACATGACAGATTCAATAATTCCCCGAAACGAAACAATCAGGTGAACCAGCCTACATTTCCCGATATTCTCTCGGGTCTTAGCCGTCTTAAAACGTCGTAACGGACACCTACGTCTAACTGGAATGCCTTCAAATAATTTGAATATGAATACTCCTTAATTCAACAGACAGTCTGATATTAAATTTGCGTAAGACGTTACTTGGAGTCAGGTTTCTGTAGACTTGCTAATAGAATTGAAACTATGAGATGAACTATTTGTTCTTATTATTAGATGGCGGTGGGGGACAAGCTGGTAACTTGCAGCAGGTGTTTGCGAATTTAATTCTAAAGTTGTCTGGCTAGATATTGACCAAATTAATTTTAGCATAATTAGGCACAGGTTCAATGTCAGATTAGAGACAAAAGGAGGTCTAGTGTAGTAAATAGGATATTCAAATCTTTGTTACCCAGAAACTATAACTATAATATTATACAGGGTGGAAACTTTCAGCGGGGCAGTAAGGGGAAGTACCTTATCCGTTGCAGCTACGCGAAAATGGTCTTAAGAGACTATCCATATTTTTTTTCACAGATTTTGAAAAAAATGTACAGTCAGCAGGAAAATGGGCAATTTTCACAAAAACTTTTTTTATGCCAATCGATCCTGTTTCTTATAAGGATCAAAAACCTCTACTGGACCAATTGAGGTTTGAGTACTAGAAAAGTCGTAAATCGCAAAAAACTTTTCCCATACATTTCGTAGGAAATGAGAAGATCCAACTTACATTTTTTACCATCGATAAACTGGCCGCTACAAAAAAGACTGATCAAAAAACAAATATAAAACTATAACTTCTACTTTGGGTATTATTTCACCTTAAAATTAAAAACTTGAAACTTTACATTTGGACTCATCTAGAAATTTTACTTTTGTGCTCTAAGTTATGAGGTGTTCAGAATGGTAGCCGTTTTGACGTAGGCATAGGTTTATTCTCTTTACTAGAGACTGGGAAGCAGCTGATAATGTGCTAGGATTAATTCCATAGAGAATCGTGGTAAGTAAATCTTTGAGTTCCTGAACACTGTTGTATTTCTTTTTATAAAGTTCAATTTTTAAATAGCGCCACATAAAAAAGTGTACAGGCGTGAGATCAGGACTGCGAGGTGGTCACGTTATAGGACCATCATTATGTTTGTATCTACTGCCTTGCGAATTGCCGGAATTCGATTTTGAAATACGAAGTTTATTTATTTTTTGCCAGTCTTCGTTGTAGCGGTCCATCTATCGATCATAAAAAACTAAGTTGGAGTATCATTTCTTACGAAATGTATGGGGAAAAGTTTTTTGCGTTTTATGAGTTTTCTAGTACTCAAACCTCAATTGGTCCGATAGAGGTTTTTGATCCTTATAAGAAAGAGGATCGGCAAGAGGATTGGCATAAAAAAAAAGTTTTTGTGAAAATTGCCCATTTCCCTGCTGACTGTACATTTTTTCAAAATCTGTGAATGGGGATCAAAATTCCATAAAAAATTATGGATAGTCTCTTAAGACCATTTTCGCGTAGCTGCAACGGATAAGGTACTTCCCCTTACTGCCCCCTCTTTATTTTTATTAGAATCTAGAGTTATAACACATGACTACCAATAACTCCTTTTCTGTCACCAGAACTTTCTCTCGAGTTCATTTTCCTCTCATAATAAAGCCAAGTTTGTAGTACATAAGTTAACATAAGTGCGTCCGCACAAGTTACATGAACGTGTTAATACTCGCTCGGGCGCACACTAGACTTTAAGCTTTAAGTACTGAAAGTCCCGCGGCGCCTCTAAGATTTGTACCAACTAGTTTGACATTCTTTCTCCCGTAAATACTGAACTATGTAGATAGTTTTTTTTTATTTTCTTTCTTGTGAGATGTCACGTGGCATGATATTGAATAAGTATGAGGCAAAACTTTTAGAACTAAATAAACTTTTGCTAAAAGATGTTTATGAATCAAAGTTATTGATATTCTTAGAATAGTTTTTGACCTTTATGTTATAAGATCTAATATTTTTTTGGAATTTTCACCGTTCGATTTGGATTTCAATGGTTTCTGTATGTGAGAGTAGTAACAAACAAAAACATTATGAAAGAAAAATTCCTAATGTAAGGAAGGATTTAACAAAGACAGAGCTTAATTTTACTTAAGTAGGTTTAAATTCATATTTTCAGCAAATTATTTAATACCCCTCTAATGTCATAGCCCCATAACAAGTCCCCCACATCAAAATTATGCATCTCACCGATCTCACCAAGGCCTACGTAGCATTTGTATTGTTTGAGTTGCAAACCTCAAACAAAACAAATGCTATGCTTTGAAGCTACAAAACACATTCCACGGCTCCAAATGCACAGTTTAAAGATTAGAGGCACCACTACATCATGTGGACTAGCAATTGACCATTAGTTCCCGTAAGAGGCAATTAAGAGATTATGTCAGTGCAATGGGCATCGGCACCCACCTGAACCTGCTGCTGACTTGATACAGCTTAGCTTTAGGATTCCACGGGAAAAGCCTGGCATTTGTGCACTTTAACTCGTTCAGGACCGCTAAACACCCATGACGTCATAACAATAAAACTTTATATTGTGTCTCGTTCAGTGTCCTTGAGCTCGGCAGTTAAACGTAGGATTCACATACAGTTGTCAATTTTAAGTAGATTAGTGAAATATTCAAGAAGAAACTTATTTCAGATGGATTCCACTATGTTATTTATTATTAATAATATTTTTATCTGCTATCTACACCTACTCCATTTGAAATAAGATTAAGAATTGAAATAAACCTTTTTCACAGTTCGGTCAACCGATTTTGACTTCTATTCTGTAGGCATAAGGATGGCATTAAAATCAAAAACGTGGTTACAATACCAACTATTTATTACAGCTGCCATTTCTCATGCCACCAACGCAATAGAAGTCAAAATCGGTTGAACGGACGATGAAAAGATTATTGATGAAAAGCAGGATAAGCGCCCAGTAAGAGGAAAAACCCCATAACATTAAGAACAAACCTAGATACGTTGTAGTTCAGGCCTAAGTAGTCATAAAACTGGCGTGGTGATGTACACGTGGTCATAATAAGCTTTCTCATAAATACAAATATGTTTTGAATTTAATAATCTACTCCATCTTCAGAAACAAAGCATGAAATCCTTTCTTTGACATATTACATGTGGAACAGATTTCCCCCAGGCATAGATAAATGTGCTATTGAAATGGTTCGACGTACGCGTTCTCTCAGAGTGCATAGTAAAGTACCTTTTAAAGGTAATCATTGTGCCATAAATCTTGCTTTAATGGATGTACTCGTAATTTCCATTTTAACTGGCACAGGAAGAAAACCGTTGAGTGAAAAAGGAACTTATCTAAATGGGATTCCAGGGATTAATTTATAAGATCGTAAGCATCTTTGATTTTTATTATTCTGATCGAATTTTCTAATGGTTATTGTCAATCTGACATTTGTCTTTTTACCCCCCAACGTAATTAGAATACGCAGTACCGATCTGGAATCCTTACTATGCTAAATACATTGAAATTATAGAGTTAGTCCAACGCAAGTACCTTCGTGCAATGCAATTTAGATGTTTTCGAAAGAAAACATCATACCAATCGCTTCTTAAAGAATACGACCTGCTTACATTACAGTCAAGACGCGTCCTCCTTGAGACAATGACGTTATTCAGTGTATGCCGAAACAAGTTTGATTGCCCTGACTTGGTGAGTGGTTTGTGTTACCTGGTTCCTCGAACAGTACATGGACGAGAGGTACGCTCTAGGCGACTGTTCGCTACCAGCTTTTGGAGAACCAATGCTGGTGTGCGCTCACCGCTATACCGCTTAGTCGACACATACAATACGCGTTTTGGTGCAATAGACATATTATTCCTAAGCAGATACTTTAAAAGTGATATAATTACAATTCTAAAGGATCGGCAGTTGGCTCCATAGGTTTTACACAATGTAGGTATCATTATTAATAGGCTAGGGACATGTATGATACATCACGCATGAATCTTTTTGAATTTATTTTTTATTTTATTTTTTCTCCTTTTTTGTTTGTTACATCTTTTATAGAATATGGTTTAACTTTTTTTATTTTTTTCTCTTTTAACTTGTTTTTTATTAAGTTAGCCCTGCTATAGTTTACGCTTGCTAACGGCTAGTATATTAGTTAAGTTTAATTTTAAGACAACACTGTTTATGCTTAATATACTACTGTTTGTTTTCCCAAATGTAATAAATAAGTAATAAATAAATAAATAAACGTTTAAACACTCACCGATAATTATATGGAGTTATATGTTCGAGCCGTTTGGGGTTGAAACACTAGGGCCATGGGGTACAAGTGCCCACTTGGTTTTTCAAGATATCGCCAAGCGGTTGGTCGACTCTTCACGTGACCAGAGCGCTGGTCTATTTTTCGGGCAAAGAATCAGCATCGCCATACAACGTGGCAATGCTGCCAGCCTTTTGGGCACTTTTCCTGTTGACAGCGCGTGCAGCGATGCGGACGAATTTTTTGATGCCCTATGATTCTGTCCCCCTCCTTTTTTTTTGCACATGTACATATTATTATTTTAAGTCTGTTAGCGTATATATTATGTATAAATATTTTTCAGAATTAATAAAGATTTGCCGATAACTCGATGATAGACAACATCCGTTTCACCTCCTGCTCATGCTGGTTGGGAAAAGTGAAAGAATACTAAAAAAGACACCTGCAAGCAACATTCAACCAGTGGCATGTGATGAATACTCAACCCTTACCCTAAATAGGTAAGTTTTGGATTTCACACATGACAGAACCATTCAGATTGTTAGGCTGACCGGTATTACATCGCAAGCTAAAAGAAATACGTTCTTACGATTTATGTCACTCACGTTTTTCTTAACAGTGCAATTTTTTTGTTTGTAAATGGCCACAAGGATATCGTGACGGCGACTCTCCTTTGTATTTCGTGTAATAAAATCTCGTGTGACGCCCGTCGGCAACGGTATCCCTCGGTCCCTTTACGGGGTGTAACTTTTCTTCCCTGTCGCCAGTATTTTATTCGATAATAATTCACTGGACGAAAGAAAATCCTTTGTTTCATTAAATTTCTTATGTACGGAAAGTTGGGACGTTAGTTTTATTTCTACCTAAATTCGTTATGTTGTCCTCGAGGTGTATATCTTTTTGGTACCTGCGACACTTTTGTTTTATTTTTATTGTTACTATGTAGAAGGTTACACGTGGCTCTAGTTGTAGTAAAAATCATTTAGGACCACGTAGGTTTTCTATGGACCTCTACTGAGTAACGAGTTGGTAATTTTGATGCAATACCTACGTACCTAAGCGTGATGGTAAATGTTCTGGTTTCTTTTTCTGTACAATAGAGGCCTTCGTCATGCAGTGGGCTAATTAGAATGTGATATTATTAAAATCTAAAACAATTGAAACTAAGAAAGAAAACCAAGTAAGTGTTAGCTTATTTTACTTGGTAGGCAATTATGGTTTTTTCGTTCCCACTTCTTTTGAATCAAAACGTACCTATTGGACCCATGATTCTAAGTGCAGGTTTTAACACATTACGGGTCGTGGACTTAACTGTCTACTTTCATCGAAGACTAGCTTAATATTAATATATGGTAATTGTAAGTGGTTACCGGTCACAGATTAATTATATACCAGTTTGCCACTCCCCCTGGGCGTCGTAATAAGCCACCGGCAACTGAGGTATTACATACATACAGGCTGGCCAGGAACATCCGTTCATGAATTAATTAACCAGTGATCTAACTGTGTAGGTATGTCTTCCGGCTCATATATTAATCATAAGCCGTAAGCCTAAGTACACAACAAAATATGACTCCAATAACTTTTTTTTTTTTGTTGCTGTTATTCCACCCCGGATCGGATTCCCGTATGGAATAAAGCTTAGGTTATTCCTTTAAAAAAACTCTCAGTCGTAGGGCTAAAATTGGAAAAATTCCCTGTGGATGGTAACAGGATCATCCGCTATGAAATTGGATCTGTTATCTCATTGACAATGTGTAATGGACGAGACTATTATTTTGCTTATTTACAGCATAATAACTTTCAAGAAGCTGTAGTAATTAATTAAAATTTTATCTTTAAAGCCATAATTCTATACGAGCCAATCCGCGGCGGTCGGTAAGTTTAATGAAATTTAATTAACTCCAACAGTTCGCTAGATTTATTATCGGCTATAAAATCTAGAGTATTAACGATACACTTGCACTTGCGACCCGCGGATACGATGTGTAAAGAAAATAAACTTACTTAAGCTGCGTATCCACTAGCTGGGCAATATTACACAAGAATGTTTACATCAAATACTGCCTTAGAGTAAAACCCTCCTAGTTACGGCGGAAACGTATCCACCATCACTAATGTCATCATGTCGACTTCTTCTTTAGCTATTACCTTAAGACTTATACCGTAGCGATATAAAAGAAATGAACATACGCAGCACAATTGGCAAAGTATTTGTAAAGATAAAATTACCTCAGCCATCACAATCAACCACAATTATTCAAGATGATGATTAGAAGAATTACACCCCGTTTACGATTACGATGGCGTCTATGACACAACGAAAAATTGGTGCAGATGTCTCAAGCGACATTATTATTACCAATACAGTAGTCTAGTGAATAAACAGCTTAATAAAAGCAGGAAATTATGAACAGGCTTATGTCGGACTAGTTTTGCTGGCGTCACGCGGATATCGTTTTTAGATTTCCGCAACTACGACACGAAGCGGAAAGTTGTATACGTAAAAGGAACATTCTTACCAATTCCTCTATTTCCTAATACTCGGAAATGTATGACACAATATACCCACTTTTTGGATGTCGTGAAAGTTGATTGGCGGAAAGCAAGATATTGCGAAAAATGCTCCATGTTTTTCTTGCCTAAACTTGCTCATAACAACATAAAACGATCATCAATTTGTCTACCTTGATACTGATCCTACTTAATTATTTTATTAGGTCACCCGTATTCAGCATTATTTTGGTTTTTGCTTGTAGATTCAACTGTCTGTACGATCTACAAATTAGACCATCACTTTTGCTTTATCATTATATACAAGTCCTTATTTTCTTATTCGATGTCTGATGCCGATTACTTCGTCCGTAAAATTATGAATTTTTGGTGTTTCACGAACCGCGTTACTTTTGATCTTTGCTATCGTTAGGGAAAATAGTTCTACTATCATATTCTTTTATTTTTTCTTCGATGTTTCTTATTTGTTGGTAGTAGCTAGTTACTATGCACGAATTTACTACCCACCTGAAAATATTCAGGAAATTACTCTAAAACTTCTAAAGGTCAAGCCTGTAAATCTAAGTTAGAATGGGTAAATTATTAAGCTTGACCTCGTTGATTTTCGGGTTGGTTGTCTCTATAGACTCTCGCATAGAACCTTGCTTTGCGCAATAAGAAGTAAAAATGTTTCAGATTTCCTCCCATATATTGAACTATGGAAAAATCTCTGTTTTATAAATACAGTCTAAAAATAAATGCCATTTACAAAAATCATGATTCCAATTTGTGACGGTAACCAAAAACTCCAAGTACATAATAAAACAAACTGGGTATAATTAAGAATTGAATTACGACGAAAAATAACGATGGTGTTAATTAAACTAGACAATGAACGAATAAAAAATATTTAATGGCTACTGAAAATTTGCTTTAACGATCCAATAAAGGAAGTGGGACAAGATATTATGGACGATACGACTGTTTTAATTATATTCTATGTGCTAGATCATATTTTTTTGCAGTGTTACTTGGAGATGAGGCGAGAAGTGGGTGTTTATTGCGAGTAAATTATGATCGTGGGAAAAAATAGCTCGTAATGAGAAAATAGTTGTGGAAATAAAAGTTCTAGACGTAGGACTATAATTCTATAACTCTGTGAAAGATTTGATATTAACTAGGGGACTTACACATAACTGTTGAAATTTAGGTTTACGATAGCTAGATAAACTTCTGCCAAACCCAACCCTTTGAGGATTACAGGCTCACCGTATGTATGCGTTAGATATTAGAAAAAAAATCTAGTTAATATAAAGAAATATTCACATTACCCAAACGCAGATCTAAGCATCTCACTATTATCTACGGGAAAAGAGAGGGGCAGTATCATCAATTTGCGTATTGAAGATGTAAGTAGGTCACAAATTCAGAAATAATATTCCTTGTTTTAGGGAAAGGTATAAAATTTTCACGAACTTTCTTACGATTTGTTCTCCAAAGGACTGGTATTTATGAGCGAATAACTAATTGTTGAACTATCAAAAACCTACCTGTAAACTACATTGAATTTTATTATGATTTACTATTCACCCACAAACTACGAACTTAAGCTAAACTTACCCAAGCTTCAGACTAAAAAAACTCCGTTATGAAGATGAAGAGCTAACCACATTCCTGAAGACTACATTTCCCTACATGTTCCTAACAAAGCAGCAACACACAAAATTGTTTTAATTAAAATTTGTTTATTATTACAAGACAAGCCATAGTTTAGACTGCGCAAGTTTTAGGCATAACTATGTAATAAGAGTTGGAGCGCTAGTTAAGACATAATAAAGTTTTGCTCAAGTACTACGAGTTACAGAAATCGCGTCACTCAGGTAATTTTAGAAATATATGGCGTCTTCAACTTCATAGTTTATTGAAACAATGTAGAGAACAGCTACATCTTGATACAGCTTAATTTATCAGCCTAGCTTTCTATTATCATCTCTATCACGAATAATGTTGCATCCGGCATCAACTTTAAGCAGACATGGTTTTATATCAGTAATAGGTTAAGAAAAAGAAGTAAAAACTGACTATAAATCTCTCATCTAGCCGTGCGCTTTATTTCAAGCTAATAAGCAATATTTTCTTAATTTTTTTATAAGCGCTACTGTACATGTTTTATTAATTTTCTTGTTCACATAGATGCACAAACACTTCCATTGATCATGCTTTAACGCACCTTGAGCATTTAATTCTCAAAGGGTGTTAGAGTTGTTTTAATTTTCAAATTCTTAAGATGTCGGTAATTGATTAAGTCTTCACACGGTTCAGTCTTTTAGTTAATAACCACGCATTGGAGTAAGTGACAAATCATTTCACCTTTATACATTTTAGCTTTAAGCTTTCAGTCGAGCAGGCAGGTAATTTTGGCAAAATCCTGTTTCTTAAAAGGGCAATTAATGAAAACTGAAACCGTCAAATTGTCTTTTACTTCAAATAAAAGGCAAAACAAGGAAAAATATTTAAGAAATTAATTGCTAAAATCAATCATCAACTTAGTTTGAATAAAGATCAAATTCATTGCTGCAAATAACAAATATATCCACTTTATAAGCGACCCGCCCATGCCTCGCTCGGGTGCTATGTTTTGATGTGGCGACATGTCAAAATATCGAGATATCTGAGTTAAATATGAATGTATATAATACATATAAACCTTCCGGAATAATATATCTAAATTATGGTGAAAACTGCATCAAATTCCATTTAGTAGTTTAAAAGATCTAAGCAGTGACACAGACAGACATGAAAAGTGACTTTGTTTTATACTATGTATCTAGATTATTCCAGATGATTAGAAATCACAGGCTATTCCACAATTCGTGCGCCTCACAACACCAGGGTGACGTCAGACGGTGCAAGTCGCACAACTTCCTGACTCGCTGACGTCAACTCTCGTAAGTCTGGACAAGGACCAACTAACTAACTTACATCGTATATCATGCACAAATAAAACGGTAACCACTTAATTTAGAGCCTTCGTTTTAACAGTAGTTTTGTGTACAACAGCTTTGTGTCTTAAAAAATTTAGGAATGCCGTTTATAAAGTAGAGGTACCTAACTGAATCATTCAAAAGAAACTTCTACTTCCTATAACTAGGTAGTGCAATAAATAATAATTAAATTATTAATTATTATAATTGTTTTTGCGTACCTTTTTGATAAAGTATAGAGCCAGTGACGAGACTTTACTATCGAAAACATATTAGGTCATGGTTTCACTAACAATTTCAGAGCATTACTTTAACGTTCTAAAAAGTTGAGAATATCCCCAAATCATTTTAAAACTTTTATAAAAATGCAGCCGTATTATATCATCCATATCAGAAAAATATTGCATTTAAGTCAAACAAGCAGATTCCCTCTATCTACAACTCAAACGTCATTGCAAAATAACAAAAAGGAGACAGACCCTGTTTCAAAGGAATAGCTTAAAATCGTTATAGTCCCTTTGTACCCTGTCCGTAACCACGGTAAATGTAGTAAGGCAGTAGCGCAACTAATTTAATAAAAGTTCTTCAACGTTCCCGAAACAAAATATTCGAGTCAAGACCTCGCTCAGTAAATAGACGCTAAAATTAAGGATCAGAAAAGGGTCACTGCAATAATAACGATATTGTTTTTTTTCAGACCCACATGCATGTCTGCGTGCGCTATGTTTTCTTTTCCTGAATTACACTACTGATGTATCTATTTATTATGTCGTAATGGCGTCACGTCGGGTGGCCAACTTTTATTAGATCCATCATGTCGGCTGCGGTGCATTAAACCATGTTTTCACGCATCATTTTCTAAGAATATTGTAACGTGTATACTGTGCTGTGTTTTGGGATCACGTTTCTCGGTTACGGAGAGATGTACGTGGTTGGGTGAAACCTTTAATTTCAAAATGTAATTGAGAGGTTTCTTGGTGAGAATTATACCAGGGATAAACAGTAAATACTATACTTTTTAGCGTTCCGTACCTCAAAAGGAAAAACGGAACCCTTATACGATCACTTCGTTGTCCGTCTGTCTGTCTGTCTGTGTGTCAGTCTGTCAAGACCCTTTTTCTCAGGAACGCGTGAAAGTATCAAGTTGAAATTAATATCATATGCGTAGATCTACAGTCCCTTGGAGCTCTAAAAAATTCAAGTTTCTAAGTCAACACAATAAAAAATACGGCGATTTATGCGACATATTTTGATACTCGCAAGTAAATCAAAACCTACTTGCCGTTGACCCAGAACCCATATCGATATATGGGAGAACATGGTTTTCGTTAAGTTTGTTTTTGGGATAAATTCATCCCAACTAAGGGAACCCTTCATTGTGCGTGATCCGTCAGTATGCGGCAACTAGCTCTCGGCTGTAGAATAAAATAAATAAAGTTATACCCATATACAAACACGAAGTTAAAATCAAACTAACAAACTGGTTGCAGAAGTTAACGTATGACGAAACCGAGAATCTTATTACAATTGTCTCTTAATAGAAATATAACTAAGTAATACTGTATTTGGATTAGGCCACTTTTTGTTTTTAATTTGTTTTTATGTTCTTTTTTTGTTTTTATGTTGTTGTTTCTTTAAGTACTTGCATGACACTCAATACCAGTTGTATGCCATTATATCTGGAGGAACATTGACTCCTACAGGCTTTTAGCCTAGCTTAGGAGGCATCAGTTCGCCCTTTAATGTGACACTATTGTACAACATTTATTTAATCCTTGTGTACATAAGTATGTTTTCAAAATGTACAAATAAACATTTTTATTTATAATATTTATTTATCGGACATGCACTAGGCCGGTTTTTTTTAATTTTGAACTGATAGAGCAGGTTCTATCCCTCGCAATGTATACGCCTTATACTGTCTAATATTACATTGTTTTTCTTCCAACTACGATTTTTTTATTCACATAGGCACATCGGACAACTTCCTCCTTCCTCTGTGTCATAGACAAATAAAATACATGATAAGCAAAACGACTAAACATAATCATTGCACGTAGTGAATAATCCATTAAATGTAATCTAACGTAGGTAGGTACAGTAGGCCCATTTACTGCCAATATACAACTATAGATAACGCAAATCGGCTTAGCAATATGGTGGAACATTTATACCAATCACGAGTCAATTATTCAACATCAAACTACAATTTTGAGGAGTAATGTACTGTGTAATAATGAACAGTGTAATAATGTACATTGGAGCTTGCCACGGATTAGTAAGAATGATAAAACACTAAGTATTATTGGAATAGCGATGTCCTTGCCTACCTGCCTAAACCTTAAATAAAGCAAAAGTATGTGATAAGTTCGCTTTAAACTTTAAAGAGCATAGCACAAACTTAATTTATAATATACACCAAAAGAAGAGCTCCAGCACAACCAAACTTCAAAACAAAATGTACCTACCACATTTTTAGTGCAAGCAAATGGTGTCAATTTTATCTCATTGAGAATTTTCATTTCACTCGGACATTATCTCTCCATTTGTCACTTCTCCGTGGTGGCAGCGTACATTGTTCAGCCGGCTGCGTGTTACTCTGTATATTAGACGATTTGTTATGTTGTTGCCCAATTTTCTCGCTACACTATAGCCGCCATGCTGCGTTGTGAAATAGGAAGCCCGAGCCAAAAAAAAATGCGTAAAATTATGTCGATAACGGCATGAATAATATTTGTATATCAATCTGTATTTGCCTTATCGCCATAGTATATATTCTGTGCCATCATAAATTTGGTAATGCCAAGCGAAAAATGATCTCATTTATTTATTAAACAGGCGCGAGGCGCTACATGTGTTCGTGAATAAAAAACTGCAGCACAGTTTCCACGAAATATAAATGAACAATTGCAAGAGAACGTTCACAACGTACAACTGCAAATTCCAGAAAAGACAACATAAAATATGACCACTGACGGGTACCTACTTAGGACAAAAAACTTCAAGTAAAGATTACAAAATACATCAAAAATTACCAGAATATAAACTTGAAAAACAAAGACTGTATATCGCAAAAATACAATAGTTATGACAATATTTTATTTGGAAGAACGTTTTATGTAACGTCGAAGTAACTATATTATTAGGTATTAGAAACGGAGGAATCCTTTTCAACTTATGCCTTTTTTTTTGGGTGGGAAATTATCAAATAACTTCTCCCGCTCTGGGCGGAGCGGGAGGGCCTGTCAGACTTTTACTGACTAAAACCCACCCGTGTTCCTTCATTTGCCTGTGTGCCAGGGCCACGATATCCCTTTCGGACCAACTCGCAACCCTGGCAGGCATTGGCCCTAATGGACCCCGTCAATTCGTGCTGACGTCTCTTTGAGGTGCGCGTGGAACACAACGCGCCGTCGACCCGGGCCTGGTCCTTATCGGACGGCGAGCTACCCATCACTCACCGTCCGCAAGCCCGCGCCTGCGGTGGCCGGAAATCGGCTTGCGACTCCCGACGCCCAGGGCGTCTCCTGCGGCGACTAGGGTCGTGAGGGCGCGAACCCTGCCTCTCCCTCACGCGCTCCGTCTCCTCCTTCGCGAGCATTACTGCTTCGCAGAAGGAGGTGACGGCCTCCCATGCACTCTCGCTCCGAACCATGGCCTGAACCAGGGCCGGACGCGAGAGATCGCCGCCGCCGATCGCCTCCGTTAGGACACGGCGGTGCTCGGCCCAAGCTGGGCAGACCTCCACCGTATGCTCCACCGTGTCCTCCGGGCGATCCACACAGTGGTGACACCCGGGCGTTTCCTCCCGCTTTATCCTGAACAGGAACCTCCCGAAACAACCGTGTCCGGTGAGGACCTGTGTCAGGCGGAAGGTGAGGACGCCGTGGCGCCTCAATAGCCACTCCTCAAAGAGGGGACTTATCGCCACAATTGTGGCGTGCCCATTTCAACTTATGCTTAAAGATGTTATTACTGTGGTTAGATGTGTCTTTTAAAATTAGCAAATTGGTATATACCTTTACTTTAAACAAAAAACCCGTCTGCGTAAAAAGTGAACTTAGAAAAAGATGGAAACAAGATTTATATAAATGAATAATATAAACAATCTCATGTAGAGGCAATAAGGTCGTTATTGTTAAGAAGATGCCTGTGACTGCATGAGATGGTTTAAATCGAACCAAAGACAAAAAAATATCGAATACTGCTCACCAGTATGGAATCCCATTTATAATACTTACGTCAATCGCATCGAAAGTATTCAAAAGAAGTTCTTAAGGTACATTCAGTATAGATCCAAAACCTATTTGCATAATTATTACAGCCGCTGCAGGAACTTTCACATTCTTCCACTAATTAATTGAGCGGAAAAAATTGAGCCAAACGGAGCCGACATAGTATTCTTGTTCAATTTGGCAAATGGTTCAACCGACTGTTCTGAATTGATGAGCAAAATTGGGCTGCGTGTTCCATCCTTCACCTTAAGGAATCATCAACCTCTGCATGTTCGCTCAGTGCGGTGTATTTATCGACAAAACTCTTATATGATAAGAGCTAGCAGGCATACAACTCGATGTGTCCGAGTGTTGATGATCTTGATTTATTCTCCACCAGTGTTCCTAAACTTAAAAAATACTATGTAAAAACTTCTTTGAAAATCACTAAAACCTGTTCAGCCTTTTCTTAACTCTCTCCGAGTGCTTACTTATTCCTGCTTTCACTTGTCTGTCTGCTGTTTCTTATGCTACCCTAATGTTGTCAGTGAAAACTTTTAATTTGCCTTCTTTCACTTACTGTCAACTATCTGTATCCTAGCTGTAAGTTTTCTTAAGAAATAAAATAAAATAAAAACAAATAAACACGAAAAAAAACGCAATAAAGACGAATCCAACGACATAAATAATTAATTAAAATCGGTTCAGCCGTTTAATAGTTACGAGGGGACATAGGGACGGACATACATAAATACTGTATAGTATACAGTATGTATGTATGTTCTTTGTATATAAGTATACACTGTATACAGGTCAAACACATAACCCCCTTTTTTGGCTTCGCTGCAGTCGGGTAAATAGTGTTGTGAACATTTTTTTTAAACAATCTAATCTTATAATTTTAAATCCATTGTGCGCTTTTATTTCTTTTTGTGGCCATGGACGTCCACGATAATACCGTCACGTAGAAATGATAAAATCGCACGTTCATCATCATCATTATTTCAGCCGAAAGACGTCCACTGCTGGACATAGGCCTACCCCAATGGGGGGGTGGGGGGGTTTGCCATAATCGCCACGCTTGCCATAATCGCAGGGTTGGCGATCGCAGTATGGTATTAAAATGCATAGAGAGTGCTGCTGCCCATTCTCTAGTAAGTCCACTAATCGCATTTTACGACACCCACGGGAAGAAATAGGTTGGGCTATTCTTTACATCCGGCACCACACGGTACAAATCGCACGTTACATAATATTAATTTATAAGATTCGTACTAAAAGTTTAGTTAGGTAGCCAAAATAAATACATAGGTCGCATATTTGTCCTTATAAAATTAAAACCTTTTGTATTTATAGTAACAAAAACAATCTAAATGATCCCAAATACCGTCCTAAACACCCCGATAATCCCCAATAAAGTGCACTGAACCTTGCTCAACTGACAGTAATAAATATACACGAATATTTTCCACGCCACGTTTAATATTAGATCCAACGAATTTCGTTCGCTATTGTTTCTCTAAACTTCTTGTAGTTTATAACAGTCTGTTTAAAGCTTTAAAGGGTAGTTGCTGCTTGTTCCATTGAAAAGGATTTTGCGTCTAATTTTATTGAGCACGTGCAAGTATCTACATCTACAAGTATTATATATGTTACGGCTAATACCCGAAGTGCGGCTACACCTAGTTTTAGCCGGTTAGAACTAGGTGTAGCCACTTACTCTTGGTTAAACCTAGTACGAGCCGATTGTTTTCGGGTAAAATCATTTGGGTTAGGTTAGGTTAGAACAGTAACCATTAACAAGCGAAGGCGAGCGAGCGAAGCGAGCGTGCCGCGGCAGCGGCCGCCGAGCGCCAGATCCCCTCTATTGTTGGTAAATTGGTTTTATCCAACAGGGATTGTCTGGACCTATAATTCTAACCGGCTAAAACTAGGTGTAGCCGCACTTCGGGTATTAGCCGTAACATATACATAATATGATAAGTTAAGTTGCGTGTCGTCGTATCTGTCTGTGTGACTGCGTTGTTTTTCTAAATAACGCAACGGATTTTGATGCGGTGGTCGCCATCGTTTAGTTAGAGAATTTATTCCGGAAGGTATACTCGTATTACAGCATAACCTCTGCGGTTTAAATATAACAGTTTACTTTTTCTAGCTGCCCTCTAATTTTTTTATCATACTTTTTCTGATTTTCAAAGGTAAGCTTGTATGGGAATTTCGTACAGCTAATAAAATTGTCTGTTTAGGGATATTTATTGTTTTAATTGGTAGTTAATAAGATAGACAAGCCCTTTTCAAATTCTTGGATTTTTAGAACTTGGGACGTAAGAGTTATAATCAGTTTTATTTTTTAAGGTTATGTACTAGTGTACCAATGTAGATTGTTATATATAGATACATAAACATTGTTTTGGTGATAAAGTAAATGTTCTAGATTGCTTGGCCCTATCTTTGTAGTATTTTACTTACCATTAAGTAGGTAGATTGAGATCAGGATTGTACCTACTCAATGGGGTGCATTAGGAGATACCTACCTATGTCCAGCAGTGGACTGTAACAGTTTGATAATGATGAAGTTCTGATGGGGTTTTGAGTGTAGGTAAATAAAACAATACAAGTTGTTTTTGTAAGTACATTTATTTGATTGAACTTATAATTGGTTTATTTTTAAGAATAATATGCGTGGTCATACTACCAGAGTAATACCTACCTATTTAACACTCGTAGGCAAACCAAGTAAGATACTTGTAAAAATAACAATTTGTATGTTATACATACACATAACCGTGTTTGTTAGTTTTTTTTAATAGTATTGAGATTAGTTTAGCAGACATACATATTTTAGTGTGATATAGTGTTGTTTAAATGGTAAGGACTACTTTTCAACACGTAAAACTTATCACAGAACTGGCCCATTCATATGCAGAATGTTATTCGTAAACTACTTTTTGCTCTAGGGTGTGTCCGCAGTCGAATAATATTGACGATATCTTCACTGTCATCGGATAAAGCGTGCCTTCCTTTTCGGGACAAGCGAAGCGTTTTAATTAAAGCATGTACAGTCGGGAACAGCATTACCTGACCCATTCTTCTTTTTTAAGAGGGGTCAGGTAATGCTGGTCATCGACTGTACACACAGCACAGTTAATAAAGCGCCCTTTCGCAAAACTACTATCAAGAGATAGAGTACGGAGGAGCAGATGCTGAACTCAACGTAAAAACGGCCAGATAATTCGCTAAATTGCTCAAATACAGTCACAGACCACAGGCCAAAACAGCAAAGAACTGAACTGAAAGACAGATTTTCTTTACCTGTCATGAAACAATTGCCATACAAAAAAATATTGATGGCGAAAATCATTCCTATCATTAAATCGTTAATTATTATGATTTTATGCAACAATTATGCATTCTTAGGTATAATATATAGGTAATGTTTATTTATATTTAATGTTATTTATATTTCTAAATAATTATTTATCATTTCGATATTTGTGTTATTTTACATGGCAACTTCTAAAAACATCGATTTTATAACGTTTATTTATTAAAATCTTTTTATTGATATTATTAATTAATCCGAAGTTCTAAAAATAGTACACTTACATGAAAATAAATGTCTTAGTTGCCATAATAAGTGGTATAAATTTTATAACAAAACAACAAAAAAAGTATGCTGTACAAAATCTACCGTTCGCCTTTGAATATGTCTTAACAAAAGTAGTTTTTTTTTTCATAGAAATAAGTCAGTCGTGAAAATAATAATGTTCTTACAAATGGTGTGAAATTAAAAGCTAGTATAAGTATATCCTATCCTTCATTGAATTCTACAGTTACGAATGGTGTGAGATTCATTCATAATTCATAATATCAATTCATAATTTATCTGATTTCTAAATCAAAAAATTTATGAATAAAATATTGGAGGACAGCTAGCAAAAGTAAACTGATAGATTTAAACCGCAGAGGTTATGCTACAGTGCCCGTGTCCAACAAAAAAAAACATTCTGTTTAAAAAAATAATACCTTCTATTTTATTAGTATTGATTTTTTTTTGTATGAAACAAGCGACGTGAACATTCACCTTAATGTTAACAACATACAGGGTGCGTCTCGCTGTGTTAGTTTTTATTTAACTTTGTGTTGCTCTAATGCCAGCGATGTTTCAAACTTTTTGTTATTATATTATGTTAGTCTGGAATACTGTTGAACACATTATGGAGATCTGAGCTCGTAAGTTGTTTAATACAATGAGGTTTATTTGTAGGAGGCATACTTATAGTTAGGTATACTTGATTAAAGGTTATTTGTCCTAACACTCATTACACACGCCCAATCATTTCACAATAATTTATTTTGCTGGAAAACAGTAGTGGCAATATAAGGACATTACACGAGCAATCATACATTACATCGAACAATGTAATTTCTAACAGGATAAGCGACTTATCCGCCATTCCTAACTAAAAATACTTCAGTAACACGGTATATACTTAATACTCTTTATTTTCAGCCTGCGTAATATAAACTAGGCTATTTTAAATAAATATAAACTAGGCTATTTTATTTTCTCTACTTCTCCAAACTCAGATTAATCCATAGAAACCAACCAATTAAAACGGAAAACCTTGACACCAAAAGGTCCTCCCATTAATCTTTCAACCACAGTACCTTAAATGTCACCTACAGGGAAGAAATAAAAAGAGCGCCGTTCCATTTCATGTAACAATTAGAAGGAGGGAGTAAAAAAGGCCAAGGCTTAGGGGCCCCACAATAAATTATTAAGGAGACAAAGTTTTGTCTGTACGTTTTTTTATGTCTAAGGAGAAACTTGGACAGTCATTAATCCTCTGGCCGACGTATTAAACGGGATAAAGCGATTTTTATTACGCCAACTTTTCTTAACGTCGATTTAAAATAATCTTCGGTTACATTCGGCTTATTTGTAACAGCTTTACAATCATTTGTTGAGTTTTTTCGGGACTCGTCGGGGTTGAGTTGAATTTTAAAGGGCCTAATCGTTCATTTGATTTGGTCCTTACTCTTTCTTTTATCGGTTTCTTTCGTAATTTGTAGATGTTGTGTAAACTTTGGGACAATTTATGTTGTTTATAGCATCCAATTTATTTTAGGTAATTTACTTTTATTCAAGACGAAATGGGGGAATTTCCGTAAATTTTTTATTTTTCTTTTATAATATACTTAAACAACGTTTACTTCATTGGTACTTTTTATATTTATGGCAGTCAAGATAGTAGCAGAAAATCAGATTGGATAAGTTAGTAATCTAGACAGAATAACTGACATGTGTAATAACAAATTGAAATTACAATAAACTGGTGTTGTTTAAATTAATTGAAAGCTGTTTATTATTGTTTATATTTTTTTAAGGCTTATATGACGAAGCTTTTTTTTCTAGTCCTTTGACAGAAATAGCTTTAATTTTGCAAATTCAAAATATTTTTAAAGCTTAGAGTAAAATTAAGCTTTTACTTTGCGCACAAAACCACAAAAGTATCAGCGAGTTTCCTCGAAACCAATAGCCAGTTTCTGTAAGTTGATTGTCAATATATTTGATATATCGCTAGGTTCCCGTTCAAATGTTATAGCAGCCTGACACGGCTAATGTTGCTTGCGCACAGTTTACACGGCAAACGCATTAACACCGCAAATTTGTTACGACGTTACAAAGATAACACGTACGGTATGTTTGCGGACTAAGCCAATAATATTTGATAAATGTTAGCGGCTTTTAGAAGATGTGTTTTGAGAAAATATATTTGGGTTGTTACTGGTGGATGTACCCACCTACCGTAAGTGTGAAACGGTTGCGGATTTTTGTCCCCTTGCTGAATAAGTTGGACAAAAAGGTGCGATCGGTGTGTGGTAACACTAACCTTAAGGCGCGGTAAGACGCCAATCTTTAAGTAATGCAGGAGGTAAAGCGGCAATATAGTACATCGCGGTATACAAATACAGTTGAAAATGGCGATGCGTTTGATTTAAGTTAAATCTCGTGTCCACGGATAATATGAAAGTTATTTCGCAGTTTAAATTTAATTTAAAAAAAATACACGACTATGTTAAGACATTCTTACATATTTATTTAGTTGTTTAAAGTTCGTTTTTTATAGTTACTAAAATATGAGTGGTTGTCGCTCATAATATTGAGCATTTCGAGACGAAAAAGACGCGCGTATCGGAGAGATGGACCGAAGACCTTAAAAGGGTAGCTGAGACAGACTGGATGCGGAAGTCGGAGGACAGGGTGTTGTGGCGCAGTCTGGGAGAGGCCTATTTCCTACACTGGTCAGCGCAAGGCTGAGTTGATAGATCACGTTGACGATATAATAGTTACATATTATGAGGAGTTGATTTGATTCCATTCACACATACCTAGATACATACACAATAATTTAAAAAAATCTAAACTAATATCAATTTAGAAAGCAATCGTTTAAGTTACTACATAACACACATACATAATCAGCCTATAATGTTCCCACTGCCGGGACACAGGCCTCATCTCTTCAAGAAGTAAAAAAGTAACAAGTAGTAAGTTTAAGTTACTAACAAGTCCAAAATGGCGGAAAATAATAATAATTAATAGGCCTGACCTAGTTCTCGAAAATTACCATGTCACGTGGTACTGGGATCGGTCTATCATTACTGACCGGACTATTGTCGCCAATTTGCCTGATATAGTGGTGATAAATCGATTAGCGCGCCGCGCAATGATTGTAGATGTTGCCATTCCACATGACGGGAACCTCGTGAATGCTGAGAAAGAGAAACATAATATCTCGACACGAGCTTGTTGACATGTGGAATGTGAGCTTGGCTGTCATTGTGCCCATTGTCGTTACGGCCAAAAGCCTGATGCCTGAAAGCCTCGATCAACATCTCTCGAGGCTCTCGTTAGGCGGTTGGATCAAGGGCGTAATTCAAAAGGCAGTATTCCTTGATACGGCTCGCATTGTGAGGAAGTTCCTATCTCCTGCAGCCCTAACAACTGGTAGCTCGAACCCTGCTCCCAACACCGGCGGAACTCATTTTTTTAATATTTTTAAATGTTTTGTTTTTTATTTTTGATTGCATGAAATATTTAAAAATGTATTCTGGTAAGAAAAAAAAAACAAACGACAGAATTATTATTATAAATTAGACATCCTACCTACATGATAACACGCAATTACTAAACTTCCCTCGATGTGACAGCCCCGACTCACTGCATACTGAAACATACTTAGATTTCATGTAGCGGTCTTTAAGTGTGAGTGTGTTCATTCGGCCATTTTGTTCCTAGTTGAAATACGAACGTTGTACGTTGGTTTTGAACCTCAGAACAATTTTGAACAAACGAAATCGCTGAGAAAATTGACAAGGTCTCTCATTTTTTGTTTACTGACAGCGACTCAAATAAAACATTACTCTTTGCTCCAGGTGAACAAGGTGAAATTATCCGGAAACCTTAACTTCTGCTGATTTGTATCGATATGTTTTGTTTGCTTATGTCTTGAACAAAAAAATACACCCCATCACTAAAAAAATATTTTACATAGGTGCCGTTCGGGGACTGAAAATAATATTAATAAACTGTTCCACCGAACCGCACTCATAAAAATTTTGTTTCAGTGCCGTTAGTGGAAGTGCTCACGTGCGGTTCGGTCAAGTGCTGTTGAAATCAGTGCTCTTAGTGGAATGCCTCGCTGCCGCGGCACGCTCGCTTCGCTCGCTCGCCTTCGCTTGTTAATGGTTACTGTTCTAACCTAACCTAACCCAAATGATTCAATAACAGTAGATGACTTTGCAGCGATTAAGAAATAATATTTAATCGCTGCCATGTTATTTTTTTTTGCAGCAAATAATTAGTCGCCCTTTAAGTATAATTAGTCGCCCTTTAAGTTGTAAGTCGCCTCGAAAATTATATTCCTTTCAAAAGTCGCGACGCGTGACGCTTAATTCTCAACCAATCAAAACAAAAACAAACGAACTTTTATCCTGCACAACAAAACGTATAACACATTCACCTATTTCGTCATTGATGGTACATGTTGCCATAGCCGTTTACGAGTAACGTCTATTCAACCCTGCATGAACTCAAGATTCCAAGTTCAAACCAGAATCGAACATAATATTTACTTTTTTGAATTTTTGGACTTGTTTTTGAAGACTTTAGCAGTTATTTTATAGTGCCCTACGTTTTTATGCTTTTTTTATGATATTTTCTGCATATTAAATAAATATAAAAAATGGAAGGAATGGAATTCAGTAACGTTACTATAAGGAAAAGCCGCATACCACGCTCTCTTTCTCGTTTCTCCAATGAATCCATTGACAGTTTGGCATCAAACTTAAGCGTCAAAAGTATGATGGACCTATCTACACACCTAAAAACTGATGAAACGGTACACTTAAAAAACTCAATTGAGAATCTTAAGGAGCAGATCAAAAGCATGCATCTTGAAATTGAAACGCTAGGTTTACAGAATGCTTCGTTGAAACAAAAATTAGCTGACGAAAAGCTGAAAACTGAGCACTTCACGAAAATGTACACAAGCACCAATTCCAAAACTATTTCTTCATGCAATACAAGAATCCCCAAAAAATATTTGCCTAATAAAAGCAAACTATCGGCTCGAAAACTAGACCTGGACATCGACTTCCATACGCCTGAACCAGCATCCAGCAGTACTGTTACTGATATTCTTAGGGAAGAAAATAAAAATGAAACTAAAGAAACCCATACTAAAAATATTGATTCAGCAGAAACGGATTTCATTGCAATTGCCGAGAAGAATACACTAGAGCCCACCTCACAAGAAGAAGAACAAAAATACAAACAACAAGCCAAAATAGGTAACAAACCTGGATATGGAAAGATACTTATTCTGTCGGATGACCAAGGTAAAGGTATAGTGCAAGGGCTACTGGAGAAGAAAGAAGAAAATAAATTTATTATAAATAATTACGCCATAACAGGGATTAGGAAACCAGGTGCGACTACAGAAGAAGCCTTGTTGGGTTGTAATAAATTAACTAACAACTTTACAAAAAATGACAGTGTGATTTTAATGACCGGTAGAAATGACTCAAACCCTATTAAAGGAGACGTTCACGAAATGTATGGGACTTGGTACTAAAATAATTGAAAATTTAAACAGCCTTCTGATGTAGGCTGAAAGAGGGTAATTATTTTGATGTCTTTAGGCATTTAATTTTTTTTTACAGTCACCCGTTTTTTTTAAAACAAGTGTTGAAAAATAAAATGTTCTACAAGCATTATTTATATTTTAGGGATGGCAGCCCTGTGGCAAATGACGTGACAATGACAACGTCAGTCAGCAGGACTCGGCTTGACATTTGCAGCGGATATTTAGTCCGAGTTTACAGCTTTAACTTTTCTCGATACGTTTTGTTATTGCATTGTCATGATAATCAATACTTTTTGTCTTAATTTCATGGAGCTGCAGCTAAAATTATAATAAAATCTCAAAGTATTTAATAGAAACGGAAAAATAATGCACCACACCAAATAAAAAAACCACCACATAAAATAATTATATTGCATAGAAATTAATAAATAAAGACTATGTGCGTTTTGTTTGTATTAAAACATTTTTCACTTTTTCACAAAAACGGGCGCCTGAAAAAATCAGGTTTAACTATAATCGAGTAGCATAATAAAAAAGCTTTCTAATAAGGTACATCACATTCGCGTTTAAAAATCGTCGGAATATTATACCAATTTTGACCTCTCCTTTATGGCTGAAATATCTGCAGCAGTTAAGATTCTGAAAAATTGTAACATCTTTATTGTAAATGTTAAGTACAATGCATTTCTGAACGAGCGTAAACTTAATTATCATTTAAAACTGCTTGCACAAAACTATAAAAACTGCAATTTCATTGAAGCAAATAGCTACATTAGCATTATAAAACAAATCATACACGAAATAAACGTTGTTCAATACTACAACAAATATCTTATGTTCTACGATAACATAGGTTTAAAGGAAAAATCAAAAGATCCAGAGCATATATTAGAAACTCCAAAAACTGTGTCATGTCCGGTAGTCAAGAGTGCCTTATCGATTGAACCGATAAATCAACCAAAAAAAGGCACTATTCCTTATTATTTTCATAAAGCTAACAACCCACAAACTATGCCTAAAAATGTGTCTGCGGAGAACATAGCGGTAAGTAAAGAACCATTTTTTCGTTCCCAATAAAAATAAACATAATAGAAGTCGTTTTTCAGTTCTACACCAAAATATAGCTGGGGAAAGCCCCAGCTATATTTTGGTGTAGAACACACAAACTTAATGATATAGATTTGACTATTAATGATATGCGTGAATCTGGTATAAATATAGATGTAATATGTTTAAGCGAACATTTTGTCGTTAAAGGGGAAGAAAAGTACCTGAAACTTAATAATTTTCAACTGAGTGCTATTTATTCACGGCCTGATCAGCGACGAGGGGGAACATGCATACTTTGCAAAGATCACATCCAAAGTACTGAGGTAAAAGAAATAAATGAATTCTGTATTGATAAACACTTTGAGATTTGCGGCCTTGAAATCAAATCTATACATGTAACATACTATGTGTATACAGAACACCCTCATCTAACATGAATATATTTTTTGAAAATTTAAACAAAACTCTATTAAAACTACAATATAAAAGAAGTAAAATAATAATAGCAGGAGACTTCAATGTAAACCTTCTACGTAAAGATAATAATAGTACAAAATTCAAGGAACTTATTTCAAATTATGGAATGCGGTGTCACATTCAAGAGGCTACTAGATTGAATACATGTATCGATAATATAATTAGTAACATTCCAAATGTAATAGGTAAAACTCATAATGTCTGTTTATCTGATCATAACACAGGTTGTTAAATTTGAATATGATCAAAAACCCATATCAGGTTACTACTTCATGTCAATACATGACCTGAGCAAAGACAATGTCAACAAATTCATTGAATACATAAGTAACATTTCTGACACGAATAATGCCTTTGAAACCTTTCACGACACAATAACTCTGTTCTATAAGTTATGTTTTCCGCTCTTCAAAGTAAAAAAACAATTCAAATGCAGTAAAATTAAAATGGATAACAAAAGGGATTAAAATGAGTAGAAATACTAAACGGCTACTAAGATATAAATATTATTTAAACAAAACAAGTGACAATAAAACTAGATTTAAGGTATATTCAAAGCTGTTAAGAAAATGTATCAATAATTTGCAATCTTTATGTAATTTAAAACACATTGCGTACTCAAAAAATAAGGGTAAAGCATCATGGGATATTGTCAAACGGAGCACAGGTAACGTAAAATCTCGTGAATATATTAATAGTATAGTTGATAGTGGTATTACAGCTACACCAGGCTCTGATATCGCAAATGTATTCAACAATATGTTGAAACCAACACAGCCTTACTAAACAACACTAACAACCAAAGTAATATTAAAAGCAACGACAACAGCATATTTTTAAACCCTACTAATGCATCTGAAATTTTTACCATATTAAAAACATTAAGAAGCACTAAAGCAACAGGCTATGATGATATTACTACAGACCTCCTTAAAAATATCGCAAAATACATTGCAGAACCACTTTCATATATCATTAACTTATCATTAGAGCAAGGCTGCTTCCCGGATAAACTTAAGATATCTCTAATAAAACCACTGCACAAAAAAGGTTCTAAAACAGATAAAAATAATTACCGACCTATTGCGCTGGTACCAATTCTATCAAAGGTCTTTGAAAGAGTTATGTACAAAAGACTTCTCTCTTTCTTTGATAAGTATAATGTTCTTGCTAATGAACAATATGGGTTTAGGAAGAACAGATCAACTTCACTCGCAGCATTTAACCTAGTCAGATCAATCTTAAACAACATTAACGCTAAAGTTACAACATCAGCTCTGTTCTTAGACCTAACCAAAAAGTTTTCGATTTTGTTCATCATTCAGTTCTACTCAATAAATTGAATAAAATCGGTATAAGAGGTCCAGCCTTAGAATGGTTCAAATCATATTTATCTAATAGAAGCCAAATCACGAGGATTACTAAATTCGAGGAAAAAGCTAACAAGATCACCAATTTCGATTCCCAACCTCGACTTAATTACTTTGGTGTACCGCAAGGAAGCATTCTAGGACCACCGTTATTCCTTGTGTATGTTAACGAGCAAGCAGTAGAACAAGATTGTGTCCTTTTTGCTGATGACACTACGGTTATTTTAGACTGTAAGAACGTTGAAACCTATGAGTCAGTCATAAATAACACCTTAAACAATATTATCACATGGTTAGAGAAAAATGATTTAAAAGTGAATGTAGCAAAAACTAAAATATTACATTTCAAAACGCAAAAGAGTAAATACCTCCAACTTAAAATATCTCATAGGAACCAATTAGTCGAACAAGTACACAAAACAAAATTTCTGGGAATAACACTCGATGAACACTTCACCTGGAAAGAACATATTGACGAAATATGTATGAAAATAAATAGGTTTGTTTATGCTTTAAAAAAAGTTAAAGACGAGACATCTAAAGCAACTGCGATAATGGTGTATCATGCATACATCTGTTCCATTATTCGGTATGGTATCATTGTTTGGGGAAATTCTTCGGAAATTTCTAGAATACTAATAGCACAAAAAAAATGTATTCGGGCAATCTTTAACATGGACTGGTCTGAATCATGTAGACCAGTGTTTAAATCACACAAGCTTCTTACCGTTTCTTGTATTTACATTTACGAAATCGCAAAATTTGTTAAAATTAACTCTAAACTATTTAAAGCTAATAACAATTATAACAAACGAAAAGTCACACAGTATTTATTGAAAATCCCTATACCTAGGATAGAACTATTCAGGCGCAGTTGCGTGTATATGGCGCCACTAATATATAACTCATTCATTACCTAACTGGATAACAGAACTACCTTACAAAAATTCTGTGTTGTTTTGAAAAAATGGTTGATATCGCATAGTTTTTATACAATCGGAGAATTTCTCAACAAAAAATCATGTCAGTCCTACCACTTCAGGAATGCAATGTAGTCACTTAGTTATTTATGTAGTCACTTAGTTATTTATGTTACTTTAGTAAGTAGGTTAGTTACCTCGTCGCTTTCTTGCTTACTCGTACATTACCTACTATTGTAATATGTACCTAATCTGTTGTTTAAATTTTTAATTCAAATTGGTATTGGCTTGATGAATTTGTTCTTTTGTTCTTAAAATTCTTAAGCTTAAACTCGAATTTAACTTAAAATTGTTATTAATAATAGTATTATTGTTGTATGTTACTGACTAACATTCATTAAATATTTGTATGCCATCAGTGCATGGCGGAATGTGTCTTTGCACTGAATTTTATATACTTTTAACACCTTTTGTACCAAATAAATATATAATCTAATAAAAATATATAAAAAATAGCAAATAAACGATTTTGATGTTGATTTTGAACGTGAAAACTTTATCAACGTAGTAGTAATTTCCGTCTTTATTTCAGTTCAATCAGTACGTCCAAATATTTGTTACAAATCATACAAAAGATTGGATTGAAAATAAAAGAAATATAATACTTTAGGCAAATAATAATGTAAGAACTACAAATATGGATTTTCTCAGAATATTCCCGTTTGATACAACTAATCTCACGTTTGCCGTTTTGACATACGTCGCCTCCAGAAATTAGAGAGCTAGTGATATTTATATAAAAAAGTTAATTTGAAAATAATAGCTCTGTAAATAAAGAAAGAAAACACTCTTAGTTTGTTATTTTCAGAACCTTTTGTGTGTGAAAGTTGAGGTTCCGAATGTAAGGAGTTATATTTTACAGTACGAATTTAAGAATAAAGTATATAAGTAGGTATCTACTTATATAAGTAGGTATCTACTTATATACTATATACTCCAACCTTACTCAAACTTCAACCTCACATCAATCTTGATGTCAGGTTGAAGTTTTTGTGTTTCCTTAAGTATAACTTATCTCGGTATCGTTCGGTGGGGCACCAAACGATACCTTGTTAAATTATAGGTACTTACTCAAGTAAGTACCTATAATTTAACTAGGTACAGTCTACAAAACAGTACAATAAATTATGAGAGTTAAAAATTTGATCGTGACTTCTTGTTCTTTCCTACTGTGTTGTGGTCTACAGGCTGATGATCTCAGGGTTTTAAGTGCACTTAAGAGTCATCTAGATAAGTATTGTAGATATTGAGACCAGGTTTAGCAAAGTAAAAGTTACATTTATCTACAAACAATAGCTTCTTACACAATTCTATAACAAACACCAAATCTAGACCTACAGAATTCCAGCAAAATAAAAGGCAGTGTTCATCGTTGGCTAAAAATAAAAACATCGCCTTGACCTCAGTAACAAGTTATTAAGAAATTACTGGTAACAACAGGTGTCCCCTAGGGTACCGGGGGACACACGACACTCGCAACGCATTTAACTAAAAGGTCATCTTATACCTACGCTGCGTAGTGGTCATTCATGTAGTGAGGTCCTGAATTCTCATGTTAGATGAGTGAGTACACTTTTGTAACCCTTTGAATTCACAGGACCTCACTAAAACATTCTAGACCAGTAGCTCGAGAAAGTTTTCAGTAGAAGTCCAGAGTTAAAATTTGCGCCAGCTAACTCACCTTTTGGTACGTTCAATATAATTACCTTTTTAGGGCTCCGTAGTTAACAAAGAACCCTTATAGTTTCGCCATGTCCGTCTGCCTGTCCTCAGCTTAGCTCAGAGACGCGAAGTACTAGAAAGCTGCAATTTGGCGTCGGTATACATATTAATCACGTCAAAAAAGTCGTAAAATAAAACCTTACGGTTCCTCCGTTCACGTAAAATGGGGATGATATTTTTTTTCCTCGTCTATCGCATGGTGTGGGATATCATTGGATATGCCGTTCAAAATTATTGCTAGTCTGTGAAATCCATTTTTTGATTCAGGGATCCCTTTGCGTAATATTAAGCTTTAAAGTGCTATAATTTGTTAGGTTCAAGTGTGTCCAGGTAGCTAAATGGTTGGTTTTGGATATGTGAAAAAATTCATGGTAGTAGTATATATAACGAAATTAAAAGGAAAACTATCTCAGCTAGATAGACTTTACAAGTTAACGAGTAATATTCGACCAAGTTAAATTTGCAGTTGGAGAATTGACCGATCGATGTATGGGAGAACATGTTTTTCAACTACAATGTTGAGTTTATTTTTGGGATAAATGCATCCCAACATTCTGAAACCCTTCATTGTGAGTGTTCCGACACGCACTTGGCCGGTTTTTATTTCAAGTTATCACACCAGCTTAAAGTTGTTAATTTCACCGTCAACATACTTAGCTTTTTAAACACAGCTCAAAATCTCAACTTATTTCTAAGTCTAACAAACGAAACAGACATCGAACAATAAGCATTGTATCCCAGGCAGCGTTCGGACCAACCTCTTTGAAACTCATGTTAAAGAAACAAGATTGCGGACTCAGTTCACTAAATATTAGCTACGTACAGAATTTAGATGTTACTCACTTAAAAAACTGAAGAAACTTTATCAAGAATGTCTACTGGAGCGGGTGAACAGTTGGAAAAATAAAGGGAAATAAAATTTAAGTCGATTAGCGGCCTTGTCCGCGATTTAGATCTAAAAGAGAAGTTTTGCAAATATTGTAATTTTATCCGTGCTAATACTTTCAAGGTTAGTAAAAAGATTTGAGTACAATAAGGAAACTGGGCTATTTCTATTAGGACTCAACAAATGCCTCACTTCTCTCAGAACAGATGACCGATGGGGCCGAAAGATTCCGGAGTGGCAACCGCGTACCCGGAAGACGTAGCATTGGAAGGCCTCCTACAAGGTGGACAGATTACGTTGTGAAGGCCGCAGGAATCCGCTGGATGCGGGAAGCATAGAACCGTCGAAGTGACGGTGCTTGGAGGAGGTTTTAGGTACGCCTGACAATATTTTAGTATCACCATTTTCAATGTAGTCTCATTGCAATAAATATTTTTTCTTATCAAGAAAATTGTCACATTAATCGCTCTGATATTAACTTCGTATCAATTGGCGATGTTACTATAGTATCAGTCGACTAAACGTGCTAACGCGTTTCACGCTCGTAAAAGCCCATAGCATGGCATAATCAGCCTATAAGGCCCGTACTCCACCGAAGCTGAGACGAGAGGAAAGGAAATGTGTTTTAAACAACCAATAGAATTTCGTTATTCACAAATCTCATCTCCTCTCAGCTTCAGTGGATACCATTAAGCGGAGATGTATAATATTTGTATAGCGCGATCGAAGCGGAAATTTGAGCTGTGCTTCGCCGAGATTGAGCTGGGTGGCGGTATAATAAGTAGATGTGTTCTGTGCCTCGCCGAGATAGAGCTGGGTGGCGGTACAATGCGGAGATGTGTTCTGTGCCTCGCCGGGATAGAGCTGGGTGGCGGTACAATGCAGAGATGTGTTCTGAGCCTCGCCGAGATAGAGCTGGGTGGCGGTACAATGCGGATGTGTTCTGTGCCTCGCCGAGATTCAGCTGGGCGGCGGTATAAAGTGGAGATTAGAGCTTTGCCTCGCAAACTGGCGATGGCGCGCAGCAGAGACTAGAAGAGATATGAGCCACGAAGAGATGTGACCGAAAAAGGTACAGTTTTTGTAATAGTGACATGACAGAAAGTCTGCCTTTCGTGTCAGATGGCGCTAAACTGTGCGTTCATCTCAACATCCAACGCTGCCCCACGCACCTCAGTTCCGCTCTAGACAGAACACATCTCCGCTCCAGTCTAGCCAGTACGCATCTCCGCACAGCTTCGGAGGATACACCCTAGCTGAAAAACATCTCTTTTCGTCTCCGCTTCGGACATCTCCGCTTTGGTGGAGTCCGGACCTAATTTTCCCACTGCTGGGACACAGGCTTCCTATTTTCAGGGGGGTGTGGGCTGTAATTTACCACGCGGGCCTAGTGCGGTTTGGTATATAATAAGTCACATGTCTTCGAATTTTTTGGTTCTAGGACACACGGGTTACCTCACGATGTTTTCCTTCACCGTTTTGAGACAAGTGGTGATGAAATTATTTACACAAAGTGAAGCACAAGCCTGGGTTCGAACGACCTAGAACTCGTAAGTCAGGGCAGTTACCACTGGGCCACCACTGCTCTCGTGAAAGCCCGTGAAGTTTAATTTAAATCATAAGGCGAAAAGAAAAACACAACAAACAATTTAGATCTCCAGTTCCTAAACCACTACAATTATTACCGCCCGTGTGCAGCCGCCCTAACATCACAGAAAACACGCAAACAAAGCGAGATAAGGGCGGCTGCAAATGACAGCTGTCTCTTGCCGTTGCCGAGATACGAAACAAAGATTGACAACAACAGACGGCAGTATGAATTATTAAGATGTAATTTTTTGGACTGCTTCTCAGATAACGTGGAAGAATAATGATATCAGAAGAAGAATGATATCAGTTTGGACTGTCAGTCAGCCTTTACTTTCAGATTCTTTGAAGATTTTATTTGTCATTAATTATAAATGACGTTATTTTAAAAGACGATGCAGACACTGTTTATTATGTGTACCTAGTTATATTTTTGTTGATTATTTTTATCGCATGAAATTGCATTCTCAGAAAAAAAATCGCCATCTCATAAATAAAAGTAGTTCAGAACTTCAGAATTGAATTGAACTTCAGATTTCGTTTGATCAGGATTTACTTTATTTTAGACATATTAAACCTTTACCTCAAGATTTACTGCATTTATTGAAACTACTATAGTAATGGTCCTTTGGTAGAAGTTTCTTTTTTCTAAGAACATACTAATGTGCTGCCATAAATGAGAATAAAGTTAGCACATCCCCAGTCTGCCCATTGTTTCGACGTAATTTTTTCATTGTCTTTAAGGACAGGACAAGAGCAGGTACCTACTCTATTTTATTTTTCGCCTGGAATCTTATAAAATCTAAGCCTTGTTCCAGATTGCGAAAATCAAAAATCAAAATATTTTATTTCACATAAACCTACATGGGTACTTATGAAACGTAAGAAGCTAGGTGCATGGTTCCAATTTGTCGTTTCCTATGAAGAAGAGCCGGCAAGAAACTCCATGGTTACTAGTTTAAAAATAATGGGCTTTTACATTTTATTGTATAGATTTAAGTTTTATATCTGAACAGACAGCTGTGCTGCTGGGGAGTTTGTTGCGCTACTTCTTCTTCCCAGCTAATTCACTAGGATGTGGTGAAGGGTGGGCGTTTTTGGGGAACGTTCCAAAAGTGCTGATTCTCAGCCTAGTTTGAATAAATGACTTTTTATTTTGATTTTGAATGTTTTTAAGTTACAGTATTAATAGATATGGGTGGACAGTGTAGGCCCGTCAACAAGTACCAAGTACCTACTTAACAAAATAGAAAATGGTTTAAAAAGCTACAGTCTATTAAGCCTACAACGTTCTCACATTAACAAAACATTTACAAAAAAGCGATATAAAATATTATTAAAAAAATAAAAGTTAGAACCTTGTTTAAATTAACATTGTAGGTATCTATTGTCAAATAAGAAAAAGAAGCGAAAGGTTTGATACTTATTTATTAAGTATTACTGTTGTTTCGGCCCTATATTAACATATTTCCTTCGCGCTTCCCATTTATGGAAGCACACTCACATATTAGACAAAATGGACCAAATTATCCGGCATACATTAACTTTGATCTTAAATGTGGCCTTGGACGACCGAGCTTGGGCACAAGCTACTCTTCCTATTCGTATGGGAGGCCTCGGTGTCCGCAAAATTTCTAGTATTAGTTTACCGGCTTTCATATCCTCGGTCCACGGCACTGAGAAATTAATCAGGAAAATCCTAGCCTCTACACTGATTGATTTTGATGTGCCGTGGTTCACCGAGGCTATGGATGCCTGGAGACTCGCTTGCCCGAATTCAGATCCACCCGACAATCCATCTTCCCAGAGACGGTGAGATGAGCAGCTCTGCAGAGTAGTACAGAACAATTTACTTGTCACGTCTGCTACTACTGAAGAGCGTGCGCGCTTGCTGGCTGTGGGTAAATGGGAGTCGGGTCTTTGGCTTCATGCACTGCCGTCGTCGAACATAGGTACTTTGTTCGACGACACTACTTTCCGCCTCGCTGCTTCCCTGCGACTAGGAGCTTCTTGTTGTCCTCCTCATCGCTATCGCGGATATCTGGATTAGCACATAGGACACTTTTATCCCGGTAGTACGTTTCTGTGGATTAATATTCGATCTCCACGCGGACGAAACCGCTGGCAATTTAAATAAATTCTATTGTTTGCAAATTTTGCATGCCGTAAGTTAAAATATATCGGGACTATTTATTTAAATGATATCTTATCTGTTTACCTGTATTATAAGCAAATAAATTATTTATATTTCCATTGTGGTCGTTTTACTCTAGAACAAAGGGATATATTTCCAGTCGTACGAAGCGTACTTGATAATGAAGGGAAGCTATTTTTCTTAGACTCCCCCGGCGGTACTGGAAAATCCTTCCTGACAACAGCGATTCTTAATAAGATCAGGCGACAAGGTAAGATTGCCTTGACAGTGGCTTCATCGGGAATTGCAGCCACTTTACTGTTGCGAAAAAACGGCCCACACTATGTTCAAAATCCCAATTGATTTAGACAATTAATCAGGAACATGTTCGATAACAAGAATTTGATAAGGCAAATGTGCTGTCTAATCGTTTGGGATGAATACACGATGGCAAACAAAAAATCTGTCGAAGCTGTGGACAGAACACTACAGGACATTCGGCGCGATGAAAGGCCAATGGAGAACATCACACTAATGTTTTCTGAAGATTTTTGGCAAACTCTATCGGGTGTAAGTAGAGGGATCGGTTGTAAGTAGAGCCCATGAAATCAAAGCTTCACTGAAGCATTCTTACCTCTGGCCTCAAATAAACAAGCTGCAATTAACATGAGAGCACAGCTGGATGGTAATTCTCATGCCCAAGAATTTTCCAGTATTCAAAAGTTGAAGAAGCCACCCTCCCTAAGCAACACGGTCAGGTGAAGCTTCCAGAAATACGTGGCAGAGTCGTATCCTCGGAATATGAACTCAGTAGTTTGGTATTCGGAGATCTTGCAAATAGACCATTAACAGGAACATTCCAAGCCCCTGCAATCAATTAAAAAAATGTAATCGAAGTTATTGGGGATGAAGTGGTTTACACATCGTATAACAGCGTCCTTAATCAGGACGACGCCACTAATTATCCAGTTGAGTTTTTGAGTTCCCTCACTGCAAGTGGTTTTCCTGCTCACAAAATTATTCTTAAAGTCGGTGTTCCAATAATGCTTCTGAGGAACTCTACGGAAATTATACAATGCAACTCGACTTAAAGTAACTGCTTTACAACGAAATAAATATTGAAGTTGAGATTTTTACTGGATGTGGCTCAGGTGAAACTGTTTTTGTATACCGCTTATCCCCAATAACTTCCCGTTCGAGTTCAAACGCATACAGTTTCCGGTAGCCGTTTGCTTCGAGATGACAATAAACAAGTCCTAGAGTCAGACCCATAAGGCTGCTAGTGTCGATTTAAGGCCTGATTGTTTTTCCCACGGTGAACTGTATTTGGCTTGTTCGCGGGTCAGTAATGCAGACAATCTTTTTATTCTAGCTCAAGACGGGAAAACAGTAAATGTGGTTTACAAAGAAATTATATGATGTGTCTTCCCTATATTACATTTGAAAGTACAGGCTTATTTGCCCTAAATGTAGGCAGTAACCTTTTATCATTTGTGAACATAAGAAAACTACAACAACTGTATCAACTGTTAGATTACAATATTTAAATTTCTAAGTGGTGCAAGATAACGCTAAATTCCACGCGGACGAAGTCACGGGCAACAGCTGGTTGCTAATAAGATTATAGGTGCGGTACCTACGTACTTAATTTTGTAGACGATAAATAAACGATATTCATTGATAATAATGATGTCTCAGACTTTCGCACAACTTCGCCGAAGTTTTTCCGATTCTGTTTATGTTTTATCTAATAGATATCTAGCTGATGCGTTGCAATTCGCTTTGGATTTTTTTTTCTTAGAATCCTTCTCCGGCGTGCACACAACAACTCACCAAAGTTTTATCACAATCGGTCGCCATTTTCGAGTTTTTGCGAGACTAACGCACGTCAATTGATTTTTAGGGTTCCGTACCCAAAGAGTAAAACGGGAACCCTATTACTAAGGCTCCGCCGTCTGTCAGTCTGTCCGTCTGTCACCAGGCTGTATCTCATGAACCGTGATAGTTAGACAGTTGTAATTTTCACAGATAATGTATTTCTGTTGCCGCTATAACAACAAATACTAAAAAACAGAATAAAATAAAATTTAAGGGGGTCCCATACAACAAACGTGATTTTTTTGCTCGTTTTTGCTGCAATAGGTAGACGCTTGAAATATTCACAGAATATTTAGTTATATATTCACAGAATATTTAGTTATATATTCACTTTAAATATAAATAATTAAATTAAAATAAAACAAATATTTAAGGGCTCCCATACAACAAACGTGATTTTTTTGCCGTTTTTATAGATAATGGTACGAAACCCTTCGTGCGCGAGTCCGTCTTGGCCGGTTTTTATAATATATACAGCGTGTATCAGAAATGTGTGGTCATATTTAAGGGTGTGGTACAGACCATTAAACTGAACAGCTTTCTCCATGAGACCAATATCGTAATCGCGAAAAAATTATCAGCCGTCCCATACAAAACTTCAATACCTACTCGACCCAAATCTTTGGGACAGCTGATTAATTTCTGATACACGCTGTACAGATAAAGTTTTTATTATAGTTTCGGTGACTTGTTATTTCAAATTATGTTTTGATAAGTCGGTTCTAGTATAATATTGTTCTGGTATTTTTATGATCGGAATATTGTGTTGTTGTAAAAATGTCGGGCCAAAGACCTTCTGTCCTCGATCTTCGCTTAGTATTATTGGAGCATCAATATTTTGATCGTTTAGTGTTCCTATTCTATAAGTATCTAGAAAGTCTTATTGATATCCAATTATTTTTTGTTTTCCAATGACCTGCTTGTAATATTGCAGATTAATTAAACGATATCGTTCTGTATGCAGCTCAAAATACAATCAATAAAAAATAACTTATGGCATCAATTGTAAAATTAAACGATACGTTGTTACTTGGTTAAACGCGACCCGAGAAATAACCGACAGCGGAGAGGTACCTTTTTCAACCCCGTACCATCAACCCTAATTTAATCATTACAGAGATTTTGTGTAAAAACTACAATAATATAATTTGCGTAAGTACCTATAACTGGCGGCTAAAATAAAGTATACCTACAAGCAAGTTTAATTAAATTGCTGCAAATTAACAAACCAAACAACACCATCAAAAGAACAGTGGTCTTGTGACTGACTAGATAATGATTTATAATTAGTCTTATGAAACCACCAAAACCACTAAAACAACCGTTGTCTTCTGACACAAATAAATCACACTAAATACAGACAAAATAATAGAAGCAGAACATCTCAACTAGAACTAACGTAGCAACTTGTAAGTAATCTGTGCTAACTTACTAGCGCGGCACGTACGCGTCGACAAAGTTAAGATAGAAGATAAACACGGACCTACACGAGGATATTTCATTGGGTCAGCAGTTAACGCAATTTGTTTGGACGAGGCATTCACGGCGCCCCGGGCCCGGCAAGATGAGCCAACTAGTGTAGGAGGCGACACAAGGTGGAAATGGCAGCGATATCTGTTATAGTTTGTAAAATATTTCATGAAAAGACAATAAAATGTTTGGGTAAACTGAAAGCTAGTAAGAGAGCCTAACCCACCTTACAATCATCATTCACATTTCACCAAGTTACGTTATCAGTCTGTTATGTTTTTAAACGTAATAGTATGCAGTCCATAGTCTCCCAAAGCCAGAGTCAGAAAAAAAACAATGGTTTCAATAGTGGTTACAGAAGAGAGAATGTACACTCATTTAAATCTAATAAAAAAAAAAAAAGCTTATTTCACATAAACCTACATGGGCACTTATGAAACGTCAGAAGTTCCAATTGGTTGTTTTCTATAGAGAAGAAGCAAGAAACTCACGGTTACCCTTTTAAAAATAATTGGCTTTTACAATGTTTTCAAATTACAGTGTTAATAGGTATGGAAGGACAGTGTAGGCCTTTCAACATGTACCAGGTACTTAACAAAATAGAAAATTGATTAAAAATCTACAGACTATTAAGTCTAGAACGTTCTCATATTCACAAAATATAAAATATTTTTAAAATAATAAAAATAAAAACCTATTTAAACCAAATGACATGATTGCCTAATTACAACTGTAACAAATCTGAATGAAGTAATATCTTGTCCACTAACTACGGAAGATAACGGACCTATAAAAACTTACAGGCTGAAGGCGCTATAATAATAATAAATCCATTTATTTTCAGGCAATACAGGCCCATAGATAAATACCTTAACCTAAAACATACATATTATTATTGAAAACAAAACTTGTGTTTATAAAAAGACTTAAGACTATGTTAGTAGAACTTCACTTTGCACTAGCTTGACTATGTGCTGCCCTGTGGTACTTGTCCGCGGAAGTGACGGAACACCACATCCTGCGGCCAAAAGTCTTCTTCCATGACGAGGGGCAGATAACAATTAGGAACGCGCACCACAAACGCCTTAAAGTTGACGTTGCGGCGCGACTCCAGTAACTGCTAGACAAAATCTAACTGATTGCTATTTTAATTGTATATGTTATTATTTTTATGATATTTATTTTACACTCTGTGATTACCTTAACTCACACACTGATTATTTTAGGAAAACTTTTTTTCTTACAATTTTTGTAAATATGTGAGCACCATGCATCTATCGCATAATTAATTTATCTGTCATTACTTAATTATTAATTCTTTTTACCTATTGTGGTATAGTAATTTTATTCTAGATGCACTGCGTCTTCACATATAATTATATAATTGATGTACCGATACCAAATATTGTAAAACATTTTAAAAGAGTAACGGTGGAGTTTCATGCCCATTCTTCTCCATACGAAGCTACCTAAGGAAGGGGCGAATAGATTCAATTCTATTTTATTTGTAAATTTTGACGTTCAAAAGTGCCATCTATGTGCCTATTTGAAATAAATAATTTGACTTTGACTTTGCACCCTCGGCGTGTACCTTGTCTTCTGGCGCACGTACTCCACGATGTCCTCTGCCTTAGTGGTGTAGTGCAGGCGGGAGATGTACTACTGGTGTGTTCGGCTTTGCACCGTCACGAAACCCTCATCATTATCAGCCACTGCAGGCTCAGCAATCAACGGATGCGCAGGCGACGAAACTGCTAACGCGGAATGCTTTGACGAGTTAGGTAGCTAGGTACTACCTACATGGATACCTGCTACAAAATATATTTACATGAGAAGAAATAAGTATATAACACCGAAAGGAAAATAACGCACAGTGACGCAATCTTGATTAGCGTATCTATATATTTTGTGATCAAATGTATTATCCGTCAATCTGCTTTATACACAATCAATCTGGATCACAGATTAAGAGAGATTGACTTTGCTGACCCGCCAAGGTGCAGGGTGATCAGTCAGTCGGCGAAGTATACTCTGATGATAATCATCATTGACAAAAATCCCCTAACATATAATATAATCATAAATCGTCTCCGCTACCTCCTCTAACTCATAGGCCCTATTAAAGCTTCTCCAACCCTGAAATTAAATCAGCCGTGTGATTTACATTTTAATATGGCAAGAGGCTCACCTGTGTTAAAACGGTTTATTGTATTGACGTTACGACATTAGCTGTCCATCCCATCGTAAACTTTCAACGATTTTCAACGTTTATGCTGATAGAATTAACTCTCTTGCTATAGTTGTTCCGGGTTTAAATATTTAAATTGATATATATAGGCCTTATCCTATCATACATTGAATAATCAATCATTTCTTTCTTCTCATTACAATAACAGCGGAAGTTTCGTATTAAGATATCAAAACATTATGGCCGAGCATATCTAGCTTAAGTATTATAACATAAGTAGGTATGCTCAATGTGCAACGTACAGTTCTTTCATTTTATCAGCCTAATTAACAGAATTTTAAAGTAGAACGTATAATTCAAGTTCAGTTTTCAATCCAAATTGAAACCCTCATCGAACTTCATTTTCAATGCTAAGGCAATAAGTACTAGAGATACCTATTTATACTAAATATTTTAAGGATCTTCAGAAAGTAAAGTAAAGTTTATTTATTTGGATAGATTGTAGGTACATAACATAAGGTATTAAAAAACCGGTTGAGATCCTTGTACAATCTACCTTAGATTAGGCATGCAAACATATCAATGTTTATGTTTGTTTATGTGTTTAATTTTATAATTTGTCTCTTAAATGGAGGGGTCTTAATTCATTAGAATTAAGTCAAAACGGGTACAATTAAATAAGTTGATTAAAAAAAAAAAACAAAAAAAAAAAAGCACCATGCCATTGCATGGGCCAATGCAATGGCATTGGCCCATGCATGGGTTGCCATTGTTTAGGTTGCCATTAAATTGCATAAAAATATTATAACTATCTTAAATTAGAAAGGCGATGTCCGCTTTTTGTATGGGCGTTGTTTTTTTATTCCGAGAAAAATCTAACCAGCGTCAAACTACACCTAAATAAAAGCGACGAAAATATGGAATTTTTAACCACTGAAATAATATTTTTAGACCTCTCCATTTATGAGACAATATAAAATATTTAATGTTAGACATATATTTTATTCGTTATTGGCAACCCAAATAAAATCTAAAATCTAATCCCTTTCAGTTCTAAAAGGTTAGACTAAACATTTTTGACTGAAAATATCCCATTTCATCATATTTCGTATTGTTTACATTGTGTTATTCATCCATCAAATATTTATAGGCAGTAATGACAGTGCCATGTCAATTTCGACAAGTTTTCTACTTGTTTAGGGTGTGTTCACTTTAATATACTAGTTAGTCAGAAAGGTTTGTTAGTTTTAGGAGTAAATTCACACTAAAATAAAAAAACTATTTTTTTCAAAAATGGAAGCCTTTAAAAATGTATGTTATAGTTAGAACCACTAGCTTTTGGGTTGTCTATCCAAATATATTTAACTGGTCGTGGTTAGAATTATTGAATAAAAAACCATTTTTGTACATGTCCTTTACATTCGGATAAATTTAAGTCACTGTAATTTAGAAAATGGTTAGAAAGCACTATAATATGGTAACCACTATCCACCTTAGACCGGCAACAATGAAAACTGACCATAATTGTGGTCCGGGTAGGATTAATCGGACCGATCAGGTATTGGACACAGACTGCACAGCGGTAGTGGCAGTTCTAAATTATTGTCACTATGCTCGATATTATTGCGTGTTATTAGCCGTGGTTCAAAATATTGCAAGTTATTATGAACTGAAATCACAGTCCCGTGTGGTGCCGGACGTAAAGAATAGCACCATCCTATTTCTTCCCGTGGGTGTCATAAAAGGCGACTAAGGAACTTACTAGAGAAGGGGCAGCAGCGTTCACTATGCATTTTAACACCATTCTGCGATCGCCAACTCGCCTGCCAAGCGTGCCGATTATGGCAAACCCCCCTTTGGGGGCGGCCTATGTGCAGCAGTGGACGTCTTTCGGCTGCAATGATGAATGATGATGAATGTGACAAGACTGTTGTAACTGAAATGCAACTCTAATATATAAAATATCAGGTAATGTAAGCTTGTCACTGACCTAACATTAAATGACATTCCCACAAGAATTGACTAACATGACAGATTCAATAATTCCCCAAAACGAAACAATCAGGTGAACCAGCCTACATTTTCCGATTTACCCAATCATAGACTCATAAGTAAATCTAAATCGAGCAAAAAAGCAGGAGATGTGAAGGAACTCGAAAACCCTCTCTAGATTCCAAGTATCAATATCCAGAGTACAAACACCCCATGTCATCTTGTCTAATTCTTTTTTCTTAATATTTTTATTATTTCACTTCGTCTTTTCTTCTTTCTTTTCTTCTCATAAGCTAGTTTCTGTGACTGAGCTTCTTTCAGATTCTTCACATAAGGTGAACTCCAAGTGGTTCGTTATTGGACTTGAGCTTTGGGTTTTCCCATGATATCTATATAATCTATATCTATACGCTTACGGCTGTTTCCATCTCTTACTAGCTCAATTTCGCAAGTTCTGTCTTCCGTTGGCAGTGACGAATCATTATTGCATCTGCATAAAAACGAAAAACTTAACACATTTACCCGAGGCAAAACGGACCCTGCTCATTTTGCCCCGCCCGAAATAGCTCAGGTTCGTATAAAATAAATGTAAACAATATCGAAAGAATCTTTGGTACTTAAGTATCTACCAAAGATTCTTTAAATAAATATTAAGAAATAACTAGAAAAAGTTGTGAACTAATTAATTAGTTCATAACTTTTTCTAGTTATTTAGTCACATAATTGAACGTAGTAATTTACTTAAGAAATAAGAAGATAACACAAGCATTCATAAGCTACAACTCATAAAATAAAATCAAATGCGTCAACTTACGTGTTTTCGTTCTGTCGGCGAACGACATGAAGTTACGGACAGAAAACCACTTGTCTCGCAAAAGCGCGGTCGACTGGGGAACCCACGTCTCGGTTTTAATAAATATTCTGCGAAGGAGAGGGGGTGTCCTTCATACCCCGGGGGCCCGCAATTCACCGTCTTCCCCTTTTTATATTTTCAGTTTTCATGGAAATGTAAAGTAAATATTCATGAATATTAACCACATTTTAGACTAATATTTGTACGCGATCATGTTCCAAACGACCGCTTTACTGAATTAGCTTACCTGAAAATCGTTGAAATCACAAAAAGGGAGCGCGTACCTTACCGACGGCAATTCCTATGAAATATTATAAGACATTACGCCGTTCGGTCGGACTCACTATATAAACTATGTGCTATTACCACAATGAGAGTTTAAGTCTGGGGAGAGTGTGCCCAAATGGAACGAGTGTCGTCAGCAAGGGAAACACCTTACCTTAGAGACCGCATTATTCATGAACCTATTTATTTGTATTGCTTACTTGCGTTGTTTTCGTCTTGGGCTCTTTGCCTCGGTGAGCTGGCTAGCTGATATTTTTACATAATCATTATAAGGTCTGGAAGGCTGTGGAAATGGGGGAAAGGATTCTTAGAAAAGAAATTGGGCGTGAAATATACATAGATGGCGAAAAAGTATTATTTCAGAAGCTGAAACTGAAACCCACGTCCTTCTGAAACTTTTCAGTTTTGTCTCTGGTTGCCACGCACATTACACGAGACTGTTTGGCTGACTGGCTCAAGAAGTACGAGTATATTGCAGTCGTAGGGCAGAAAGTACCACTTATTAGAAGGGATGAAAAATGTTCTTTGTATAAAGTTGTAAGTCTTCAAATCAAAAAGTCATTGCAAAGGTCATGAAACCCTAATCTAAGACATGTTCTTGTGAAATCCAAGTCTTCCGGCCATAAACGTGATAAATGAAATCGATAAAAACTGTTTCAATATAATACCGATAATGGCGATTATAAACAACAAAAATTATAAGTAAATCGTCTTTTCGTTCAAGATTTAGTCGATTACTGAGAATATAGTTTTATCAATTTATCTTCAGAGTTAATAGAGTTATCGAATAGGATCTAATCGACTTATAACAAGCTCACTGACTAAGTATTATATTTAAATAACGTTTAATGGTAGGTAAATCACTTCCCTTCTGCGCATTTGTTTGAAAGAGAATAACATACAATGTGTCAGCTGATTAATTATTTCTTGGAAAAAAAAACATCGAGACAATATGGGTGCATTTAATTTAATTTAGAATTAAACTTTTTAAATTCAAGTAAAGAAAAGTAAAAAGTGAAGCAAGAATTTCAAAGGTCTTGAATCAATGTCTTGACCAGCGCAGTGCAGAAGCCAATCATCCAAACTTACCGTCAACCGAGTATTTTTTAATTATATATTTTTAAAAGTTTTTACAATAGTTTATGAGTTGCCATGAAGTCTGCTCTTAGACAGAAAAGCAAAGAAGAGAAGATATTTGAAGTGAAAGGGAATACAAAAATGACTAGGTTCCTACCTTATTTGCAAGTAATGAACAAAATCACAAGCTAAACACCAGAACACAACACAAAACGATTAAATAAAATTCTTAAACAAAGTTTGTTAAGAACCTAAGTACTTAATGTTTCGATTCAAATCAAATTATAGTTTAGGAAGAAAGAAAAATAGATTATTTCCTCCAAAAATAAATTTTCACAGAAACACGTGCTTATAAAAAGATACGATAATTTAAATAAAAACATAAAAATTCAAGTTAAAAATTCAAGACCTTTGAAATTCTTGCGTGAAGCAAGAATTTCAAAGGTCTTGAATCAATGTCTTGACCAGCGCAGTGCAGAAGCCAATCATCCAAACTTACCGTCAACCGAGTATTTTTTAATTATATATTTTTAAAAGTTTTTACAATAGTTTATGAGTTGCCATGAAGTCTGCTCTTAGACAGAAAAGCAAAGAAGAGAAGATATTTGAAGTGAAAGGGAATACAAAAATGACTAGGTTCCTACCTTATTTGCAAGTAATGAACAAAATCACAAGCTAAACACCACAACACAACACAAAACGATTAAATAAAATTCTTAAACAAAGTTTGTTAAGAACCTAAGTACTTAATGTTTCGATTCAAATCAAATTATAGTTTAGGAAGAAAGAAAATACGTTTATTTGAACGAAAAATAGATTATTTCCTCCAAAAATAGATTTTCACAGAAACACGTGCTTATAAAAAGATACGATAATTTAAATAAAAACATAAAAAAATACAGATTTATACATAGGAAAATACTCGGCAGCTATACGTCATGACTGTGACAAGAAGGCTTTCAGTCAGCATGCTGCAGTGCTATGGGAGCCACAGCAGAGAGCTAATTTTCAGTGGTCACCCTGATTTGCGGTAAACATGACGCAAACTTGGAGGAAAATTAAGCGTCACATCCATGCAAAACGGCCATCGCTCAGCATAATGCTGTGACAATATACGAAACAGAGCCCCAGAGCTGATTTTCAGCGACAGTCGGTAATGACGTGATTACATCGCGGCGTCGACCGGTTTACATGCACCCGCTGCATGCTTCGTCCGCGTGGCTTTTTCTAATATAAAAGTACTCCTTATAACATCAACTATCTGGGAGTGAAAGTCCTGTCAAAATCGGTCCAGCCGATTCGGAGATTAGCCGGAACAAACATATAGACAGATAGACAAACATTTTTGACATTGTTTTTTTGTTATAACTACCTTGTACTTATGCATAAAGTAAAAAGCTGTTATTTTGACATTACAAACAAACTTAAACTTTATTTATTGTATATTATGTAGGTATGTATGTATATGTTACGGCTAATACCCGAAGTGCGGCTACGCCTAGTTTTAGCCGGTTAGAATTATAGGTCCAGACAATCCCTGTTGGATAAAACCAATTTACCAACAATAGAGGGGATCTGGCGCTCGGCGGCCGCTACCGCGGCACGCTCGCTTCGCTCGCTCGCCTTCGCTTGTTAATGGTTACTGTTCTAACCTAACCTAACCCAAATGATTTTACCCGAAAACAATCGGCTCGTACTAGGTTTAACCAAGAGTAAGTGGCTACACCTAGTTCTAACCGGCTAAAACTAGGTGTAGCCGCACTTCGGGTATTAGCCGTAACATATAGATCAAACACATAGCGCTATCTTCCAGATTGTTACCTATGACTGCTACTGTTTGCGCTCTTTAAACAATCGCTCTATGATATAATCCTTAAAACATCAAGATCTAACAATATATTTTGTTATATACAAAGTGTTATTGATTAAGATTAAATCAATAGAATAGCTTTATGAGCGCTATCCGATAATTGTCAGCTTTGGATATCATACGGAGATTCGACGTTTTATAAACTGGGGCATAGCAAATAAATTCCGGACAGACTTTTACGGACTAAAACCCACCCGTGTTTCTTCAGTTGCCTGTGTGCCAGGGCCACGATATCCCTTGCGGACAAACTCGCAACCCTGGCAGGCATTGGCCCTAATAATGGACCCCGTCAGTTCGTGCTGACATCTCTTTGAGGCGCGCGTGGAACACAACGCGCCGTCAACCCGGGCCTAGTCGTTATCGGACGGCGAGTTACTCATCGCTCACCGTCCGCAAGCCCGTGCCTACGGTGGCCGGGAATCGGCCTGCAACTCCCGACGCCCGGGACGTCTCCCGTGGCGACTAGGGGCGTGAGGGCACGAATTCTGCCTCTCCCTCACGCGTTCCGCCTCCTCTTTCATGAGCATTACTGCTTCGCAGAAGGAGGTGACGGCCTCCCATGCACTCTCGCTCCGAACCATGGCCTGAACCAGGGACGGACGCAAGAGATCGCCGCCGCCGATCGCCTCCGTGAGGACACGGTGGTGCTCCGCCCAAGCCGGGCAGACCTCCACCGTATACTCCACCGTGTCCTCCGGGCGATCCACACAGTGGTGATACACAGGCGTTTTCTCCCGCTTCATCCTGAACAGGAACCTTCCGAAACAACCGTGTCCGGTGAGGACCTGCGTCAGGTGGAAGGTGAGGACGCCGTGACGCCTCTCTATAGTCACTCCTCAAAGATGGGACTTATCTCCACAATTGTAGCGTGCCCAGCGCTGGGTTGCTACAATCGCACTATCCAAGCCGCCATGAGATCCCGGCGAAGCTCCGTCCGGTGTGCCGTGATTTCTCGCGGCAGCTGAGTTACGCCCCCGCTTTTCGCCTCCTCACGCCACTCCCATATGTGCGCGAGGACTATTGCCTCCAGATCCCATGGCGACGGTCCGGCAAGGAGGCCCGTCGCCTCACGGGAGACTGTGCGGTATCCTCAGACCAGCCTGATGGCCATGACGATTTGGGACGCGTTCAATCGGTGGGCTGATGGTAAAACCTAGCACCTAGCGACTTGATTCATGCATCTGAAATTCTAAACGATTATTAAGATACTTGACGGCTTTAAATACATTCCCCATTCAACCCCTTCGTGGTCCGCAGTCAGGCTTACCGATCTCGATTTACAACATTAGTGGAAAAATATAATCGCTCGACTTTGTTGGCATCATGGAAAGTGGCTATATATCCGCCTACTACCACCTACTACCTTCAAAATCGAAGCCTAACCTTACAGACAAGGTTTAAAAATTCATGTGGATTTAATTCCACTGGAATCGATATGCTTTAGATTACCATGACATAGCTACGCTATTTCGTATTAGTTTTAAGTTTCTGTTGCCCAAAGGGGTATTCCAAAATAATATCAGAACTTCTTAGCGTATCGATGAAAAAAAGTTCATACAAGTTTGGTTTAAACAGCTGTGCGAACTCCGCTCACGGTACAGGCGCTCACTAACGACAAATGACAAATAAGATCTAGGTATTTACTGCATGTTAGTGCGTGTCATAATTGAATAAAATTATATTGTATTGATAGTTGATTCATATTATGGCTTAAACTATCATTATCGTAATCTCTAAATAGAACGCAGGCAGGTACCAACTGCTATACCTAATAAAATACGTTTGAGATACGGCTGGGTGTTTGACAATTTCACACAGTCGACCAACTTTTTATTGATATTACTTCCTACGATTACTTACGTAACTCCTAAATGTTCTATGACAAAATCATAACGCAAATTGAGTTTACTAACTGACGCAATCTAGCTAACCGACAAAGCACAGCACTTGTGTAAGTTTACTATCTTCTTATTAAACGTGGCTTTAAAAATGTCCTAAATCCTCTCTAGATAAACTGTTTGAAAATAGGCTAACAAAATATACCGAAGGCTTCGGCACGCCACCGGAAGTGTTAGTGACGTCACACGCGGACGCCACCTACATCCGGCCGCCTGACACGTTCTGAATTCATCGGATTACCTCTCAAACAAACCCCTCGGTGATTTATGGATTTTCGTTCAAAATTACAGACGCGGTCATGTCCTATTATTGTGAAGGTATGGTGGGCATAGTTACGTTTATACGTAGTCGATAATGCATTTTTTCCAGGTATCAATATACTGGAGCATCAAAAGACTTGAGCTTGACTCCTACCGAAAAGGCAGAATAGAATACTCTTTATTATGTACACCATAAAAATTACAGATATAAATGTTGAAATTACCGCTGACCCGCATTAGCAGAGACCAGAAGAGGATGGAAAAAGGATTGAAATGCCTTTGTCGTGCATTGGGACAATAGAAGCTAAATGCTTCAATTGATATATTATACATTGAATACATTAAACATGTACGTATCAATTGAGCTCGTGTTAATCGATCGATATCGGAAATATGGAACTCAAATGGTTGGGCACGACACCTGGCAAGGCGCAGTGATGACAGGTGGAGTAAGGCTGTGACAGACTGGCGTCCATGAACTGGAAGACGAGATGTCAGTCTGGCGGCGAGATGTGCGGACGACATTGTTATCATCCTGGATAGAACCTGGATGAGGCTGGCACAGGAGCGTGGGGATTGGCACAAGAAAATAGAGGCCTATGCTCAGCAGTGGGTGAAGTGAATATTTGTATGACCTACAAGTAGTTGTTCCGGGTCTGGCTGTTTGTGTATGTGAGTTTAAATGTTTGTAAACGCACCCACGATACAGGAGAAATTCCTAGTGTGGGGCAACGTTTTTTCTAAAAAAAAAAAAAAAAAAGTCGGTCTGTGGATAATAGTGATGATTATAATGATCCAAAATCCACAAAAAAAAACCAGCAGAGGAACTATTCTACCATGGAATTTTTCCACCGACCGCTGAGCAGCAATAGTACAACACTATAATATAGTATTAAGTTTCATATCATGAACTATTGCACAAAGCAAATAAGTTTACTACGACTATTAACACCAAATAAAAGATAAATGAGACTGTAAATAAATAAATTGGTATAAACTTCTCCGAAATGTAGAATAACAATAAAATAATAACACCATACGTTTTATTGTGTAAAACTTTACTACTGTAAGTGTTATCGATATGTCAGTAGGTAATCTAAAATCGAATCGATGTTTTACAAAACGCTATTAAGTATTAAACTTAACAATGTTGTAAAGGTATACCAGAAAATATATGTGTTTCGGTAATCTTCGTGTTTCTTAATTAGCACGAACGTTGCGCCACAGGAGCTAAACTCCTAAGTTTTGTACAGCCGCGCTTTGTAGTTAAGTAGTGCACCTATCATTGCGCGTTTGTATGAAGTTTTCTCTCTGTCGGATTACCTTCTCCGGTCGCGGAACGTCATTTTTCACTCAAAAGTTTTAAAAAGTTAATCATAATCATAATAGAAATAGTTAATCTATAATTTTGTAATCATGGGAATACGAACTAGGAATGTACTTCCATTATTGCAACAGTTTTGTATGTATTAGACCTCATCGGTCGTTCGTATTTCCAAAGATAGACGATGATTCCCGAATCGCATAATTTTCTTTGGCTATCTGTATATGAATATTGAATGTGGCAGCACCTACTTAATAAATAAATACGTGTGTTTTAGGGTTCTGTACCCAAAGGGTAAAACGGGAACCCTATTACTAAGGCTCCGCCGTCTGTCTGTCTGTCCGTCTGTCTGTCTGTCTGTCTGTCCGTCTGTAACCAGGCTGTATCTCATGAACCGTGATAGTTAGACAGTTGACATTTTCACAGATGATGTATTTCTGTTGCCGCTATAACAAAAAATACTAAAAAACAGAATAAAATAAATATTTAAGGGGGCTCCCATACAACAAACGTGATTTTTTTGCCGTTTTTATAGATAATGGTACGGAACCCTTCGTGCGCGAGTCCGACTCGCACTTGGCCAGTTTTATTTTTATTAATATTATCCATGCAACACATTTTCGCATATTGCACATAAAGAAAATAACTAACCGATTTAACCTAACCTTCAGAAATTGGTTTTCTGATCTATCGGCGCCGCCCGACGGTATTGTTAGACAGATTGCATTTAAATGAAGTGCATGCAGCAGTATACCGACGATTACCTTTTTATTTTTAGAAATAACATAATTAATTGGAATATTTATACCAGAGTTGCTAGATTATAATCAAATTTAAATCAATGATCCAAATCAAATGATACAAATCAATGATCTAAATCATAATTATTTATCAATTATGTATTTATATCAGAAAATCCCAAAGCAGGATACAAAAATACAGTTTTTTTTTTTTGAGAATTGGTCAAAACAACATACACACCCGGATACCCGCATCGAGCCACCCTACATATTTTAAAACTCATAGTCTTACCTGAAAAACCGTAAACAATACACAGAGATTTCCAAAAGAGACATAGCTGCTAACAAAGAAATAAAACGCACATCAGATGAAAGACTAGTAAAATATGGAGTCCCAATAGGGAGTGTACTAGGGCCTTTGTTTTTCATCATATACATTATTGACTTACCAAGAGTAACAAAGGAGATGGAAAACGGTTGGCCCAAATGTAATAAGTTGAGATATGATTTAAAAAATTTGTTACATTTTTTTACCTTAGAATATGAAAAATCAACTCAATTCTCAATCTGGAAGCGGAGAAATATGAGATAAATTGTTTTCGACCGATTATCAATTGAGTAATCGATTACACAATTACAAAAATAAAACCTTTGCACTATATAATTAACTCAAACTAATTAAATTCACTATAAATACTAATATGCAATATAGTGTATATAATTACAGTCATATTAATAAATATGACAGACAGGACAGGGTATGTTAGGACAGGGTGTTGTGGCGCTCGCGGGGGGCCAACACCTCACCCCCCCCGCAGACTTGAGGTGGCCCGCGGAGGCGGGCCGGCACTAGCCGGGAATCACGGAAGTAATACTAGCTCCCAAGATCCCCGGTGCAAGTGTGGGAAGGGAACACCGGGGTGGTTTTTAGTCAGTAAGAGTCTGACAGACCCCTCCGCCCGCCCCAGGGCGGAGGACATCCATGAGGATTTTCCACCCCGGCAACAAAAAAAAAAGATAAAAAAAGGTGTTGTGGCGCAGCTTGGGAGAGGCCTATGTCTAGCAGTGGACTGCGATAGGCTGAGTTGATTGATTAATAAATAAAATATCAATTAATTAGTGAAAATCCAATAAAATTATTATCGATTTCATATCGATTACAATCAGTCTACTATTTTTAGTCTATCTACGTCACTGGCATTACAGCTTACTGACATTGACACTAGACAGTTGCCGACTGCTCTTTTTGTTGTTTTCTCACTTGTTTCGTGTTTTCCGATGCGTTTTGAACTAAGGTTTTGAGTGGTTTCTCGATTATTCTTTATTTTCCACGACCACTGCTTTGTATTTTACGGATTCTGACCCTGCCTACCTTTTACGACTCTTGCTTTCACTCTGAACACCGAAGATCACTCACGTTTGAATTGGAAGTATTATTTTGGATTTTACCACTGGCTTGTGGATTGGATATTGTTCAAACTTTGGATCGCTGTGTGAATTGGGGATAACAGCTGGTCACTACAATACACTGGACCAACGACCCTTACACGATGAAACGATTCTGTCACTGATTCGGCAATGGCTTGCACCTCAGTCTGTTAGTAAAAATATCCTCAACTAACCAACTATCATCCTGGCAGGGATTGAATTATAGGGAGACGAACTATAGGCTGCTGCGCTCATATAATGTGCATTATATGGTACCTTAGCTGGGCTAGGTACTAATATCATTATAGTACCACCTGCACAATTCCTAGACGACATTTTAATTAAAATAGAAGATGAATAAAACACTATATTAAAATGATTTTATATTTTATTTTAGACATTCTTTCCATAACACTATCCATACCTATTACCTACCTATGACTTCAAGTCATTGACGTTCACTTATATTATTTTTCAAACATATTCTACTAAATATAATAAACATTAGTGCAAAAGAACATCTTTTGCAGTTCAGGAATCAGCTGTTAGTTAAAAATTGGAAAAATTAACGTTTACTATCAAGGGACAGTACTAGACACAGTAGACTCAACAAAACTTCAAGGGGTGACAATTGTTAAAAATCTTAATTGGAAAGCGCATACAGAAGAATTATATAAGATAATTTGTTCTTCTGCTTACGCACTCTATAAACAAGCACCAATTATAAGTATAGATGCACTTCTTGCAGCTTATCATGGCATAGTTGGCTCAATGATAAGATACTCGTATAGCATAATATTCTGGGGATACTCAACCAATAAAGAAACTATTTTTAAATCCCAAAAAAGGTGCAATGGAGCCATGTTATATTTCATTAAGCATAAAATATTAAGTCTTCCCTCTTTGTTTATATATGAAGCCGTTAATTTCGTTAAAAATCCTACGTTGTTTAAAAAACAATTGGACGTTAGCATTTGTAGTCTTCGGGTTAAGGATGAGTTATCTTTAATAAGGTCAAGCACGGCTTTGATGCATAAAAGCATATTCTGTTTGGCCCCAAAAATGTATAATAAGCTCCCAACACCTCTGAAACAGCTGCCCACTAGGTTGTTTAAGGTTAAAAAAAAAATCTTATAGCCAAATGCTACTACAGCATATCAGAGTTCATAAATAAGCAAAATTTAGTAAATTGCGACATTTCTCCTAGTCTACGAATGATAAATAAACTGTTGTATGTTAGTTAGTTATGATGTTTCTAAGCTGATGTATTGATAATGTTAGGCTTATGTATGCCAGTTGAACCCACATACCGCACATGTGCGGTGTTTTGCCATACTTTGCAGTTTCTTGGAGCTAAAGTAGTTAACAATTTGTTCTGTATTTTTTGTACGCTTTAACTGGCAAAACATGTAGCTCCTTTTTATTTATTTTTAATTCCATCCACAATGCACATGTATTGTACTTACTCATGTTTTACAAAAATAAAAATATCTTTATCTTTTTAAATAATTGCAATACAAAGAAAGAAAGAATAGTACATTACTGCAGCTGCCTGTAATAGGGACATTGATGGACGAACGTGAAATATGGGCTGAGGCGAAGCCGAGGCACACATACGTGAGTTCATCAATGCCTGGTTGCGGCCAAGGCTTGTACAAAAATAAAAATATCTTTATCTTTTTAAATAATTGCAATACAAAGAAAGAAAGAATAGTACATTACTGCAGCTGCCTGTAATAGGGACATTGATGGACGAACGTGAAATATGGGCTGAGGCGAAGCCGAGGCACACATACGTGAGTTCATCAATGCCTGGTTGCGGCCAAGGCTTGTATAGTGCGTTTTTCAAATAATGCGCAGAAATTCAAACAAAGTAAATTATTTATAAATTCCAAATTCAATGACGAACAAAGAAAATTTTTCACGCGCCAATGTGTTCATTTGTTTTTTTTTTCAATAAACAGCTTTCTATTTGCAAGCCAGTTCGAAATTTAAATAAAACCTTTGATATGTTACTCCTTGGAGTAAAAGATCGTTCAATTTTTAAATTACACGATAGATGTGAATTTACTGTGTAATTTTATTGGCCGCTAAAAGACGACACATGGATTTCACAAAGTCAAATTATTTATTTCAAATAGGCACATAGATGGCACTTTTGAACGTCAAAATTTACAAATAAAATAGAATTGATTCTAGTCGCCCCTTCCAAAAGGTAGCTTCGTATGGAGAAGAATGGGCAAGAAACTCCACCGTTACTCTTTTAAAATGTTTTACAATATTTGGTATTGGTACATCAATTATATAATTATATGTGAAGACGATGCACCTAGAATAAAATTACTATACCACAATAGGTAAAAAGAATTAATAATGAAGCAATGAGATAAATTAATTATGTGATAGATACATGGTGCTCACATATTTACAAACAATGTAAAAAAAAAAAAAGTTTTCCTAAAATAATCAGTGTGTGAGTTAAGGTAATCACAGAGTGTAAAATAAATGTCATAAAAATAATAAAATATACAATTAAAATAGCAATCAGTTAGATTTTGTCTAGACTCTAGATTGTCCTATGGAGCTGGACCAGCATGTTTCCAAGCGTTCTTATCCTGGATATAATCCTCTAATTTTAATAAGCTTGTTTACAAAGTGTACTTTTTATATGAGTTTTAAATTTTCTTTCATTTAATTGCAATATATCACAAGGTATTTTGTTGTAACATTTAACACAGTACCCCATAAAAGATGTATGTACTTTAGATAATCTGAAACATGGCTGATCTATTTTATCTTTATTTCTAGTATTGAAATTATGTCTATCACTTATTTTTTTGAAAAGATGTTGGTTTTTTCTTACATACATAATATTTTCATAAATGAATTGGCAAGGTACCGTCCGGTAAGAGTTCCCTAAGAGATTCTCGGCGACGTAGATTATAAATGGCTCTGACAGCTCTCTTTTGCAAAATAAAGATGGATTCAATGTCAGCAGCCCGACCCCACAATAAAATACCGTACGACATAATGCTGTGGAAGTAGCTAAAATAGACCAAACGCGCGGTTTCTACATCTGTTAACTGTCTTATCTTCCTAACAGCATAAGCGGCCAAGCTTAACCGCCCCGCAAGAGATGTTATATGTGGTCCCCATTCTAGTTTCTCGTCTAGAGTGATTCCTAGGAAAACCGTTTGATTAATACATTCCAGTTTTTCTCCATTCAATATGATATCACATTCGCTACTTCTAACATTAGGTAGTTTAAATCTAATGCATTTGGTTTTTTTTTCATTTAGAACCAAATTATTTACCGTAAACCAATCTTGGACCTGAAGAATAGACTTATTCACGTCGTCAAGGTTTTGAGACCGTCGGTCTATTTTAAAGATCAATGACGTGTCATCTGCAAATAAAACCATTTTTGGTTGATTTTGAAGTAATTGGGGTAAATCGTTAATGTAAACTAAAAAGAGGAATGGACCCAATATCGAACCTTGAGGAACGCCCATTGCCATTTCAGACCCCAATGAGTTCACGCCGTTTACTTGAACTTTAACCTTTCTATCTTTCAGGTATGATCTAAGTAAATCAAGAGCTGTATTCCTAATCCCATAATGATCTAGTTTCAGCAGAAATGTCTCATGGTTAACGCAATCGAAAGCCTTAGAGAGGTCACAAAAGATTCCAATGGCATCTTGTGCTTCCTCCCAGGCGTTAAAAATGTTCTTTATTAGGGTGACACCGGCGTCAGTGGTACAACGACCTTTAGTGAAACCGTACTGTTGTTCATGAAAGATAGAATTTTTATTGAAGTGACGTAATATTTGATTGAGCATCAACTTTTCAAACACCTTACTGAGAACTGGCAGAATTTACACGGGTCTATAATTGTTGGGTTCTTTACTATCTCCAAACTCAGCATATGACATCACATGAGCCTCTAGGCATTGACGAATGTCTACCACTGTGTGGATCACCTGGAGGACACGGTGGAGCATACGGTGGAGGTCTGCCCGGCTTGGGCGGAGCACAACCGTGTCCTCACGGAGGCGATCGACGGCGGCGATCTCTCGCGTCCGGCCCTGGTTCAGGCCATGGTTCGGAGCGAGAGTGCATGGGAGGCCGTCATCTCCTTCTGCGATGCAGTAATGCTCGCGAAGGAGGAGGCGAAACGCGTGAGGGACATGCAAAATTCGTGCCCTCACGCCCCTAGTCGCCACGGTAGACGCCCCGGGCGTCGGGAGTCGCAGGCCGATTCCCGGCCACCGTGGGCGCGGGCTTGCGGACGGTGAGCGATGGGTAGCTCGCAGTCCGATAAGGACCAGGCCGGGGTTGACAGCGCGTTGTGTTCCACGCGCGCCTCAAAGAGATGTCAGCAGCAACTGACGGGGTCCATTAGAGCCAATGCCTGCTAGGGTTGCGAGTTTGTCCGAAAGGGATATCGTGGCCCTGGCACACAGGCAACTGAAGGAACACGGGTGGGTTTTAGTCAGTAAAAGTCTGATACGCCCTAAGCGGGAGAAGTTACTTGATAATTTACCAACCAAAAAAAAAGGCATTGACGAATGTATCAGTCGCTATTTACTGGTGGCAACCATAGTCCTGTCACAACCTCAAGGTTTTTCAGTATCAAAACTTAGAAACTGTGGAAATTCCGCCCCAGACTGTCCATGACCTACTGCCATAACTCACTTTCTTTTCCATGCAACAATGCTGAAAACGTTCCCCCTGTCTTTGGACTTTCATCTCATCATCACTCCATCATTGCCATACAGCATAATCTTAGTTTCATCCTTAAATAGAACCTGGCTCCATTGACGTTAAGTCCAATTCAATTGTAGGCGCGTGCAAACTGTAGGCGCGCCATTCTGTGAGCTCGTGTCTGTTTGGGACCATTGGCTGGCTTATGAGGTATCAGACCACGTTTTTCGAGTATCCTTCTAACAGTTCGAGCGCAAACAGTCAGTCCATGAAAGTCTCGAAGCTGTTCACAGTCTCCAGGTATCGATGGTAAATTCTTTGAACGTCAGAACGGCTTTTTCGTTAGCTAAGCCCAGACTGATGAAGTGACTTTCCCGGAAGGGTTAGGCAACATAATTGTAACTATTACAATTCCTTTAACAAAATTATCCTTAAATTTTCCTGTCTAGATTTTCCTTAAAACAAAACCTGCAATAGGAAAACCTTAAGACCTCTTACGAGAATCAATCACTGACTATCGTAATTAACGCATTGTTGACTTTCCCAGACTTTAGCTTGAATTCATAGATAAAAATCGAATGTTTTGATTTCTGTGATACTTTATGTTATCTATGTATGCTGTTCCAAAACAAATAACGTTATTAATAATTTGCACATTATTTGTGTTAAAACTAAAAAATATCACGGCGTCTGTCAGTTTGTGGAAATGTTGGATGTTAAAAGTAAAAGATAAGTAACATAGAATACTAAGTAGGTAAGTGCATACTAATACGTACCTGCAGTCGGTCAATCAATAAAAAAGCTTGTTAAAGTAGGCATATGCAAATTTATCACTTTTTCTTTCTTGACGGATAGATAAGATCTCTTTTATCTCTTCTGTGGATAAGATCAATAAATATTATCCAAGCAACTAATATTCACGCCTCAAGCTTTTAATAAAATATTAAAAATATACGATAACCATGATGATGACGAAGACGATGATGACGAAGACGACGATATGATGACGATAAGTCATCAAAAGTAAGTTAAGGTTAGTCGGTAAGTTATGGTTATGATTATGTAAGTTTTATTTAGTAATTTTTAGTTAATTAAAAGCTTGGTTTTACCTTTATTCAATTTTATTTTTTGCATTAGAATTTGTTTATTATCTGTCTTATCTATCACCTTCACTTGTAAGGTACTTGTCAAAATAAATCCAACATAAAAGGGTTATCTTTTAAAGTTGAGGTGTTCCTGTGGTCTTTTGGCTCTATAATCAGACCCTGGACAACACCTTAGGCTATAGTTTTTGTAAAGGCAAAATGAATGAGCCCAAACAAAAGGAGGCTATCTTGTTTAGTTGAGGAGTCCCTATGGCGAGCTTCCAGCTCTATCATCAAGTCCTAGTCTACACCTTTGGGTAAAGTGTCTACTTGTCAAAACAAATCCAAATGGCCGAAACACAATATTTATCTTGTTTGGTTGAGAAATGCCCGTGAGCACCTTCCGGATCCATAATCAGGTCCTGGATACAACCTAGTGTAAAAGCACTTATCAATAAATAACCAAGGAGTCCAAACGCGATTGTTCTGTCTTGTTTGATTGAGGAGTTCCTATGGCTACTTTCATGCTCCGTCATCAGACCCTGGACACCATCTTTGGCTTCAATCTTGTTCTTGTCAAGACAAAACCCAAGAATTCAAACTCAATGACGCTATCTTATTTAGTTTAGGAGTTCCTATAGCCATCATCGCGCTCCATCATCAGACCAGCTCTATGGTATTATATTGTTGTGAAGTCACCGTATAGAAGTAGGTATGCCAAGTTTCAGCTCAAACGGATGCCAGGATGAGCTTGAAAATAATAATGCGAGTAAATATAAGGCTTGTAAAAATAAACATTACTGACAGAAACTATCATGATATGTATTTTCTAAGAGTAGGTAATGAATTAGTTTCGTTTTGTCAATAAACTACAAAAAAGACTTGTATTAAATAAACAAAAATTTCAAACAAAGCCGCCAAGCAAACGGCTAGTCGAAGATAAAAAGAAAACAATTGCATTTTATCAATATTATGCTGGATACGTATATAATCTTATCCACGATAACTTTAATATTCCTATAATTACTACACTTACACGACGGTTGGAAGTCTCAGTTGTGTGTAAGTGTCTGAATATGGTGGAATATAAAAAATGTTTATTTACTTTGCTGTTAGCAGTTTCGGCAATAAAATGTGAAAATTGCGTTACATATGATTTTGGATCAAACTTTTATGATAACTTCAATAATGGCAACTCTTTATGTGCTGGTATGGCAATCTGGAAATTGGGGAACTACAGTAATCTTGCCGTACTCAGTCCTAATGAGGAAACCGATTTGTTTATAACTCCTGATGAAACCCTGAGTTGCGTATCATCGTACGGCTTCGAGATGAGGTCGACCGGAATTGTGGAGGTTTACGTTTACATGGAGTCAACATCGCAGCGGGATCAGGTCGTCGTGCTTGCTAACGAGGTCTCGAGCAGTGGGAACAATGTCGTCACAGGCACGGCTATGCTGACGCCCCTCTACGCCAATTACTTTAATGGATGGCACGTTCTGAGAATAAATTTGTTAGGCACTGGGATTTTTAGTGGATACGTAAGTTTTTTTTTGTTCTAATTGTTTTTCAGGTTGGATAAAATGAAAATAAAAACAAACCCTTTTCTAAATTCGGTACCTATTATAATCCTATCATGGATTCAAAGATTACATACCATACGTGTTGTAGCACAGTAACACTAGGTACAGTGAATGAATATTGAAAGAAAGCTTCAAAGGAAACATAAATAGTAGCAAAAAAGCAGTCATCTGATCTGAATCTGTTTAAGTTCCAATTTTATTATAACACTATTGTCTTTGAATCACGATGTCGTAACGATAAAGTAGGTTTTTAGATTGATTAAAAGATTTAAAATGGGTTTTACAAACTTCTGCCAAGTCTTTTAAACGTAATCCCTTAATTATTTTATCTTACCTATAGTATAATATATAATAATCTTATAAGCATAATATCTACTAGTATTATTTTAACAGTGGAACAATAAAGGTCAAATAATTATACAAAACTTATCAAATAGACAAAGACACCCTCTTTGATTATAAATAGGTGATGGACTGGTAGAGAATGCCACATTACCGTGGCTTGTGTACCTACTAGGTTTCATTGCACATAATTATGTCTAAGTAGGAATAAACAATATAGTGCTTATAAGTAACACTATTAATTAGTTCTACAGAGGCTGAAAATCACCTGCAAAGCCCTGTTGAAGATAGACCAAATCATGTAAATAACACTTGTCTAATTACATTATACCTACCTGTTAGCAACATAACAATCACATGCAATTTTTGAACCGCCTTAATTCATAATAAGCGGATTTATTATGGTTATCTAGTTTCATATTGCACCACATGCGATACATAGTTAGGTACATACCTACATGTGTGAACGGTCTGAATTGTCTGTTATTCATGAAAAATTTACGCACAGTAAAATTGCCACCTAGTTTTACTATTAAAATAAAAAATGCGACACTTATCAAGCATAAATGTTCCGTACCAAAATGGTAAAAAGGAACCCTTATGGTGAGACGAAGTCTGTCTGTCTGTTTGTCTGTCTGTATGTCTGTCACAGCTGAATATCTCACGAACTACTAATACTATCAACTTGAAATTTGGAATAGTTTTAGATGACGTTTACCCAACTATTTTGCAAACAAGAAATAAATAAATAAAAAATATATTTCTTGCAACAGGGCCTGAAAGGTCTTCAAAATTCGAATGGAGTCTACTAGGGCATGTGGGGTATCATATGAAAAATCGCTGTTTGCACATTCTGCAACATTTTTTTTTTTATTAGGCATCATTATAGTTTTCGACTTTTCATGAAAAATGTAAAAAAAAACGTCCCCCCCTTATCTCCGAAGTTTGCATAGAGAAAAATCTGGAATTATTCTACGAGTATGTGATAGAAGTTTATGTAAAGATTACAGGAAAAACAAAACGATGTCTCTAAATAGCACAGTTTTTCAGAAATCATGTATAATCATCTATATCTATAATCCTATGAATAGCTCCGTAGATTACCAATGGTGATAATACTATCGACGTCATGAAAATAGAAAAATAAACAAAGCATAATAATATCGCCCTACCAAAACCATCGTTTTTGTTAAGTGAAGTTTTCTAAATTCATTCATTCTTATTAGTCCCAGAATAGTATTACAATGTTTTAGAAGTGGTTCCCGATTAAACGTAAAAATATCATCGTTTTAATTTCCTATTTCAGGTGACATTCCTCGGTGTTGCATCATCAGATTCTAAAGTCATTATCGATTCTTTCCGATACATCCCGCCACTATACGACGATGATTGTCACGTCTACGATGGAGAATTTGTTACCTCCAGCCCAGTGGAACCAGAAGCAGCGAATTGCGTCGCTTACAATTTCGAAACAGACTTCGATGCCCTATTCGACAGTGACAGGGGGTTGTGCACCGGCTTCACACGCTGGAAATTAGACCAATACACTTCTTTGCCAATTGATCACCCAAGCTCAGAAAGCCTTCAATTCATTTCTCCACAAGATTTCATCAGTTGCATATCCTCATTTCCATTTGATGTTAGTAATGGCGGTATAGTGGAAGTTAACGTATATATGGAATCCGCCGAAATCACTGATCAAATTACTGTGCTTGTAAATAAAATAGCTAATGAAGCTAGTGATGTGGTTATTGGAAGCGCAGGACTTTCACCTTTGGTTTCAAACTATGCTGACGGATGGCATGTCTTGAAAATTGTTCTATCAGGAAGCGACACATTTAATGCATATGTAAGTTCTATTATTTTATCCTTAATAAATTCTAAATATCTGGTTTCATATATCATTATAAACTTTGATTAAATCTGTTTATATCTGATAATATTGATTTTATTATCATGAGAACTTATTCAATCGGAAAAATATATTTATCTTCCATCTATAATCCAATATTTTACATATATGTCAAGATGAATCTTATCAGCTAGGAAGTCCCTAATATGAAAATATCAGTTTCTAAAGCAGAAATACAAATAAAATAAAATAATATTTTTTCAGATATCCTTCCTGGGTTCAGCATCAGCAGAATCTATTGTCCTCATTGATTCCTTCAGATATATCCCAACAGCACTTGCAAACGAGGAGTGCAAAATTTATGAAGATGAAGAAACTACAACACCAGTTCCGGTCACAACGGTTGCTCCAATAGGCACGGGCAAAGACTGTGTCACTTATGATTTCGAAACCAACTTTGAGAATTCATTTGATACTGATAATGTGCTTTGCAATGGATATTCTTCCTGGCATCTGGGAGATTACCATTCTTTGGCTATTGACACAATTGATCCTGACAGCCGGACTTTTATTTCCCCGAATGAAACATCAAGCTGCATATCTTCGTTCATCTTCAGGATGATGCCAGGAGGTGTTGTAGAAGTGAACGTTTTTATGAAATCAGCTTCAACTCTGGATTACATAATAGTTTTGGCTAAGAAGCACGTGCCATCTGGTGATGACACCGTGGCTGGATTCCAATTATATTACGCCACTAATGCTAATTTCGTTGAAGGATGGAACGTGTTGAAAGTTACTATAACAGACTTTTCAATTTTCGATGGCTATGTAAGTACGGCTTTTTGAATGCAACCTTTTATATCACTATAGGTCTTAAGCACGTTGGCACCACCTATTATCCATATCCACATTTCGTAAAGACGTTTATTCATAATCTTCACTAATTAAACCGTTCAGGTTGAGTAAAGAAAAATAGAAGTGGTCAAATAAAACATTTATTTTATTGTTAAAGTAAAATTAAGTTAATACACAGGATAGCGCTTCTCAAAATTTCAGCGAATAGGTGATTGAAAACCACCAGTTTTTCGTAATATCACTCACTCGCTGTAAAGATTGCTAATTTCGATATTAAAACATAATGACTACTTAATGCTTCCGATCACGAATGGTAAGATTTCAGATAAGAAAAAAGTCAGATTAAAGACAGATTTTTTAGTAAAAAAATAATGATAATCCTATAATTTTATATTATTAAGAAGGCAATTTTTTGCAATATTTATCTTTTCTTAACAGTTTGATTTTTTGTAAACTTCACAAGGACCTACAGACATCGTAAAATCTCTGAAAAGCTTCCTATTTCCATTTCAATTCACATTTCCATAATTTACACTATTATAAGACTGCATTTCGTCTATCGTAAACATCGCATAATATTTACTAAAATCTTCTTTTGTTTTCAGATTACCCTACTCGGTTCGACTGCTGAAGAGTCCATAGTTCTGATTGACTCGTTCAGCTACACTCCACCTAACTCCGCAGACACCTGTGAAATATATTGAAGACGAAGTTTTGGCTAAAGTGTTATCTGCCGTCATATTGTTGAAAGTAAGGCTGTCTCCGCTATAGATTACAAATATAATATACGCTTAAGTGAAAGTATGTATGTTCTGAAATTATTTTTTAAGACCAAAAGAGCCGTAAACTCCTTCGCTAATTAATTTAATTTAACAAAAATAAGACTCACTCATTGTCTAAAATAAATAAAATACGATACAGCTGTAGGCCGAAACGAAGGTGGTGGAATGAGCTGGACTTCCATCACGATAAACAACAATCGAGGGGGATAACTATGTTAAAAGAGGAAAAAGAAGCTATTTATTAATCTCTATTTAATTTTTGTACATACTCAATCAAATAAAAAGATTTTTTGAATATACTTGACTTTACTTTCAACAATAGGACGTAAGATTTGAGGAACCTGCGCCCTAAATGCGTAACATACTTTCAATCACAATCTGAATGATTTTGAAGGATATCGCTAATCCAATCCTTCATATGTTCAAAAAATTTGTCCGCTCTGTCGAGCGGATTGTTGATTGTTTCACGTAAATAACGCAATTAATGTTGTGAAACTGTCAAAACGAAAGCCATTGCTACTGTGTCTTAAGCAATTACCCGGCTAATCCAACTACACAACAATCTGATTAGTTTAATTGATATTCATTTCTCAAGCATTTTGTGATACAGCAAGTAATAGTAATTTTGTAATGTCCTCTATATCCATTTTTTGCGTAAAAATATATAAGTAATATGTTACACGAATGTCATTTTAGTATCTACTTACGTTAAATTCTTGCTCTCAGAACCATGTTTGCCCATTTTGTCGTAATAGCAGAGAGATCAAAATTAAATAATTGTTTTTAATGAACTACATCCATAAAATTCTATGGATTTTATTGATACATTGTTTCATGTGATAGTCAAAGATTGGTTAATACTAATGGTTCCTAACAATAATATTGTTCATAATATACCTAAGTAATGTATGGTTCATTGAAACACTACTAGCATAATTTTATGAAAGTCATACGTTACACACAAACACAATAATACCTACTTTATACAAACTTAACATCAACGTGCAAAACGTTGTCAATAACTTAACTAAAGGTGGTGCTATGAATCTTTCCTTTAAATATCTTTTTAAGAATAACCTTATATTCTCACTCACAAAGTGCAATTTCCCTCTGCCTACTATCATAGGGAGGCACATGCAGCAGAATCATGAGAAGTGGCTCTTATTGAACATCTCATATGAAGCGTAAATATATAAGAGATGCGTTCTGGGCGTTAAACTTAGGCATTAATTTCCGTATGCAATGATATATCAGTTGTATTACATGGGATTCATTGAAAGTGGCGCTCGATTTAGCTCGATTACGATCATATTCAGGGACTTTCTTCCTACTTTGTCACATTTACGTATGTACTATACTATTCTGGTATAGTAATTTTATTCTAGGTGCATCGTCTTCACATATAATTTATGTAGGTACCGATACAAAATATTGTAAAACGTTTTAAAAGAGTAGCGGTGGAGTTTCTTGCCCATTATTCTCCATACGAAACTACCTTTTGGAAGGGGCGACTAGAATCAATTCTATTTTCTTGTAAATTTTGACGTTCAAAAGTGCCTTTTATGTGCCCATTTGAAATAAATAATTTGACTTTGACTTAATTATATATACTTTATTGTACACCACAGAAATACATAACAAAAAATAAATCAAACGCTATAAAATTTAAATTTAGTATCGCTTTCTGCGACTCTTCCAGGCAACCACATTTAGTATGTTGATGATAATTTAACTATTGTTGTGGTTTTGCACCTTACTATTAAGGATAGTAATACGTCTAATGTTTACTTAGGGGCTCCTTAGTAAAATCCTTGAAAAAGTTCACCCTCAGAGTCAGTTAACAGTTCATTAGCGTCCCTTAGTGACGATTCAAGTTAAGTACAGCAAAACCTTTACTTAACTTTTTAACTATTGATTTTGACATTTACGTTTGGGTTTATATTTTTATTTTTACCAGTCGGTTCGATTCGATCAGCCCGTATTACAGAACCTCACTCAAGAGTCAATCATTACTTAAAGCTAATTTAAAGCAATTTCATTGGTTGAAACTTCATAGTTTTAGGTAATGCTCAAGCATTACTTTAAACTATGTTAATTTAACCAATAACATCTTGAGTTAGATTCTGTACTACGGACCTTAGGTACAGCATTATCAAGTTCAGGAACTTGTTGGTTGTACTTTTTCACCGAAATATGGGGAAATAATGGAAGTACTGTGTCGTTTGCTCATTCATAACTTAAGTCCCATATTTTATATTTTTGATGATTGAATTGGATGATTATATGAAATAAAACATTAAAATCCTGACAAAGAGAAGTGGGACGAAATAAGCTATAAGCCCAGCCCTGCAGTGTGAAATTAGAGGCCATTTTTTTTTTAATATTTAATCAACTCCTAACAACTGAAAACTACTCTGGTAAGCCCGGAACAAACATGTGCGCAAAGCCGTAAACGTTAATAAATATCGTAACTCTCTGTTGAAACTGACCCTAATTTAGTCTACCCTATGGTATACTACTTTATGGTGTCTACTCTTACATCCTTACACCAGATTCATAACGACATCCCCCATAATTGGTTCTCGTCACGAAAACAGCAAGGCAATGATGTCCCATACAAACAAGTTAGCCCTGCTAACATTTGCACTGGAGGGAGCTATAAATTCATATGGATTTGGGGAACGCAAGCGTTAACTGCGCGCAGGCAATAACCTGTCACCTTAGCATGATTTACGCAATAGTGACGTCATGGAAGATTTTTCTTTGAAACGGATAAGGCAGTGGAACCTATCTTGCAATTTTTGTGATTGATTGATTTAACATGTGCGTTATTTTTATGATTATATTTTTTTATTACAGGTAGAAGTAGTTACAGGTATTCAATCATTCAGACTTGTGAAACAAAACGCTATGAAGCGCAGTTAGACACAGTTGTTAAATTAACGGATCATTTTTATTTTTAGCTGACGTCCTACAAATCCCCTCTACTGAAGTGAGACTAGGCAGGACGTGTTTGCAGACCACGACGGAAATAGCAAGACGATTTGGATGGCTTCTTTAGGAGTTGCAAAGAAGAAGAAGTCCTTTGTCCACCGTTCGGATTAGGCACGATACTATAGGACGTTATGGGTTGATAACAAAATTACCAAATAAGGTTGAGTTATGGATAAATAATGTCGATAAAAAAATAACAAAAGCGATATTTTTGTAGAGCTCCATGGCAAAAGTTTCGTCCGGGCAAGTACTGTCACCAGTTATTTTAGTTCGTCAATTACCTAATAAATAAAAGCCAAATTTTACATAAAATAACAGCAGAGAAAACATTTCAATTTTTTAAATACACACTTTGTAGGTAATTATGGTGTTGCTTTCATTCCTGATCGAGTCGACAAAGATAGAAACAATTACAACAACCTACACTCTTGTGATTGGTTGTCGTAATCTATTTACGATTAGATTATAGTAATAGTCCCATCCCCTTGTTTTCTAAATCTCACGTCGATTAAATAAATTAGGTAGGTAGGTACAAAATAATAGTAGATTATTCAATAAGGGGATAAAGCAGGGCGCTATATAATGAATTAGGTAATTGAATCCTGAGCGGATGACGGATTCTAGTGCTCCTGAGTGTAGCGAAGGAAATCAGAATGAACCCTTGAGCGAAGCGAGGGAGTTATGACTAGAATCCTGAGTGCAGCGAGGGATTCAAGCTCGCCCAAGACGGGGACACCTTTATCCCCAAGGAGAATACTTTACTGTTCACACCATCTATGAGATAATAAAAAGCAATTCGATTTTCAATTAAATTGTCGCAAATCGCATTATTCACCAGCAGGTTATAGTGAAATTCAGTACAATATTGTTGCTCGGCTAAACTCCAGGGCTATAATGACTTACTTTAGATTAGGTTTGCATGACATATAATTTGACATAATCGAGCAGGTGGTATACCATACCATATAAAATATTTATTTGTGCCATCGTTTTGGTAAAGGAATGTGGGCAGACATAAGTCGAGCAGATTCAATCTAGTTTGTCTGATAGGGACGTAAGATGAGGAGGTAGTGGTACTACACTGTTAGGGTAAGTCCAGACCCATTCAACCGACGTCGATCGATGGCATCAACCAAAGTGCGATCGCATGGATAGTGTATCTACTTAGTAGGTACCTAACGATCGATGAGCCCAATCGGCAATAAAGCCGCCTATTATGATACCGTGTGTACTGTATTGAAGTTCATCGTATTTTTTTAAAGATCTGATTATGTTTGGAACCATCATCTGCCTAGACTTTTCCCAACTATGTTGGGGTCGGCTTTCAGTCTAACCGGATGCAGCTGAATACCAGTATTTTACATGGAGCGACTGCCTATCTGACCTCCACAACCTAGATACTGGGTAACACGATATCCCTTTTTTTTTTTTTTTTTTTTTTTGGGTGGGAAATCATCAAATAACTTCTCCCGCTCTGGGCGGAGCGGGAGGGCGTGTCAGACTTTTACTGACTAAAACCCACCCGTGTTCCTTCCGTTGCCTGTGTGCCAGGGCCACGATATCCCTTTCGGACAAACTCGCAACCCCGGCAGGCATTGGTCCTAACGGACCCCGTCAGTTTGTGCTGACATCTCTTTGAGGCGCGCGTGGAACACAACGCGCCGTCGACCCGGGCCTGGTCCTTATCGGACGGCGAGCTACCCATCGCTCACCGTCCGCAGGCCCGCGCCTACGGTGGCCGGAAATCGGCTTGCGACTCCCGACGCCCGGGGCGTCTCCTGCGGCGACTAGGGGCATGAGGGCGCGAACCTTGTCTCACCCTCACGCGTTCCGCCTCCTCCTTCGCTAGCATAACTGCTTCGCAGAAGGAGGTGACGGCCTCCCATGCACTCTCGCTCCGAACCATGGCCTGAACCAGGCCCGGACGCGAGAGATCGCCGCCGCCGATCGCCTCCGTGAGGACACGGCGGTGCTCCGCCCAAGCTGGGCAGACCTCCACCGTATGCTCCACCGTGTCCTCCGGGCGATCCACACAGTGGTGACACCCGGGCGTTTCCTCCCGCTTAATCCTAAACAGGAACCTCCCGAAACATCCATGTCCGGTGAGGACCTGCGTCAGGCGGAAGGTGAGGACGCCGTGGCGCCTCTCCAGCCACTCCTCAAAGAGGGGACTTATCGCCACAATTGTGGCGTGCCCAGCGCTGGGTTGCGACAATCGCACTCTCCATGTCGCCATGAGATCCCTCCGGAGCTCCGTCCGCTGTGCCGCAATTTCTTGCGGCAGCGGAGTTATGCCCCGGAGTTTCGCCTCTTCGCGCCACACCCAAATGTGCGCGAAGACTTTCGCCTCCAGATCCCATGGCGGCAATCCGGCAAGAAGGCTCGCCGCCTCCGATATCCCTTGGTAAGACTGGTTGTCAGACTTTTGGGCTTCTGACGACCCGTAACAACTGTCAAAGATCTAAAAATGACAGCCGGGACCAACGGCTTAACGTGCTTTCCGAGGCACGGAGGAATCTTGGTATGAACAGATGGTCACCCATCCACGGACCAACCGCGGCAAGCGTAGCTCAACCTGATCGATCGACCCGTGTGGCAGTTATTATTTAGCCACAAGCTCCTCTGAATGAACTGATTATGTTTGTAACCATTTATTAAAATGGACTTTGACTACACTACTACTTTGAACGAACCTAAATATTCTATTACTGATCCTTATTCATAATCTACTATTCAACCTAACTACCTATTAGGTCTAAATTACGATTCGATAATGAAAATCTAAGAAATAGTTAATCCCTACAGATAATACAATTCGGGCATAACTTTGGTAGATTCTTATCAGATAAGTAGTCATTGATGTCATGGCAAAATCGTGTGACATTACCCAATTATACTCGTACGTTATTATTTGTGAGTTGAAATTAAGTGGGGTCTGGTGACATAAATCATAGCTCATTAACATACTCTCTTTGTTTGATTTTAAAGCTAAAGAAATAATACAGCTAACAGACTTGGCCAAGAAAAATAATTTTCTGATCATTTTTTTTTTATGACTGCTACGTTAATAAAAACGTGTCTTTTAAACAAATGGTAAATACTGATTAAATAAACCAATAATATGTAGGTACCTAAGTACCTCAATACTAACAACAGCGACTTGATCGAAATCTAAGTACACTACACTACTCCTTTTAATAATATATTTTAGTTATATATTTTAGATATTCATTAAGGTTGTGTGTATGATGTTTCTTTAATTATTTCTTGATTATTAATAAATAATATATATTATAGTGCATTTAACAATTCTACATTTGACATAATCTAAGTGGTATTGATGTAAATGTTATTCTGTGTAATTCTCGTGTCAGACATTATGTATAGGTATCTAAATCTTATGTCTGATACTTCTACAAAGCGATATTGCCACGTATCTGTTTTTTTAGGAGGATTAAAGAAATGGTCCATTGATGATTCAAATAAATGAACTGTCAAAAAAGAGTTAAATTGGCCACATGTTATGTCGTTTGTTGATTGCTAAATTGATAATATTATTATAATGATGCAGATTATAGCTGTGAGCTTTCTTGTAATTCGTTCAGCCAAAAAGACTTAAAAAAAGAAGAAAACTGTAACTAATAAATTTGTGATGTTAAACGACACTTTAATATTGGATAGCTTCTAGCTGCTTTCAGGCGGAAAGTCCAATTCTTTCGTTGAGACACAAAGAGCACAGTGTGACAGCCTTTGTGATACTGTTTAGGGGACATAGTACACCGCAATGCGGAAATACAATTCAGTTTTATACAATGTCCAATGTCTTTGACTTGACCTGAAACCGTAACACCGTTGTATTAGTAGGTATTAAGTACTTTTATTAAATAATTGCGACCTGAAATCACAATTTAATATGATTAAAAATTCTCTATATGCGTAGACTGATTCAGAGTCTGAAACTTACGGCTGCATGAAGTATTGAATCTTTTCTCCGGTGTAGTATAACTTTCGACACGACACAGCTATTTGATTAAAATTAATTTATCATTAATACAAGGATGAGCAAATTTAGATTACTTCAATTGAATTATCCCCAACTTTCCGTCAAGCCATTGAATGTTAGAATTTTGAAATGTATTTTTGAAACAAGGCACTTCCAAGACAAGCAACACGACAACTATCTACATATCTATGTAATCTTTACCCGTCCATATAATTATTCCATGAACTTCGAAAAGCAGGGAAGTTTGTCTCGGAGCTCAGCACCGCCAATCAAGCTCTATTCTAATTCTAATTCGACGAGGGTTGGGCGTCAACGTCGGCTGAACTTCCACGTCAGGTGTTACACTTTAGTTTGCAGCTAACTGTTACAGTTTATATTGGTTTGGTTCGGTGTTACCACAAATACTGGCCGGTCGGAAAGTAGTTTGTTCTAAGTGACATTTGTTTGTTGTTGGTCTTGTTCTTCGTTTAATTCACTTTTCTGGTTAATTTTAACCAGAGTCTAAACAATTTTCTACAACATTTCTATAATTAATAAAACGGTAGTAATAGTTAGGAAGTTACCTACCATGCCCTGGTAACTTATGAACAAAGGAGACGTTCACGAAATGTATGGGGCTTGGTACTAAAATAATTGAAAATTTAAACAGCCTTCTGACCTATATAGGCTGAAAGAGGGTAATTATTTTGATGTCTTTGGGCATCAATTTTTTTTTTACATCCACCCGTTTTTTTTACAAGTGTTGAAAAATAAAATCTTTGCATCACTAACTGGATGGATAAAGTAAAGTAAAACTAGCGAAATATTAAATGTAGGTACTGATTTGACCGATTTGTATAAGGAATTATGTACTTTATTTTGTGAATGAAGTATTTAATCTCATATTGCAAATCGATCGAATCAGTACATTTAATATTTCGTGAAATAACTTAATAAGAAACTATCTATACGTAGGTATTGATGTATTTCATCTTGGCGTTGGCATTTCTCTGCTTGGCATCCAGATGTCGCTCAACGCTAAGAAATAATCAAACTGACAGTTGCCAGTCTATCACATATCACATATATTAGTATATTAGTTTCTATCACATATATTAGTCTATGGTACCAACTCTATAGAATAAGATTAATTAGTCTAAAAATAAAACTAACAAGCGAACGGATTAAAACCAGGTTGGGAATAAGCAGTACCTACTGTGAGGGCCAATATAGTGGATTGATTTGACAAATGAGATATCCATCGATTCGTCTAAGGGCCCAAGCCGCCCATCGATCAAACTGTTTGGTTAGGATCTGCTGTCATTTGCAGACAAGACGAAAATTTTATTGAAATGGATCACTCGACCAGTATTATGGTAACCACCGAAAATTAACAGCTATTTCACGAGAAATCGACAACCTAATTAAATTAACCAAGGCAAGTTTTTTTTATTGTCTACTTCCACACATTTCCAATATGAGGATGTCGATTTGTGAATAAAGTTTTTTAATAATATTTATCTACCTCCTGAAATATGAATACTAACAAATTATCATTCGGGGTGCTCGCTCACAAGCGACTTTTTGTCATCGATTTTGTGAGGGACTCAACGCATACGTCCGACACTTTGTCGCTAGCTATCGTGGGAAAAGCACGTCATGGATTTACAGAGGAACGATGTTTAACCAAAAAAATATATTTATTTTTTCGAAGAATAGAGTTAACCGAAATCAATAATTCAAATAAGTAACTGGCAAATTAAATAAACTGACGACTGAGGGAAACTGACCAGTGTGCAGTGGTACGTGGACTCAAATAAGTACATATTATATAATACTTGAATTATTATAACAATTAGAATTACCTACCTTTTTAGTTGTCTGTGTGGTGCCGGACGTAAAAAATAGCACCATGCCATTTCTTCCCGTGGGTGTCGTAAAAAGCGACTAAAGCACTTACTAGAGAATGGGCAGCAGCGTTCTCTATACATTTTAACACCATACTGCAATCGCCAACCCGCCTTCCAAGCGTAGCGATTATGGCAAACCCCCCTTCCCCTTTGGGGGAGGCCTATGGACCCCAGTGGACGTCTTTCGGCTGAAATGATGATGATGATGACCTTTATAGTAGGTACCTATTATAATATTAAACTATTTTGTAAACTCATCTTAGTATCTACCTATGTATTTACCTCTCTATCACTTTCACATCTAAACCTCATAGGTACTTACAAAAACTTATTACGTAAGTAGGTACTTATCTAAGTAGTTGAAAAGAAATTTCGGAAGTTAAGTTTTCAAATCGTATTATACTCAGTTTTATGAATGAAAGCATAGTAATACAAAGTCACTGGCATTAACGCAATCTAGGGTGTAAAATTTCGACGACGCTACCTCGCCTGCCCATATCGGCCCGCAGCCGTTCATTCATAAAATCAACGAAGTATTATTCGATGCCTAGTAGGTACTACGCGGGAATATTTCTACGTAAGTAGTTATCTACTTGTGACTAGACACTTATTATTTTATTTTTGTACGGTTGAGTTTAAAATGTGTCACCCCTGCTTTGCTTTAAGATGTACCTACCTAATGGAAAAAAAACGTAAATAGGTAGGGATAGGGCCTGACATGTTTGAAGACGTACGAATTGCCACCGCTCCAATGAATACGTTCAAAGAGTCCGTTGCAAAATCGCCACATTCCAGCCAAATAGTCAGCATAATCCAGGAAAGACTACATCAACCAAATTGTAAATCGAAGAAGAAGCATTCCATACAATAACTGACGAAGCTGTTCGAGCGATAGCATTCCCAGTATTAAGCGAGGAGGACCTGGTGCTAATAGCCCTTGGCATCTACCAAATAAAGCTCGCCTGGTCTTATTAGGTAAGACCAGGCGAGCTTTATTTGGTACATATTTTTGGAATGTTCTGCCGTTATAGATACTTCCGTGTTTTTTTGCAGAAATCGACCATTTTAGTAAAAAAATCCTGCTCAAAATTATGATCTGCAGCTCTGATTGAAAAAATAAAGATGATTGTCATTTTATGGTTGATGATTATGAATTGAAGTGTTAGCAAGCAGGTAAAAAAAATAAAAAAAATCTTGTATTGGTTTTATTTTCATAAATTTTCACAGTTGTATAACGCAGATATCTTCAAAAAAATATAAAATGTCAAATCACTCGAAAATAGTTGCCATTTGCTAAGTGGTTATCATGGGTCATTCGGTTGCAAATGACTTCTCCTACATCCCCTTAACGGATTGCCAACATTTAACCAATAACCCTGTATATTACTCAAAACCAGAGATTAGATATTTTATTTAAAAAAGTCTCAATAGTTTCGTAGGTGTGCAAACGCGGAGGTCCAGGTCTGACGTAGACAAGTAGCTGCATCGCACGGTACGCTATATATAATACAGTAAATGAAATAATACTTATGTATGAAAAAATTGTATAACCTAAAAATATTATTTATTATAATAAAAAATAAAATAATTCAAATTTTTTGCCCTGCATGTGTCACATTGTTGATGTCATTCAATAAAATAATAATTATATTATTAAGACCTTTAAAATGACATAATGTCATGATCATAACTTACAATACACCCGGGGACGGAGTCAATAGAAAGTTGCCCATTGTCCTTTTAAAATAACTCAACTGTTTTGACTAAAATAATAAACCTGAACCAGTAAAATAAATTCTTATGCGTCTATTTATTGTTTATTAGTTGTTACTTATTTAAAAATGAAATGTAGGTATTCTAAATATTATAATATAGGAATGTTGACATCTAAACATAAACCGATTGCACGCCTGTCTAAAAATCTAAAAAGTTGCAGTGATCTTACTGATAAACATCATGATGGCATAGGAAAATTTTATAAAATAACTATTGAGTACTATTCCCACAACCAATGATTTCGATATACTGAATGTTAATTGTTATTTTTGTGATTTTTATTATTTTTATTTGTCAATGTTATCAATCTGTTTTTTTTATTATTTGAATGAATTTTTTGTTATTATTTTTGTTAGCGTGAATTGCCAACAATTATTAAATAACTATAAATGAAAACGTAAATATCCTTTTTGGCTTTGTAATATTATTATGTAATACATACACGGTGCATGTTGTGTTAGCCTGTAAGTAATTATTGCACTTTTATACGTATTATTAAGGAAATAATTTTAAATGTATTGTGTAAACAATATAATAGCAACCAGGACTGGGCCCGCGTGGTGGATCACGACCCACTCCCTCTAACCGAGAGGAGATCTGTGTCCCAGGAGTGGAAACATTATAGGCTGCTGTGTAAATAATTGTTGGCTTACCTAAATAAATATAATAAACATTGAAATAATTATCGCCAATAATCACGCTGTCTTAAAGGATAGCCGACAATTGTTTTTTTTTTTTTATCAAAAATTTATCTCTCTGTGGCTATTTTAAAACCAATTTTGAGTAGATTTTATTTATGTGGGTCTATAAATAAAATCTACTCAAAATTGTTTTTAAGATAGGATAGATTACTCTTTATAGTACACCATAACAAATTACACCATTCCACCATAATAAAAATAATAAATTACAAATTGAATTTTGCATCATTATTACAATCCGTTACACATCTAAAAAATGCGAATGCAAATTATTTTGCCAATGAACTGTAAAGTTCTCTCATTTAAATGCAACTCCCATTTTTCCAATACCAATCAGCCCGACCAATTCCTATTTACAACTAAGAGTGGCGAGTACATGGTGCAACCAATGTTGCTTAATAATTTCACTGTGCTATTTCTTAGAGAATTTATTAACACGATAAAAATATAAATAATATGGTTAAACTGTGCTATTGCTTTTTAGGTTAAAAGACCAACCTTAAACGGTAAAACGGAACCGTTATAAGATAACACCGAGGTTTGTTTTAGTATTTTTATTTTCGATTCATTTTACAGGCAATCTAGTCTATCTCGATAGCAATCCGTGATTGAAAATCGCGAGATATTCCTCGAAGCGCCACCGTTTTGAGGCGCACCTAAATAAATATTTTTAATTGTTATCGGGAGCGCTACTAAAAGGTGCGCTCTGAGGAATAATAATGGTGCGCCTCATTAGGTGCGCCTCAAAACGGTGGCGCTTCAAGGAATACCTCAAAATCGCGATCATTGATTTCTCTACGGTCAATCTCGATTACGATTGTATAATCCAGCACTTTAGGTACTGGATCGATTTTCATTGGTCATCTAGGTACGCCACTTTCTTCGAACCAAGATAAAGTACTGTCACCAAGACACAACTTTCATATTGTTTGTTTGAGTGTGTCTTATGTTAAAATGTAAACGCACGCAAAATAAAAGCATTTAGATAAAAGTATTGCGCATCACATATTGCGTAGTTTACGCCCACACAGTCCGTATATAAAAAGGCGTAACAATGTGCAGTGTACTGGGGCGATCAATGCAAAACGGAATCCATTCCGAACGCGATCGTTACGTATCGGACGATCGTTCCGTGCGATTTACGATCAACGATAACGATACTTTCTCGTCTACATCGTTAAACTGCACAGATAACATTTGTTTAACCCCGTACGTTTGTTATGCAGACAGATACACTTGTTAGCTAATGCTAGAAGACCTCGTCGGGGTGACAAAGGACTTAATTAAGCAATGATATTGATAAATCAAAAGTGTCATTACCTGAGCTATCTTTTAACCCACGACAAAAAAACTTGAATAGGTTTATTCTAACTCAATATAAGAAACACCTAATATTCATTATACTGAGGTAATAAAAAATATAAGTCTTACAGGATTAGGTACAAAAAATGCTTATCAATGATTTATGATACGATCGATAGTCATGAACTTCATAACGCGTCGCCATGCAGGCTGCTACACATAAGCTCATTAGAAGCAAGCCGATATCACTTGATTCGACACACCCAGGTGTTCGATGAAAGTGTCCGATATCAACTGATAAGTTTGCGATAGCCCATACGTACCTATTTATTAAATGGCGAATGATTCCATGACATGAAATTAAAAGAATTTGCGGTGTCTTATACTTACATTGCAAATCCGTTTAAGGCTCCTATAGATCGCCATAAATAGGCGCGACGCGACACTAGTAGCACAATTTTATGAAATCTTCGTGTAAAGGGTCGCGCTGCCTGTCGCCCTGCGATATCGCGTCAATCTGCAGGGGCCTTAAGTAGTTCCAGCAACTAAGTCTGGGATCGATTCCAATGCCGAAAATATAATTTTTCGATTTTTTGTCTGTCTATTTATCTGTTTGTCTGAATGTATGTTCCAGCATCACGCCAATTCTACTGGATAGATTCTGTTCAAATTTTGTATAGATATTCCCTTTAAGTCTGGTCAGTCGGTAGGCTACATATTAACACGCTATTTACTATGGCGGATGAGCAATATTGCATTATATTTGTATGCCTCTATAGTTTACAGTAAATTGTAAAAAGACGAGCCAAAGGGTTAGAATATTGCAGATAGTTACAAATTTAATCTTCACGCTATATATTTATGGGTCTAAGCTGTCAATCATCATGATATATAGTAAGTAAGTAAAATTTTATTTGTTTTAACATGGTGTACCTACATGATACATTGTATGCAAGATAAAGAAAGATACAGAAAAGTTTTAACATGTTCACTCGCATATCGTGGCGTACAAATTGGTAGGAAGAGATGGTGCACAAACCGTGATAATATACATCAACATTAAATTATCGAAATTATGTATGACATGAAGGATTTTTGAGATGGGGTAGTAAGGGTACCGTAACCGTTGTAGCTACATGAAATCGGTCTTAGGAGACTGTCCTTAACTTTTTCAGACATTTTGATCTGCATACACAGATTTAAAAACAGTTACAGTCAGCAAGAAAATGGGCAATATTTACAAAAAAAAAATTGCTGCCAATAGATTCTGTTTCAGATAAGGATCAAAAACTCTATAGGACCAACTGAGGTTTTGAGTACTAGAAAAGTCAGAAATCGCAAAAAACCTTTTCCCATACATTTCGTGGGAAATGAGACTCCAACTTACTTTTTAGGGTTCCGTGCCTCAAAAGGTAAAACTGAACCCTTATAGGATCACTCGTGTGTCTGTCTGTCTGTCTGTCCGTCTGTCACAGCCGATTTGCTCCGAATCTACAGGACCAATTAAGCTGAAATGTGGTACACTTATGACTTCTGTGACCCAAACACGGACGTGTAACGTAAATAAATGAGTTTTGAATATGGGGTCACTTTTAAGGGGAAAATTAGAAAATTAAAAAAAAAGTTTTGCAATCTCTACCGTGCGACATATCAAATAAAAGGGCTTATTGTAAGGAATTCAGATATTTTTTTTTTATAATTTTAAAATAAATGCTTTTAAAATTATTTACGAAAATAGATAAAAATTGACCATTTCAAAATTATTCAAAATTTTAGGTTCTAAAATTTTGAAAAAAATACAGAAAATAGTTCTTTACATATAGATTAACAGCAAATATATTTTTTCAAATCAAGAGAAATTGATATTATCTTAAAAGTGTTAACGACTTTCGTTGCTGACCGTACCTAATAAAAAGTACCTATCAACAATTTATCTTTTTGGTGGTTAATTATTCTTGTTATGCATAATATAGATTCGTATTGTGTTGCTGTGAGATGGTTGCATAGAAGTTCTAGTAATACTAGAACTTCTATGCAACCATCTCACCGAGATAATTCCAGTACTTCTAATTTGAAGGCCACATCTAGTAAGTCTTGTACAAAGACCAGCGAGCCTGCTGATGTGCTTAATCTTGATTTGATGTTTTCTCTTAAGATATTACATTTTTCCGTAATATTATTACGTTTTTGGGTATTGTGTACTACCCAAAAACGTACGCGTACAACTTTTTAGTGTATACTATGTCCGGGTACGCCTTATAGTTTACGAATACCGTGGTGGCGTGGAGGGAGTATACTCCCCAGCCGCGCCACCAAAACTTCATTATATTTAATTATTCGTTGAGGTACAATTTTTTTCATTACACGTACCGTATAGAACATGATTGGTACAATTTATCTAGAAACAAGTTTTTTCAATTTTCGACTGTGGAGCGGCCAGGGAGTTTGAGTTTTTATCACACGATGTTTTTACTGTTGTTTAAGGTAAAATAAAACTAAAGTAAAGATACAAAGTCAATTTTATCAATAATATTAGGATGTCAGTTTGAAAATTACTACAATAAGCCTCAGCCGCCGTCTAACTATTTATAAACTCCAAGCTGGAGTAAGTAGTAACTATCCTTTGCTAAATTGATAGAACAAAATAGAGATAGGTACGAGTACCAAGTTGGGTTACCTGCCGTAAAACCATTACAGAAATAAGTTAACTTAAACTACGAAAGACTGAGGTACTTTACTTATCTACTACATATAATAATAAAGCCTCTTTATTCCTTAATTAAAAAATAGACTCAAACTCAAACTCAAAGCATTTATTTCAAATAAACCAATTACAGGCACTATTGAATTGTCAAGGGGTCGGTCAGTCAAAGAGATGAAGCTAGTTGCCCATTCCAAAGCGTAGTAGGTTCCTATGGAGAAGAACGGGCAGGAAACTCCACGGACACTCTTTTTAATCAAAATATTGTGACAAAGTATTGGTTACATCATTTATGTTGAAATTATACATGTGAGGACAATGTAGAAAGACGTGCACGTTAAAAGCGTCCGCAATAAAAAGATAAAACCATTTAAAAAAAAACAATTAAAATAAGTTAAAATAAGCCGTGGCAGCCAATAAATGACCAGTCCCCACTGACGGCGCCCGTTCACGAACACGATGCATGGATCAGCACCATTTAGCTCAACCATTTTGAAGGGAACTTAATGATCCAACACACACGCCACCATCAGCGAGACATTTGAGTGAGCATGACACAATCAGCCACCAGGGCACATTCAAGTCAATGAAAGACGTACTTAGTAAATGGTAGGTACATAGAGCTCACACATGTGCTATGAAATTATACAATACTAAGAGATTGAATCTATACAATATAAAGATAGTATTTACAATCTTCAGCAGCTCCAACAATATTTTTGAATGCTAATCAATTAGTGTATGCGCCCTTGTGGAGCAGGACCAGCGTTAAGCCAAGCATTTTTGTCAGCGATGTAATCCCCCAACTTATAATATGCTTGGCTACATAGTGGGCGTTTTATACAAGATTTAAATTTCGTTTCATTTAGTTGGACGACGTTGGGGAGGTATTTTATTGTAACATTTTAAACAGTACCCCATGAAGGATGAGTCTACTTTAGCCAGTCTGAAACCTGGTTGAACTAATTGGTCCCTATTTCTAGTCCTATAATTGTATCTTTCACCTCTTTTACTGAAAAGATTTAGATTTTTTCTTACGTACATGATGTTTTCATAGATATATTGAAAGGTACCGTCATGATGTTAATATATTTAAACAGTTCCCTTAGAGAATCGCGCCTGCGGAGACTATATATTGCTCTGATGGCTCTTTTCTGCAGAATAAAAATAGACTCGATATCTGCAGCCCGTCCCCATAATAAAATACCGTAAGCCATGATACTATGAAAGTAGCTGAAATATACTAGCCTCGCGGTATCTACATTAGTGAACTGACGGATTTTTCTCACAGCATATGCTGCTGAACTTAGCCGTCCTGCAAGAGATGTTAAATGAGGACCCCATTGCAGCCTTGAGTCTAGCGTTATCCCAAGAAAAACAGTTTTATCGACGAATTCAAGTTTCTCCCTATTCAATACTATGTCACAATCACTACTTTTTACATTCGGTAAAGCAAATCTTATGCATTTAGTTTTTCCCATTTAATTCTAAATTATTAGCAGTGAACCAATTTTGGACCTGCAGTAGGGCGTTATTTACGTCGTCAAGATTTGATGCTTGTCTATTTATCTTAAAGATTAAAGAAGTGTCGTCAGCAAATAACACCATTTGTGGTTGGTTTTTTAATAAATGGGGTAGATCATTAATATATACTAAAAAGAGGAAAGGGCCTAATATTGAGCCTTGTGGAACACCCATTTTTACTTTTAAACCGAGTGAATTGACACCATTTATTTGAACTTGCTGTTGTCTATCATTTAAATAAGATTTTACTAAACTTAGCGTAAGCTTACCTAGTCCGTAATGCTCAAGATTCAAGAGTAAGGTTTCGTGATTTACGCAGTCAAATGCCTTGGAGAGGTCACAAAAAATTCCTATGGCATCTTGGGCCTCCTCCCACGCTGTAAATATGTGTTTTAATAATGTGACACCGGCGTCAGTCGTACAACGTCCTTTGGTGAAGCCATATTGCTGATCGTGCAACATTTGGTTGGTGTTAAAATGATTAAGCATCTGATTCAGCATTACCTTTTCGAACACCTTGCTGAATACCGGCAACACGGATACTGGTCTATAATTTTTGGTGTCTTTACTGTCCCCAGATTTAAACAGTGGTATAACTTTACTGTATTTCATTAAATCTGGGAAGACTCCTTGATCCACACACAAATTAAATATTAAATCAAATAATCAAATCAAATAATTTATTTGCATAATACATGTTAAATAAGGTGTTACAGGTGTATAAGGTACATTGTATTATAACCTAATGAGGTGTGCAAATTAATTCAATGAGTACTAATCGCAACATTGAATTTAAAGAATACATTTTATTACATTCATTACACAAGTCAAATCAAAATTTCAAAGTCATTACATTTGTGGTCCCATTTCAGATAAAATCAGTCATCTTTCATTTAAATAATCATTAATTGAATAGTAACATTTTGCAACTAGGAAATCATGCAAACTTAATTTAAAATGGTCCATTTTGTGTAGGTCTGTGATACTTTTTGGCAACTTATTGTATATTTTGGGTGCCATGCCAAAAATGTTTTATTAAATATCGCTTTTTTATTACGTCTTACGCATATTTTATTTTTGTGTCGTGTACTTCTTGGATGTGTATAAAGATGTAGATTCGCTTTGACAAAAATAGCCACTTCACATATATATAGACACGGGAATGTCAATAGCTGGAGCTGTTGAAAATGTGGTTCACAGCTTTCTGTGCGTTGTATGCCACTCATTGCCCTTATGCATTGTTTCTGGGCTTTGAACGCCATTTCTCTATCTGTCGAGTTCCCCCAAAATGTAAGTCCGTAGCGTAAAGTAGATGCAACATACCCATGATACGCCGTTAATAATGTTGCCTGATTTGAGACTTTTCTTAGGTTATGAAGAGCATAGGAATACTGGCTAAGTTTTTTGCATGTATTTTCAACATGTGTTTTCCAGCTCATATTTTTATTTATCCAAATACCCAAGAATTTAGTGTGTTCTGCTTCACTGATCGCCTTGTGACCGTAATGAATATCCGGTTTTTTATTGTTTGTTTGTTGTTCAAATGAAATGTAATTTGTTTTTTCAAGATTTATTTTTAGGTTGTTTTCAGTTAGCCAAGTTATTATATCATTTAAGTTGTCATTTATTTCTTTTTCGAATGTCACATCATCTTTACTTTTGATTAGTATTGTATTGTCGTCAGCGAATAAAATCATTGGATTATTAATAGTTTTAGGCATGTCATTAATATATATTATGAATAGTAATGGAGCAAGAACACCGCCCTGCGGCACACCGAAAATGCATTTTCTATGTGTAGAGACATAAGTCTTTTCAGTTCTTGTATAGGGGCATATTTTATTTACGTGTGTAATTTGTTCTCGATTAGTCAGATAAGATTTGATAAGTTCAAGGATATTGCCTCTAATTCCATATTTTTCCAGCTTGTTTATCAGTATTTTATGGTTAACATAGTCAAATGCCTTTGACATGTCCATAAATAATGCAACTACAGGAGTTCTATTGTCAACGTTAGTTAGAACGTGATCAACAAGTTTGTAGATAGCAGAGTCAATGTTTTTATTTTTCCTGAAACCATGTTGTTCGCTTACCAAGATTTTTTTAGCTTCTAGAAATGAATATATGCTGTTTTGTATTACTTTTTCAAAAATTTTAGAGAATACCGGAATGAGCGCGATTGGTTTGTAGTTGCTAGGATCTTGCTTATCGCCTTTTTTATGTAATGGTTTAATTACAGAGATTTTCATTTTTTCTGGGAATATGCCCGTTTCAATGCTACCATTGATAATGTGGTTGAGTATTGGTGCAACGATAGGAGCTGTGGCTTTTATTACCTCGGTGGTTATATCGTCGTATCCAACGCTTTCAGTATTTTTCAAGGAATTAATAATTTCAAATATGTCAAAGGGTACTGTGGGTGTCATAAATATTGAATTAGGATTGGAGTTTATTGCTGATTTGCTATTAAGATTAAGATTAATGTCACTTTCAGATTCAATTTGGTCTATATTTTTTTTTTTAAAGCTAAGAATGGTGCTACAGTCTCGATTATGGATGTGCAAACTTTGATTGACAATCCCCATAGATCTTCGGTCAATTTGATTTTTATTTGCCGAAAAGCTTTAATAACTATCACAGGGTTTATATGTTTAAATTCAAATTCAACCGGGGAGCTTGAAACGCTTGCTCTTAATAAATCAATTGAGACATCGGGTGAGGAATTTAAGGCTTAAGTCGTTTTAGGTGGTATATTAGTGAAGAAATGTACAAATTCTTGAGCTACTTCTAAGTTAGAGCTTATGGCACCACGTGAAGTCTCCAATGTGTAATCAGTGTTTCGTATTTTTTTCCTATTTGTTTCATTATTTATAACTTTCCATACTGTTTTTATTTTATTTTCTGCTGATTTGATCTTGTTGCTAATGTACAGGGCTTTAGCTAGCTTGCAGGTATTCCTAAAAAAATTGAAATAAGTAGCAACATACTTACTGAATGTTTCAGTGTTAATGTAAGGCTTGAGGCCATACAGCTCGAACAGTCTTTCCCTACTTATCCTAATACCTCTAGTCGCCCAGTCACTAAATATAAAATTAGGGCAAATATTTTTTGTTTTCTTTTCAAAAGTTTTATTGAATTCAGTGTGCACTACTGAAAAGAAATCCTCATACAATTTATTTGCATCGTCTTTACTATGGCCCAGAACATTTAACTTACTATTTAGGATACTATTAAATCTATTTAATTTTCCAGTGGTTATCGGTCTAAATTGTATTTGCACTTTTTGCAAAGGTGTTTTAAACTTAAAAGTTACCGTTTGTCCACAATGATCAGACGGCAAATAATTTACGATGGCTTTATTTATATAATCACAATCGCAGAAGACATTATCGATGCAAGTAGCAGAAGTTGGAGTTACTCTAGTTGGTTCCGTGAAAACATTGGATAAATTAAACGATTTAAAAACGCTTAATGATTTAGTGCTATTTAAATTATTTTCCAGAATATTGGTATTAAAATCACCACAAACAACTGCGGCTTTGTTACTGGATGCAAGTTTCCCTAGGACATCTTCTCTTAGACAAAGTATAACTAAAAAAAAAGTAAATAATAAATAAAATTAGGTAATTAGTTAAGAGCAAAAAGGGACGATAAAGGCCTCCTCCCTTTCTTGCCACTCTTTTCTGTCCTGTGCTGCTACAGGCCAATTCTGACCCGCTACTGTATCGATCTCGTCGACCCACTCACTACTATTTATTACTTACTAGTTACACATAATATAAATAGTTTACGCCTGCCAAGTTTATTTCAGCAATCGAAAAATCTACTTCATTAACCACATAAAACGCCTGATAAAATATTTCAATTGTTAACTTGTACCTATTCGACATTGACAATTTTTTTTTATGATAGGAGCTTGTCTTCTATTTCGTTGGTCTATAGGTGGTCACAAACGATCCCAGAGTCGGGCTAAGTGTAAATGGATATTCAATTTTTGTAAATTCTTGATGGCATCACGGATTCTAATTTAAAATCAGAAAATTTATTTCAAGTGTAGGCCATTAAAAGGTATTTTTGAATGGTAACAAGAAAATAGAATTTATTTAATTTACCCCTTTTTTTTGTGGGAAATTATCAAATATCTTCTCCCGCTCTGGGCGGAGCGGGAGGGCGTGTCAGACTTTTACTGAGTACAACCCACCCGTGTTCCTTCAGATGCCTGCGTGCCAGGGCCCCGATATCTCTTTCGGACAAACTCGCAACGCCAAAGGTAGTTTCGTATGGAGAAGAATGAGCATGATGTAAATATGTGAACCCCGTGTATCCATCAACATAATTAATTTCTCTGTTATTGCTTATTTTTGGTTACCTATTGTAGTATAGTAACATCGTCTTAACATAATTATTATGCTAAAACGGAATAAATTCCAGCGGATAGACGGTCGGCTGGATTATTACAGAACCGGTCGAAGTGGCGATGCTTGGGCTATAAATGATGATGATGTGATATAACTACAAATTAACGATTTTCGGACTTTTTCCGCTGCGAGACTGCTGTGTGACTTTGCTTGTTGCCAAATTTTATCTTCGTGCCAAATGCAAAATTTAAACAAGAATCTATACGGTAGAAATAGCGTGATGGTGGAACATGCATTTATAGAGGAATACAAACATAATACAATATTGTTCTTCCCCTATAGTAAACAGCGTAATAATATATAGCCTACCAACTGACAAGGCTTATAAGTAATATCTATGAAAAAATTGAACAGAATCTATCTGGTATAATTTGCGTGATGCTGGAACATACATTCAAACAAACAGACAAAAGTTATAAAAGTAATAGCTACGAGGTCTGGGATCGATTCTAAAATCATATTTAATTATAAATTATAATGAAATATAAAATATATAATATATATTAAATATTTGATTATAATGTATGTATAGATTAGGATAAACTGTACGTTTAACGTATTCACCTCTGCTTAAACCACAGCAACCATGTTACACTAAGTCAAAACACCACACTTGGACCTGCCAAGATTTCAGCAGTACATAAATCTAATTTGTTCTGGACAGATAAAACTAATTGAAAAAAACTACTGTAAAACATTATGTCCAATATTTTCCATACTGATTAATGATACCATTTTTATGAAATTTGTGGCAACTGATACCATTAATTTTATTCGATTGATAGGCATATCGTTATCAATGCCAGATCTATGATCTAACTACGGTTGATCGTAATCATCAAACAATTCATCCATAAACCTTGACTAATACTGCCTGCTAACCCCCCTGCCCCCCCTGCTGCTGCTGTACTACCTACTAATTTTATAAAGGTAGATTATTTAAAGTTAAGTTACATAAAGATAATTGTCGGCTGGTTGGCTGGCCGGCACTGTGACTCTTGTAGGCTGGATATGAATGGTGTCATTTGCCTAGTCTCAGTGAGCTATTTGAATGCGAGTGGCGATAGCATAGGGCATTGCTGGTGATTACAGTCCAAATATTTAAGCCAGCGCCATGTCCCTACAACAATGAATTTGTTATTTGAATTATTTTACGAAGTGATCTTATAAAAATTAATTCAGACCTTTGTGTGTATTTTCTGAGTATTAACTGTTGTAACTGTTACATCATTGATACCTAGTGTAATTTGTCTTCAGTGTATTCATAAACTTTTCTTACCCACGTCATATTAATACTGTGTAGATACTCGTATCACTATTTCTTCTGATTTCTGTGGTAGACATTTTGCGGTATTATTTAAATGAAACAGATATGAAATATCCCCTTCAACTCCCCGAGCATCGCCCACACCGGCATTATTTATTCGCCTATATTTATTTAAAAAGTTGTGACGCGTCCCTGGAGTGTCGTATTCACCGTTTTGCTGTGAAAGCATTCGATGGTATTTGAATATATTGCCATTACCTTTTATTTTATACTTGAAAACTTGTATTTTATGTGTAAAGCCAGAAGGAACCAGATCAATAGCAAATCCTCAGATTTCTCTAGTAGGAAATCGGGCGCTTACGGTAGGAAAAAATATACGTGATAGCTCTACCTACCACATCTTTTAATTTGCGTCCATCGTCATGTAAGATCTTTCAAAAAGTTGATAAAAATGTCATGATTGTGATCAGCGTGATTAGGTGATTACCTCGGTACAATATTTTTATCTCAAGAAGTGACGCGCGCTTTAGGTACTTGTGGTAACTAAGTGTACAAACACGCTGTGAATGTGTGCTTGAAAACGAGTAGCGTCAGAATGTAACACACATACCCACATAGTTCCGACTTCGCCCGTGTCTCAGACGGTACCGAGAGCTCTTGCGCTTTACACACACATTCACAGCGTGTTTCTTATTCGTCGCTATTTTCTTTGTAGATGCCCAGACAACGTATCAAAAAAACATCTAGAGGCGAGTGTGCTATAACTCCCTACGAAAACGCTTATGAAGAACTCAAAAAAGGAACTTCTTTACGAAGAGCTTCAGAGACGTAGGACTGTAGATACGGAGTTCACCACTCTTCTCTTCTGTGATACAAGAAAAAAAGAGATGCAGTGACAGAAGAAGGTAACCAGGCTGATTAAAGGTAAGGGGTATGTAGCCCACAACAGAGCATTTACCCCTGACCGGGAATATAAACTTTCAAAATATTTGATCTGCTCTGTGCAGATTTAAACTTTGATCTATTTGTCTAAGAAGTAAGAAAATTTGCATTCGAGCTCGCTGACAAACATAATTTAAACACACCTACGTGGATCGAAAATAAGGTTGCCAATAGAAGAGTGGTTTCGCTCTTTTATGAGGAGAAATGTGGAATTGTCGGTGCACACAGCTCAGGCCACCAGTCTCTCCAGGGCAACAAGTTGTAATAAGATCTCATACAGGGGCCTTACTCCCGACAGCATCGAGTACTGAATCAATCGAATTAGATTCGAAATAAATGACGATCCATACTCTTGAAACCGACACTAGCGCACGATCGTGCGGTGGTTCAAAACGACACTAATTTCGATCGAAAGATTCGTTAGAATCGAAAAGTTCGTACTCCACACGCCATCTGACAGTTATGTATCGAGTAGTTGAATCAAAACTAAACGTCAAATTACACGATAGCAAAGAAGCTACTTTATGAAGATCGAGTGAGATTTTTTTGTGTTCTTTACTGTTTTATTTCTTCAAAATCTTTATTATTATGGCTCGCCTTACTTTGTTTTTCAATGTTCTTGAGAAAACATCGTATGGATCTTCGTGCGAAAAGAAATATGAATCGATATAATACCCGGGGCTATAGAAATGGATTCGGAAGAATTTCGAAGAAGTTATAGTTTCTCGAAGGAGTTGTTTAATGTGTTGGTAGAAGATTTAACACCACATGAAGAAATTAACCAGACGAAGTGACATTTCCATTAAATGCAAGGCGAGAAGCCCGAAAGTCTGACAACCAGTCTTACCAAGGGGTATCGTATTACCCAGTCACTGGGTTGAGGAGGTCAGATAGGCAGTCAACATAATCAGCCTATAATGTTCTCACTGCTGGGGCACAGGCCTCCTCTGTGTGAGAGGGAGTAGGACGTAATCCACCACGCGGGCCCAGTGCGGGTTGGTAGTTTTGACATGTCTTCGCATTTTTGGTTCTAGGACATGCCACCGGTGTCCTCACGATGTTTTCCTTCGCCGTTTTGAGAGCAGTGGTGATGAAATAATTTATACAAAGTAAAGCACCTGTCAGGGTTCGAACCTACGACCCGACTCGTAAGTCGCTGTCGTTACCACTGGGCCACCACTGCTCTCAAGTAGGCAGTCGCTCCTTGTAAAATACTGGTATTCAGCTGCATCCGGTGCACGTTATATTATTAAACTCTTCCTATCTAGTAAATATGGCAGTTGAGCCTCTAATTCTGATATGTATTTGAAGACAAAAGTCTACTCTCTCATTTTAAGTGTTTTGTTGTTTGTTATGTTTCAAAATGGCTGTGCTACGCGCGTTCAAAGCAAAATTGTTTCAACTGTACCCAGTCTACCCTACGGCATGAAATTCAAAAACTTACGACAATGTGCATCACACAGAATTACGCGATAATATATTTTACGCTATCGTGCAGATCAAGCAACACTGATAAATACCTTAATTGAGTACCTACCTACTTACTTACACATTTAATTTTTATAAAAAACACTTCAGCGATAATTTAGGGCTATCGCATTTTACAAACAAATTACTTTCCAAAGTTACTTCTTCAATTTGGATTTATGAATAAACGACAAGTAAAAACTCAAACCTCAACCCAAAACAGATAAGCTATAGGTTCAATTTGTAACTGTTTATTATGGGTCTCCCTTGTTTGACCGAAAGGAATTTGACAAATTTTCACTTCCCAAAAAAATCCTCGCATAATTTCATTTGCCAAATTATTACTTAGCAAAAAATCTGTTCACAAAAAATTGTAACGCAAACCTAATGTTTGACAAATGAACGTTTAAACTATAACTTGTTTACCAACTAGTACTTTTAACATTTTTTATTTAGTCAAATATTTCAGTTGGAATAACAGTTTTTACGCAAAATCAAATAATAATATCAATAAGTAATTAACCTTATCTAAATAGTTCAGATCCGGGTAACCTACTAAAAACAATCTCTTTTTTCTATTAATGCAAGTCGTGTCTGGCACTCGCCGGCCGCTACCGCGGCACCGCTCGCTTCGCTCGCTCAAAAACGTTTATTGTCTGAAGATTGTTTGCTGTAATAAATCATTTGATTAAAGACCAAATGCCATAATGACATTATACTTGGTAATATTTTGCCAAGTAAAAATTTGACCAATTGAAAATATGCGTACTAAAATCATTCGAAATATTGCTATTTTATTGGTATAAAAAAAGGTTGCTAAAATTTGTTTAGGTAATGAAAATTTGGCAAAATCTTTTCGGCAAAACGGCAGGATCCCGTTTATTATAGACTCTAACGTATAAAATATCATAATGAATTATACCTTATACACTCACATACATACATATTTACTATAATACAGAAAAAAAAGTATGTATGTATGTGTATATAAGTTTAAAACCAATGTATGTAGGTACTTGTGTAAGTACCTATTTATTATAAATTCGTAATGATATATTTTTAATATTTTTTAATACATTTTTATATACAAACTAGCTTTTTCCCGCGGCTTCGCTCGCGTTAATTTAGAATTTTACAATCAATTCGGGTTGTACACTGCTTGTTATTTGGCCGTTGTAATCATGGGCTCGGAACATTATTCTAGGACGCTCCTATTCAATGTCGTATGTCCTTCTATTTGACGCTTATAAGAATACATTCTTGGCATTGGACACACGTGAACATGCTACATATAGCTGGACATGGGAAAAGTGCTTTACCAAATGCACCCCTGCTACCTGCAATGTTTGCCCTTACGCTTTATTAATAATTGTAATAGCAAAACTTAGTTTTATTGGAAACTGGAGTCTTTTAAATTAAATGGTAGGTCAGTGATGATTATTGGGTTTCGAGGTATAATTACACTTTCCCCTATTCCCACACCAGTTCAAAATAGTGGTACCGACTATATTTTGTCCTAATTGTGTAATCCGATCCGAAGCCTCGTCCCATTACATGATTGGGGTGAATCAAAATTGCGCATAAGCATAAACTGGTACACGTAATTTTAATTGAAATTTATGCGACACCGCGATTACCTGACAGGTCTAGAGAATTTAAAAATTCAGCGGGATATGAAGTGCTCTGTTCTGGGTCCATGATGATCATTTGACAAATACTCCTTTATATCTCCCTGCACCTTATTCAAAATGTCAGTGTTTACCTGGTTAATAGTTTCATTTATAGGTGTAAGGATTGCTCTCGCACATAGCCACTGATCACAATTTAAACTTGTAAGTCTGGGAACACTTTAGCAATGAGTTCTACACTGTTTTTGACCAAATTACAGAATTCCCCCGTCAGTCAAATACAACCATCAGCATCCGTGTCCAAACGTCCATCGCCAATTTTTAAGTGTCTCTGCATAATGTCCTGAATCTGCATCTTATAAAGGTGCACTCTCATATTCGTTGATAAGCTTTTTTTTTTTACTTTTGGCCATAAGCTTGATGACTTGAGACAGGATTTGATTTCATTTGCAGGTGTGCCTCTCTGGATCACTGGTAGAGTTTGTCGGAAGTTACCAGCCAATAAAATTACCATGCGTCCCATAATATCATGATGATCGGTTCAGCGGTTTAGGGCGTGAAGGTATCAAGTAAACAAACTTACTTTTGCATCTATAATATTATAGTTAGGAGGAGGAAAAACCCGATTGCGTAAAAAGTGAACTGTAAATTGGAGCAGCTCAATCCCAAGCCTTTTTGTCCTCAATATAGTCTTTAACAGTATAAAATGCTTTCTGGCACAGTTTCCGCTTTATAAAACATTTGAATTTATTAAGGCTTAATTCTTGAATATGGCTAGGAAGTTTATTATAAAAATCTAAACGAGCCACCTATTTTTTTAAGCCTGGTTTTAGGAACAACAAATTTGTGCTTGTTCCTAGTATTTACATTATGGATATCACTGTATTTTTTAAACATATTAATATTTTTATGTGCATACAAAAGATTTTCATAAATATACTGAAAGCTACAGTCAGTATATTAATCTCTTTAAAGTCTCTGAGGGAGTGTCTGGGTCTTAATTTATAAATTGAACGGATTGCTCTTTTTTGTAAAATAAAAATTGTCTGAATGTCGGCGGCATTTCCCCACAACAGAATACCGTACGACATTACACTATGAAAAAAAAGTATAAAATCAGAAAATATTCTCATCTGAAATTATTATGTACAAACTATTCAATATTTATTGTCTATTAAATACTGCCCCTGCCACTTTGCCCTAACGATTATGATCGCTTACTACTGTTAGAATGTGTTGTTTTGATAGGTTAGGTGGCATACGACCACGCTGTCTTCTGAACATCACTATGAATATGTATTAAATACATTAAAATATATTACGTGTAAGTTGTTTATTTAATAGACGATAAATATTGAATAGTTTGTACATAATAATTTCAGATGAGAATATTTTCTTGTTTCATACTTTTTAGAGCGTGACTTTTCAGTAGTCGGTTTTAGTTTTTGAACGTATTTTTTATTTATTTTGAGGTTATAATTTCGTGATAAAGTATTTGCAGAGGCGCTTTAAATATTTTTTTGGTTAGGTTCATTCGAGTGCACCTCATTCATTCATTCATTAGGTTTAATGTTTTATATGTACCTACCTGTGTAATATACCAAACATAAACCATAAGTTTATGTTTCGAAATTTGAAAGACTTCTTAACCTTTCAGTTGTGTAGGTTTGGAGAGAAAATATGTTTGTTGTTGCTTATGATTTTATAGAAATTATACCTAATTATTCAAGCAAAGCCATGAGCAACAGCTGAAAATATATATATTTTTGAAATGTGCTAATTAAGGCCTTTCATTTGATACCCAACACGGCATGAATAAACTTTTTTTTAAATTTGGCTTTGACTTTATGTCCGCTAGAGGGCGCCATATTGAATTTAATGTGACCTCACGTAGCCTATAACCAGCGGACGATCAAGACGCTTCCAACAATACCTCATTTGTCAAATTATGACAAGCAGTTTAGAAGTAATGAGGGGACAGCTGAACATACATACATACATATATACATACATACATACCGGTCAAAATCATACCCCTCCTTTTTGCTTCGCTGTAGTTGGGTAATTATACCTAATTATTGGGTGCATGCATACAAAGCCATGAGCAACAGCTGACAATATATATTTTTTTGAAATGTGCTAATTAAGGCCTTTCATTTGATACCCAACAAGGCATGAATAAACATTTTTTTTATTTTTGCTTTGACTTTATGTCCACTAGAGGGCGCCATATTGAATTTAATGTGACCTCACATAGCCTATAACCAGCGGACGATCAAGACGCTTCCAACAATACCTCATTTGTCAAATTATGACAAGCAGTTTAGAAGTAATGAGGGGACAGCTGAACATACATACATACATATATACATACATACATACCGGTCAAAATCATACCCCTCCTTTTTGCTTCGCTGTAGTTGGGTAATTATACCTAATTATTGGGTGCATGCATACAAAGCCATGAGCAACAGCTGACAATATATATTTTTTTGAAATGTGCTAATTAAGGCCTTTCATTTGATACCCAACAAGGCATGAATAAACATTTTTTTTATTTTTGCTTTGACTTTATGTCCACTAGAGGGCGCCATATTGAATTTAATGTGACCTCACATAGCCTATAACCAGCGGACGATCAAGACGCTTCCAACAATACCTCATTTGTCAAATCATGACAAGCAGCTTAGAAGTAATGATGGAACAGATGAACATACATACATACCGGTCAAAATCATAACCCTCCTTTTTGATTAGCCGTAGTCGGGTAATAACTAAAGTATACTAAGCGGGCTGTCTTTAAATCAGTTAAATAACTAAACACGGCGCGGCGTGTGCTTTTCTGACAATTTATCTATATGGGCCCCATTGAAGCTTGGCATCCAAAGTTATGCCTAAGAACACTGTAGTATCTTCATGTTTCAACTCTTCACCCTTTATGAGCACACTAGTAGTTGAGATGCCTCTATGCTGGGTAGCTCGCCGTCCGATAAGGACCAGGCCCGGGTCGACGGCGCGTTGTGTTCCACGCGCGCCTCAAAGAGATGTCAGCACGAATTGACGGGGCCCATTAGGGCCAATGTCTGCCAGGGTTGCGAGTTTGTCCGAAAGGGATATCGTGGCCCTGGCACACGGGCAAATGAAGGAACATGGGTGGGTTTTAGTCAGTCAAAGTCTGACACGCCCTCCCGCTCCGCCCAGAGCAGAAGAAGTTATTTGATAATTTCTCACCAAAAAAAAAATAGAAAAAAAAAGATGCCTCTATGCTATTTATTTTAAATAACTTTCGGGTAGTATTTAAACGAGTGACTGTAAATTAAAGTTTTAAGTGACAAAAATAATTAATTTACGTTATAGTATTACTAAGTGAGCGACTGACTGCGAGTGACGAGAAATCAACAGAACAGCGACTTACAAACATTCATTTGAGTTACTTAAAATACAAAATGAGAAGCTTTTATTTATCTTTATAACGTTCAGTTGACCTAATTTTCATATTCACAACCTCATCTAACCCCAATGATTCACCAAGAATAGAGGGAAATCTGGCGCTCGGCGGCCGCTGCTGCGGCACGCTCGCTTCGCTCGCTCGCCTTCGCGCGTTAATGGTCACTGTTCTAACCTAACCTAACCCAAATGATTCAATATCAGCACCCTCTCTGTATTTCTAGCCGCTCACTTAGTCATTTAGTCGAACGACTAGAATTTAAATATCTGAAATGGATTAATCACAACCCACATTTAGTTAAAGTTAAGTTATTAAAACAGTATCTCATCATCAGTCGCTAAGTTTTTTTTTTTTGTCGTTCGTTTTATAATTTTCCATAACTTTCCAATTGCACTTTTGCACTTATCATTCGATTCCATTGTTTCGAACAAGATATTATGTAAGTACAACCCTAATATATTAGTAAGAAACAGCAAAAAAATAACCTGATTAGCTACATAATTAATTCTGGAAATATTATTTAATCACGATAACATCAAACCTCAGAATGGTTATCAAATACTTCTTCAATGATTTAGCAGTAGCTGACAATACGATAGCGGTTAATTAACTCGTCGCGCGTCATGTGTTCTACTAGGGTGTGTACACCACTGTACGTACTCGTATATTATATACAGTAGGTACTCTGTATGTAAGGTTTGTGGCCGGAAATAAGTATCCAGCCTGTTTTTATCCGACTTCCAAAAGGAGGAGGTTATCAATTCGGATGTTTATATTTTTTTTATGTTCGGGCAAAACTCCGTCATATAAAGACGGATTTGCAATTATTTTTTTTTGTAAGGGTATGCTCTTGAGGTGGTCCAATTGTAAATCTTGCTAGCGCCATTGCCGTGCTTCTATTTGGTCTAAAACCATGTTCAACGTCGGTAATAATATAATTTTTGTTTAAGTAAGTTGTGATTTGTCTAACTATGAACTTTTCCATAATCTTATTAATTGTTTACTGTTTATGTACACACATAAACAGACAAGAAGAAAGGAACAGAAAAATACGTACAAAGGTGGTGGTGGCGTTGTTTGTAAATTGCTCTAATAATTGACTCTTTCAACCTATTCGGGTATATACTTTTTTTTACACAGTTTTATAAAATATTCTGTAAAAGCACTAATGAAGTTCTAGATTTCCTTTAAATCTTTTACTCTAATGCCACCTGATTCGCAAACCAGTGAGTCTATTAATTATCTAGCGATAGGTATGTGTGGGCCTTGTTCCCTACCTAGCAGTTTACTTCTTCAGGTGGATACTTATCTCGGGTCACTACAGGTGGATAATGCTTCTAGCAACACAATTTCTATAACCGACGATCAGTTATAATAAGATAATCAGGTGGATAATGCTTCTAGCAACACAATTTCTATAACCGAGACGATCAGTTATAATAAGATAATCAGGTGGATAATGCTTCTAGCAACACAATTTCTATAACCGACGATCAGTTATAATAAGATAATCAGGTGGATAATGCTTCTAGCAACACAATTTCTATAACCGAGACGATCAGTTATAATAAGATAATCAGGTGGATAATGCTTCTAGCAACACAATTTCTATAACCGAGACGATCAGTTATAATAAGATAATCAGGTGGATAATGCTTCTAGCAACACAATTTCTATAACCGAGACGATCAGTTATAATAAGATAATCAGGTGGATAATGCTTCTAGCAACACAATTTCTATAACCGAGACGATCAGTTATAATAAGATAATCAGGTGGATAATGCTTCTAGCAACACAATTTCTATAACCGAGACGATCAGTTATAATAAGATAATCAGGTGGGTAATGCTTCTAGCAACACAATTTCTATAACCGACAATCAGTTATAATAAGATAATCAGGTGGATAATGCTTCTAGCAACACAATTTCTATAACCGAGACGATCAGTTATAATAAGATAATCAGGTGGATAATGCTTCTAGCAACACAATTTCTATAACCGAGACGATCAGTTATAATAAGATAATCAGGTGGATAATGCTTCTAGCAACACAATTTCTATAACCGAGACGATCAGTTATAATAAGATAATCAGGTGGATAATGCTTCTAGCAACACAATTTCTATAACCGAGACGATCAGTTATAATAAGATAATCAGGTGGGTAATGCTTCTAGCAACACAATTTCTATAACCGAGACGATCAGTTATAATAAGATAATCAGGTGGGTAATGCTTCTAGCAACACAATTTCTATAACCGACAATCAGTTATAATAAGATAATCAGGTGGATAATGCTTCTAGCAACACAATTTCTATAACCGAGACGATCAGTTATAATAAGATAATCAGGTGGATAATGCTTCTAGCAACACAATTTCTATAACCGACGATCAGTTATAATAAGATAATCAGGTGGATAATGCTTCTAGCAACACAATTTCTATACCCGACGATCAGTTATAATAAGATAATCAGGTGGATAATGCTTCTAGCAACACAATTTCTATAACCGAGACGATCAGTTATAATAAGATAATCAGGTGGGTAATGCTTCCAGCAATACCATGTCTAAAACCGACGATCGGTTATAATTAGATAATCAGATGGGTAATGCTTCTAGCAACACAATCTCTATAACCGACGATCAGTTATAATAAGATAATCAGGTGGATAATGCTTCTAGCAACACAATTTCTATAACCGAGACGATCAGTTATAATAAGATAATCAGGTGGGTAATACTTCCAGCAATACCATGTCTAAAACCGACGATCGGTTATAATTAGATAATCAGGTGGCTAATGTTTCCAGCAACACAATGTCAAAACCGATGATCAGTGACCCTACGGCTACATTATCGCAATAACGCGAACTCCACTTTGCACGCTCTCTCTCGCACACTGGTCGACGTCTCGCTGTACAACAGAGACCGCGCGAAATGTAGTTCGCTTTATCGCGACAATGTAGCCGAAGCATTATAATTAGACAATCAGGTGAATAATGTTTCCAGCAACACAATGTCTAAAACCGACAATAAGTTATAAGTAGACAATCATTCTTCTCCATACAAAACTACCCTTTGGAAGGGGTGACTAGAATCAATTCAATTTTTTTGTAAATTTGGACAATCAAAAGTGCCTTTTATGTGTCTATTTGAATTAAAAAAATTGACTTTGACTACAATGAATTATACATTGATTTTTCAAATAAGTAAATACATATATTGTCTCCTAAGTTTTTACAGTAAAATTAATTCAATATACCTACTTCGTTCATGCCTACACAGCCTTACCTTCGTTTCGGCCGGATATTGATATTTATTCTTTTGACACGGAGATCCGCCGCCTATAATGTTTACAACCATTATCAATTTTATTACTTATCAAACTTCAATTAAGATACCGAAAATAGTATCAGTGATTTTAAGATAAAAAAAGTTATGGTGGCATTATTTTATTTAACGTAAACGAGTAAAATGCTCACGCGGGGTCTGTTTATACTTCTATGTGCATATCATTGCTGTGTTGGACACGAAACTAAACAATATTTGAGCTTCAATGCAAATCAAAATCTTGGCGGTTGTGTTAATACTCCTGCTTGGATTAGACGACCCGAGTATTTTGTTTTTTATGACAAAGTTAATGCAAGTATATTGACTCCAAATGAAATATTAAGTTGTGTGGCATCTGACGTTTCTGAAATACCTGCTGGAGTGTTAGAAGCTAACATTTTTGTTAAATTAGCTTCTAAGAATGATAGTGTGTCTATATTGGTATTTGAAGCTTTGGACGGGAATCGAATCAAATTGGTAGGAAGAACCGACGTCTTTGCATCTGAAAGAAATGTTTTCAATGGATCTCATACACTTAAAGTTCCTGTTAAGAAGATTAATGGATTTGTAAGTATTAACGTTCGGTAACATACCTACTTATAAAATAATATCACTCAAAAATATTTCAAGTGACTATTAATAATAATTGGTCGTTATTTGAATAAGGACAATATATTGATCACAGAAAGGCAAAATCTACCGATCAGGCATTCTTACGTCATTTGCAGATTTCCTCAACAACCCTAAAAGAAATGATTCCGCTTTTATTTCTTGATGTCATGATATATTTTATTAAATATAATAGGAAGACTGGTAATTGTTGTCTCCTGTCGTATTTTGTCGGATAACCTTTATATTTGTTAGGTTTTGTTATATTATTTGTACATTTTGGCGCAATTTTTTGTAATCTAGTTTTTAATTTAATTTATTTTTCGAATATTTGTAATCAACTAATTGTGCTGGCAACACCGAAAGAATTCAATTTGTGTGATTCTTTTTGGTAAAGCGGTCAGAATAAGATAATGGCGGGCGACCGTTTTCGAAACGGTTGGTTTCGGTTGTCGTGTCGAGGTCGGACGCACAATTAATTGGTCTTATAGAATTTAGTCTCCATCTGTATGAACATAAGTTATCAGAGTTTAATTGTTACATTGTAGTAACATAATAAATAATTAATATCTATACTAGAGTGAAGCAGTTTTCTTACATATTGAACACAATGATTTAGCGAAATGACCGAAAACGTGCTCAAAAGCAAATTGTACAATTCAATAATATTATAAGGCTCCTTAATGCTTACCCATAACTAAGCAATTAAATTATAAACGCACAAACTGACGCTCTTACTGACTTTAACAATTATAATTTTATCAATTTCAGGTTGTTCTCCTGCGACGAGCTTCTAAAGCGTCTAGCATCATTGTCCGATCCGTTTATTATCAACCAGATCCTCTATTAGAAGATTTCAAGTATAATAGAATCAATCGTCTAAATTCCTCAATGCAGCCTGTAGTAACCTTGCCTGGAATAACTTTACCAACTATATCAGTTCCAATAGCTGCAGTTCTAAATAACGTTGACACAGAATCCACCACGGTGACTGATCCCACTACGATAGAATCAACTACGGTGACTGATCACACTATGATAGAATCAACCACAGTGACTGATCTGACTACGATGGAATCAACCACGGTGACTGATCCCTCCACTATAGAATCAACCACAGTATCTGATTCTACTACAATAGAATCAACCGCTGTAACTGATCCCACTACGATAGAATCAACCATGGTGACTGATCCCACAACGATAGAATCAACCATGGTGACTGATCCCACTACGATAGAATCAACCACAGTGACTGATTCGACTACGATAGAATCAACCACTGTGACTGATCCAACTACGATAGAATCAACCACGGTGACTGATCCCGCTACGATAGAATCAATCACAGCGACTGATTCGACTACGATAGAATCAACCACTGTGACTGATCCAACTACGATAGAATCAACCACGGTGACTGATCCCACTACGATAGAATCAACCACAGTGACTGATTCGACTACGATAGAATCAACCACTGTGACTGATCCAACTACGATAGAATCAACCACTGTGACTGATCCAACTACGATAGAATCAATCACAGCGACTGATCCAACTACGATAGAATCAATCACGGTAACTGATCCCTCTACAATAGAATCAACTACAGTGACTGATCCCACTACGATAGAATCAACTACAGTGACTGATCCCACTACGATAGAATCAACAACAGTAACTGATCCGACTACAATAGAATCAACCACGGTGACTGATCCCTCCACGATAGAATCAACCACGGTGACTGATCTTACTACAATAGAACCAACCACAGTGACTGATCCGACTACGATAGAATCAACCACAGTGACTGATCCGACTACGATAGAATTAACAACAGTAACTGATCCGACTACGATAGAATCAACCACGGTGACTGATCCCTCTACGATAGAATCAACCACGGTGACTGATCCCACTACGATAGAATCAACCACGGTGACTGATCCCACTACGATAGAATCAACCACAGTGACTGATCCCACTACGATAGAATCAACCACGGTGACTGATCCCACTACGATAGAATCAACCACGGTGACTGACCCCACAACGATAGAATCAACCACGGTGACTGATCCCACTACGATAGAATCAACCACGGTGACTGACCCCACAACGATAGAATCAACCACGGTGACTGATCCCACTACGATAGAATCAACCACGGTGACTGACCCCACAACGATAGAATCAACCACGGTGACTGATCCCACTACGATAGAATCAACCACGGTGACTGATCCCACTACGATAGAACCAACCACGGTGACTGACCCCACAACGATAGAATCAACTACGGTGACTGAGCCTACTACGGTAGAATCAGCCACAGTGACTGATCCCACTACGATGGAATCAACCACAGTGACTGATCTAATCACAGTAGAATCAACAACAGTGACTGATCCAACTACGATAGAATCAAGTACGGTAACTGACCCCACTACGATAGAATCAACCACAGTGACTGATCCCACTACGATAGAATCAACTACGGTGACTGATCCCACTTTGGAATCAAGCACAGTGACTGATCTGACTACGGTAGAATCAACCACAGTGACTGATCCCACTACTATGGAATCAAGTACGGTAACTGATCCCACTACGATAGAATCAACCACAGTGACTGATCCCACTACGATAGAATCAACTACGGTGACTGATCCCACTGTGGAATCAAGCACAGTGACTGATCTGACTACGGAAGAATCAACCACAGTGACTGATCCCACTAATATAGAATCAACCACGGTGACTGATCCCACTACGATAGAATCAACCACAGTGACTGATCCCACTACGATGGAATCAACCACAGTGACTGATCTGATTACGGTAGAATCAACCACAGTGACTGATCCCACTACGATAGAATCAACTACGGTGACTGATCCCACTACGATAGAATCAACTACGGTGACTGATCCCATTGTGGAATTAAGCACAGTGACTGATCTGACTACGGTAGAATCAACCACAGTGACTGCTCCCACTACTATAGAATCAACTACGGTGACTGATTCCACTACGGTAGAATCAACTACGGTGACTGATCCCACTACGACAGAATCGACTACGGTAACTGATCCCACTACGATTGAATCAACCACAGTGACTGATCCCACTACGATGGAATCAACCACAGTGACTGATCTGATCACGGTAGAATCAACCACAGTGACTGATCCCACTACAATAGAATCGACTACGGTGACTGATCCCACTACGATAGAATCGACTACGGTGACTGATCCCACTACGATAGAATCAAGTACGGTAACTGATCCCACTACGATAGAATCAACCACGGTGACTGATCCCTCTACGATAGAATCAACCACGGTGACTGATCTTACTACAATAGAACCAACCACAGTGACTGATCCGACTACGATAGAATCAACCACAGTGACTGATCCCACTACGATAGAATCAACCACGGTGACTGATCCCACTACGATAGAATCAACCACAGTGACTGATCCCACTACGATAGAATCAACCACGGTGACTGATCCCACTACGATAGAATCGACTACGGTGACTGATGCCACTACGATAGAATCAACCACAGTCACAGATCCGACTACGATAGAATCAACCACGGTGACTGATCCCACTACGATAGAATCGACTACGGTGACTGATCCCACTACGATAGAATCAACTACGGTGACTGATCCCACTACGATAGAATCAAGTACGGTAACTGATCCCACTACGATAGAATCAACCACGGTGACTGATCCCTCTACGATAGAATCAACCACGGTGACTGATCTTACTACAATAGAACCAACCACAGTGACTGATCCGACTACGATAGAATCAACCACAGTGACTGATCCCACTACGATAGAATCAACCACGGTGACTGATCCCACTACGATAGAATCAACCACAGTGACTGATCCCACTACGATAGAATCAACCACGGTGACTGATCCCACTACGATAGAATCGACTACGGTGACTGATGCCACTACGATAGAATCAACCACAGTCACAGATCCGACTACGATAGAATCAACCACGGTGACTGATCCCACTACGATAGAATCGACTACGGTGACTGATCCCACTACGATAGAATCAACTACGGTAGCTGATCCCACTACGATAGAATCAACCACAGTGACTGATTCGACTACGATAGAATCAACCACAGTCACTGATCCGACTACGATAGAATTAACCACGATGACTGATCCCACTACGATAGAATCAACCACAGTCACTGATCCGACTACGACAGAATCAACCACGGTGACTGATCCCACTACGATAGAATCAACTACGGTCACTGATCCCACAACAATAGAAACAACCACGGTGACTGACCCTACTACGATAGAATCAACCACAGTGACTGATCCAACTACGGTAGAATCAACCACAGTGACTGATCTGACTACGGTAGAATCAACCACAGTGACTGCTCCCACTCCTATAGAATCAACTACGGTGACTGATTCCACTACGGTAGAATCAACTACGGTGACTGATCCCACTACGACAGAATCGAATACGGTAACCGATCCCACTACGATTGAATCAACCACAGTGACTGATCCCACTACGATAGAATCAACCACAGTGACTGATTCCACTACGATAGAATCAACCACAGTGACTGATCCTACTACAATAGAATCAACCACGGTGACTGATCCTACTACAATAGAATCAACCGCAGTCACTGATCTGACTACGATAGAATCAACCACGGTTGACTCATCTGAAAACCTTGACCCTGAAGACATCGCAAAATTAAGCGCTTTTGTTATTACAGTCATAACTTTGAGTTCTATTACTGCAGTAGCTGGAATTGGATTTACTATCTGGTTCTTCGCTTGCTTTAAGACAGGTCTACTGTTAGGCACCTCTTCATATAATTTAGGTGGTATTAGTGAGATACCTTAACTAACTGCTGTGTTGAAATATGTTTATAATGTAAATCACGTAATGTGAACACCAGCTAAGGTAAAAGGTCGGACTGTTTGTATTTATCTATATCGAAGTGGTGTACTAACATAACACTGTTGTTGTCATTCTATGAACATTTCTCACAAAGTTTCTGTTATTAAGGTCTTATAGACATCATGTAGATATATTATCATGGTGTACATGATAAAGAGTATTCTATTATTTTCTATTCTATTCTATAGACATACTTATTATATGACCGTAATGAAAAAATAATTTTATGAAGAATATTTTGTTGAGTGAATGTTGAATAATTTTAATGTTAAAATCTTCAATCAAGAATACTTGGTCAGATCAAGAGTTCTTGATTGAAGATATTAAAATGTTTACTTGCATTACTTATTCATTATTTATATAAATGCATTACATAAATACTTGTTCATTATGATTTTAAATAATTTATTATTACCTGTAATATTTATTGAATCTGTTCTTACTTTATTACATTCTGAAGATTATTTTTTAAGTAAAAAAAATATTATTTTTAAATTATTATAAGAGTACTAAATATTTGCATCATTAGCCTATAATGTTCCCACTGCTGGGACAAAGGTCTCCTCTCTGTGAGAGGGATCAGGCCGTAATCCACTAAATATTTATATACTGTTAATAGGTATAAATTTATTTTACACTAACGGCCCGCCCCGGCTTCGCGCGGGTATTTAACAAAAATTTCAAAATTAAAAATTATAATACACACACCCTTCTATTTGGGTCAGATTACAAAAAAAAAGAATATTATAAAGAAAGTTTTAATATTATTATTTTGAACTTTTTTTTTATGAGTTTTTTGTTATTATTTATTATTTAATAAGTTTTTTTTTTCTAATTTTTGTAAAAAGATCATTTATACAAATCAAAAGCCATTCAATTTATTGAGTCAGAGCTTCCCTGTAAACGATATTTGACGTTGTTTTATTTTGTGGCAGCAAAATAAATTGATTTTCAGGAGCTCCGACCCGCGATAGGTCAACATACAGTTGGCCATGAGTAAAGCATTCTTTTCGTAGGTCGATCCCTACTAATTCGAAGATTGGCCTTGGGACTTGTTAATAGTTAAGGCGAAAGATTTTTTTACCGGAAACTGGAGCCGTTTTAATGGGATTGGCAAATCAGTTGGGATCATCGGTATCCTCGGTATATGAGCCACTTGACCAGCTGCTGGACCGGTGATAATGGTCGCTACAATTAAATTATCCTTAAATTCTTTAATAAGCAGCCTCGTCCCATTGCACATGCTCGGAGGGCTTAAATTTCTCAAAAGCGTGATGGGAATTCCGATTTTTAACGTCAATTCATGTGGTGGCAGTCCAGATGGGTTTAGACAATTTAAAAATTCCTGTGGGTAATCGACTGCGTCTTCGATATTAGTTACAGTGTCGATCGATTTGTAATTTTTTATTTGGCCGGGGACTTTTAGAATAATCAAATTGTTTATGGATAATAATTTTCCAGGCGACTAATAACTTAAAGGGCGACTAACTATTTGCTACTAAAATAATAACTTGGCGACTAATAACTTAAAGGGCGACTAACAATTTGCTACTAAAATAATAACTTGGCAGCGATTAAATATTATTTCTTAATCGCTGCAAAGTCATCTACTGTTATTGAATCATTTGGGTTAGGTTAGGTTAGAACAGTAACCATTAACAAGCGAAGGCGAGCGAGCGAAGCGAGCGTGCCGCGGTAGCGGCCGCCGAGCGCCAGATCCCCTCTATTGTTGGTAAATTCAGTTACCAAAACAAAAATTCGATGCCAGTTTAAATTAAAATAAAGCTAAACACTGATTATTGAGCTGCTACTTTCTACTTACAATAATACTTCGCTGTAGCTGCCAACCTATTATTTTTGCTGCCAACCTATTATTTTTGCTACCGGCTTTAATTATTTTTTAATCCCAAATTCAGATTAATTTTTCGCCGTGTTAAATACATGCCATTGTTTATTTCGTCGACCGTATCATTCCTAGGTGTCACTATTGCCCTTGAACACAAACAACGAAAGTCCTTTTCGTGCAAATTATCAATGTCAGGGTATACTGCATCTATTAAAATGTCTAAATTATGGGCTATTTGGCCTAGAGACTCATCCAAAAGGATATCAAGATTTCGCTTAAATTTGGAGGGGGAAAAATTCCTTCCCCAAGTTTCAGTAGTTGTTGTGGGAAATCACTATCTGTGGTCCCATGAAGATGAGCGCTCATATTCGTCCGTATTTTTAATTTTTCAATCGAACTTCATAAGGGAGACGATGTCAAGCATGCTTTGATGATATCTGCTCGCGTACCTGATCCCCTCCCGTACGGCCCATACCTCAGTGATGCCTACATTGCATAAGGTGCTGCCTAGCTAGCCGAGCAGGGTGAGCGGCTACCACGCAACTTTTTTCTAATACTTACTTACATTTTTAAACTCGTGACATCTTTCGAATGGAATTTCCGAATTGAATAATTCAAAAAGTTATATAAAGGTCTAAGCAGGGTTGAAGCAGTCTTGAATATGAAGTAGTTTATTTTGATATGGATTAAGACCAAGATACAAATAAAGAGCCTTTTCTAACGGCGGCATTTCAACAAAAATTTTAAAATAGAACAACACTTATTGTGGCATAACTGTAATAGTTAGACACGCTGTCGCGACACTTTTTGTAAATAATGATGTGTTCTGCAAAGTCGTATTCTATTATCAATAGTTTTCGCAGCGTTCGCGATGTAAAGAATATTTTGGGTAATTTTTGTACACCTTGGGTTACATTATTGGAGTCCCTAACTTTTTGAAAATATAATATAGCCTATGTCACCCGGGGATAGTGTAGCTTCCCAACAGTGAAAGAATTTTTCAAATCGGTTCAGTAGTTTCGGAGCCTATTCAATGCAAACAAACAAACAATCAAATCTTTCCTGTTTATAATATTAGTATAGATCAATAAATATTAAATATTAAATACATATGTAACTAACAAAACTACATAGGTCTACGAATATTACGTAGGTATACGAAAAAATACGTATGAGCGAGGGCACGATTGAACCTAGCCCGTGTTAAAAAATTTACATTAAATAGTGAATTACTGTTTTATACAGTTTTTATTTAATTATTCGATAAATAACAAGACTATGTATAAGTGACAGTGATATATTGAAGGAAATACAACAAGAACCGATAAAAAATCTCAGTCAAAGTTTTCATCTAGTGAACATTATAAAAACTATCATATTTAACGAAAGTAAACTCACAGTGTGCTCTGGAACGTTATATTGTAAAAACCATAAAAAAACAGTGAGAAAAAACTAATAGACAAAATCGAAAATTACAACACATAAAACAATATACTCGTAAATAAGTGCTTAACGTCGTAAAAGTGTATAACTAGGTAAACAAGGTCAAAACTATTCAAATATAAGCACAATAACAACTTTAAAATTGACAAAAGTGTTGAACCTAAAGAAAGTGACTCGTATGATAAAAATTTCATGTACGCACGGCTACACATCAAGCTATACAATTCCAGTAAACGCTGACATCTCATTGTACGAAAATCCTACGCAATGCGAGATCAGCTTATACTGGAAATGTATAGCTTGATGTGTAGCCGTGTGTACATGAGTCATTTCCAACCGTCTAGTCTTGTTTAAGTAGAATGGTATCTCCTTAAACAAGAGAATAGTATCTACTATTTGGTTTGGTTAATTAAGTCAATATAGCCGTGATCCAAAATAAGGTACTCAGGAGTAGTGTTAACGTGCCCTGGTATATAAGAAATGCCGACGTCATCAACATAATTCAAAAATTTGCTGAGGCCCATGGACACCGACTCCACCGACATGTGAACGTCGAGGCAATTCAGCTGTTAGACAACACAAATATAGTGCGAGGACTAAAACGAACAAAACCATTTGAGTTAGTGTAGTGCTACTATTCTATATTCTGCGATGTAGTTTAAAAAGTGTAGACATAATAGTGACAATGACACACATATAACCAATGACGTATTATATATAGACACGTTATCAACAAACATCTCGGCGCTTAAAAACGGCGAAAATACTAGATAACTACTTATACGCGTAAACATTTTTGTCTTTAACTTTTGGGGTATAATTTGTACATCCTCTGAAAACACACGACGGCATGTTTTCTTTATATTTTGCACAGGTTTTCACACACGATATAAATTAAAAACAAACGTAGCGTCGCGCGACAGGTTGGTGCGTGACTGAGCGCAATGTGGCCAATTGGCTTCATTTCTTGTTGCCATTTTAGAGTGCGGACAACGTATCTATAGTTTTATACATCATTGCATATAACACATGAACAAAGTGTTTTTATTATAATATCAGACTCTAAGAAAGTGGAATGGACATAAGTAAAGTACAATAAACACTGTTCTAAGTTTTAAAATAATTATCACATAAAAAATGAGGTTAGATTAAAATTGTTTATTAGTCTTAAAGGCTAGATTCATCATCTGCTTAGCCTTTTCCCAACTATGTTGGGGTCGGCTTCCAGTCGAACCGGATGCAGCTGAATACCAGTATTTTACATGGAGCGACTGCCTATCTGACCTCCACAACCCAGTTACTGGGTAACACGATATCCCTTGGTAAGACTGGTTGTCAGACCCATCCACGAACCAACCGCGGCAAGCGTAGCTCAAACTGATCGATCGACCCGTGCGGCAGTTAGTGTATAGCCACAAGCTCCTCTCTTAAATAGCTAGATTGTAGTTAATTATGAAGAACCTGGTTCTTCTTAATAAAGCACAAAAAAAAATTGCCTTGCGGTGCAACATCTGAATGTACTCATAATCGATTGGGCGTGAGTTCAAACCCCACTAGAATACAACAATCATTTTTTTGAAGATCTTAATTTTATAAACCAATATTTATTCAATAAAATACGCAGTACACAGTTAAACTAATATAGGAACTGCCAGAAATGATTAGATCGCTAAAGGGCACTGTGGTGTAGTAAAATAATATGGATTCTAGCTACAACTACATCACTTATCGTCCTAAACCTATCAGAACCAGCTCATTAACTGATTTAACAAATATGAGTAGCGTAAACAATGTACAGCTTATTATCAGTGGAATTTTAAGTGAGCTGACTGAACAAAATAAAAGTCTTAATCTGTAATTAATGAGCGCGCATCAAGATATTGAAAATCGAAATAATGAGAATTTTCGTTTAAGGGGGATGCGCTAAGGTAGCCCGCGAAATTCAAATTTTCTTACGTTTTTTGCAATTTGCAGGTCAGTAACAGGTTGTATGTTGATCTAAATTATGATTCGCGGTCATTACAAATGATGAGAAATGATTATAATTCTGTAAAGCCAAATTTGTTATGGCCGAGAATCATATTTAGATAATATACATACAACCAGTTACTGACCTGCAAATTGCAAAAACTACTAAAGGCTACGTTAGCGCATCCCCCTTAAAGTCCGATTTACTAAATATGATAAAGACAAAGAACGTTTACAAAAAACTATGCACAACGCCTGATAAAAACAGTATAACTCCCAAACACAAGAATAAAACTTTCCCGCAAATATCCAACCCAGGGGATATACTCCTGGGCACGCCACAATTGTGGCGATAAGTCCCCTCTTTGAAGAGTGACTAGAGGGGCGCCACGGCGTCCTCTCCTTCCGCCTGACGCAGGTCCTCACCGGACACGGATGCGGAACGTTTCTGGAGTTTCCTGTTTAGGATAAAGCGGGAGGAAACGCCCGGGTGTCACCACTATGTGGATCGCTCGGAGGACACGGTGGAGCATACGGTGGAGGTCTGCCCGGCTTGGGCGGAGCACCGCCGTATCCTCACGGAGGCGATTGGCGGCGGCGATCTCTCGCATCCGGCCCTGGTTCAGGCCATGGTTCGGAGCGAGAGTGCATGGGAGGCCATCACCTCTTTCTGCGAAGCAGTAATGCGCCCTCGTGCCCCTAGTCGCCGCAGGAGACGCCCCGGGCGTCGGGAATCGCAAACCGATTTCCGGCCACCGTAGGCGCGGGCCTGTGGATGGTGAGCGATGGGTAGCTCGCCGTCCGGTAAGGACCAGGCCCGGGTCGACGACGCGTTGTGTTCCACGCGCGCCTCAAAGAGATATCAGCACCAACTGACGGGGTCCGTTAGGACCAATGCCTGCCCCAGGGTTGCGAGTTTGTCCAAAAGGGATATCGTGGCCCTAGCACACAGGCAATGGTAAAAGTCTGACACGACCTCCCGCTCCGCCCAGAGCGGGAGAAGTTATTTGATAATGTCCCACCCGAAAAAAAAAAAACCGGGTATACTCCGAAGCGCTAAACCAAAGTATCGGCCGCAGGTTTGGCCGTTTTACAACATCTATAGTTTTTTTTTTTTTGTTGCACTGGGTTTGCTCTTGACCTTAGTCTAGGTCCGAGGTGACAGAGACAAAGTCGACGATGGAGTGAGCTTACCCAGAAGAAGCCTGTTCACTAACTTTGAAGAGATTATGGTTGTATGCGTTCGAAAACACAGACGCAGGCAGAGAGTTCCACTCTTTTGCTGTGCGCATTATGAAAGACATTTGGAAACGCTTAGTGCGAATTGGTGGAATAGCAACCAGGAAGGGATGGTAACCTGCAGTGCGTCTAGATGTCCGATACCGACAAGAAGAAGGGTGAGAAGGGGGCCGGTGGAATGAGGTCGTGGAGTTCTTCGGCACACTCACCGAAGTACAGTCTGTAGAAGATCGACAAGCAGCCAATCTTGCGGCGATGGGCTAAGCTGTGAAGCTTGGCATCCACCAGTTTTACGTCGCCAATGAGCCTCTTAGCTCTGCGTTCCACCGATTCAAGCGCAGCAAGTTGGTATTTAGCTGATGGTATTTTCCTTTTTTGACTTTGAGTCCTTCCCCGACTGCAAGTCACAGTTTTGACTTTGGCTTATCTCTTCGACTGCCTTTTTTCTTTTTTTTTCGTTGTAGTCAGCGATAGTTAGCCGCAGTAAAGAAAAGACCGAACATTCGGCCGATACTTCGGATTTGTGTTCGGAGTAGACCCCCTGGACACTCAACCAATAACGAAATATGTAAAACACACCATAACTACCATGAGACCTCTCCCATCCCCAAGAGTAGGGAGACGCAAACATCAAATGTCTTCCCTCAGAACTCTCCCACCATCTTCAAGAATAAGGAGACGCAAACAGTTCCTCAGAAACTAGATGTATTAAAAGAGCCTGCTCAGGAACCAAATAGTGATCTACATCAAAACGTATCAAAACTGGCGAGCACTTCCACATTTAACGACAATATACTGACCGAAAAAAATATCCTATCTCGGAGAATCTGCATGTTGAGTACGAACAACACTAACAGTATACTTACAATTGCTGACAACACATTTGTCATTACATAAAGACAAATTGCGGAATCAAAGAAGTTTTGAATGGAATTGAACTAAAATTGCAAAATTATACAATAGAAAACTTCTGTATAGTTTTAATAGGCACGGCAGATTTTAACACAACACATGACACCATCACCATGGTACTAGCCATAAGAGAATCACTACAATAAGGGCAACACACAAATGTTATTTTATGGGCCCCTTCGTTTAAATGCAAAAGTTATGCGAATAATGTATAATTGGAGAATCGGAAATTTCAACAACCTCCTGTATCTCGATATTATGAATCACGAACATTGCTATAATCTTGACTCAAACAAGCACCCACTCAATATTTTCAAAGACAATAGGCGCTATCAATGACTTAGGCATGTACACAGTTTTCAGGGACATTAAAGTAGAAATTGAAAGTATAATACAATACAACGCCTGCAAAACACAAAATTACAACTTCGTATCATATGAAATAAGTAACCAAAATTCTGTAATTCAAACAAACAAAAGTTGTGATAATTTATTTCGTAAATAATTGTTTAGCTATTATGCATCAAAACATTAATGGTTTAATTAATGAATCAGATATGCTATCAGTGTGCTTAGATGAGTTGGCGACAGAAGGTATGAAGATAGATATATTGTTCATTACGGAACATAACATGAGGAAAAGTGACGAGGATTGCTTATACTGCGAACTTTATTTTGGTATCATATTTTATGAGATGTAGTAGACATGGAGGCTCATGTATTTTAATTAAGAATGGACTGCAATTTAAAGGTCTCGATGATATTAACAAAATGTCTATTATAAATATATATAGTATAGTATTTTTCCAGACAAATTAAAATTGTCAGTAGTAAAACCAGTACATAAAAAAGATGACAAATCTTCCCTCAGAAACTAGAGGCTAGCTAAATATTCGAAAGAAACGTATATAATTGCCTCTGCCCATTTTTCGAAAGTAATAACATATTTACCCCATGTCAATACGGTTTTAGGAAAAATAAATCAGTTAATAGAGCACTGTATAACTTTTTACACAAAGTCCTTCTAAATAACACTAGGTCGCCAGCCACAGTGTACATGCACATGTCAAAAGCATTTGACCTAGTCAGCCATAAAATAAAAATATGCATCTGGTGTAACGTATACAAATTATTTGAATTATATCTCAGTGACAGAACACAGATGGTAGAATTCAGAATCAGAATCAGAATCTTTATTTGTTAAACATAGGTTTTTACATAAAGGTGTTAGGTTAACATAATTGAACGCTATGTTTTGCCGCGCAGGCATACACATTTTAAATATAATGTAATTTAAAAAAAAAAAACTTAAAAAACTAAATAAAATAAAACAATAAAGACAAAACGAAGCATAAACTAAAAAAAATAATAATATTAAAAATGATCATTTATAAAATCTGGAACAGTATAATAACATTTTTCTATTAATAGAGAGGAAAGAGCTTTCTTAAATTTTGATAATGTGTGTGTGTCAATGTTCTTATACTATCGGGTACTTTGTTATAAATTTTTGAAGCCATTCCAAAAAAACTCTTTTTTATCAAATGATTTACGTATTAAAAATAGTTTCCTTAACTACCAGAACTGAAGAAACGGTTGTTTCTGAGGTTAGAAATATCCTTTCTGGTGTCCCTCAGCGCAGCATTCTAGGCCCACCATTTTTTCTAATCTATATATATAAAATTCAAAGTCCTGACTGACTGACTGACTGATATATCAACGCACAGAAATTTCATGCAACATGAAATTTGGAGGGTGTGTTCTTTGTGAAGAGCAGGTATCCACTAAGAAACGGTTTTTCGAAATTCCACCCCTAAGAGGGTGAAATAGGGGATGGAAGTTTATATGAAAGTCCGTCAGTTTTGAAGTTAGAAAATTCAAATTTTGTGTTTAGGCTGACAATTGAAAATTAATTCATACGTATCTCAGCGTTTTTGATAATTCCACCCCCGAAGGGTTAAAAAGGGGGATGAAGTTGTGTATGGAAAATATAATACTTTACAAGTAACTATTCATGTCATTACGTATATATTACGTTACGAATATAAAATAATAAAAGTTAGCAAAAAAAACATCAAACAATAAAAATAAACCACTTCAATAAGTAAAAACCGGAGCAGCTCAATCCCAAGCCTTTTTGTCCTCAATATAATCTTTAACGGTATAAAAGGGTTGGAAACTAACAACGTAAACCATTGTTTTTTGTTTTATTTCAACCCTCAAGGGGGTGAAAAGGGGGATGACGTTTTGTATTGAAGTTGTTCATTCGCTAAATTTTGTATTCAAGTAAAAATAATATAAGTACACGTGTACCGTTTCTAACTTTTCATAGAATGAAGCGATTGCGATGAAACACGAAATGTTACTCCAACTTATACAAATACACAATATTTATTTAAATATAAGGTCGTGGGACTGACTGGGCTATCAACACAGCTCAAACCACTGAACGGATTTAGATTTTTGAGAAATTTGGTACATAGATAGTTATGACGTAAGCATCCGCTAAGAAGGGGTTTTTGGAAATTCGTCCTTTAAGGAGGTAAAAGGGGGAATTTTGTTTGTATGAAAAATCTTATTCCAAGAGTTAATAAACATAAAACATGGCATGAATACTTACATATATAAATTATAAAGTTTGTCATTTTTAGTTTTTTCAAACTATCCCCTTAAAGGGGATTTGGGGATGTCAAAGTTTGTATAGAAGAATTTTAACGTGCGGTCCGTTTAACTAGAAACTCAGTATTTATACTAAGAAACAAAAATTAAGAATAAAATGTATAAAAGGTTTTCGAAAATTGAACTCTTTTTTTTTGGTGGGTAATTATCAAATAACTTCTCCCGCTCTGGGTGGAGCGCGAGGGCGTGTCAGATTTTTAGTGACCAAAACCCACCCGTGTTCTTTCATTTGCCTGTGTGCCAGGGCCACGATATCCTTTTCGGACAAACTCGCAACCCTGGCAGGCATTGGCCTTAACGGACCCCGTCAGTTGATGCTGACATCTCTTTGAGGCGCGCGTGTAACACAACGCGCCGTCGGCCCGGGCCTGGACCTTATCGGACTGCGAGCTACCCATCGCTCACCGTCCGCAAGCCCGCGCCTACTGTAGCCGAGCATCGGCCTGCGACTCCCGACGCCCGGGGCGTCTCCCGCGGCGACTAAGGGCGTGAGGGCATGAATTTTTCCTCTCCCTCACGCGTTCTGCCTCCTCTTTCGCGAGCATTACTGCTTCGCAGAAGGAGGTGACGGACTCCCATGAACTCTCGCTCTGAACCATGGCTTGAACCAGGGCCGGACCGACGAGAGATCGCCGCCAGCGTCATCTCCGTGAGGACTTGGCGGTACTCCGCCTAAGCCGGGCAGACCTCCACCGGTGTTCAATTCACACAGTGGTGACACCCGGGCGTTCCCTCCCGCTCTATCCTGAGTAGGAACCCGTGGATATAACAGGATGCCGTGCCGCCTCTCTAGCCACTGAAACTGACCCCTTACCGGGTGAAAAAGGGTAGTCAATTTTAAAAGGGAGGATTTTACTGCGTGGCTTGATTAACTCTAAATTATGACGTAGGCATCTGCTGAGAAGGAGTTTTGGGAATTCGACCTTAAAGGGGTGAAAAGGGGGGATTTTGTTTGTAAGAAAAATCTTATTCCTTGAGTTAATAAACCTAAAACTAGGCATGAAAGTAAATTATAAAATTTGTATTTTTTTTTTTTTAAACTACCCCCTAAAACGGGTTTTGGGGATGTCAAAGTTTGTATAGAAGAATTTTAACGTGCGATCCGATTAACTCGAAACTCGGTATTTATATGTACCTAATGCTCACAAAATAGAAAGCCTTACATCTGTTTGGGTTTATTCAAATGTAACCCTTACGGGGCAAAAGGGGGTAATTAAGTATTTAGGGAAGGATTTTACTACGCGTCATGATAAACTAAGTAATTGAATAAAACACAATTTAATATGTTTCAAAAATAAACTCGTTTCGGGGTGAAGAGGGCAGTTTCCACTTCCACTGTTCAAATCTGGCAGCACAACTGATCCCACGAATTTTCGGCCAATTTCGATATTACCTACATTGAGCAAAATCTTTGAAAAGTTAATTTTAAAACAAATGTTAGGACATTTCAATACAAATAATTTACTTCATCTGAAACAGTTTGGTTTTACAAAGGGTCGTTCAACTATAGACGCGGGTGTGGAATTACTGAAGAGCATATTCGAGGCCTGGGAGGAGTCGCAGGATGCTCTTGGCATTTTCTGCGACTTGTCTAAGGTCTTCGATTGCGTTCATCATGATACACTCATCCGAAAACTGCACCACTATGGTATGAGGGACAGTGCTCTCAACCTTCTGACTTCTTATCTGAACAACAGAATTCAGAGGATTGATGTTAATGGCAAGAGATCTGCAGGATCTGCGGTCACTATGGGAGTTCCGCAGAGTTCAATTCTAGGTCCTTTCTTGTTTCTAATTTATATAAATGACTTACCTTATCACATAAGGGATAATCACAAGATTGTATTATTCGCAGATGATACTTCACTCATTTTTAAAATCAAACGTCAGCTAGTCAATTTTGAACATGTTAACGATGCACTCTCTAAGGTTGTCCATTGGTTTAATGTAAATAATCTTCTCTTGAACGAAAAAAAAGACTAAGCTCATTAAATTTTCAATGCCAAATGTCAGGCAGCTAACTACCAATGTTCAACTTAATGGAATAGAGTTGGACCCTGTTGAGTCGACAGTTTTTCTTGGGATAACTATTGACGGTAAATTACAATGGGGGGCCCCATTGTAATTTACCGTCAATAGTTATCCCAAGAAAAACTGTCGACTCAACAGGGTCCAGGGTCCAGGGTCTTTTCACGTAGAAAAATTGTCAGGAAGGCTTAGTTCAGCCGCCTATGCTGTTAAAAAAATTCGACAGATAACTGATGTAGATACTGCGAGAATTGTTTATTTTAGTTATTTTCATAGTCTTATGTCATATGGGATTCTTCTCTGGGGAACCTGTGCGGACATTAATACTATCTTTGTTTTACAGAAAAGGGCTGTTCGAGCCATTTACAATCTAGGTCCAAGAGATTCACTTCGTGAAAAATTCAAAGAAATAGATATTCTGACTGTAGCCTCTCAATATATATTTGAAAATCTATTGTATGTACACAAAAATATATCAAATTTTAAGAAAATGTCCGATATTCATTGTTTAAATACCAGGAATAAACACAATCTTGCTGTACATCGCACTCGCCTCCACAGAGTAGGCAACTCGTTCATGGGTCAATGTATACGCTTTTACAACAAACTTCCTACTGACATTCGAAACTTACCCATTAAACGATTTAAAAGCTGTATTAAAACCAAACTTTGTAAAAAAGGGTACTATAAAATTTCTGCTTATTTAGAAGACAAAAAAGCTTGGGATTGAGCTGCTCGCTCTGCAAGCCTTGTGATCAAACTGGAAAACTTGACATTTAATGTTATTATGCATGATTTTATATAAATATTGACATTGCAGAATATTATATACAATATTACATTAATGTTTACTTTGAAAAGTATCATATTTACTGCTTTAATTTATTGTGAATGTGAGCACTATGTGGGTCATTTTTTTTCTTTCTTTAAATATTTTTCTATTATTTTATGCTTTTTCTCAGTTTTAATGGTGGTCTGGCATTTTGAGCACTTTATGAGGCCTACCCAAATGTACTTACTTTGGTATTGTTCGTCGAGTCGTTGAGCTCCTTAAGTCTTGAGTCGAGCTGCACGATTACGACAAATGCTTGCACTTATTGGACAGGTCCACTCAAAATTGTGTGGTTCTTTCCTCAAAAGACCATTTCAGACACAGATCTACATGGTCCTCACATGATCTGACCAAGATTATGTCTGGACTTTAAAAGAGACTTTGACCCCTGAGTTTGTTTCGCCATTTCTTCTCACGGGTAGTCAGATAGGAAATGTCGACTACATCTAGCTTATTTTTTACTTTTTAATATGACGTGTAAAAGTGATTCCGATATCCTATTTACAGAATAAACGATTTCATTTCATTTCGTTTATATTAAAATTATGTTTTTTTTGATCAATAAACTCGACAATTGACCCGGATATTTTCTTAATAAATAAAACGGCAGTTAACATAAATTTTCGAAAACAACCTTTTAAAGGGGGTGTTGAATTTTGTGGGGGAAAATAATTGAATGGAAAGATTTTAACGCGCGGTTCGATTTACTTGAAACTCGGTATTTATATTTAAGATTGGAAATAAACGGAAATCTAAAAGAGGTAGTCAATTTTAGAGGGGATGATTTTATGTTTCGGATTGGCGCAAAAATGGCTGAACGGATTTAGATGAAATTTGGCAACTTACATATAGTTTATAATCTGCATTAAGATATACTACTACACGTACTTTTAATTCCGGTAGTACGTTCTCGTGACAATTTTTCCGACATCCACGCGGGCGAAGCCGCGGGCAGAAGCTAGTTTATATAAATGACATGTCGACACTTACAATGCACCATATGACCTTATTTGCTGACGATAGTACTATATTGTTTACCGGTTATGACATAACTAATTTAAAAATTGAAATAAATAGCACCCTAACAAGAATTATAAAATGGCTTGATGAAAATTACCTAAAAATAAACATAGAAAAAACAAAAATCATGAATGCGAGTACAACCTGATACCAATTTCAATATAATATGTTACTCTCAAACCAGCATAGAAGAAATCGATTTAACCAATTTTCTGGGTCTAGCAAAGTAAATTGGAAGTCACATATAGAACAAGTTTGCAAAAGACTTAGAGCTCTTGTGCTCTTTACAGATTAAGGAACACCCTCAGTCAGTCTGCACTACTACTACTGCTTATCATGGATATGTTGCTTCAATCATACGTTACGGCATCATATTCTGGGGCAACTCTGTAGAAAAGAGTGTGCTTTTATAGCTCAAAAACGTTGTATTAGATCAATGTGCAATTCATACCAAGTGGATTCATGCAGGCGACATTTTACAAATTTAAAAATATTAACTCTCCCTAGTGTATACAGACAGACAGACAGACGGCGGAGCCTTAGTAATAGGGTTCCCGTTTTACCCTTTGGGTATGGAACCCTAAAAATGTACAGACGCCAGCACATCAAGCTACTACAATCTGTCAAATTTCTTGAATAGATTTGCAACTTTATCTCTACAGCATAAGGTTCAAGGTTGATTTGGAAACTTGCAACATAAGAAACCCGATTTAGGAAATCCAACTTCTCATTTAAAGTTATTTCTTTGGTGTTACTCTTTTGAACAATCAATCACAATATGCATAAAATATTAGTGCTTAGAAATAGTAACGTATGTGGCTAGTATGCGCTTAGTTTATCAATTGCATAATTCATTACCACCCAAAGACCCTCCTTAGCTTATCAGGCAGGCGTAAATATTTTAAGCTGTGTATTTACATGGCGCCTCCTGATATTTTTTGAAAAGATGTCTACGTATTGGCTTGAAGTGATTGTAACTATACTACTAAAATACACATCAGTGGAATCAAATTAAACATGGATTATATAGCACGACAAATAGATAAACAATTGTAAAACAATACTTAACGTCACTAGTGTGCTATTGTTTGGGCGTGATTATACGAGTCTGCAGTTTCCCAAATTGGGCCAAAGAGTGACATTGTCTGGATTAATCCACACCTGTCTGTCTACTTATATAGACACAGCAAAATTGAAATACGTACATGTTTTTAATCTCGTTAGAGAGCACAGTGCACAATTAATATACATTGGTATTATAATTTTACAAAATCATAATGCTGATTTACCTAGATCATCATGATAAAAGAATGATTTTGTAGATTTGAAATATACTTCACTGTTAACATCAGTAACTTCTTTAATCTTCTCATTCTGTTGTTTACACACAACAAACGTTCCTACCTACTAAAATAATTGAGCAGTGCCCTAAAAATTGTTTGCGCCTAAATATTATATAACAGCAATATTAATGCAATGAAATACATTGACATTTTTTTTTGTCTTTCATATTAAAAAACCACACCAATTAAATAAAGTGATTTCGTTTGTAATATTTGTTTCAATAAAATCACCAATTTACCAATAAGTTCGGTTTTTGCAGATGGGCATACTTACCTATTTGGTAATAATCTACATTTATAGAAAAGAGGATAATTTTCTTAAAGATACCCAACTAAACATCCAGGTTGCTATAAAGGCTGCCCAGCTTAAACGGTGTAGGTAGGGCTGGTCATGTCTGCCGCATGGCAAACGATCTGAGCTATGGGTATGGGCCTATAGAACACACGGGGTCGCCATAGACCACTGAGCTGGCGGAAGGGAATGGATGGACTGTGTGAAAGATGATATGGCTAGAAAGGGGGTGACTAACGAGGTGACGACTACGACTAATGTCACGTTGCACCGGGCCCCGGGCCCAGATAAACAAATAAGGGCAAGAGAATGATGTTGATGATGATGATGCTTTGTACAACAAATAATTGAGAAGTAGGGCAGAAATGTTCATTAATTTATTTATATATTTACAATATTAATTTAGATTTTTATGTTACCTAAATACATTAATTGATCTCGTCATGACTAGATAATGTAATAATACTACTCGTAACAACATAAGGACAAAAATTTGTCTGAATTAAACGATTTTTATTTTATTATTTTAAAGGTACTATGTATACGTTTACAGGCCTAAATCATCAAAATTATGTACTTAGCCTTTTCAATACTAGTATTTACGGGTGGTTTTGTTGTGCAGCCTTGTAATAGGTAATGCTAATCTATAACATTTTAGCGAAAATGCAGACATAGGCAATTTTTTATATTTTTAATGACCCTGTATCAAGGACTGATGATTCGCTATTGCATAAAGTAACAATTACCACGTTTATTGCTTATCAGATAGATTCGACATTGATTGTGTAATAATTGAAATTTTTATATTGAACACAGAATGTTATAATGTTACAAAGAATACCAATCATTTCAGACTTTATCGCGATGTATATAGTTACGAAATTTGAATACAAACTAGGGCCAAGATAACTGCCATCTAAATTAGAAATAAAACTTTATGATTTTTGTACTTATGTAGAAAAGCTTTAGCCCTGAATAGGTGGAACCTTGGATTAGGTACTTCCCAATAAGGACTAAAATGACTTTGATAAGGTCCCGTCTATGAATTATTTTTATACGAGAAGCAAGTTGTGAAGGCCTTATTTTTTCTACTTGATAAAGGAAGACCATAAATTCTTATACCGATAAACCAAGTGCCCACTGACATATTCCTCGTTCTTCATCTCAGATACTGTTTGACCACACTTTAATTCATTTATTTTAAGTATGTTAGCGGGTGAGTTGACTTGTGTAACAAAATCCGTATTACATCCATGGGATTAAATGGATACAAATAAAACTTTTTTAAAGCGATAACGAGTACAGCGCGTGCTATTATCAGGTCATTAGCTTTTCACAATCATAAGATAAACAAGAAATGACTTTCATTAATAAAAAGTCATCGGATCGTAGTTTGAAAGATAAGTTTAAATAATACTATTGTCATAGTTTCTTTAATATGTGGTGGGGAAGACTGTAATAGTACTGCCTACGACAAAATTAAAGAACAGTGGCAACCCCTCTAACTCTTAATTTACCTGTTTTCTTGTAGGTACGGGTGATTCGGGGTACCTACATAAAATCCGAACATATCGCATTTTTAAGAATAAGAGGATGACGATTGACAATCATTAAAGATGTCCTAGCAAACTCACTCGATTCAAATGAAAGATAAAATAATGTGTTATCTAGTCATGTGCAATAACACAATCAAAGAATTACAGCCTAAAAAATGATATTGTTTGTTTGTTACGTGTGTAACTGTTGGGGAGGTTTGTAGAGCGAAAACACAGGAAATACTGTTAAGCATTTATTATGAAGGTGTAAAGGTTTATCTAAGAACAATGTGCAAAATGGAATCTGGTACAAAACCATAATTAGGTCAACTTTTATCTAGACAGTTTTCTATCCAGCCAGTGTTAGTACATGCAGGTGATATATCCTTTAACAGTAACAAACAAACAATTCATACAAATCTGAAGCAGTTTTTGTTGATATACCATATCTATAAATGGAAGAAAATGAAGTCGCTTTTCGTGGTTGAGTTCGTCGTACGTTTCTATCGTGCTTTTACATTACTCAATGAATTTTGATGCGGTTTTCACCGTTATTACTTAGAGAATTTCTTCCATTACCTATAAACAATTAATAAACATTCATATTTAACTTAGATTTAGCTCATCTCGATGCTTTGACATGTCACTGGCTGTTCCCGTGCGAAACAGGGGCTAGTTAGGGCTAGATGTCTATACTTATAATAAACAGGGGCTAGTTAGGGCTAGATGTCTATACTTATAATAAACAGGGGCTAGTTAGGGCTAGATGTCTATACTTATAATAAACAGGGGCTAGTTAGGGCTAGATGTCTATACTTATAATAAACAGGGGCTAGTTAGGGCTAGATGTCTATACTTATAATAAACAGGGGCTAGTTAGGGCTAGATGTCTATACTTATAATAAACAGGGGCTAGTTAGGGCTAGATGTCTATACTTATAATAAACAGGGGCTAGTTAGGGCTAGATGTCTATACTTATAATAAACAGGGGCTAGTTAGGGCTAGATGTCTATACTTATAATAAACAGGGGCTAGTTAGGGCTAGATGTCTATACTTATAATAAACAGGGGCTAGTTAGGGCTAGATGTCTATACTTATAATAAAACCACAGTACATTGAACATTTTTTTTAAAGTAATTGCTATGAGGTCTGGGATCGATTCTAACTAATGGCGAAAATATAGTTTTTAAATTTTTGTCTGTTTGTTGGTTTGTCTGTTTGTCTGAATGTATGTTCCAGCATCACGCAAATACTACCGGATAGATTCTGTTCAAATTTTGCATATACATTCCTTATGATTCCTGGGCTCCATTCCCAGGTCAGGCAAAGTGTTATTGGGATTTTCCATTAGGAATTTCTCAGTAGCAGCCCGGGGTCTGGATTTGTGCCCGGTTGATGGCAATAGGCTAGCCCCCTATTACATGGAACGCCGCCGCCGACTAGACCTCTGAATATTATCAAGGAGCTAAGTATGAAGGTCGAACCGAACTTTGTAATTCGTCTTAAAATAAATGGATCGTCTGTTCTCAAAAAAACAATAAAACGGCGTGATAAAACTGAGGAAATTGTTTCAAATGGCAAAAAGCGGAAATCGGCTATGTAAGATTCTATTTACCATTCCTTTATTATAGACTAGCTTCTGCCCGCGATTTCGTTCGCGTGGAAGTCTTAAGAGGGCCCTTCCCGGTCCGTATATCGTCAACGCGAGCATGGTCGAAAAGCTTGTTGTTTCATCCAGCGTAAGTGAAAACTATTATTAACAAACGAGTGAGAACGCGATAACATTGAACGAAAAATAATGTGCGGAAATGTCATAACACTTGTTCCAGGCCTTACCAGTAAGCCTGTTTGTGAAATAATTGTTGGTCATTTAGAATCTCCATTACATTTACATGGTTTCTATCGTTATGTTTTCGAACATTTACAATTTATGAGTACATTATGGATGGCCAAAGTTCAGGTAAAATTTGTGCAAAAAAGCAGATTTTTGCAGGCATAAACTGAATTTGTTTTTCAATTTTTTTTGCTTGCATAGAAACCTAGATATAGTGCACAAGATACCTATTGGTTCAGAAATTACAAAAGAAAGATGTGTTACAGCGCCATAATCACGTACGAGCGTTTGTATGAAAAGTATGTCGGGTTGGCCGCTCTTAAGATATCACATACTAAAAATAACAGCCACATTTTTTTGAAAACGGCCTCGTTGGTCTAGTTCTCGCAAGCGCTACTGTTGAGCATGAGGTCCTGGGTTGGATTCCCGGGTCAGGCAATAGTGTTACTCGGTTTTCCATCTAAAATTTCTCAGTGACAGTCCGAAGTCTGGGTTTGTGCCCGTTAGTGGCAATAGGCTCACCCTCTATACATAACTGGCGAAATGTGGGTGTACTACAAGTACTCCTCTGCCCAACCCTTCGGGGAAACAAGGCGTGATGTTATGTTTGTGTATATATTAAGCGACCTTACATTAAGAAATGTATGATTCAACACATGCCTGGATGATAAAGTTGGAAAGACAGCACAGTTTTTGGTGAAATATCCAATTCGATCCAATCATAATACCCATTAAAAGAGTAAGGAAGTAAAATACCCGCCCAACAGTGTCAGTCAGTCACCGCAACTACATTCATTGTAGATACATACCGCTAAGAAAATAACTCTTTATCGGATTCTATTTCCCGGTAGTTATAACCAGGGAGTCTTCAAGTCTCGAGTGAATCTTTAAGGAGTTGAGAGCATTGAGCACCCAATGCACGCTGCATTGGGTGCTCAATGCATAACTACGTCTCAGTGCCCCAGAGATCAAAAAACCGTGAAAGCTTTCTTGGGTACGTGGGTCCTCTCCTAGTCCAGCCAATAGCAATTGCAACGCGGACAGCAAGATTTAATCTGCGGTGGGAACTGTTTAAACGACCTGGCATCTTTATCGAACCATCTGAGTGCCTTCCACATGGGCCCGCGATACCACTTTGAAACCGACTTGAAAATCTCTAATTAGACTTCGAACCGAAGTCGGCCGCAGCAAAGACAATCTCCACAGATGGGAGTATATAGAGGCATGAGCAAAGTGGAAAGTTCACTCATCCTCCGTAGGACCAGACAAGTGTATTGTCTGGTGGGCTACTTTCCGACGAGTTGTTTTCGGGAACATCAGAATATTACCTTACCGACTTATCACAAAGAAAGTGGTTAAGAGCGTATACGCCGTACGGCATTTCATACAAACTTTCAAGCCCTTGTTTTTCGAAATGACTGAACCGATTTTAATGAAACTTCATACGTATAAGCAAGATACAAAGGTCTAAAAGGTTAGTTAAGACATTTTCGAAATGTCTTATTTTTAAAAACAGATAACTGGAAATCTCTGTTTCTATGGAAAATTTAAAATCGGTCTAATTTGGGTGTAACACTATTTTTCGAAAATATTCTTAACTTACTTTTTAGACCTTTGTATCCTGCTTATGCGAATGAAGTTTCATTAAAATCGGTTCAGTCATTTCGAAAAACAAGGGCTTGAAAGTATACGCTCTTAAAGCTGGTACTGTGACTGTGAAAAAGGTGCACTTAAATGTATGTCTTTCACTTTACTTTACGTGTATTGTAGCGGCAGAACGAGTTTTATGTTCAATGACGTTTGAGCTAGTATTTCAGCGTCTTAAAAATCTTCATCATGGCCCAGTAATTATTTTGTGTATATGAATTAGTGTCACAATAATAGCTACGTTTTAAAATTATAGTATACATTTAATAATATAAATAAAATTAATATTCAGGTTAATATAGCAGCCAAATCCGCCGCATAACTCAAGTTTCACTTAAAAAGATAAAAGATATATCACCTACAAAAAACATTATCAATTGATTTATCTCGTTTACATAGAACGTTATCTTATCCTCGATTAATATGTGAATAATTATGATATTTGATTATAACGCAAGCTTAATAATCATAGTAGATTTTGTGCCTATTGGCAAACATACATGTTTGTAACTGGTGTTGACAAACGATATGTTACGAGAACTTTTTTTATTAACACTTTTAGTGTCGCATGCGTTTAGTGAATCTTGTGTAACCTACACATTTGAAGATGACTTTTATGACCTGTTTACTGATCTGGGGATTTGTACCGGCTACCACTTCTGGGAAGTCGGGACTTACGATAGCATTGATGTGACAGGTCATAATGAACGCAGTACTACATTTATTACGCCTTTAGAAAATTTAAGTTGTGTATCATCGTTCTTGTTTCCAATGACCGCTGGAGGTAGACTTGAAGTGCTAGTTTATATGGAAGCAAACTTCCAAAACGACCAAGTAACCATATTGGCGAACCAGTATGTGGAAAATGGTGCTGACACCACTCTAGGAACCGCTGGTATCTCACCCCTTGCCCCAAATTATGCAGACGGATGGCATGTATTGGAAGTGAGCTTGAGCAGCCAGAGAACGTCTATGTGCTACGTAAGTTTTTATTTTATTATGATTTACTACAATAATTATCACCAATTTTAGCCTAAAAATCAAGAAAAAAATATTTAGAAAAAGCACAAAATTATGTGTGTTACATTCTTCGTCAGATAAAAGCTTCCTAAATAGGTATACCTAGAAGTTCAAAATAATCAGAAATTTTTAAATGAATAGATAAAATATAGTGACCCAAAGTTAACACGTTATCTCCTAAAAATAGTAATAAATAATAAATAAAAAACAGTAATACTTAATTGACATACCGTTTTGCGCACTCCGGTGCAGCCAGTCCCTCTACCGTCTTACTGAATGGCTATAATTTTATCACCATAGTAGCAGTAAAAGACTCGGAATTCCATAACTTTAGACAATTGTTACTTACCTATGTTTTCCTGCTACTCAGTTGGCTTTAGCTTTGCTGAGCATAAGACGAGTTTTACTTACAGTACACACAATGTGAGGATAATATAAATATGTAAAACTAGAAAAATATAATAGTTCAATAGTCAAGAAAAATAAAATAGTAGATAGTTTATATTATTTATTTGTTACAATCTGACCCTACAGACGTTGTCCTGTCCAAATTTCAATAATTCATACAAAATTTCCATAGAAAATGCACTTTCAGTTTTCCCGAATTTCCCCTATTTTCCCGGCATCTTTTATTTTTTTCTTTCCGTAAGAACTGATTCGGACTATTACAAGCAAACAATAATATTGCAATAAAAATAGCCAAATCGGTCCAGCCATTCTCAAGTACTTAATCAACCTATAATGTTCCCACTGCTGGGACACAGGCCTCCTCTTTCTGTGAGAGGGAGAGGGGGCCGCCTCATTCTCAAGTAATGCGCTTAATTACCAACGATAGTTAAATAACATGTGTGATGGAACGCATATGACTAAAAGAGTACCTAATGAAAATAAATGTTGATGGATGGAGAGGGAGAGGAAGCCTAAGCCTATTGTGTGAGGAATGATATGAAAGAAAAAGGAGTAAATGATACCGTGACGGTTGACAAGGCAGAATGCAAGAAAAAACGTATTGCGCCGACCCAAGCAACATGGGACAAGTGCAGGAAGTAATATAAAAAATGTACTTTTTAATAAAACTCTAAGACAGACTGACTGACTGGCAGACAACGCACAGCTTACACCAGTGGGTCTAGAAGCATGAAATTATGTAGCGGAGTTCCTTAAATAACGTAAATGAGCATTAACATAGGATTTAGAAAATTCATCTCCTAAGAGGATTAAAACTTTGTATGGAAGATGTTAGAAATTTAGAAATATGTCATTTGGTCTGATTCCTGAGACGTTGCCGATGGTAAATATCATCGAGAACACGGCTGATTTCATATAATTAAATAACAACTAACATGGGACAGTACCTGCACACCCTCGTATACTTTCTCTCTCAAAACACCCAGGCAAACACACATCTTTCATTATTTTAATTTTACTCCATGTTCTATTAATTCATCATTGGCAATCAGGAGGAAGTTGAGTAGCAATTGAATGTTTAACACAGTTAAACTACACATATAACATAACATCACGCCTGTAATCCCCGAAGGGTTAGGCAGAGGTAATATTAATATGCGCTATGTGATTCCATTTGTGTGTGACCAATTCGCCGAAAAGTCAGATGTACTCGTAGTACGAAGTGCGTATTAGAGGTCAATCAACAGGTGGTTCGATTGGTCCGTAAAATATATACTACAGAGTCTTTAAGCTGCTGTTACTCGTTTTTGCAAACATTAGGTACTTATATTAAATAACGGTATCAAGGGTTTGTTCACGGAAATCTATTATGATAAGTACACCAAACATGAACCGATAGATCTGCATACTGCATCCAAGCTTGATGAACTACTTTGGCGGAAAACCCTAAGGGCGGTTACACATGGCACCACGACCGCTGAGGTGCTGATATATTTATCACCGTTGTATTTGTATGGACCCTTACATAAAGGCGCCGCGGCGGCAGCGAGTCTTGAATGGTCTTGATATCGCGGCGGATAAAAGTGATCCCGCTGCGACGCCATGTGTAAACGCCCTAAATAGAGTACTTGTTTAGTACTCTATTCTATTATATCTAAGTAAATAACTTCTCCCGCTCTGGGCGGAGCGGGAGGGCGTGTCAGACTTTTACTGACTAAAACCCACCCGTGTTCCTTCCGTTGCCTGTGTGCCAGGGCCACGATATCCCTTTCGGACAAACTCGCAACCCCGGCAGGCATTGGCGAGGGCGCGAACCTTGTCTCACCCTCACGCGTTCCGCCTCCTCCTTCGCTAGCATAACTGCTTCGCAGAAGGAGGTGACGGCCTCCCATGCACTCTCGCTCCGAACCATGGCCTGAACCAGGGCCGGACGCGAGAGATCACCGCCACCGATCGCCTCCGTGAGGACACGGCGGTGCTCCGCCCAAGCTGGGCAGACCTCCACCGTATGCTCCACCGTGTCCTCCGGGCGATCCACACAATGGTGACACCCGGGCGTTTCCTCCCGCTTAATCCTAAACAGGAACCTCCCGAAACATCCATGTCCGGTGAGGACCTGCGTCAGGCGGAAGGTGAGGACGCCGTGGCGCCTCTCCAGCCACTCCTCAAAGAGGGGACTTATCGCCACAATTGTGGCGTGCCCAGCGCTGGGTTGCGACAATCGCACTCTCCATGTCGCCATGAGATCCCTCCGGAGCTCCGTCCGTAGATTTTAATCCTGCAATAACATTTTAGATCTATTTTTTGCGTTGTCCTTCGGAATAGAATTTTGATTTTCATCCTCAAAAACCTAAAAAAATAACTGATAATATGTTTATCACTTGTGATTTCGATACATTTTCGTCAGCAGACTCAAAAACTGACCATTGGGACCTGGGCCTGCAGTCTCGACATAGATAGCGATTGCTTTACGATCGAGTTCGATCGCAAAATCCTAATGGGATCTCTAGACGGTCAAAATTGCTTGATATGCACGAAAAAATCACAATCTTGTCAAGCATTTTTGACTGTCTAGGGACTCCTTTAGGACTTTGCGACCGTATTTGGTCGTAAAGCGATCGCTATGTATGTCGACACTGCAGGCCCTGATGTCTGCATCAACCAACCATCGGACAAAACTGGGTTTCTATCTATCTAGGTATCTACTTGGTCCGTGAAGAGAAATTTAATAAATTATTATCAGCCCCCGCACTGTTTCGAAAAGACGTCATCCGCATAACTCTACCAAGGGAAAAAACCGGCCAAGTGCATGTCGGACCACGCACAATGAAGGGTTCCGTAGTTGGGATGAATCTATCCTAAGAATAAATTTAACATTGTAGTTAAAAACATGTTCTCCCATACATTCCAACTACAAATATAAGTTAGTACACACAATATAGAGAGATTTACCATGTTATGCATTCCTCCTGATTAAAACCTACGACGAGACTGAAAACTACTTAGTGACACAAATGAAAGTAACCCTATTTCATTTTATTAATTTGCACACACACACGCTCACACCCACACAGTCATACACAAACACATGCAAGCACTCGACTCATCACACCAGCACTCATTCAATTTTAAGATTTTTTTGTTTTACCGTTTTATTTTGTTTAATTTAGTGTTATTCAATTTTAATTGATGATGTTTTGTTTTATATCATACATGACTATTGTGATACTCAAATAGGGAGTTGAAACTGTCTCTCCCTAATACAGATTACTCAGTAATCTAGCTAGGAGAGCAGCATATTTATTATACACCATCTTATAGTAATGCATACTTTTTAAGGCCCTCATGTAGGTACTACAAAATCTTTATGTACCTCAATAATTTTTTTTTTTTTAAGACCATAGACTTCTAGAAAATGTTTTCCTGTAATCTAAAGGTAAAGAACTATTTTCTGTATTTTTTTCCAAATTGTAGGCTCAGTAGTTTCGGAGATAGAAAGTATTTTATATGTTCGCAAAAACTTTCCTATCTGACTACCCCTGAGAAGAAATGGCGAAACAAACTCAGGGGTCAATGTCTCTTTTAAAGTCCAGACATAATCTTGGTCAGATCATGTGAGGACCATGTAGATCCGTGTCTGAAATGGTATTTTGAGGAAAGAACCACACAAATTTGAGTGGACCTGTCCAATCTTGCAGCTCGAGTCAAGACTTAAGGAGCTCAACGACTCGACGAACAATACCAAGGAAAGGACATTTGGGTAGGCCGCATAAAGTGCTCAAAATGCCAGACCATCATTACTAACTGAGAAAAGGGAAAAAAAAAGAAATTGTGATACCCAAATTTAGATTAACTAAAACAAGCAAGTCATTTCTTATAAACAGCATCCGCTTTTATAACAAGTTGCCAAAGTCGGTTATAGAACTTAGCGAAGGAAAGTTCAAACCCCACGTCAAACGAGTCCTAATCAAAAAAGCATATTATAAGATTAAGGACTATGTTGAAGACAAGGAAGTTTGGCAATAATTATTTCTGCACATGTGGCTTCCCTGGTACCTCATAAACGGCATAACTTACACGACTCACTCGACACATGACCTACAAGTAGTTGTTCCGGGTCTGGCTGTTTGTGTATGTGAGTTTAAATGTTTGTAAATGCACGATACAAGAGAAATTCCTAGTGTGGGGCTACGTTTTAAAAAATAAATAAAAAAAAACTATGCAAATGTCTATTAACTGCTCCCAAATTACGATGTTTTTTTTTTTTTTTTTTAATTTTTTATTTATACATACCTTGACATAAATATGTTCATGGAAACGACCAATTGGAACCGTGCTACTAGCTTCTGACGTTTCATAAGTGCCCATGTAGGTTTATGTGAAATAAAATATTTAGATATTTGATTTTGATAATGATAAATTCATGGTAAATAAACGGATGGTAAATCTTCATCTATTTTCTTAAATAACTTTAAAACTGTTTATTTTAAAATTATAAAAACAACAAATATCTGAAATCCTTACAAGTCCTTTCATTTGATATGTCACACGGTACAGTTTACAAAACATTTTTTTTTCTAATTAGGCCCTTAAAATGTAAAAATAAAATGTAATAATGTGTTGTAAAATGTATATTCAAAGTTCATTTGTTTACGTTACACGTCCGTGTTTGGGTCACATAAGTTCATATGTTTACCACATTTCAACTTAATCGGTCCAGTAGATTCGGAGCAAATTGGTTGTGATAGACGGACAGACAGACAGACACGAGTGATCCTATCAGGGTTCCGTTTTTTCCTTCTGAGATACGGAACCCTAAAAACAGTGAAAAATAACAATATCTGATACACTCTAATTTCAGTTTAGTTGGAAAACAAGAAAATCGACACCAATGTCAGTTTTCATATTACTTCCCCGAAATAAAACAACAGTGATAGAAAACTAATCAATTATATTTTATGAAGCGCGACTTATACACTTTTGATAAGGGTGATAAAGATGAGAGTTCTGGCAGATATTGTATAGGTAAGTGCTTAACAATAATATTATGATAGAGGGATTAGAGTGTTAATAGATACACTGATTTATATGGTTAATACAAATTATTGAATGGTTTGAAGCGGTTTTTAAGATATTTTTCTCAAACATGCTTGGAAATTCGAGCATTATTTTGACAACCTTCTTCGCGATAAATCGAAATTGCTGTACAGGCCAAATACATGCGAGCAGCGGCCCCCAAAAGTTGTATGAAAATCCATGTGTAGTGGTTTAGCTGCAAATAAATTACCTATTAAACTCGTAACTATCGTGTAATTTAAAAAAGGAACGATCTTTTACTCCGAAACATGGCAACCAAGGAGGTAACTTTCAAAGGTTTTATTTTAAATTTCGAACTGGTTTGCAAATAGAAAGCTGTTGAAAATATTATCAATAAAAAAAATTATAAAAAAAATTATAATTATAAATATTATTAATAAAAATATTATATAATAAAATATTGAAAAAAAACCGAACAAGTGCGTGTCGGACCACGCACAATGAAGGGTTCCGTAGTTGGGATGAAATATCCCAAGAACAAACTTCACAATGTAATCGAAAGACATGTTCCCTCATACATTCCAACTGCAAATGTAAGTTTGTACGCACAATATTGAGAGATTTACCATGTCATTTTTAGATCATAGATTTCTTATAGCTTTTCCTGTAATCTATAAGTAAAGTCCTATGTTCTGTATTTTTTTCAAAATTTTAAGCTTAGTAGTTTCGGAGATAAGATGGGACGGTCAATTTTCGTCTATTTTCTTAAATCATTTTAACAGTATTTATTTTAAAATTATAAAAAAAACATATATCTGAATTTCTTACAACAAGCCCTTTCCTTTGATGTAACACGTACAGTTTGCTAAACTATTTTATTTCGTTTTTCTAATTTGCCCCCTAAAAAATAAATTTTGAATATGGGGGATATTCAAAATTTATTTATTTACGTTACACGTCCGTGTTTGGGTCACAGAAGTTCATATGTGTACCAAATTTCAACTTAATCAGACTGGGCTGTGGCGCGTGAAAAATTATCGTTGTTCGTCATTGAATCTGGAATTTATAAATAATCTACTTTGTTTGAATTACCGCGCATTATTTGAGAAAAGCACTATACAAACATTGGCGTCAACCAGGCAGTGATGGACTCACGTATGAGTGCCTCGGCTTCGCCTCGCCCCACATTTTCACGTTCGTCCATCGTTGCCCCTTTTGCAGGCCGCTGCAGTAATGTACTTATGTATGGATACCAGTTTGGTTAAGGATCATGGCTGCTATCCCAAAACAAAAATCTCGTATGAGCTTAAATCTTCAGATTCAATGGACAATTCTTAAACTTGCTACCCCATATTACAAAACGTGTAGTTACAATCATTTTGTGCTATTACTAGCGACCCGCCCCTGCTCCGCCAACTTTATACGACTTGACAAAACACCGAGATTTCTTTATTATATGTATATGTAATATTATTATATTAATCACATAAACCTTCCTTAAATTTTCTAAATGATGGTGAAACCTCATTAAAATACAACGCGGTCACACAGACGGATACGAAAAGCAACTTTAATTTATTGACCGAGTGAGCGAAGCAGCGAAACGCTAGAGATCTCATAAAGTCATATTTAAGTAACAGAGAACAACAAACTAAAATATCTAGCATTTCATATAGCACTAAAATCGAAAAGAAGCATTTGTTAACACCAATAAAAGTATGCAAAGGTGTACCACAATGGAGTATTGTAGATCCTCTGCTCTTTATTATTTATGTTAACGACCTCCCCAAATCCATCAAATCCTCCATGGTTCTGTATGCTGACGATAGCACTGCAATAGTTGTATCTGAAGACCCTGCGACACATGAACATGAAATGAACTATACGCTATCATCTATAGTTAACTGGCTAAATTTAAATGAACTTAAAATAAACCTAACTAAAACATTTGTGATGACTTTCAAAAATAAAAATTCAATATTAAGCACATTCAATATAAACTATGGACAAATAAATATAGAAAAAATAAACACCACAAAATTTCGTGGACTACACATAGATTCAGACATGTCATGGAGGTCACATATTGAACAAATATGTATAAAATTAAGTCGGTATTCATATGCCATATTTAAGGTTCGTAAAGTGGGAAACCAAAGTACACTTCTATCTGCTTACCACGCTTACGTTGGTTCGACACTAAGGTATGGTATAATGTTTTGGGGGAATGCCACTGGGAGAGAAACTGTCTTCAAAGCCCAAAAGAAATGTATCCGGGCAATATGTGCATTAAAACCTATAGATTCTTGTAAACCACATTTTATAAATTTAAAAATATTGACATTCCCATCACTGTATATCTATGAACTAGCATTAGACATTAGAAATAATGGTACCAGGCTTGCCAGTACACTTTGTGCAATACGCCATAGCTACGTTTGACAAGAGTGCATTTTGTATGGGCCCTAGAATAAATTACCTAATAATATAAAAGAAGCAAATAATTTTACATCATTTAAAAATAAATTAAAGATTTATCTGATCAATAAAGCATATTACAAAGTTATTGATTATTTAAATGATAAATGTAATTATTTATTCAAGTTAGTAATAATAATAAAATTATATAATTAATAAATTTCATAAATAATTTAATATTAATATTTGTAAATTAATGAATAATGTAAGAAATATTTCTATTATAATTTGTAGATATTTGCACACCTGTTTAGGTAGGATATGGTTTAAAGAACTTTTTTGTACCTATGTATCAACTCATGTACCCATATTCATGCAAATAAATGATTTGATTTGATTTGATGCAGTTAGCATGTCGGGACGCTTTTAGCATGTCGAACACGCGGTTGGCAAGTCGTGAATTGGTTTACATGTCGGGGACACTGACAGCATGTCGGTGACGCTGTTGACAAGTCAGTGACGCGTTTAGCATGTTGATGACTCGGTTAGCACGTCGGTAAAACGACACCACAGATTTTGCCCCTACCAAAAATGTCTCACTCATTTTCATTTGCGTGATTTTGTTTTGTATTTTAATTTCAGCATGCCAAAGAAAAACATTTATTTTTAAACAAAAAAGCCTGTTACACAGAAAAACTAAACATAAATTAAAAGAGGTGGATGAAAATCAATATACTTAGTACAAACTAATTCGTTGCGTAAGATCGAATGAATGAGCCGATGTTGGTATCATAAAAATGCATAATCGTCGACAAATTTCGATAAATCGAGAACAAGAGCGTTCGTGATCGCGCATGTCATGTTAGCCCTGCTGAATATTTACTTGTAAAGTATTATATTATTTTAATTATTGTGAATGTGAAGACTATGTGGGTCATTATTTTTATTTTCTTTTAACCTCAGTTTTAATCATGGTCTGGCAGTTTGAGTCATTTATGAGGCCTACCCAAATATCCTTTCTTTAGTATTGTTCGTCGCATCGTTGGGCTCCGAGTAGAGCTGCACGATTACTGACAAATGCGTGCACTGACTGGTCTGGTTCACTCAATCTATGTGGTTCTTTCCTCAAAAGATCCGATTTCAATGTTTCTTTTTTTATTTGAAAGTGGTTGTAGTTTCGTAGAAATTTGGTGAAGATTGATGAGGATCTTCGGCGTAATGAGCAGAATAGCTCCTCAAAACTCAGTAAATTGCTTACTATTAGATTTCTACCAGTGGAATCGGCAATCTCATGCAGTCGGAGGCAATGGATGGGCCTTTATTGTTAAATTTAAGAAGAAGCCTTTGACTGCATGAGATTGTTCATAGTATTGAGTTATATAAATCTTGTTTCCATCTTTTTTAACGTTCACTTTTTACACAATGGGCTTTTGTTTTTTTTAATATATACACTTTTTTGTTAGGATTATAAGACGGTAAATTAGGTATAATTAATTACCCACTTTTAATCGGGTGATAACGTTCTCTTACTACCTCACTCCAAAAGTTTGGAATGGTTTTTTTGACATGTCTCATTTCAAATTACATTTTAACATATAATTTGTAGACCGTATATATATTTTTGTAATCACCTTTTAAAACCCTTAATTTTCTCGATAGATTTTTCGAAAACCAACATTTTTGCGCCAAAAATTCGTCATTTTGATTTATTTATCATTTAAATACTTAAACCCAGTGACACTCGCGCAATAAAGAAGAATCTAACGACATAATTCATCAATATCGGTTCAGCCGTTTAGTAGTTACGTGGGCACATATATATGGACGAACATACATACAGTTCAAACACATAACACTCCTTTTTTGGCTTCGCCGCAATCGGGTAAAAAGCAAATAACATTAATGCACATTATTAGTAGAAATACTTTGATAGTTATCTACTGAGACTACGATACCATGTTGTTAGCGTATTTATAATTTTATTAGGTTTATATACCTACCTATCAAAATAAACTTAAGATGAACATGATACAAGTGCAATGCAGTAATCGAGATTATGTAAACTAATCAGGCGATAATTATCTACAAATTAAATTTAACATAAGTTTGAAACGATACTAAGATAAAGATTTAAATTAACATTTTTGGTATTCAAAAGACGTGCGACCACCACTTCAGGAAATGTAAATACTCCCTATTTTTTCAATTATATAAATGGGGTTACCCTTGTTTCATCGAAAAGAAATTGACAAATTATCACTTCCCAAACAATTTTCCGTATAATTTAATTTACCAAATTATTACTTAACAAAAAATCGCAAACCTACTGTTTAGCAAGTGTACGTTTAAACAATAACTTGTTTACCAACTAGTACTTTACCAATTTGAATGTAGCCAAATATTTAGTATCGTCAGTTTTCAATGTACCATTTTTATTCAGTCAATTGCAACATTTATTTCTCTATATTATATTCTAGTCGTTTCTGGCACTCGCCGGCCGCTGACGCGGCACCGCTCGGCTCATGCGTAGGGGGTTCACGATTTTAACCTACCCTAACCATTTTTTTAAAAATAATTAACCTAATCTATCTAATTTGGTTCCGGGTAGCCTACTAAAAGTTATTAATACAATTATTTGACAAAATGTTTATTGTCTATAGATTGTTTGCTGTAAATAAATCATTTGTTTAAAGACCAAATGCCTTAATGACATTATCCTTGATAATATTCTGCTTAGTAAAAATTTGACCAAATGAAAATGTTGCTTACTAAAATCATTCCAAATATTGCATTGGTATAAAAAAAGGTTGCTAAACTTGGTTTGGGTAGTGAAATTTTGTCAAAATCTTTTCGGAAAAATGGCAGGATCCCCTTTAAATGGTATATTAAGAACTTTTCTATGTTAGAGGCAATAGGTCGTTATTGTTAAGAAGATGCCTCCGACTGCATGAGATCGTTTATAGTAATAATTTATATAAATTCCATCTTTTTTTAAGTTAACTATTTGCGCAGTCGGATTTTTCATCATCATCACATCATCATTTCAGCCGAAAGATGTCCACTGCTGGACAAAGGCCTCCTCCAAAGGGGTGGTTTGCCATAATTCGGATTCGGATTTTTAGTTATGTTCCATCTGAAAATCAGTAACGTATTTAGTATGTTATAAAGATACTTGTCATCTGAAGGAACACGGGTGGGTTTTAGTCAGTAAAAGTCTGACGCTCCGCCCAGAGCGGGAGAACTTATTTGATAATTTCCCACCCAAAAAAAAAAAAAAAAAAATTATGTTTCATAAACTTTTTTTATTTTACACTTTTTAGTTTGGGTTATAAGACGGTAAATTAGTATATTAGCAATAAAGACGAATCTAACGACATATCATTCATCAAAATCGGTTCAGCCGTTTAGTAGTTACAAGGGAACATTAGGACAGACATACAGGTCAAACACATAACCCTCCTTTTTTGGCTTCGCCGCAGTCGGCTATAAAGACTAATAGGAGAAGGAAAAATAAAATCTGCCAGGACTCTTCTCGGGAATTTAATTTTGACGGCGCGACACCGTCAGCGGTCACGGCATCCTTGTAGAGAACCTCTTATGCTTCAGGTGGTGGAAAAGTCAAATCAGCACGATTCCTACTAGCTATCCAATCGGGTGCAAAATGGTAGGGGCCTGCGAGGGGTGGAGAAGGACCCTACACTCAGCTTGTTGAATCTTCGGGCGTATCCTAGACAAATAACGCACAATAAGAATAGCTAGAGTAACAAGCTGAATCTCTTATACCAAAAAAGGAGTAGAATTATACATACCGGGCAACAAAAGGAAAAAAAATCACGGCTTCTTCAATGGGAGTCACGTCTCGCCGATTATGGTGGGCTGCTCTATGGCAATGAGAAGAAATCGGATAAAATAATCACAAAATGTAGAAAATCTTTGAATAATCAAAAAGACAGAAAACATACCTCAAATGAAAGCCAGCACGTCACTCACGGTGAGATAAGAACTGAAATAGACACAAAATTTAAAATAAATATACATAAACCGACAGCAGTGGTGGCTTCTTAACAAGTCTCACCAGCTTCTAAGGAAAAAAATCAATTGTCAGAGAACAGTATAATATTATTTGAAAATTTGATTTTTTTGTCATGCAGTGACCAAAAAAAGGTCGCTTAAATTCTTAAAATAGGATGTACTCGTATGTCAAAAAAATTACATGCAGGATTTGATAATACCTATTATAACAAAAAAGTATAGCATGGTATGGCCTGTTACTAGACCAAGGAATAGATTTTTTCATACTTTCAAAATTGTACATTAATATGTCCCATTCTGTTAGATTTGTGAATTCAAACCAAAGAAAAGTTGTTCCCTTGCAGACAATGCAGATATCCAACTACTTTTTTACTTGCAAAACACAGCATAATATATTGAAAAACCAGCCAAGTGCGTGTTGGGCACGCCACAATTGTGGTGATAAGTCCCCCCTCTTTGAGGAGTGGCTAGAGAGGCGTCACGGCATCCTCACCTTCCGCCTGACGCAGGTCCTCACTGGACGCGGTTGTTTCGGGAGGTTCCTGTTCAGGATAAAGCGGGAGGAAACGCCCGCGTGTCACCACTGTGTGGATCGCCCGGAGGACACGATGGAGCATACGGTGGAGGTCTGCCCAGCTTGGGCGGAGCACCGCCGCCTCACGGAGGCGATCGGCGGCGGCGATCTCTCGCGTCCGGCCCTGCGAGAGTGCATGGGAGGCCGTCACCTCCTTCTGCGAAGCAGTAATGCTAGCGAAGGAAGAGGCGGAACGCGTGAAGGTGAGGCAATGTTCGCGCCCTTAGTCGCCGCAGGGGACGCCCCGGGCGTCGGGAGTCGCAAGCCGATTTCCGGCCACAGTAGGCGCGGGCCTGCGGACGGTGAGCGATGGGTAGCTCACCGTCCGATAAGGACCAGGCCCGGGTCGACGGCGCGTTGTGTTCCACGCGCGCCTCAAAGAGATGTCAGCACCAACTGACGGGGTCCGCTAGGACCAATGCCTGCCAGGGTTGCGAGTTTGTCCGAAAGGTATAGGCACATTTTCACAATTTACAGAGAAATTTACAGAAAAATAGAACCGATTCTAGTTGCCCCTTCCTATCGTGGCCCTGGCACACAGGCATCTGAAGGAACACGGATGGGTTTTAGTCAGTAAAAGTCTGACACTCCCTCCCGCGCCACCCAGAGCGGGAGAAGTTATTTGCCAATTTCCCACACAAAAAAAAAAGCCAAGTGCGTGTCGGACCACGCACAATGAAGGGTTCCGTAATTGAGATGAACTTTTCTCAAGAACAAACTTAACATTGTAATTGAAAAACATGTTCTCCCATTCATTCCAACTGCAAATGTAAGTTTGTACGTGAGATTTACCATATTATTTTAAAACCATAAACTTCTTATAGGTACCATAAATTTCCTGTAATCTGTAAGTATAGAATACTTTATATGGATGAATATTTATAAATAGAAAGTTCGAGAATCTATTTTCGAATACCTTTAAAACGATTTATTTTAAAATTATAAAAAAAATTGAGACCCTCACAATAAGCCCTTTCATTTGATAAGTATGTCACACGGTATAGGTAGAAATACTTTTTTTTTCTGATTTGTTTCCCAAAAGTGACCATTTATTCAAAATTCGTTTATTTACGTTACACGTCCGTCTTTGGGTCGCAGAAATTCACATGTGTACTAAATTTCTACTTAATCGGTCCATTAGATTCGGAGCAAATTGGCTGTGACAGACGGACAGACAGACACACGAGTGCGCCCGTTATACACAGCACGGTTTCTTTACAAAACCGGTTTTGTTGTTGTTTTTACGGTATTGTTAGAAAAATCTTGTGAGTTTGTATATATACGGCGACTGCTGTTAGTGCTGCCGTGTCTGTCAACAAGCTTCCAATAGTAATCCGTACAACACTGATGACCGTGGCTACACACGCCGAATCAACCGTAGTTTTTCACGGCAAAGCCGTAGTTTTTCACGGTAAGGAAAACGTATGTGTACAACGGGCAAAAGGCTGCCACCGTCAACGAGAACGAAATGACGGCTCGCGGCGCCGAAGTAGCGCTACATACTATTTTAATTCAATTATAATGGCCGCGTGTCCACATCACTTCCATCACCCGAATGCCGGGATCCCGGCCCCCAAAATTTCGACTAATTCGGCACGGCCGCTAGAACTCGGCCCGAGATTATGACGGACCGATGTGACGGCAATACAAACCACGTTTGATCTTGTCCACACACTGCCGTCGCACCGGGCGGCGCCGTTCACCCAGCTTTTGCTTTTTCTGTCATAACATACTGAACCGCCGAGTTCGTGGTGGACAAATGATCGCCGTCACCGGAACGTCAAGTTCGGTTCCAATAATCTAGTTTTAGTCATTGACGTCTCGTTGACGGAGGAAAGAAACCACTTTCACCGTTTGTTCACCGGCGTAAACAAACGGTGAAAGTGGTTCCTTTTTTTCATTCAGACGTATGGAACTCTATAAATCTGTAATTCCGAAGGATATGGCTATAATTCACCCGGACCCAAGGAATTCCGTTTATGGGCCACACATTTACATGGAACTATATACGAAGCTGTAAATCGAATTATCACTACGTCAACCAACAGCAGATTATCCAATCACTTCTTCATTAAGAGGCAGACAACAGGTAAACCGCTGTCACTGTCAGATTGCATACAAAAGAAAAACATGCGCGATGACACAACGTATGGCGTAAAAATGATATTAATCGATCACCGGGTGCAGTTTGGCATTTGCAATTTTATGGTATACTTAATTATAATTATAACTGTTACCGAAGGGATAAACTGCTTTTAAAAATAATTAAGAGTTGTCTTTGAAGATTTTTTTGATGTATTAAATGATGTTTTGAGTTCCATCACCGTATGCACAAAAGACTTGAAAATATCATACTGTTTTTGTTTTGGAAAAAATATTTACGGTTTAAGAGATACACTGCTCTAAAAAACCACCTATTTGACCATTTTTAAGAAATCTCCGCCTTAAACAAATTAACAATTAGCATAACTATGACTTCTAACTTCTGCTATTACCGTCACGTTTGACGAACCCTAACGATATGGCGACGCATAAGGGAAGAGGCATATGTGCAGAAGTGGTTTTTCAGCTAAAATGATGATAATGAGTTATAAGAAGACGATGGGATATCATCACCTCCGAGATAGAGCATAAATCTCACACCCGCATCAGGAGGGCAGCCGGAAACCGAAAATTTAATTAATAATTTCTGGTCACCATGAGAAGGTGGTTAATTAACACTGTATATTGATATTATATACTTTATACCCATCAAGTAGTTTCGGAGCAGTGGTGGCCTAGTGGCGACCGCCGCGATTTACGAGTTGTTAGGTTCGGATCCAGACAGTTGCTTTACTTTGTGTATATTATTTCTTCGCCACTGCTCTCAAAATGGTGAAGGAAAACATCGTGAGGAAACCGCCATGTCCTAGAACCAAAAAAATTTTAAACATGTGATATCTACCAACCCGCACTGGGCCCGCGTGGTGGATTACGGCTCGCTGGGATCTCACCGAGAGGCCTGTGTCCCAGCAGTGGGAACATCATAATATGCTGATTATGCTAAGTAGTTTGAAAGCCTTATTTGAATACATAGACAGAATATTCATCCGACTTATCCGTATTCAGTAGGTACCATCACGGACACTAGCGCCTAACCACTTTTCAACCTTATGCCCCTAGTAATAAGGTCGAAAAGTGGTTAGGCGCCATAGTGTCCGCGATGGTACCTATGTATAACGAAAAAAAGTGTTAGATTAAATTATAAACAGTTAGGAGATTATGGAATTATTAAGGGCATGTATTTAATGCGGCAACTAAGTAAAATGAATATAGGTTTTAAAAAAAATAGAGTGGGTACCATAATTAATGGGTGAGGTGTTAGACTGTTCTAACCTAACCTAACCCAAATGATTCAATAACAGTAGATGACTTTGCAGCGATTAAGAAATAATATTTAATCGCTCGCTAAGTTCACTTTTTACGCAGTCGGGTTTATTTTTATTTTTATCTAGTTGGAGATAGTATCTTTTCAGTATTTATTACATTATGAATAATGAAGATATTAGATAGATTAGGCACTTAAGACTTGTTGCCACATGCGAAACGAAATGAATCCCAAAGTATTAATATTATTTATATTAGTCTCTTACGTAGTCAGTGATTATTGTGTGAAGTACACGTTTGAGGAGAATTTCAATAAATGGTTAATAAATGAGTCGCTTGTGTCGCCGTGCCATTTTGGATTGTTGGATACAGCGATTTGGACTTGACTGGTCAACAAAAAAAAAACAACCGACTTCCAAAAAAACACTACAAAGTTAAAAATAACCTTAATTTCGTAAGTCGGTGTCTTTGGATCTATTTTAGTTTTTTGCCACCGACTTCCGAAATTAAGGTTATTTTTCACTTCGTAGTGTTTTTTTGGAAGTCGGTTGTCTTTTTTTTGTAAAAAGTTATTATTTTTCACTTTTTAGTGGGTCATTTTGTAATTTGTCTAAGTTACAATAGCCTAATGTCAACTGCTCATCACCTTTTAAAAAAATAGCTTTTTCCGATGCAGGGGCGTTAATAGTTCAGGAGTTCTCCTGTTAAGAACCAGGAGAACTGGAACTGATGGTGACTTCACCATATGCATTGTGACGAGCATAAATTGCTTAGCAACCGTAATAAAGTGTCTAATCGAATCGCAACAGTGAAATACTTATTATTAAGTAGTTCCAGCGGCCATCTGTGGTCTTCATTATCAGTTCCACTTCTCCAAATGGTGCTTTTCGAGTGCAAATGCATGAGTTAGTATAAAAAAATACTGAAATCGATATAGGTGTGCCTATAAAAATTGAGGATTGTCCTCGATTTCCATGGGATACCCTCATCAGATTCTGACTTGGTGACAATGGGACCACCTCGGGAGCATACCCTGTCAAATAAATAATTTTCAAAATCGATCAACAATTGACGGAGTAATCGCGTAACAAACATACAAAAAAAAACATACTGCCGAATTGAGAACCTCCTCCTTTTGTGAAGTACGTTAAAAATGAACGCATTTCCTCATTTATTACATGTCTACCAGAATGGAGTTGGGTGTCATCAGTCATCATTCATTTTTTTCTATGAACCGCGGTGGAACGATAAGAGTGAACATTTATATGGAAGTAACGGATCCTGCTGACCAAATCAGTGTAAGAGCCAACCTGTTGACTTCACTGGTGTCAGGGTAACAGGAATGTATGCGCACTTGGCCTCGGATTCAAGCTGTGCGAGGTGATGGCACGTTCCGAAGAAGACCGCTCAGAGACTTACGATGGCTACGTGAGTATTAATAAAGTTATTTTAATAGTGGATTGCATGGCAAGTGACGATGAGGCATGCTCGTGGCACATTCGATTTGGCAGGATTAGTTGAACATCAAAGCCGACCCGAACAATAATCATCTATTAGTAGGTAATTACTACTAGGTACTATTCGATTTTTCCGCCTGGCTGTGCTGATTATTGTTGAACCGATCAAAAGGTGTAGCACGCCTAAGTTACTTAATCAAATCAAATCAAAATACACACACACAACAACACAACAAGACACATACAATGACAACAAGGATCCATAATGTTAGTAATACCTTATAGCTAGTGTTAGTAAGCAAATTAATATTATTATTATGAGAGTTTGAAGCACTTTGCACAGAATATGACCAAGCAAGGTTCAAGTTTCTCACCTGGTCATCGTCTCCACAAAATGGGAGAATAGAAACTCTCTGACACTGTTTTCAGAATGATGTTGCTACTGGCCCGTGTTCTAGTTACTAACGATGCGATTTCATGTAAGCCGTCAGTTCGATTCTGTGCAAACATTTCCGACGCACTACAGAAACGGGGCAGTCTCAAGAGTATTCTGAAAATATTATTATATTGGACGCGCAAGACATCCAGCGACCTTTTGGTGTAGCTGGTCCATAGACCTCCCATGACTTATTGTCAGGGCCTGTAGGCCCTGACAATAAGTCTTGAATAGTGTTATCTTAACTTGGTCGGTACAGCGCAGCGGGAGAATCTGCGTGCCAACATTATTACCCTCGGACCGCTAATAGACTTAGGGGCGTAGCATGCGTAGTTCATACAAACGTAATACCAAAATAATTTGTAATTCAAACATATTCTTAAGGTAGTGTGTATTTATTTCGATTGGATTACAGAATATCTATGTTCCCAAAATTAGATTTTGACAGGACTATGAGACGAGAAATAAGGAATTTAAAATTTCTATAGAAAACTTATTTTTCTCATAACTCTTGTTTACATCAGTTTCCATTCAAAATATATATTTAGGAACCTAGATATTCTGTATTCCAATCGGAATAAAGACCGTTTGAACGGTCAATGTCAAGTTAAACACCTACCGTATTTCTCAAACTGTAGATTTTATATTTGTTTAGCTATTGCCCACGACTTTGACAACGCCGAGGTCAGTAATCCCACGGGAACGTACTACCGGAATAAAAAGGTACCTATGTCAAAAAGTGACTTTAATGTAGGTATAATACGAGTATGTAATATACTTATATTATGTCACCGTATTATGAACTTCGTTAGTTTATAAAAATCTATCACTATTATTTTCGTTAAATTATAAACGGTCGATAAATTGTGAACTGAGTGAAATGGAAACAATTTTTATGGCGAGAGCGCATAATTAAATTCAACATCTTTATTTCGAGCGAAAACTCATACAGGGTTAATAACATTGTCCTTAAAACTAAGTGTTAGTAAAGAACACGATACGACGGCACATGTAACTGACAGCAGCGAATAACATTCGGACAGTCCACTCTGTCAGCAATCATTTTCAGAACCCTATTAGGGCTGGCCATGACTCGAGCCACCATGGATGCTGCACGCTTGCGCATTATTGCGTAAAAGCAATCTACACGCGCCGCTGCAAACATCCCCGAAGCACTGCAACGCCATGGCAACCCCATCAGTTTTCTAAACGCATTATTAAATTGGACACGTAGGCCTCCATACGACGCCCGCGAATACTTATCCCACAAGCTGCATGTGTAGAAGGTGGTACAGAATGCTCTAAATAGCGTCACCTTTATGTCTGCAGTACAACGTGCAAACCTATGGGCCATCATATTCGCACGCACAGACAGAACCCTCCGTTCCCTTTCAATGTCAGCATTGTTCCACTCGCTCAAGAGGAACACCGTTTAGCCGTATGGGAGGCACATCGAGATGGTATTTGGTCTCCGCCTCAAAAACAATGTACTGACTTTTCTGAACATTATACAGTAACCCATGTTCAGCTGCATAACGCTCACATGTGGTCAACAGTGTCCTAATACCGCTGACTGACGCGCTCAGCAGTACCATGTCGTCCGCGTAACTTAAATTATTGACACAGACACTGTCCATATGACAACCGACATGATGACTGCTAAGCGCCTCAATTAGGGCATTATAAAAATTGAAGAGGGCAGTGAAGGTCAACCCTCCCTGTCTCACTCCACACTTCAATTGATATGGCTCCGACAGCACACCTGCCTATCGAACATTGTTGACCTGGTTTCCATACCAATGCTTGAAAATACTTATAAGCTCGATAAGCAAGCTTATAGCTTCAAGTTTCTTCCATAATATATCTTTGGTAACCAGATCAAAAGCCCTAGACAAATCGAGGAAGCAACCGAAAACAGGTGTTCTTCTTTTTGTGTAGTACCTGACGGCCTGCTTGAGACGCAAAACTGCACTTTCCGTAGAAAGTCCTGGCCGAAACCCGAACTGATTGTCGTGCAGCTTAAGACGTTCGTTTAGTTGCGTATCAAGCAGACCATCAAAGACCTTAGCGACTGTGATCGCTAGAGAAATAGGTCTATAGTTCCCCTTATCCGAAAGATCACCTGTTTTACTTTTAACAATAGGAACCACGATCGTACTCATTAGGTCGGAAGGCAAGTATGAATGACCAATACATAAATTGTACAGCAGTGCCAAAAACCCTTGGTAAGTGCGGTATTGTAAATGCTCGATACTGAGCCCGTCATGACCTGGGGACTTACCTCTAGTCGTAGACCCGATGACCACATCTTTGGCACTGAAGCGTGTGCCCACCTCGCCACAACGGGGCTTAGCATCCAGCATCACACAAGAGCTCCCTTTTTCTTTTTTTGGGGTGGGAAATTATCAAATAACATATCCCGCTCTGGGCGAAGCGGGTGGGCGTGTCAGACTTTTACTGACTAAAACCCACCCGTGTTCCTTCATTTGCCTGCGTGCCAGGGCCACGATATCCCTTTCGGACAAACTCGCAACCCTTGCAGGCATTGGCCCTAATGGACCCCGTCAATTCGTGCTGACGTCTCTTTGAGGCACACAAGGGCGGTAATTTTAAAACAAAATGATTTTTAAAAAGGTTTGCAATAACCTTTGTATCAATAACACCATTCACACTAACAGGCAGGCCTGGCCGAATATTCAACTTATTAGTGCTCTTCCAAAAGCCGCGAAAATCACGCTTTGAATGCTTAGAGGCAATTATGTCCATCTTTATTTGTTTCCTCGTGGTTTTGACAACATTTAAGCCGCGACTTGAAAAATGTCATACTTTCCCGCATCTCATCATACAATGGGCCAGTTGATGGTTTTCCATACGACAACCATATGTGGAAGTTCTGCCTAGCCAGCCTGTGAGCGTAACTGACGTGCTTATTCCAGCCTGTGTTTTGAGCCTTTTTCCTACGACTAACAAACTTATTTGCCGCACTACAAATTGATGACTGAGAGCACAAACAATTCCTGAACACAGCTTATCAATAACAATCCTATGGGTGGAATCACCACGAATAATATCACCCCAACCAGTTAATTCTACAGGAAAATCTACAAATTTTAATCGTTTGTGACATTCATTGGAATAGATATTAATATGCTCCTTAATTCATTCCCCCCATTCAATTTCATTGTGAGCAATCATATTATCATTAACAAAGCCCGGCCCTATAAAAAACTCAATCGCGCAATCTCTTCATGACAATGTTTGCTTTGCGAATAATCTAAGAATGTAACTAATAACTAATAATAGGTACTTAGCTAAGCTCAAAAGCGATTGACTCCTATAGAAACTAATTATTGAAAAAGTTTATTGTTTACCTATATTTATAAAATAGGTCTTCTTTATATGGGACAATCGGTACCTACATCACAAAAAATCACTTGTGAATTTTGCTAAGTGTACAACTGGTGCTTACTGCTCCAGACTCCAGACTGTACAGTACATAGTTCGCACCTTGTGCCCTAGGCTAGGATGTAGGCCGAGAATTCCTCTCAGGTCGTCGGCAATTTTACACACATACATACGGCACAATGAAACTATTATTTTATGCTAATCGATAACAAGTTAATGATGAGTTAATAAATAAATAACACGCAGTACCTACTTACCCAATATAAAGTTCCAAAAGAATGATCTAATGTGCTATAAACTTGTAATATAATTTATGCCAATCGATAATACGTAGTAAGTAATAAAAAAACCATAATAAACAAAAAAGTTAAAAAGATAAGTAACAAAACTTTGTAGCAACATGACTGCTTCTAAAAAACGTCGCCAAAATATATATTATACAAAATGACCAAAGTAACTGAAAGTGGCTGTCAAAGAGTCCCTAATATAATGTTCTCAATAGTTTATTATTAATCGCGAAACAGAGTTTTTGCAAGTACCTATATAGGTACAACTATTTAAAAAATCCCTACATTATACGTATACCTACCTACTTTTTTCTATATTTACTGTATTTAATTAGTGGAATCGATTAATGATTCATATCTTTTTTTCAGAATCAAAACGATAAAACATAATAATGGAACTAATACTGTATTGTTTGTTTGTCACAATATTAAACTAATATTGATATGTTTTTTATTGATAACTTAAAATTGTAGATTAAACTTACCATTAGGTACAGAACTTATTGATAAATTAGATGCATACAGACTGAATTTCACATAATTATTAAAAAGTAGGATTCGATTTCAGTCACCGGTTTTACCTACCTTACGCACTAATAAATGCTCAAATATTTTTATTTATTCTGGTGCATCTTTCATAAATAGTACCCACAGATAGAGACAAAGATACCAGATACATTTAATATTTTAAGACATTTTATGTAGGTAATACATATGTACACAAATAAAGATGAATTCATTGATTTATAATTTTTATAATGAAACCCGCATTAAAATCCATCGACTAGTTTGCCAAATACGACCCAGACGCAGCCGGGTGAGTTCATTTTATACAATCCAAGAGATTTTTATCTTATCAAAATCCATTATAAATAATTGAGATACGTGTACGATTAATATATTATATGGAATATAAATTAAAGAGATTTTGTATCTAAAGCAGTAACTGCTTCATGTGGCGAAACGAAATGATTCGCAAAGTGTTAATATTATTTATATTAGTGTCTTACGTAGTCAGTGATTATTGTGTGAGGTACACGTTTGAGGAGAATTTCGATGAATGGTACACACATGAGTGGGGGGGGGCTTGTGTCTTCATGCCATTTTGGATTGTAGGCAAGTACAGTGATTTGGACTTGACTGGTCAAAATGAACGCAGTACCTCATTTATTACGCCTCTTCCAGCATTGAGTTGTGTGTCATCATTCATTTTTTCTATGAACCTCGGTGGTACGTTAGAAGTGAACATTTATATGGATGCAATGGATCCTTCTGACCAAGTCATAGTATTAGCCAACCTGTTAGATATCACTGGTGATGACAGGGTAACAGGAATGGAAGTGCATTCGGCCATGGATCCAAGCTTTGTGAGTGGATGGCACACTCTGACGATGATCTTAACCGGCTCAGAAAATTATGAAGGTTATGTAAGTATTCACATTGTTTTACTTAGTACGCAAGCGTGGCGATTATGGCAAACCCTCCTTTGGGGGAGGCCTATGTCCAGCAGTGGACTTCTTTCGGCTGAAATGATGGTAGTAGTTTTGCTGATATAAACGTCGCGCAAAATTAAAAGTACCTAGTAATTTTGTAGTCCTATCAATTTATATATTAACTAGCTTCTGCCCGCGGCTTCGCCCGCGTGGATGTCGGAAAAAATGTCACGAGAACGTACTACCGGGGGTAGTTTAAAAAAACAAAAAAAAAACAAATTTTATAATTTACGTCCATGCCTAGTTTTAAGTTTCTTAACTCAAGGAATAAGATTTTTCATACAAACAAATTCCGAAAACCCCTTCTCAGCAGATGCCTACGTCATAATTTAGAGTTAATCAAGCCAAAGCCAAGTGAAAAAGGGTTGTCAAATTGACTACCCTTTTTCACCCCGTTACGGGTCACTTTCAGTGGCTAGAGAGGCGCCACGGCATCCTGTTATATCCACGGGTTCCTATGTGGAGTGTGAGGAGGGTGGAGGTCTGCCCGACTTGGGCGGAGTACCGCCATATCCTCACGGAGGCGACGCTGGCGGCGATCTCTCGTCGGTCCGGCCCTGGTTCAAGCCATGGTTCGGAGCGAGAGCTCATGGGAGTCCGTCACCTCCTTCTGCGAAGCAGTATTGCTCGCGAAGGAGGAGGCGGAACGCGTGAGGGAGAGGCAAAATTCATGCCCTCACGCCCTTAGTCGCCGGGAGACGCCCCGGGCGTCGGGAGTCGCAGGCCAATGCTCGGCTACAGAAGGCGCGGGCTTGCGGACGGTGAGCGATGGGTAGTTCGCAGTCCGATAAGGACCAGGCCCGGGACGACAACGCGTTGTGTTACACGCGCGCCTCAAAGAGATGTCAGCACCAACTGACGGGGTCCGTTAAGGCCAATGCCTGCCAGGGTTGCGAGTTTGTCCGAAAAGGATATCGTGGCCATGGCACACAGGCAAATGAAGGAACACGGGTGGGTTTTAGTCAGTAAAAGTCTGACACGCCCTCGCGCTCCACCCAGAGCGGGAGAAATTATTTGATAATTAGTTTACCCACCAAAAAAAAAGAGTTTTATTCTAAATTTTTGTTTCTAAGTATAAATACTGAGTTTCGAGTTTATCGGACCGCACGTTGAAATTCTTCTATACAAACTTTGACATCCCCAAATCCCCTTTAAAGGGGTAGTTTGTAAAAACTAAAAATGACAAACTTTATAATTTACTTACGTGAGTATACATGCCATGTTTTAGGTTTATTACCTCTTGGAATAAGATTTTTCATACAAACAAAATTCCCCTTTTGACCTCCTTACAAGGTCGAATTTCCAAAAACCCCTTCTTAGCGGATACTTACGTCATAACTATCGATGTACCAAATTTCAGCCCAATCCGTTCAGTGGTTTGAGCTGTGTGTTGATAGCCCAGTCAGTCCCACGACCTTATATTTAAATAAATATTGTGTATTTGTATAAGTTGGAGTAACATTTCGTTTTGTTTCATCGCAATCGCTTCATTCTATGAAAAGTTAGAAACGGTACACGTGTGCTTATATTATTTTTACTTGAATACAAAATTTAGCGAATGAACAACTTCAATACAAAACGTCATCCCCCTTTTCACCCCATTGTGGGTTGAAATAAAACAAAAAACAATGGTTTACGTTCTGTTAGTTTCCAACATTAAGCCAAAATATTAGTTATTTTAACTTGAAAAATAATGAATTTCATCCCCCTTTTCACCCCTTAAGGGTTGAAATTCTAATAACACCGTTGAGTTAGCTTCCAACCATAACCCTAGATAATATATTTTGTGTTTTTTACTTCGAAAATTAAGGACTTTGATACACAACTTCATCCCCCTTCTTAACCCTTCAGGGGTAGAATTATCAAAAACGCTGAGACACGTGTAAATTAATGTTCAATCGTCAGCCTATACACCAAATTTGAAGATCCTAACTTCAAAACTGACGAACTTTCATATAAACTTCCATCCCCTATTTCACCCTCTTAGGGGAGGAATTTCAAAAAACCCTTTCTTAGTGGATACCTACTCTCGTTCTTCACAAAGAACACACCCTCCAAATTTCATGTTTCTAGGATCAGCGGTTTAGGCTGTGCGTTGATATATCAGTCAGTCAGTCAGGACTTTGAATTTTATATATATAGATAATTCCAATGCAAATAGTAAGTTTAAATCGTTACCTACATAATTTATTTTTCTCAATCATGCTTGGAAATTCGAGCATTATTTTGACAACCTTCTTCGAGATAAATCGAAAATGCTGTACTGGACATATACATGCGAGCAGGCGGCCGGCAATGTTAGTATGAAAATCCATATCTGTCGTGTAATTTAAAAACCGGTCAAGAGCGAGTGGACTCGCGCACCGAGGGTTCCGTACGTATATATGATGTTGATGATTTCTGAAAAACTGTGCTATTTAGAGACATCGTTTTATTTTTCCTGTAATCTTTACATAAACTTCTATCACATAGAATAATTTCAGATTTTTATCTATGCAAACTTCGGAGATAAGGGGGGGAACGGTATTTTTTTTATATTTTCCATCAAAAGTCGGAAAATATCCTGCCAAAAAAAAATGTTTGGGAATGTGCAAACAGCGCTCTTTCATATGATACCCCACATGCCCTAGTAGCCCCACTTCAATTTTTTGAGCTTTCAGTCCCGTTTGCAATATATATATTTTTTAATTTCTTTCTTGTTTGCAAAATAGTTGGGCAAACGTCATCTAAAACTGTTCTAAATTTCAAGTTGATAGCATTAGTAGTTCTTGAGATATCCAGGTGTAGACAGATAGACGGACACAGACAGACAGACTTAGTCTCACCATAAGGGTTCCTTTTTACCATTTTGGTACGGAACCCTAAAAATGGAATGCACTTTTTACGTCGACACTTGGCAACCAAAGAGGTAGCTTATCAAAGATTTTATTTAAATTTCGAACTGGCTTGCAATTATACCTGAAGGTCATTTAAAGTAAAAAAGAAACAAATGAACATATTGGTGTGTGAAAAATTAGCGTTGTTCGTCATTGAATCTGGAATATATAATTAACTAGCTGCGCCCCGCGGTTTCACCCACGTAAGTCTCGATCCCGTGGGAATATCGGGAGAAAAAGTAGCCTATGTCTTAATCCAGGGTGTCAGCTACCTCCATAAACTATTTTATCAAAATTGGTCCAGCCGTGGGAGCGTGAAGAAGTAACAAACATACACACACACTCACAAACTTTCGCCTTAATAATATTAGTGTGATTTAGATTGAATTTCCGCGCATTATTTGAGAAAAGCACTATAACAAGCCTTGGTCGCAACCAGGCATCAATAGACTCACGTATGAGTGCATCGGCTTCGCCTCGGCCCAAATTTTCATGTTTGTCCATCACTGCCCCTTTTGCAGGCCGCTGCAGTAATGTGCTATTTAGTTTTTTACCTAACATTTACGAATCGTTGATTTTCACGGAAATGCTTAGCGGACGTTTACATTATTGGACGAATGCGAGCCGTTTATAATCGTATAATACTACTATAACAAACATATACGGTATCCTTACTAATAATAAATGCAAAGGTGAGTTTGTTTGCTTATTTGTTTGTTACGCTTTCACGCTAACTGACATTATTTAAGGTCATAAGATTGGAATTCAAGTTAAGCTTGTCCTAATACATGCTGCCTCGTTAGTATAGCGGTCGCAAGTGATACTGCTGAGCATGAAGTCCTAGGTTCGATTCTCAGGTCGGAAAATGTGTTATTGGATTTTTCCATTATCAATTTCTGAGTTGCCCAGTCAGGATTCCTGCTCTCACACTCATGTAATATGCGCGTAATAGGAGGCGGTAGAATTTCATTTTGCTGTTTTTTTGATGGATGACAAGACTGTCAAGACAATTCATGAAAATATTTTATGAGTTTTACATTTAATATTCAGTACTTCAATCTCTACTTATCTCCCACATGTGACTAACACAGAAATTGTGAAATGTGGGCGTACTATAAGTACATCTTAAAACCTTACTTCCGAATATCAACTACTGGCCCGCGGTTTCGCCCGTGTAGAGGTCGGAATTTACACCACGGGAACGTACTACCGAGATAAAAAGTATCCTATGTGTTAATTCAGGTTATGAAAAAAAAAATGACCGAAACTGTAGGAATATCAGGATAAAAAGTAAGTAAAAATCCTAATCCAGTTCATGGTCTACCCATGTGCCTAATTTCATCCAAATCCGTTCAGTGGTTTGAGCTGTTTGTGTATATACAGATATCATAAGTTAATTAAGGAAATTGCCTATCTGATAATTTAATTAATTGCATAAATAAAGATTAGATAGTGATTATGCTATTTCAGGTTATTTCTTGCTTATTTTAGGTAAACGGCCATCTTCTTTTGTAATACATGGTTTATTAGAAGGATTTGATCTCTATGATAGATCTTTTCAACAGGGAATATTACGCAAAGCTTGAGACAGTAGATGGCGCCACTTTAACGCGAGGTAAACAAAGCAAAGTATCAAAGGCACGTGCCAACATTTTTGGGCGTTTTTCAATATTTTGCGGCTTCATTTCACCCATGTAGGTTAACATAATACCAAAAAGTTAAAAACATGCATGCTTATATTCATGCTTTTAAATGTAAATAGCACTCAAAATATTGTTTTTACATTAGGTTTATACTCTGACCTGTAAAGAATCATTCATTCTTATAATCTTAAACTCTAAAATGATCAGAACACAACCTTGAATGTTTTGTGACTGTAAAGTGCTCGCCACGTAGCTAGCTCCCATTGCTTGCGAAGTTTTTCGTTTAGTGAATTAATGAACGCCTTCGTTCCTGCATATATACTACCTAACGGCACAACACTGATACACTGACTGATACATTCTTACAGATTATGCCTGACGGACGGCTATCACTAAAATAATAAAACAGTAGATTGTAAACACGGGATTTCTCATTAACAGTCGCCTAACCATGGATGTTTATTTTTATTATAACCATAGATTACAGAAAAGTAGGGCTCTTTTGTAATCTATGGATATAATAAAAACACTGCAACTTTTTCTGTTTACTTTATTTATGCCCCTTTTAACTATCATTACTGGTTTCATTACTTGCGATAGTATGGTTTTGATCGTGTACTTATTTAAAAATTAAAATATTTTACATTTTCAAATTATTCGGAACATTAACCTCTCGTAGTTTCGGATTTTGCCATGTCCATCAGTTTGTTTGTCTGTCTGTCCACGAGTTAACTCAGAGACTCGTAGTACTAGAAAGCTGTAATTTGGCATGGGTATATTACACATTAATCACGCCGAAAAAGTGGTAACGTGGAAAAGCCTTGCACGTAAAGTGGGGATGATAATTTTTCTCGTCTATTCCATGGTTGGATAGGCCGTTCAAAAATATTGCATGCAAACCACTTTTCGATTCAGGGATCCGTTTGCGTAATATTAGCTTTAAATTGCAATTTTTTGTTACAGTCAAGTGAATCCCCTCCCTGCCAGCCTAAATCGTTATTTTTGGATATGTAAAACAATTCACGGCAGTATACATATATTATATAACGAAGTTAAAAGGAAAACTATCAAAGCTAAGTAGGCTTTACAGGTTAACGAGTAATAGTCGACCAACTTACATTTGCAGTTGGTATGTATGGGAAAACATATATTTCAACTACAATTCTTGCGATAAATTCATCCTAACTACGGAACCCTTCATTGTGCGTGGTCCGACACGCACTTGGCCGGTTTTATTATAACCTTTTTGTTATCTAGTGCAACAGTTCCCTCTAGTGGGAGCAATTGGCAGTAAGGTTCCCTATTGGCGCCATTAAAATACAGAATGTTCTCTAGTAATATTGTATTTTTCCAATTTAAATAATGATAACCTACCTTTGTAGGTAAGTATATAGAACGTTTTTATAAAAAAAACAACCGACTTCCAAAAAAATACTAAAAAAGTGAAAAATAACTTTAATTTCGGAAGCACATACAACAGCACGCCTTGTTTCCCCGAAGGGTTGGGCAAAGGTGTACCTGTGGTACACCCACATTTAATATTATAATTAATTCAATTTTGGAAGTCGGTGTTCTGTGTTCTGTATTTTCGTTTTTTGCCACTGACTTCCGAAATTAAATTAAATATAATATTAAATGTGGGTGTTTTTTTTATGTAAAAAAGTTATTTATTTTTCACTTTTTAGTTGATGTACCTTTTTTTTGGGTGGGAAATTATCAAATAACTTCTCCCGCTATGGGCGGAGCGGGAGGGCGTGTCAGACTTTTACTGACTAAAACCCACCCGTGTTCCTTCCGTTGCCTGTGTGCCAGGGCCACGATATCCCTTTCGGACATACTCGCAACCCTGGCAGGCCGGAAATCGGCTAGCGACTCCCGACGCCCGGGGCGTCTCCTGCGGCGACTAAGGGCGCGAGGGCGCGAATCTTGCCTCACCCTCACGCGTTCCGCCTCCTCCTTCGCGAGCATTACTGCTTCACAGAAGGAGGTGACGGCCTGCCATGCACTCTCGCTTCAAACCATGGCCTGAACCAGGCCCGGACGCGAGAGATCGCCGCCGCCGATCGCTCCGTGAGGACACGGCGGTGCCCAAGCCGGGCAGGTGTTTGAAAAGGTAATGCTAAATCAAATGCTCAATCATTTTAACACCAATAAAATCTTACACGATCAACAATATGGTTTCACCAAGGGACGTTGTACGACTGACGCCGGTGTCACCTTATTAAAACACATATTTACGGCGTGGGAAGAGGCCCAAGACGCCATAGGAATCTTTTGCGACCTCTCCAAGGCATTTGATTGCGTCGACCACGAAACATTACTCTTGAAACTTGAGCATTACGGCCTTGGAAAACTTGCGCTCAGTTTAGTAAAATCTTATTTAAATGATACACAACAGCAAGTTCAAATAAATGGAGTCAATTCACTTGGCTTAAACGTAAAAATTGGTGTACCACAAGGCTCGATATTGGGTCCTTTCCTCTTTTTACTATATATTAATGATCTACCCCAATCGTTAAAAACTCAACCACAAATGGTGTTATTTGCTGACGGTACTTCCTTAATTTTTAAAATTAATAGACGTGCATCAAATCTTGACGACGTAAATAATGCCCTACTGCAGGTCCAAAATTGGTTTACTGCTAATAATTTAGTATTAAATGGGGAAAAACTAAGTGCATAAGATTTTCTTTACCAAATGTCAAAAGTAGTAATTGTGAGATAGTATTGAATCAAGAGAAACTAGAATTCGTCGATAAAACTGTTTTCCTAGGGATCACGCTCGACTCAAGGCTTCAATGGGGTGTCCGCATATAACATCCCTTGCAGGACGGCTATGTTCAGCAGCAGAGGCGGCTCGTCATAAAGAGCGCTGGTGCAGTGCACTCCCACGAAAATAGCATAATCTATATTTCTTTATTATAATCCTATACATTCATTATTTCTACTATGCCCATACGCATACAATAGCAGTTTACTAGAAAACCATTTCCTACGCGTACATTTGGCGTCAAGTTGTAACGTGTGGAGCGCCAGCGATTGCGCTCCTATGAAACAAAGTTCAGTACGATTTCTAGCACTGTATTCAATGAGTGCGAAAGAGAAATATCGACACAGCCCGACGCGTGAAACAAAAGATTTTGTATGAGAAATAAGCCTAATTTGGAGCGCCGCTCACGCGCGACGTTGCCAAACGGGCGCGCGGGAATGCGATCTATGCCTATGCGCTGTTGCCGATCTTATGTAAACAAACAGTCGGCTCAACTCGGCTGTCAGTAGATTCGCAGTGTTTATTCTAAATAATTATTAAAAATAGTTTGTGCGCGACATTTGTATTAAAAATGGAACAATACAGTGTATCTTTTATTAAAAATTGTGAAAAGACTCTCGAAATGCGTATCGAACTGAAAGCTAAGGGACCACCACGTCCCGAAATTGCACGTTCTCAAAAATGTGTTACGAAAAATAAATCTTTTACGCGTGGTTTTAAATCTGAACAATTGTTCAAAACACCTTGTTGTGTGGATGTGAAGAAAGCAACAAATTATTTTGTTTCCCTTGTCTGGTGTTTGGAGCTGGCACCGGCAGTGGTGGTGAATCTGCATGGACGGAAACGGCCGTGTTGACGATTTAGCGCATCTTTCAATAAAAGTTAAAAAACATTCGCAATCTCGATTTCATATCTTATGTGAAGTGCAATTGGCATCTATCGGCCGTCAAGATATTCGTAAGGCGCTCGATTCTGCGTATCGAAAATCTATTAGAGAGTTCAATGAACGTGTTGATGAAAATCGATAAATATCGCCGAATGGATTTTCTTTACAAATAAAATAAATGGTAAGCTCTAGTTCTACGTTTCTTTTTTTAGTGAACCCCCACAAATAAATGTCACGAGCCGCCTCTGTTCAGCAGCATATGCTGTGAGAAAAATCCGTCAATTTACTGATGTAGATACCGCGGGGCTAGTCTATTTTAGTTACTTTCATAGTATTATGTCATACGGTATTTTACTATGGGGACGGGCTGCAGACATCGAGTCTATTTTTATTCTGCAGAAAAGAGCCATCAGAGCCACATATGGCCTCCGCAGGCGCGACTCTAAGGGAACTGTTCAAAGATATTAACATCATGACGGTACCTTGTCAATATATCTATGAAAACATCATGTATGTTAGGAAAAATCTACATATTTTTAGTAAAAGAGGCGAAAGACACAATTATAGGACTAGAAATAGGGACCAATTAGTTCAACCAGGTTTCAGGCTGGCTAAAGTAGACTCATCCTTTATGGGGTACTGTTTAAAATATTACAATAAAATACCTCTGCACATACTTCAACTGAATGAAACAAAATTTAAACCATGTTTAAAACGCACACTATGCAGCCAGGCTTATTAGTTGAGGGATTACATCGCTGATAAAAATGCTTGGCTCAATGCTGGTCCTGCTCCACAAGGGCGCAAAAACTTAATTGATTAGCATTTGGAAATAGGTACTGTTGGAGCTGCTGAAGATTTCAAAAACTATCTTTGCATTGTATAAATTCAATCTATTAGTATTATATAATTGCATAGCACATGTGTGAGTACTATGTACTTACTATAAGGCTACCATTTACTGGGTACGTCTTTCATTGACTTGAATGTGCCCTGGCGGCTGAGAGTATGTCATGCTCACTGTAATGTCTCGCTGATGGTGGCGGGTGTGTTGGATCATTTAGCTCCCTTCAAAATGGTTGAGCTGAGTGGTGCTAATCCATGCGTCATGTTCGTGAACGGGCGCCATCAGTAGGAACTGGTCATCTCTTAGCGGCCATGGCTTATTTTAATTTTAGAATTGTTTATTTTATTTTTTATTATTTTTATTACGGACGCTTTTGACGTTTTGCATCGTTCTCACATGTTTAATTTCAACACAAATGATGTAACCAATATTTTGTAACCATACGTCAATTTAAAAGTGTCCGTGGAATTTGTTGCCCGTTCTTCTCCATAGGTACCTACCTACTAAGCTTTGGAATGGGTAACTAGCTTCATCTTTATGACTGACCGACCCCTTGACAATTCAAAAGTGCCTGTAATCGGTTTATTTGAAATAAATGCTTTGAGTTTGAGTTTGAGAATTGATACATTTTATATGATTACTCCATACAAATTTTGAAACTCCGTTACACCCCTTTAGGGGTTGAATTTTCAAAAAATCTGGTTTTAGTGGATGCCTACGTCACAATCTGTGTACCAAATTTTAGCCCAATCCATTCAGTGGTTTAAACTATGTGTTGATAGATCAGTCATTGTTTCCTTTTATATATATAGATTTATACATAAGTATAGTTCGACATGTTACGACGACCCCAAATAAATTGAGAATAGGCCAGGTTAAGTTTATAGCACATCGAAAGAAGATTTTTTTCATACAAACTGACTCAAACTGTATCCTCCCTTGTAAAATTTACTACCCCTTTCCACCCCGCTATGTACAATATGTCACATATTACATACATAGTACAAAATTTCTAAGCTCCGTGAGGCACGCCGATCCTGGGGACTGCCTACTTGACTGCGTGCAGTCGTATCCACCGCCCCAAGATCGGAGAGTCCAACCTATCAGCCAACGTCCTGAGAATGGTGTTGGGGCTGCTGCGAACCCGGCGTAGCAGCGATGCGCACCTCATGCTCATGACGGTCGAAAAACTATCCACAACCGCGTCGGCAAACATGCCAGACGCGCTACAAAAACGCGACAGCCCCATCAACACCCGGAACGTGTTGTTGTATTGTATGCGCAGGCCACTGTATGCCCTTTGCGTGAAGTTCACCCACAGGCTGCACGTGTAAAAGGATTGGCAGTAGGCTTTGAAAAGCGTCACCTTAACCTGCGCCGTACAACGTGCAAACCTGTGGGCCAACATCCCACATCGAACAGCCAGCGACCTACGCTCCCGCTCCAAGTTATTACGCTAATACAAGTTATTCTTTATTTTTTGTTTTAAGTATAAATACTGAGTTTCGAGTTAATCGGGCCACACGTTAAAATTATTTTATATAAGCTTTGACATCCCATCCATTGAAGTTAATATAAACAAAAAATTAAAAACTTTATAATTTACTTAGTATACTAAGTAAATAATAAAGTTTGTAATTTTTAACTAAAGGAAAAAGATTTTTCATACAAACAAAATCCCCCGTTTTCACCCCCTTAAAGGTTGAATTTCCAAAAACACCTTCTTAGCGGATGCCTGCGTCATACTCGTAAGAACTATCTGTGTGCCAAATTTCAGCCCGACCTGTTCAGTGGTTTGTTGATAGACCAGTCAGTCACGGTTTTCTTTCATATATATGGCTAGATATACATATATTGAGAACCTCCTCCTTTTTTAGGGTTCCGTACCTCAAAAGGAAAAAACGGAACCCTTATAGGATCACTTCGTTGTCCGTCTGTCTGTCTGTCTGTCTGTCAGTCTGTCAAGACCACTTTTCTCAGGAACGCGTAGAGGTATCAAGTTGAAATTAATAACAAATACGTAATTCTATGGTCCCTTAAAGCTCTAAAAAAATCAAGCTTCCAAGTCAACGCAATAAAAAAATACGGTGATATAAGCGACATTATTGCGACATATTTCGATACTCGGATATAAATCAAAACCTATAGGGTACTTCCCGTTGACCTAGAATCATGAAATTTGGGCAGAGGCAAGGTCTCACAACACAAGTATAGGAAAAAGTCTGAAAATTGTGAATTTGTAATTATATCACATAAAAAAACATTTTTTGCGATTACAAACTTAAATTTTCAGTTGGAAAATTGACCGTGACGTATATCGATGTATGGGAGAACACGTTTTTCAACTCCAATGTTAAGTTTGTTTTAGGGTTAAATTCATCCTTACTACGGAACCCTTGATTGTGCGTGGTCCGACACGCACTTGGCCGGTTTTTTGAAGTCAACATAACTGGCGAAATGTGGGTGTACTTTAGGTACACCTCTACCTAACCCTTCGGGGATTACGGGCGTGATGTTATGTGTTATGTATTGTGTCATATCTGAAAATAATAATTATATAATAAAAATAATCATGTTGCAGGCGATGATAGCACGTAACAGTTTTTTTGATAAAGCCCTAGTTCCGTAAAGAAATGAGAACGTAAACAAGGTTAGACCATTTCAGTAAGACAAGACCTGTATGCATCACCAATTTTGCGAAAACCTCAAAGGCTACTCCCTTTTGGATACGAACGATGCAACGTATCATAGAAAATGCAAATCAATCAATCTGCCTAGCCTTTTCCCAGCCATGTTGGGGTCGGCTTCCAGTCTAACCGGATGCAGCTGAATACCAGTACTTAACATAGAGCGACTGCCTATCTGACCTCCACAATCCAGTAACTGGATAATACGATACCCCTTGGTAAGACTGGTTATCAGACTTTCGGGTTTCTGACGACCCGTAACGACTGTCACTGTTCTAATTGGAACAATTTTCAAGGAAGCAATTCGTACTGTTGTGCAGATTTAAATAAAGATTGCAGTGCACAGTTCATTAGGAAAGCTGAATTCTTATGGTGGGTAGACATATTATGTGAGACGCAACAGGAAATGTCAGAAGAATTTGATTCAACGTATGCTACATTTCATATTAAGTTTCACATAGACACTACCTACCATTATGCCGGATACAGATTAGTGAAACGTAACACAAACTATCCGTCCTAATTTATGTAATGCAGCATGATTTAAAAGGAGGCTCCCTATTTTTAACACGCTTTTATTAGCGTCATACTTATGTTAGTATGTAACGGAAACTTTGAACTTGAATTTCGACCACTTCAAAACGTCAGATTAATTTAAAATTTTGCACACTTATCAAGGATCAATGACAATATAATAACATAATAAGTATTTTATTTTATTTTAAAAAACACGCTGTAATAGAAAATCAAACTAAAAAAGTAGAAAATAAACAATAGTTTAAAAAACTAAAAACACGCTTTAATAGCAAACTAAACTAAAAAGTTGAAAATAATTTTAAATAAGTTTGAAACTTTTGTTATAAACGAAATAAGAATTGAGACTTACGCTATTTAGTTTCGTGCTCCAACACGACCAAAGAGCGCACGCGATATTCAACTTTATTGCTGATGTATTAGCGTTTAGTACTTATAACGGAGTGGCGGGGAGCGAGGGGTGGAGCATGCGTTCAAAATTTGATTTAGACTGCCTGCTCTTAACAATTAGACGAATTTGGTTCAACTATTATGAATGCGTATCTTCTTTTTCTAGTATCAACAAGGTATCAAGAATAGCATTAATAATACCAGCCTGTTATTGTCCAACTACAGGGCAAAAGCCTCTTCTCATACAGAGAAGGCAAGCATTGATCACCACGCTCGCTCAGGACTGGTTGGCAATGACGAGGTATCAGGAACTGATTGTAAATTCTATATACATACATAAACTCACGCCTTCATCCCATGCGGGTAGGCAGAAACTATAGAACGCCACCTGTTACTGTAAACTCTAGTACCTACTAAATATAAAAATATTGTAAATTACAGAATTTTTGCGAATACAACTGTATTAAATCCTGCAACATACCTTTGTGTTCATATTCAATATTTCGTTTAATCAAATACTTTATCGGTATGCATTATCGTTTGTTAGGGATTAAAAAAATGAAATAATAAATAAATTAGTATTGTAGTTTGTTTGTTTGTGACTTTGATATTAATTATTGGCAATTTTTCATTAGTTACTGAATTGTTTTAATAGAGGACAACCTAATCTTACATATTATTTTTGCTCCCATAACAATAACTTTTTACTGCATAAAAATCAATCTGCCTAACCTTTTCCCAACTATGTTGCGGTTGGCTTCCAGTGGTATTTGACATGAAGCGACTGCCTATCTGACCTCCAAAATCCAGTTACTAGGTAATACGATACTTACGATATATAATACGATACTAGGTAATACGAAGAATGGTTGTCCGACTTGTGGGTTTCTGACGACCCGTAACGACTGTCAAATAAACTTTTTACTGTGTAATTCCCATGAATATTTTTTTTTCATTTTTAAATGTAAAGTCGATCATGAAATTGCCAAGTACTCTCACAGCAAATAAAATATTGAAAGGTTGAAACTTTTATTCCTATTCTTAGGTTAAAACTGTTAAAAACATAAATTACGTCACTAAAGTCATAATCAAACAATCACATTAATCTTGTAAGCAGAAATAGACTTTGTTTAATGACGTGCAAGTGACACTTAGCCTTAGGGTGGTAAAGAATGGGCACGCCACGATTGTGGCGATAAGTCCCCTATTTGAGGAGTGGCTAGAGAGGCGCCACGGCGTCCTCACCTTCCGCCTGACGCAGGTCCTCACCGGACATGGTTGTTTCGGGAGGTTCCTGTTCAGGATAAAGCGGGAGGAAACGCCCGGGTGTCACCACTGTGTGGATTGCCCGGAGGACACGGTGGAGCATACGGTGGAGGTCTGCCCGGCTTGGGCGGAGCACCGCCGTGTCCTCACGGAGGCGATCGGCGGCGGCGATCTCTCGCGTCCGGCCCTGGTTCAGGCCATGCTTCGGAGCGAGAGTGCATGGGGGGCCGTCACTTCCTTCTGCGAAGCAATAATGCTCGCGAAGGAGGAGGCGGAACGCGTGAGGGAGAGGCAAAATTCGCGCCCTCACGCCCCTTGTTGCCGCGGGATATGCCCCGGGCGTCGAGAGTCACAGGCTGATTCCCGGCCACCGTAGGCGCGGGCTTGCGAACGGTGAGCGATGGGTAGCTCGCCGTCCGATAAGGACCAGGCCCGGGTCGACGGTGACGGCGCGTTGTGTTCCACGCGCGCCTCAAAGAGATGTCAGCACCAACTGACGGGGTCCAATAGGGCCAATGCCTGCCAGGGTTGCGAGTTTGTCCGAAAGGGATATCGTGGCCCTGGCACACAGGCATCTGAAGGAACTCAGGTGGGTTTTAGTCAGTAAAAGTCTGATACGCCCTCCCGCTCCGCCCAGAGCAGGAGAAGTTATTTAACAATTTCCCACCGAAAAAAAAAAAGGTGGTAAAGAAATTTTATGGTGAACTAATACAATATTTTCCCCCGACATCTAAAAGGGTATAGGTACAAACAAAACCGCTGTATGAATATTCGGTGTCAATAACCACAGGAATGCAAAGATAAAAAATTAATGCTACGTACGAAATAATCGTTTATAAAGCATGCTATCTTATCCGTATCCATTCTAAATATTATAATATTAAGATACTCGTACATGTCCGGTAAAATACGTAACTTAAATTATTGTATAAGGGATTTTGTGTCTATTCGCTATAGTTGTTGAATGTGGTGAAACGAAATGCTTCGCAAAATATTAATATTATTTATATTAGTGTCTAACGTAGTCAGTGATTATTGTGTGAGGTACACGTTTGAGGAGAATTTCAATGAATTGTTTACAAATGAGAGGGGGCCTGGTTGTGGCGATATGCCACTTTGGACGATCGGCAAGTACAGTGATTTGGAGTTGACTGGTCAAAATGAACGCAGTACCTCATTTATTACGCCTCTTCCAGCATTAAGTTGTGTGTCATCATTCATTTTTTCTATGAACCTGGGTGGTAAGATAGAAGTGTCCATTTATATGGAAGCAGCGGAACCTTCTGACCAGATCTGGGTTATAGCCAACCAGTTAGACACACCTGACCGATTCTTAGGAGAAGCTTATAATAGGGCTTGGGAACCATTAAACTTCGTGAGTGGATGGCACACTCTGAAGATAACCTTGCCCTTACCCGAAACAGACATTGATGAAGGCTACGTGAGTATTAATTAACAATGTTTTAGTAGGAGTTAGTCATGCATGATAACTATTGGTCAACATGTGTGTATGACATTACCGTATTTCCTTCATGCATACGTCGCCAGATTTTATATAACATTATGATGGTATACAACAGATAAACTACTTGACTAGCGTTAATTGTGTATTAAAACATGTCAAAGTACTTAGTTTGTTGAGAATCGAATACTGATTCAATTTTGGATTTCTATAAGAGCTTCATTCGATTTAGGCTAAGAACTCACGGAGCGGTTTTCAGAATCGCGCGGGCGGCAGTCACCCGCCGCCTCGGCGGGTTGCGCCCGCGCGCTCTGCGATCGCTTGGCGGGCGACCGAAGTAGCCGGCGGGGCGGGGGTACAGAAATCCGATGCCATTTTGCACTAGTGACTTATGGCAGCGTGACGTGTCTACGCAACAGCTTGTTTCTGGTGTGTGTCCATGGCAGTCTGGACCTCAACTGATCGTTTAACCGCCCGTCTTGCGATCATCGCTCACCAAAATGCGGGCGATGATCTCAATCGCGACGGCTGCGTGACCGCTCAAATCACCGGTCTCGTGAGTTTAGAAATAAAACCGCAGCTCCACCACCGCGGCTGGAACGGGACAAAATCGCTCCGTCAGTTCTTAGCCTTAGACGGTTGCAGGCGGAGGGGTCTGTCAGACTCTTACTGCCTAAAAACCACCCCGGTGTTCCCTTCACACACTTGCACCGGGGGTCATGGGGTCATGTGCGACTTCCGCTATCCCCGGTTGGTGCCGGCCCGCATCCGCGGGCCAACTCAAGTCTAGGGAGGGGTCAAACAACTCACTTGTTTGAACCCCCCGGCACGTCGAAAATAGGCGCGTGTGGAACACTACGCGCCGCCACCTCGAGTCCTGTATGACGAGGGCGGCGGACGTCCCCGAGTCCACCGTCCCTGGACCCGTTTAGGAGAGCCAGAAGAGGCCCTTCACCGACGCCTGGTGCGCCTGCTGTGGGCCGGGTGAGTGGAAGAGATCTCCCGCTCCCTTTCCGAAGCCTCCTTCTACGAGTATTCGCAGGCCTAGGCCAACTACTGGACCTAAACTGTACAATACGGATATACCGTCGATACGAAAACAAGTGCGTCTATAAGACTATAGACTTCTTATAGGTTTTCCTGTAGAGAACTGTTCCCTGTATTTTTTTCAACATTTTAGGCTCAGCAGTTTCAGAGATAAGGGGGGCGGGGGGAATGGCAAATTTTCATCTATTTTCTTTCAATCAATCAACTCAGCCTAAAGCAGTCCACTGCTGGACATAGGCCTCTCCCAGGTTACGCCACAACACCCTGTCCTCCGCTTTCCGCATCCAGTCTGTCCCAGCCACCTTTTTAATCGATCCAGCTAGCTGGGGGGCGCCCTATACTACACTATTTTCTTTTATTACTTTAAAATCAATATTTTTAAATTATAAAAAAATATATTTGAAATCCTCTTAACAAGTCCTTTCATTTGATAATAATATGTCACACGCAGTATGCAAAACTTATTTTTTTAATTTTCTAATTTTTTTCTCAAAACTGAACCCCATATTCAAAATTCATTTATTAACGTTACACGTTCATGTTTGTGTCACAGAAATTCATATATGTACCAAATTTCAACTTAATCAGTCCAGTAGATTCGACATACGAGTGATCCTTTAAGGGTTCCGTTTTTTTCCTTTGAGGTACGGAACCGTAAAAAGAAGAAGTGGTATTCTTAACAAAGTTTTAAATTCGTTGTAGGAAAACAGGCTAACGATTGAGCAATAATGTGAAATTAAAAGCAATACCTACTAAACATTGCACTTTGGACATACTACCTACTTTTCAACTTGCACTTAGCCAGTACTTACATTATAAATATAGGATCAGGAGCGCGCACTCATGTTACATACCATAACAAAACGTAGCATCACACCTGTATTTTCCGAAGGGCTAAGCAGAGGCGTAGCCACCCACATTTCGATGATACCTAATCAGCTTTATTTATGCAAAGCAGATAGGCAAATAATCTACTTGAGAATGTGGATATCAGTGCAGTATGATGTTTTAAAAGATCGATTAATGTGTTAAGTCAGAGACTTTGATTGATCAGCAAATTTACTATCTAGGTACTTAAATCGACCGTGTATTCAAAAACTCTCATTCTTGGCCAGTCGTTTGAATTGGCTATAATGTGGCAAATTGACATTGTGTCTATCTGCTCAATAATCAACTTCCCGTACAGTACATTGTTACAAGGGATTGTAAATTGGGTAGATCACAGTGCGATCGTCGATAATGTTCTGCTATTAGCCCAGGATTATCAGAAAAAAATTGGCCAGACATGAAATTATTAACCTTCTGAATTTTGGTACATACATTCTATAAATGGTATTGAATTATTACCTAAACCTCACCGATCCTCTTCCGCTTACAACCTGAGATATACAGGTTGTGAGGGTGAATTTCGTTGTTAAGATGAATTCTGATCTAAATACGATTTCAAACTTTTTGAATTACTGAAACATCTATCTTTCAAGAACAAAAGTATCTATATGTGGTAATGAATCATCACCTAACACTCACCAAACCTCCTCCGGTTACAACCTGATATGCGCACATCAAAAAAGTAGAGACTGCTAAATAAAACACTGAATTATGAGTATGGCTATAAGAATACAGATACTTAGTGGGTATTTTTGAACATTCGATGATTTGATGACATTTTTGCATATACTTTAAATATTTTATAAATACCCTCGATATTATTAATAATATCGAGGGTATTTAAAGTAAGGGTATTTATTTAAAATATTTAAAGTATATGCAAAAATTTCAGACAAAAATAAAATAAAAAATAAAGTTTGGATCTTATGAACTTATAACAACAAAATATCAAGATAAAAATAAAAGTTGTGTCAATAATAACTAATACAACAAAACAATCAAAAAAGGAGATTATAGACTTAGAGAAAAAATAAAGTTTTGATCTTATGAGACGGTTATGAACTAATTACAACAAAATATCAAGATAAAAATAAACTTGTCAATAATAACTAATACAACAAAATAATCAAAAAAGGAGATTATTATAAACTTAAAGAAGAACTGATCTATTTGTGTGAAATGTAGGTTAGTGAATGCGTGTGTAGATGTGTTTGCATGGAATAAGAATGTGTATGTATCTGTGTAAATCTATTTATGATATGGATATTAATAGCTTTTCTGTGTTAATATAGTTCATTTCGATGAGATATTTATTTAAAGTTTTTTTTGCAAACAGAGAGAGTCTAATCGCGTAAATTGATGGACTTCGATAACTGGTTATATAAATGAGGCCCCAGATGGTCAAAAAACTTATCTGAAAAGGCCATCTTACGTTTAGGTATGGAGTACACCAGATCTTTTCTACGCTTCGTACTGAAATTAGGTATCGGTAACCTGCAGTGCTGAAGTAATATAGCATTGTTTATAAATATTTGTCTTACTGTGAGCAAACATAAATTGTTATATAATAGATGCGTTGGATATCTAAATTTCCTGAAGCTCTTCTTTTAATATTGCTCGCTGAGCTCTTTCGAGACTTAACATCGTGGTCTTTGATACACCTCCCCGGTCTTGATACAATATGATAATACTGATTGGCATAAAGAAAAATAAATAGTTCTAAGTAGTTTGAGGTAACAAATATTACGAAGATTTTTAAATACATGGATCATTTTCCTAGCCCGAGTTATTACGGTACCGATATGTTCCCTCCAGTTAAGGTTTTGGTCTAGTATCAAGCCCAGATATTTGATAGAGGATCCTTTTGAGAGACTATAGCAGGAACATGCTACAGCACTTTTGCAAGTATGTAACTTTATTTGCATGTTATTTGGTGGTTGCGTATTATTCCTAATGCTGAAGGTTAAATATTTTATTTTTGTGCATTCAATGTGAGAAGGTTGTGATCGAGCCAAGACGTAACTAAGGCAAATCCTTCATTAGCCAGGCTGAACACTTCAGTCCACGTACGCCCGTGAAATAAGAGTACCGTGTCGTCAGCAAAGGAGATTATTTGTCCTTGTTTCAGATCGAGACTACTCAAGTCATTAATATAAACGACGAATAATGTAGTGCTCAAAATACTGCCCTGTGGCACACCGAATTGGACATTTTCCTGTTGACTGGTGTAGCCATCAATACTAACACATTGAGTTCTGTTCAACATGTAGTTTTTTATAAAGTCCAATGCAATACCAAGGTGTTCATGCTTATCGAGGAGTATGGGAACAGAAACTGTGTCGAACGCCTTTGCCAGGTCCAGGAAAATTCCTAGGGTCTTATCTCCAAAGCATCGACGATAAATTATAAAAGCTTATGTACGGCAGGAGCAGTTGATTTTTTCTCTCTAAACCAAAACTGGTAATCTGAGAGAAGCTGATTGGATTTAAAGATTTTTTTTAATGTAGTGTTGTTATCCGTTCAATAACTTTAGAGAGGGATGGCAGTAATGAGATAGGTCTATAATTAGAGACAGTCTCTGTCCCCAGACTTGTGAATGGGAATAATGACCGACTGTTTCAGAGCGTTGGGAAAGACGCCTTTGGCGAAAATCAAATCACAGATCCTGGCAATAGGTATGGCGAGTGTCGACAGCTAGTTTGAGTAAAATGGAGGGAATTTCATCCCAACCACTGGAATTAGAAGATTTTAAATTCAATATGGTATTTTTAACTTCTCTTTCAATCGTAGGTAGTAGGACGAATGACTTCAGCGAGGAATATTTTGAGTTTGATATTCTAGCTAGTTCAATTTCATTCTTTTGTGTTCTTATTTGGATACTTTGAGCCAGTTGGCTACCCACGTTAGCAAAATAGTGATTTATGTAGTTTATGGACTCTTGTGGGTTCCTTTTAGTTAAAAGAAGGTCATCATAATTATTAGGGTTAGTATTTGTAGTGACATATTTCTTTGATAATGGACCATTGTTAATTTAAATTATTTTTATGGAGATTTATTTTTGCTCTAAAATATATTTTTTTTAAGTTCTTTAGTAGTTTGTTACATGTATTACGATATCTTTTATAAGTTTTTTGAAGTGTTACATTGGCTGGATCCTTACGAAGTTTTTGATGTAAACGATCTCTTTTTCTCATGCAACGACGTAGCCCGGGTGTTATCCATGGTTTAATATTAAGTTTTCTATTAGAAAGTTTGTAGGTATAAGTATATTTTGTAATGCAATCAGTTATTATTGATAGGAACTTATTTGTTATTTCATTCGGGTCATGCAACATGCAACATTTCACTCCAATTAATAAGTTTTAAATTCACCTATGAGTATAATATTTTTGTAGTGTTTAAATTTATGTATTGTTTCATCTAAAGCGGTTAGAAATTTCGATCAGAAGTGAAGAAGAAGAAGAAGTGATCAGAAGAAGAAAAAATATAAATACGAATTAAATGTACCTCAATGTAGATTGCAAATATTTAGGAGGAATGTATATGTTAATGCCATTCAGGCACTGACCTCGACTATACAAGTACGTTGGACTTCATACTATCGATGTAAAAATGAAAACATTTGATTTTCGCCATTTTGGCGCTGATAACAACGTGAGCGTCCATGGAACTAATTTTAGAAATGGAACACAGCCTGCGATAAAAAATACTTTTATGGACTTTATAGACCGTGAGAGTAATTTATCACGTAAGAGAAAAAAAAATCACTCCCCGTTATTTTTATTCATAATTGCTGCAAGGGCCCGGATGCTGGAGATCCCCAGCGGCCAGCGGCCCTACCGCTGACACCCTTGCCGAAAGGCTCAGTGTGTCCTTAAATGCGGAAGAGGCCCGGGTGTCCAGGCCTACCAAGTGCGCTGACATGCGCATTTTGGGCCTGGATGACTGCGTGACGGCGGAAGAAGTTGTGGCCGCCGTGGCTAGGACTGGAGGGTGTTGGTCCTGATAACACGGGGATGCAAACCGTTACGGTGAGCTGCCCCGTGTCGGGGGCCCAAAAGAAAGCCGGGGAGGGCCAAAGGCTGCGGGTGGCTAACCACGTGGGAGCATGTTGCACCTCGGAGGTGGACCGCAGCGATCACTGCTTCCGCTGTGGTCAGCCCGGTCACAAGGCTGGCTCTTGCAATGCCACGCCACACTGTTTTGCATGTGCGGCGGCTGTTAAGCCGGCCGATCACCGGGCTGGGGGCAAGGCCTGCGCTCCCCCCCCCAAACCCAGGGGCAGAGGCAAGCCCACCGCCACCGCCGTCACCGCCGCAGCCGCCACTATTGCCGCCGCCGTTGCCGCCACCACCGTCGTCGCTGCCGCCGCTAACACCGTGGCAGGGCCACAGGGGGCCCAGGAGAGGGCTGAAATGGAGTGCCAATAAATGGCCCCATTACGCCTCCTCCAGGCGAACATCAACCACTGCGCCGCCGCTCAGGATCTCTTGCTTCAGAGCATGGCGCAGTGGTCAATTAACATCGCCGTGGTAGCTGAGCCGTACTTTGTCCCGCCCAGGGACGACTGGGTGGTGGACCTGAGCGGCTCAGTGACCATTATTTCGTCGGCCGCCGCCGGTACCCCGTCCCTTGAGGCCGTCAAGAGGGGAGGGGGTTGCGTGGCAGCACGGTTCGGGGAGATTGTCGTGGTGGGAGTATACCTCTCCCCGAACCGAACTCTCGCCGAGTTCCACAACTCCCTTGGGGAGTTGAGAATCATCGTCGTCGGGTACCATCCCTTCCCAGTGATCGTCCTCGGGGACTTCAATGCCAAGAACGTGGCTTGGGGTTCCCGGTATACGGACACACGGGGCAGGATGGTGGAGGACTGGGCTCTGGAGACAGGCCTGGTCCTCCTAAACCGGGGTTCTGTCCCCACGTGTGTGCGGATGCGGGGTGAATCAGTGGTGGACATCTCGTTCGCCAGCCCCGCTCTGTTACCGCGTGTCATCGACTGGCGCGTCATGGAGGGGGTGGAGACCTATTCCGATCACCGGTACATCCGGTTTGACGTCTCCGCCCAGACCTCGGGCGCGTCGGTCCGACAGACCCCGAGTGGTCCGCGGTGGGCGCTGAAGCAGCTGGACCGGGAGCTCCTCCTGGAAGCCACGATCGTGCAGGCCTGGGTGTCATCACCGGACAGGCCTGACGAAGCGGAGTGGTTCCGGGAGGCCATGTCCGAAATATGTGACCAGCCCGGACGTGCCCGGCGCCAGGTGTGCTGGTGGTCGCGTGAGCTGACCGCTTTACGCGAGGCAACATATTTTCTTTCTTTCTTTTCTTTCTAGGCGTGCGTTGCTGCGCGCCACCGGTACTCCAGGCACCGCAGGCTCCGTGTCCGCCCTCCGGATACGGAAGCCATACTGGCGGAGCTATTCTAGGGGTACAGAGCAGCGAAGACTGCCCTCCGAGCAGAGATCCAGCGGGCCAGAGGACTGGCCATCTACCCCGATCACCACGGAGAGTGGAACCGGCGAGAGATGTCGTGCGGTGCCCACAGGGATCGGTCCTGGGGCCGCATCTGTGGGACATCGAGTACAACTGGGTGCTGCGTGCCGACCTCCCTAGCGGTGTCAGCGTAGTCTGCTACGCTGACGACACGCTGGTCCTGGCGCAGGGGAGGTCGCATCAGGCGGCGGCCGAACTGGCGGCACGCGGGGTTGCGACAATCGTCGATAGAATCCGGCAATTGGGACTCGAGGTGGCATTGCACAAGTCCGAGGCCATGTGTTTTTATGGTCGTCGGAACGCGCCTCTGCCGGGAGGGGTTCACATCGGCTTCGAGTCGATGATGAAGTACTTGGGACTCGTCCTCGACAGCCGGTGGAACTTCGTGGAGCATTTTCGACGTTTGGCTTCCAGACTAGAGCGGGCCGGGGCTGCCTTGAAGCGGCTCCTGCCCAACCTAGGGGGTCCAAACGCCTCCTGCCGCAGGCTTTATGCGGGGATCGTGCGGTCCATGGACCTTTACGGGGCACCGGTGTGGGCACGATCCTTAAGGCTGCGACCAGCTCAGCGGCTGAACGCGTCCCAAAAGGTCATGGCCATCAGGCTGGTACGGGGTTACCGCATGGTCTCCCGTGAGGCGGCGAGCCTCCTTGCCGGACTGCCGCCATGGGATCTGGAGACAAAAGTCCTCGCGCACATCTGGGAGTGGCGCGAGGAGGCGAAACGCCGGGGCGAAACTCCGCTGCCACGAGAAATCACGGCACAGCGGACAGAGCTCCGGCGGGATCTCATGGCGACATGGAGAGTGCGATTGTCGCAACCCAGCGCTGGGCACGCCACAATTGTGGCGATAAGTCCCTCTTTGAGGAGTGGCTAGAGAGGCGCCACGGCGTCCTCACCTTCCGCCTGACGCAGGTCCTCACCGGACACGGTTGTTTCAGGACGTTCCTGTTCAGGATAAAGCGGGAGGAAACGCCCGGGTGTCACCACTGTGTGGATCGCCCGGAGGACACGGTGGAGCATACGGTAGAGGTCTGCCCAGCTTGAGCGGAGCACCGCCGTGTCCTCACGGAGGCGATCGGCGGCGGCGATCTCTCGCGTCCAGTCCTGGTTCAGGCCATGGTTCGGAGCAAGAGTGCATGGGAGGCCGTCACCTCCTTCTGCGAAGCAGTAATGCTAGCGAAGAAGGAGGCGGAACGCGTGAGGGTGATACAAGGTTCGCGCCCTCGCACCCTTAGTCGCCGCAGGAGACGCCCCGGGCGTCGGGAGTCGCAAGCCGATTTCCGGCCACCGTAGGCGCGGGCCTGCGGACGGTGAGCGATGGGTAGCTCGGCATCCGATAAGGACCAGGCCCGGGTCGACGGTGCGTTGTGTTCCACGCGCGCCTCAAAGAGATGTCAGCACAAACTGACGGGGTCCGTTAGGACCAATGCCTGCCAGGGTTGCGAGTTTGTCCGAAAGGGATATCGCGGCCCTGGCACACAGGCAACGGAAGGAACACGGGTAGGTTTTAGTCAGTAAAAGTCTGACACGCCCTCCCGCTCCGCCCATAGCGGGAGAGTTTTTTGATAATTTCCCACCCAAAAAAAAAGTATTTTTAAAAGGTATTTGAGCAAGTATCTCCTCACTCAACAACACTAGTTTTACGAGCTGAGCTGGAGTCTCAATAGTTCGCAATGTGAACCAAAAACGAATGAGCTATTAAATTGTAATTTGGCTCTAACCTATTAAATTAAATGGCAGTTGTAGCTTCGTGAGCAACTGAAGGAAAAAAAACACAATAAAATTAAGATAAGATAAGATAAGATAAGCTGTATTGGTTCTCACAGTATAAAACCTTAAGACTAGAATGCTACAGATTAACAGTGATCGTGATTTTATAGTCACAGTACGTATCGCAACTGGCATCTTAGCTAGATTACAGAGTAACCTGTGTTAAAGATACCAGTCCCATTCCCCTATAAAAACTTAAAATTTCACATCAGATTCCAAGCATTTATACTTTCTAGAATTACTTAACAATGTGAGAAAAACAAAAGTAAAATAAAAACAAAAATAATTAAAAACGGCATGTATTTAACGCGGCGGCAAATTAATCTGAATTTGGGATTAAAAATAATTAAAGCAGGTAGCAAAAATAATAGGTTGGCAGCTACAGCGAAGTATTATTTTAAGTAGAAAGTAGCAGCTCAATAATCAGTTTTTAGCTTTATTTTAATTTAAACTGGCATCGAATTTTTGTTTTGGTAACTGAATTTACCAACAATAGAGGGGATCTGGCGCTCGGCGGCCGCTACCGCGGCACGCTCGCTTCGCTCGCTCGCCTTCGCTTGTTAATGGTTACTGTTCTAACTTAACCTAACCCAAATGATTCAATAACAGTAGATGACTTTGCAGCGATTAAGAAATAATATTTAATCGCTGCCAAGTTATTATTTTAGTAGCAAATAGTTAGTCGCCCTTTAAGTTATTAGTCGCCAAGTTATTATTTTAGTAGCAAATAGTTAGTCGCCCTTTAAGTTATTAGTCGCCTGGAAAATTATTATCCATTAAAAACTAATGGAAATTTTTCTTTTATGCGTGCGCGAGTGTTAAAGGAGGTGGGTGTAAGTGTGGGTGTAATTGCGTTTAGATATGTGTGTGTGTGTGTGTGTGTGTATGTGTGTGTGTGTGTGTGTGTGTGTGTGTTCGTGTGTGTGGGTGTGTGGTAGATGTATATTTTAGTATAATTTCAGTATAATTATTTATACTACACCATTGTACATAAGAGGTTTTCCGTCTCTTGGTAGGTTAGCCCTTGAAGCCATTTTGTAATTCGATTTTTACAATCGCGGCTGGATAGTTGGTAAATATTTTATTCAATTTGTTGTACAATGTAGGTGCAGGAAAATAATTGAACCTACTCGAATGGGTAAGGTTACTTTTCCTACTTACACAAACTATATCTTTTCGCCTTTTGGAGATCTCTTTGTATGGTGTCGCAGAATGCTGAATTAGGACAGTTCTTGCTATGAAGAGTTGTCTCACGGTCAACACTTGACAACTTTTATAAAGTTCGGCAGTTGGGAACATATAATTTTTAAAGTTGCTTACTTTTAAGATAGCTCTCTGAGCTCTTTCTAATTTTAACAACCTTGTTTTTGGCGCACCTCCCCAGGTCGATATGCAATAACTCAGTAACGATTGGCAAAGCGCAAAATAGACCTGTTTTAGCAATCGTGTATCAGCTACGTGACGAAGAGTTTTAAAAGCATAAATAAGTTTCCTAACTCTATTCTGCAATAACTCAATGTGAAGTGAGAAAGAGAGACCATTGTCTAGGGTTACGCCAAGATATTTGGTATTGGTCACTTGAGCTAATTTGGGACAGCTACAGAACTGGTTGTCGGGAATAGAGCACGAATGAGCGACACTGTATAGGGAGGGTGGAGGTTGGGTGGTTTAACGGAGTGAGAAAGTCATGTAGTTGGTTTTGTCCGTATTGAGTGTCAGTGAGTTTCTAGCCAACCACTCCCTAATTATGTTAAAACCATATTGAGCTTTGTTAAAGACTTCTGACCATGTGTCACCAATGAATGAAAGTGCAGTGTCGTCTGCGAACGCTGTTATCTTGGTGTCATTTAACTTAATCTGGCAAAGATCGTTTAGGTATACGAGGAAAAGAGTCGGCCCGATCACACTCCCCTGCGGAACTCCGTATGTTATTGGCAGCTCATCACTCACAAAGTTATTAATTTTTACACATTGGGTTCGGTTATATAGATAGTCCCTTAGAATAGAATCACCTCTCACGCCAATTTTCTCCAGTTTATGAAGCAGGAGGGGAGTAGAGACTGTGTCAAACGCCTTAGCCAGATCTAGGAAGATAGTGAGGACCTTTTTCTTTTCGTCTAGGTTTTTGACAATGTGGTTAGTAAGATTCAGGACTGCATTAGAGGTGGATCTATTTCGTCTAAAGCCATACTAAGCGGGTGACAAAAGTTCTTGTCTTCCAGGAATGTTATCAGTCGTTTATTAATTATTCGCTCAAGGATCTTGGATAGTATAGTCAGTGCGGCGATCGGACGGTAATTGGCGACACAGTCTTTACCCCCACTCTTGTAAATGGGATGAATAAGTGACTTTTTAAAACACGAGGGGAAGTATTTGATTCGAGGCAGAGGTTAAAGACATGAGTTAGGACGGGGATGAGGACGTTTTTATATCGCTTGAGTAGCGCTGTAGGTATGTTATCCCATCCTACAGCACAGTCAGATCTTAAGGATAATAGGGTTGATTCAACCTCGTTGCAGTCGGTTGGTAAAATAACAAAAGAGCCACAGGAGGAACTGTCGGGGACATGTACCTGGAATTTTGAATGGGGGTTTGGAGATTTTATTTTGGTTGCTAGATTTTTGCCAATGTTCGCGAAGTATTCGTTTACTTGATTGACAGAATGTTCAGGGGATGTAGAGGTGTGTAGTAAATCAGTAGGAGCAGTTTTAGATTTAACTCAGTTAGTTACGCGTTTTATTACCTGCCAGATTCGCTTATTATCTGTGCCAGCGTCTGCTAGCTCTCTCCGATCATAGTCTCTCTTAACTTTTTTTAGTATTTTGTGACAAAAATTTCTGTATCTTATATAGGTTAATTTACAATATCTCGTAATACTTTTGTAATTAATACTGCTGGATAATTTCGCTTGATTGGAGGTTTATCATTATTATTTTAATAAGCTTGGCGGAATAATGACTCTACCAATAAACAAATATGTATCACACTTGTAGAAGGTACAGTTAAACCTCCTCTTGTTTTCTGAATTATGAGTCCTATACCACTTCTACGATTAAAAACTACGTCTTGTGATACAGATTCGCAAGCTGCTAAGCTATCCTCACATTTAATATCTTTACGAATAGTTCGAATCACAAATCCAGCGATGTAACCCACACACAGTTTCGATGTCTCATTTATGTTAGAATCCGGTACTGAAATGTTTACTACAAAGATGATCATTACACTTAGGACTCCAATTTTCCATTTTCATGTTTTCAGCCATACGAATTTTACAAAATGCGCATACTCTCATGATAAAAATGTTCTAATTAACACCTAGTAAATACAAAATTCACAAAACAAATCTTATTTCACGTTTTATACCTAAAATATCAGAGACGTACCAAAACAACACGACAGCCATAAGCAACAATGTGTTAATTTTGGTTCCTGAGACGGTCGAGCGGGGGCGCTTTGAATCGGCACAAAGATCAACTGTCTTTTCTCATAGTATATTTAGTCCAGCGTACTTGTATAATAGAGGTCAGTGCATTCAGGTGTATAACAAGTTACCTAACTCATTTAAGGAATTTTCTCCAATAATTTTATTATTCAAAAATACAATTATGTACTTATCGCATCTAAAAAACCGCATTCATTCCTGTAAGTACATTGAAAATGCTTTAATTTGGCGTGCGATTTACACTTCTAAATATTAAGAATAAAAAGGGATAGAAACAAACTTATAAATGTAATTTCTGCTGTACTATCCAAGGATTTTGAAAATATATGAATAATTTGAAAAGTACATTGGAAGGAGTATCTCCAACGAAAATTTCAAGTCTCTAAGCAATAGAATAACGAAGGGCCCTGCTGGATGGAAACCGAAATTAAATGCCATTTCTGTCTTAGTGGTGGAGGTATATTGAATATTTTCGTTCGATTAGATCAATAAGCTAACAGTCTACACCGGTTTCCTAGCTGTGGCTCAGGTGGGCTAGCTAGATAGAAACACATTAAGAAATAACATGTCTAAATGTCGCAATAAGGTAAAACGAAAACAAACGACTCTTACCGATTTTGCCCGATTTGATAATTATCTGACGAAATTAAGTTATGTTACTCATCCACTGGCTGGAGTTCATAATTTTCAACGCCAAATATGTGCTTTTCATTGTTCTGAGCAAATATGAGTCTCTTTCCTGCGATACGTCAGATAAAATTGTGTATTGACTGTTGCTTTTTGTACAGAATGCCTAGTAGCCTTTGCAAACTTTTAAACACATAAGTTAACCCTGCTTTTTTTTTTTGGGTGGGAAATTATCAAATAACTTCTCCCGCTCTGGGTGGAGCGGGAGGGAATGTCAGACTTTTACTGACTAGAACCCACCTTTCCTTCAGATGCCTGTGTGCCAGGGCCACGATATCCCTTTCGGACAGGCTCGTAACCCTGGCAGGCAGTGGCCTTTTCGGACCCCATCAATTGGTGCTGACGTCACTTTGAGGCGCGCGTGGAACACAACGCGCCGTCGACCCGAGCTTGGTCCTTATCGGACACCGTCCGCAAGCCCGCGCCTACGGTGGCCGGGAATCGGCTTGCGATTCCCGACGCCCGGGGCGTCTCCTGCGGCGACTAGGGGCGCGAGGGCGTGGATTTTGCCTTTTCCTCACGCGTTCCGCCTCCTCCTTCGCGAGCTTTATTGCTTCGCAGAAGGAGGTGGAGGATGGCCTTCAATGCACTCTCGCTCCGAACCATGGCCTGAAACAAGGCCGGACGCGAGAGATCGCTGCAACTGATCGCCTCGGCGAGGACACGGCGGTGCCACACCCAAGCCGGGCAGACCTCCTATGCTCCACCGTGTCCTCCGGGCGATCCATACAGTGGTAACACCCGGGCATTTGCTCCCGCTTTATCCTGAACAGGAACCTCCCGAAACAACCGTGTCCGGTGAGGACCTGCGTCAGACGGAAGGTGAGGACGCCGTGGCGCCTCTCTAGCCACTCCTCAAAGAGAAGACTTATCGCCACAATTGTGGCGTGCCCAGTATATAATTACCCTACAGTGCTGTATACAATAATTATGAAAAACTATATCATATTATTCTCACTGAATTTCCTATTATGTTATTGTGTATGTTTTAGTAGTATGTACGAGTACGAGTATAACGTTTAGATAATGAATGTTAAGGGGAATACTAAAATAATTCGTTGTTGTCTGTATTTAAATGAAGTGTGCCTAAAATAGGCATACATTTTGGATTGCAGGCAGCACGGCGTTGAAAAATGCTAGCCGTAGCGGGAGGTTATCGAACGCCGTATATCGTGCGTTTACCCCTAGTTAGAGCGGACTTGTCACTCTCTGCCGGTCGGTCGCCTCATCTGTATCCATTATATCCATGAACCCCGGTTTAGGTCACACAACCACCAACAACCTTACTTTCTTTGTTTCAGATATCCATCATGGGCATGGCGTCTCAAAATTCCATTGTTTTAGTCGATTCATTCCGTTACATACCACCTGATATGCAAGAAAGCGCTTGCCGACTCTACGAAGATGAACCGGAAACACCAGTGCCACCCACACTAGAGCCGACAACGCCTGAGCCAACCACGCCAGAGGTGACAACGCCTGAGCCAACCACGCCAGAAGAGACCACTTCTGAGACAACTACGTCAGAGGTGACAACACTTGAACCAACCACACCAGAAGAGGCAACTCCTGACACAATCACGCCAGATGAGTCAGTGCCAGTCCCAACCACGCCAGAGGTGACACCGCCTGAAACAACCATGCCAGAGGTGACAACACCAGAGCCAACTACGCCAGAAGTGACACCACCTGAGACAACTACGCCAGAGGTGACAACACCTGAGGCAACCACGCCAGAGGTGACAACGCCTGAGCCAACCACGCCAGAGATGACACCGCCTGAAACAACCACGCCAGAAGTGACAACACCGGAGCCAACCACGCCCGAGGTGACACCGCCTGAGACAACCACGCCAGAGGTGACAACACCTGAGGCAACCACGCCAGAGGTGACAACGCCTGCGCCAACCACGCCAGAGGTGACACCGCCTGAGCCAACCACGCCAGAAGACACATTGCCTGACCCAACCACGCCACAGGTGACCCCACCTGAGCCAACCACGCCAGAAGAGACAACTCCTGACACAACCACGCCAGAAGTTACAATGCCTGAGGCAACCACGCCAGAGGTGACAATGCCTGAGACAACCACGCCAGAGGTGACAACGCCTGAGCCAACCACGCCAGAGGTGACAATGCCTGAGCCAACCACGCCAGAAGAGACAACTCCTGACACAACAACGCCAGAAGTGACAACGCCTGAGGCAACCACGCCAGAGGTGACAATGCCTGAGACAACCACGCCAGAGGTGACAACGCCTGAGGCAACCACGCCAGAGGTGACAATGCCTGAGGTAACCACGCCAGAAGTGACAACGCCTGAGGCAACCACGCCAGAGGTGACAACGCCTGAGCCAACCACGCCAGAGGTGACACCGCCTGAAACAACCATGCCAGACGTGACAACACCAGAGCCAACCACGCCAGAGGTGACACCGCCTGAGACAACCACGCCAGAGGTGACAACACCTGAGGCAACCACGCCAGAGGTGACAATGCCTGAGCCAACCACGCCAGAGGTGACAACGCCTGAGCTAACTACGCCAGAGGTGACAACGCCTGAGCCAACCACGCCAGAGGTGACACCGCCTGATACAACCACGCCAGTAGACACAACGCCTGACCCAACCACGCCACAGGTGACCCTACCTGAGCCAACCACGCCAGAAGAGACCACTCCCGACACAACCACGCCAGAAGTGACAACGCCTGAGGCAACCACGCCAGATGTGACAATGCCTGAGACAACCACGCCAGAGGTGACAACACCTGAGTCAACCACGCCAGAGGTGACAATGCCTGAGCCAACCATGCCAGAAGAGACAACTCCTGACACAACCACACCAGAAGTGACAACGCCTGAAGCAACCACGCCAGAGGTGACAATGCCTGAGACAACCACGCCAGAGGTGACAACGCCTGAGGCAACCACGCCAGAGGTGACAATGCCTGAGACAACCACGCCAGAGGTGACAACGCCTGAGGCAACCACGCCAGAGGTGACAATGCCTGAAACAACCACGCCAGAGGTGACAATGCCTGAAACAACCACGCCAGAGGTGACGACGCCTGAGCCAACCACGCTAGAGGTGACCACGCCTGAACCAACTACGCCAGAGGTGACACCGCCTGAAACAACCACGCCAGAGGTGACACCGCCTGAGACATCCACGCCAGAAGTGACAACACCTGACGCAACCACGCCAGAGGTGACAATGCCTGAGCCAACCACGCCAGAGGTGACAACGCCTGAGCCAACCACGCCAGAAGTGACACCGCCTGAAACAACCACGCCAGAAGAGACAACTCCTGACACAACCACGCCAGAAGTGACAACGCCTGAGGCAACCACGCCAGAGGTGACAATGCCTGAGACAACCACGCCAGAGGTGACAACGCCTGAGCCAACCACGCCAGAGGTGACAATGCCTGAGCCAACCACGCCAGAAGAGACAACTCCTGACACAACCACGCCAGAAGTGACAACGCCTGAGGCAACCACGCCAGAGGTGACAATGCCTGAGCCAACCACGCCAGAGGTGATAACGCCTGAGCCAACCACGCCAGAGGTGACACCGCCTGAAACAACCACGCCAGAAGTGACAACACCAGAGCCAACCACGCCAGAGGTGACAACACTTGAGCCAACCACGCTAGAAGAGGCAAATACTGAGACAACCACGCCAGAGGTGACAACGCCTGAGCCAACCACGCCAGAGGTGACAATGCCTGAGCCAACCACGCCAGAAGAGACAACTCCTGACACAACCACGCCAGAAGTGACAACGCCTGAGGCAACCACGCCAGTGGTGACAATGCCTGAGCCAACCACGCCAGAGGTGACAACGCCTGAGCCAACTACGCCAGAGGTGACAACGCGTGAGCCAACCACGCCAGAGGTGACAACGCCTGAGCCAACCACGCCAGAGGTGACACCGCCTGAAACAACCATGCCAGAGGTGACAACACCAGAGCCAACCACGCCAGAGGTGACACCGCCTGAGACAACCACGCCAGAGGTGACAACACCTGAGGCAACCACGCCAGAGGTGACAACGCCTGAGCCAACCACGCCAGAGGTGACAACGCCTGAGCCAACCACGCCAGAGGTGACAATGCCTGAGCCAACCACGCCAGAGGTGACACCGCCTGAAACAACCACGCCAGGAGTGACATCACCAGAGCCAACCACGCCAGAGGTGACAACACTTGAGCCAACCACGCCAGAAGAAGCAAATCCTGACACAACTACGCCAGATGAGTCAGCGCCTGACCCAATTACGCCAGAAGAGACAACGCCAGACCCAACCACGCCAGGGGTGACACCGCCTGACCCAACCACGCCAGAGCCAACTACCTTAGTGCCTGTTAGCGATGACAATACCAAAGGTTTTTGGACACCACTTACCATTACAATGGTGGTTCTTCTATCGCTTTTATTATTAGCTTTAATTTGTCTGCTATTTTACGAGCTTGGGCGGAGAAAAGCTAAAGCTAAAGCCGCTGCAGAAGCTATTGGTAATATTGATTTAGAAAACCTTCCAAGCGGTTTCAGATTGCCAAGAGTAAGAAATGTATACTCTTACTTCAACCCTTTGTCAAGAAGTCGTACTAATATACCTTAATAACAAGCAATGTATGTATTCCAAACAAATATTTCTTATAACTAAACCCTGCAAAATCAACTGTTTCTGAAAAAATTAGACTTTCATTTAATTTAGTACCAAAGAATCCATATTTATATTCATTTTAATCATCATTCATAAAATATAAAAGCATTGTTACTAATATATTTTCTTGCTTACTATATAGATAGACGTGCGTTCATCTGAAGATAATGAACTACACTGATCAAAAAAAGGCACCTATTTTGAAGGTTGTCATCCCATTGCTTTTGAATAACCAAAGATAAAATAAAATACGTCCGGTTAGACTGGAACCCGATCCCAACATATAATAGTTGGGAAAAACCCTAGGCCGCTGGATGATAATCTTCCAGTCCGCTAAAACACAAATATTTTAAAATAAAATTGAATCCTCAAATGATGTCACGGTATGTTAATTAAAAGTTTATTTTTCTTAAAGTAGAACTGCCCCCAAAACAATACCTTAAAAAAAATGGTCTTAGAATAGCGCATAGAAAAACCTTAAATTATATTATATTTTCAAGGTTCCAACCTTAAAAGAAGAAACGGAACCTTTTAAAAATATACCGACCGACTATACTCACCGACTTCTTGACAATTCAAAAGTGCCTGTAAATGGTTTAATTTAAATAAATGCTTTGAGTTTGAGTTATAACATAATTTAAGATTTTTCTCTACATGCATAAATGTATCGAAGAGCAGCACCTTAATTACTATCAAATACAATTTGAATGATTTTGATGGATATTACTAATCCATTCCTTCATTTTTGTCTGTTCAACAACGTAAATAAAGCCATAGGTACTGTAAGTTACGCAATTCCACCGCAGTTTTTAAACTAGTAAAAGAAAAGAAAGGAAGAAAGAAAATACGTTTATTCACGTTCGTTCGTTTCTTTTCGTATTTTTACGTTTGTTCTAGTGCTGCAACTGTTTTTTGATCAATGTATTTGCAGCGGATTAAGTAGAAGTATATGTTGTTTTTAATCATTGTATTATTAAGTTTTCATAAACAATAACAAATATAACGTTCCGGATACACGCTCCGTCTTACCTGCGCAGTATGGCTTCTGGGTACCTACAGGCAAGACAGAGCGTGTAGCCTGGGCTTATAATTAAGTCATCCTAGAAACTATAATCATTATCATTGTTAATATTAAGAGAGCGACATAATTCTGTACGTGAATTTGTGAAAGTGCACACAACACTGATTTCCAGTTACATGGTGCATTAGGTAACCTATGAGGTGATGAATTCTTGATTGAAGATTAGGAGTCTAGAACTTTTACGGTTATATCCATCGCTGATCTCATATGGCTAGACATTACAAAAGAGTTGAAAAGAGATGTTAACTTTTAAAAGCAAAGCAAGCTGACTTTTATAGGTAGAGTAATTAAATCGAACCTAGATAATATCATAAAGGTGTTTTTTCCTGACTTCATGATTTTACATAGAAACAAAACCGCAGCAGTAAACAAGTAAAAAAAGTAAAGTAAACTTTTATTTGCAAAGTCAATAAAACAGCACTTTGAAGATATACACTTTATGTTACCTTCAAATTTATCGTTTATAATGTATACTATCTTAACTATAATTAGTTCTAACAATATAAATATAATTAAAGATACTCGTACTTTGTGTCTGTTAGTTATAACTATTAAATGTGTCGAAAAAAAATGATTCGCATAGTGCTTATATTTTTGAATTTGGTGACTCATGCTGTCGGTAATTATTGTGAGAGGTACACGTTTGAGCAATATTTCAATGAATGGTTGTTAATTGATTGGGAGGAGGCTTGTGTCTCCATGCCATTTCGGGTTGTTGGCAAGTATAGCAATTTGGACTTGACTGGGCACATGAACGGAGTACCTCATTTATTATGCCTCTACCAGAATTGAGTTGTGTGTCATCATTCACTTTTTTAATGAATATTGGTGGAACGATAGAAGTGAACATTTATATGGAAGCAACGGATCCATCTGACCAAATCATTGTAATGGTCAGCCTGTTAGATATCACTGGTGACAGAGTAACAGGAATGGAAGCGAACTCAGCCTCGGATCCAAGCTTTGTGAGAGGATGGTACATTCTGACGATAACCTTAACCGGCTCTGATACTTACGATGGATATGTAAGTATTCTTTGTGATGTTTAAATGTAGATGTTTTATAAGGTGTCCGTCAACACTATTTACTGACATGAAAGTCGCGCCTTTCTGGAAGTTTGTATCACATGCAACCACCGCACCTTTTAAATTAAATCCCGACCCAACATTAAGCAACGTGTAACAAAATAAAACAAAGGTCCTGAAAGTAGTTTGATCAGAATCAACCTCCCTAATGTATTAATTTTATTATATTACTAGCTGCGTTCCGTGGTTTCAACCCCAAATACGTCTCAATCCCGTTGGAATATCGGAATAAAAAGTATCCTATGTCCGAACCCAGGTCATGGTCTACCCATGTGCCAAATTTCATCCAAATCCGTTCAGCCGTTTTAGCGTGAAAGTGTAACAAACAAACAAACTCACTTTCGCATTTATAATATTAAAGTCAGGAAGTTAAGATTTCCAGAAATATTAATAAACAATATGTACCTAAGACGGTTCGGCAAAAAAAAAAAAAAAGAATTCCTCCATTGCCTGCCATCTACTACTACTGCGGAGCGTGCGCGCTTGCTGGCTGTGGGTAAATGGGAGTCGGGTCTGTGGCTTCATGCACTACCGTCTTCGAACATAGGCACTTTTTTCGACAACACTACTTTCCGCATAGCTGCTTCCCGGCGACTAGGAGCTTCTTGTTGCTATCCTCATCGTTGTCACTGTGGCGAAGTTGTCAACAGCCTCAGACACCATGGCCTGTCTGGCAGGCGGAGTGCGGGTCGCTTAGTGAACATTAATGCCATCATCCAACGAGCTCTTGTCACCGTCGGCGTTCCAGCTGTATTAGAACCCAATGGCTTGGCACGTGACGATGGCAAGAGACCGGACGGCATGACTTTATTTACATGGAAGGTGGGTAGGCCTTTAGTGTGGGACGCAACGTGCATCGATACTCTTGCGCCATCCCATCTTCCTGACTCCGCGTGCTGTGCTTTCTGCTGCGTACCTTATCGGTAATTATATTTTCGTGCCGTTTGGTGATGAAAACCCTCGGGCCGTGGGGTCCGATAGATATGGGGTCCGACTTTGATATTGGATATGAAAATTATAATTTATGCTTTTGTTAAGAAATAAAGAATTACATATTTCATTTTTGTAAAATTATCCCCCAAGAGGGTAAAATAGGGCATGATTTTAAAATTCACATGTAAAACTTTGTGTAGTTTTTTTAAAGATTTTTTTTAGGAATGGAAATATAGCCATCGTCCATATCTTGCGGTAACATTTAGTCTTTATTTCATTAAAATAGGCGCACTCGGTCAAAGTAATTTCAATATAAAGTTATAAAATAACTTGGAAACATGTAGTAAACTGTGTACGAGAAAATTGTGACCGCCATAACTTTAATTTCCGATTCGATCGAAAAATAAATAATTGTAGCACGTAAATGGACTATGCCTAGACGTGTAGAAAAAGCACTTCTCCCGCCATGTTTACCGCGCACGTGGGAGTCGCAAGCAGTTGTACCTGTACGTACTCGCATCCAAAAGGACGTAAATTACTGCGTGATCAAGCTGCGAAGAATTTGTATCTTTTACAAGAAGTAAAAGACATACATGTCGAAGTAGATAACAAAGTAAAAATGTCGATAACCGACCAGACCACGGTAAATTAAGTAGGTGTTCCGCCGAAGAAAAAAGCAACATACAACTATAAAACAAAAACCACTGTTATCGTTATGGCCAGGAACTATCGATGAAAAAGGATCCTAATATGTTTTAAAGACACTATTAGGAAACGGTTAGTTGAAGCCGACTTCAAATATAGTATCATCATCAATAAACCGTTCCTTACCGAGAAACTTAAAAAAAACACTTTAAAATATCATCATGGTCGGGAACTGGCGACGTGAGGGCCAATCTAAGAACCTCAATGAGGTTCTTAGATTGGCCCTCACAGTCGCCTAATGCTAACCTGATTAAAATTATTTGGGCGTTGAAGAAGCCTAAGATGTGTGTAAAAAAAAACACATTCCCGCCAAACTTAAACGTAACATACAGCGTATTACGGAAAGGTTATATCCTACCTATACAAACGGGGTAAAAAGTGCATCTGGTTCAGAATCTCTGTACAAAATTTCAGCTCATAAAAAATTACTTTGAAAATGTTTGATATTTTAAATCATAATAAATGTGTGTCACCGCACTACGAGGGTCATTGTCCATTATCTGTGTTAGTGCGCCTATTACATACTACACACACACACCTACAACAGCTCTGCGACACGAAGCCGCACCGACACGCGGCGGCGCGGGCGGCACGATTGGCGGTGGGATCAAAAGAATGGATTAAAACGTGTACCGATCAGCTGACTTGGTCTAGTTGTGTGTAGAATTAAATTGGAAACATTTGATTTTTATTAGTAAGTATATTTATGATAAATGTTTCTTAGCTTTATAATTGTCTAGGTATTATTAAAACAAATTGCCATGTAGTTTGTTATCACCAATAGAATCCGTGCCTTTGTTATGTATATACCCTTTCCGTAACACGCTGTATATAGATACTATAATTATCCATACTAATACAAACAAAGAAGTAAAATTTGTGAGTTCATATGTAGAGGATAATCTTCGGAACTCCTGATCTTATTCCAAAAATTCATTCACTAATGGGTAGCTTCAGTATTGGCTATTGTCATATTATGATTTATTAAACAAGAAATTTCACGCGAACGAAGTCGCCAGCAGAAACTAGTTCAATTATAAAAAAAACCTGTCTGTTCAACTACGTGTTTCGCTCTGCGTTAAATCTCACTTCCTTTGTTTCAGATATCCATCATGGGGATGGCGGCTCCAGAATCTATTGTATTGGTCGATTCATTCCGTTACATACCACCTGGTATGGATGAAGGTGAATGTCAATAGTACCAAGAAATTATTACCCCAGATCCAACAACCGTTGCTACTCCTGATCCAATCACTAACCCTATGCCAGATCCAATCTTTACCCCTATCTCAGATCCAATCACTACCCCTACCCCAGACCCACTCACTACCCCTACCGCTGATCCAAGCACTACCCCTATCCCAGATCCAATCACTACCCCTAGCCCAGATCCAATGACTACCCCTACCCCTGATCCAATTACTATACCTACTCCTGATCCAATCACTACCCCTACCCCAGATCCAACCACCACCCTAGAAGCAATCACTACCCAAGAGACAACCACTACCGCGACTGTGACAACAATGAGCATGGATACTGAAACTGATTCAGATGACACAGGTGCGCCTACACCGTATCCATGTCCAACACCACCTATGGACAATGAATATACCAATAGTTTATGGACCCCACTTACCATCACAATGTTGGTTCTTCTATACCTCAAAGTTTTAGCTCTAGTATGTCTACTATTTTACGAGACTGGACGAAGAAGGGCTAAAGCTGCGGCAGCTTCCGATTAGTCGATTTTGAAAGTCTTCCAAGCTCTTTTAGGGTACTGAGAATAAAAACTTATACCCCGATGCCAGCACTAACCCATACGCAAGAAGAAATAGTTTTTAACCGAAGCCTGCGCGATCAACTGTTTATACCCTTTTATTTATTTAGCAACAAAGAATCTGCCTTACAAATTATCGCATCTTTATAAATTGTTAGATGTTTTTTTTTACGTATTCACTAACATAGGCATAATGAAGACACTACTGTAGGCATTTTAAATTCAATCAAAAAATGCCTTCTTCACAAACAGAGAAGGCACAAGCATTAAGCAACACGCTTCAAGTCCAGGTTTCCACACGACGCTTCACCGATGTCTGTGTTGTCTAAGATAAACTTAGAAAGCACATATAAATTGAATTTGTTTAGTTTTTTTTTTACGTACTTTTAACTAACTTATTATAATATAACTTATTTATTTTTAGACAACAGATATATAATTAAATTAGTATTTCTAAAAATTTGTTATCCATTATTAATCTTAAGGTAGGTAGCAACATTGTGTGAACTTGAAAACAAGGTATTATCTCGATTTCAAGTTGCCTACATAGTAATTGCGTAACACACAATGTCAATGCCTTTCATTCTGGAAGTTCAACAACATTCATTGTGTTATTAACTTTGTTTAGCAGATGAATTGTTCAAACATGAAGTGATCGATTAGCAATTTCCTTCTAAACCTGACGGATTGGGTTGAAAGTGTGTTACGCAATTAGGGTACTGAATTGCTATTCACAAACATTTGATACGCTTAAGTGGCGAATCGAACATTGATCCATTGTTATCGAAGGAGTCCTCTATACGCTGTTCACAAATCCGAAACCCGTAATTATTTACAGTTTAAACCAAACAGACAACCGCTTTTCTTCCTACAGCTTTTTGCAGTTGGGGACTAGGCAAATCGGGTAACCGAAAATATGTCATTCTCGAGTCGAAAGCCTGTTGAATGGTTGTGAATAGCTATATGCTGGTAGCTGCAGTCGCGTTCATAATAGTGCAGCCCTAGGTCAACAATATCACTCATGCGCAAGCTAAAGTACCTAGTCCAGAAAGGAGGAATGCACTTATGGCCGCTACCGTACCTACCCCCTAGGAATGGTTCAGAACCGCTAAACGCCCCTAAGCGTCATAACAATAATACTTTCTATTGTGTCTCATTCAGTGTCTTTGAGCTGACAGCTATGCGGAGGCTATAATAAAATGTGTGTTAATTTCATTGCTGATCTCAAATTAATGCCTATGGTGATAGAGGTGTAGAGAAATGAGATGTTAATTATACAACAGAAAGCAAGTGTTTTTGTCCATGAACAAAATATTAAAGGGACAGTAAAATCCCAAAATATTGTAAGAAGTAGGTAGTGTTTTAATTAAGTCACAACTTAATTATATTATAGGTACTCAAAGTTCTGCCCTAAAATTGAGCGGAATTGTCACTATTTAAAATAATATGCAAGTAACTATTATTGTAGATGTAAGTACCTACCCACTATGTCACTCATGTTATAAATATTATTATTGAATTATATTAAACCATTATGTACTCGAATACTATCTTTTTGTAAATATTAATAGATACTTTATTTGTAAATATAAGCAAATTATGTTTTATATTTAGGACTTTTAATTTTTTTTCTTTTTCTTTAAATTTTTCTCATGAGTTCATCTAGTGAGAATGATATGAACATATGATAGCATCTATCTACCAGTTTTTATGTATAAACCAGCAGCATCATAATCTACCCGGCATGTTCCCAACTGAATTGGCGTCGGTTTCCAGTCGAACCGGATGCAGTAGAATACCAATAGGTAGGTATTTTATACTGAACGACTACCTACCTATCTGACCTCCACAATCCAGTTACGTGGTAACACCCCTTGGTTAGTCTGGTTGTCAGCATAAATCAGCATAATAATAATAATAAAATAAGAGTTAGTGACGAATTTTGGGTTGGTAATTGAGACACTTAAATCTATTTAACCAGGTAGGAAAAGTCCCTGTATTGATGTTTAAAGTAGACAAATAGAAAATGGAACGTATAGCTGGGCGTTTGCGGATTTTTTTTGTTACTGCACCAAGTGTTTCTTTAGGTACTTAATTATAAAAAAACCGGCCAAGTGCGAGTCGGACTCGCGCACGAAGGGTTCCGTACCATTATCTATAAAAACGACAAAAAAATCACGTTTGTTGTATGGGAGCCCCCCTTAAATATTTGTTTTATTTTAATTTAATTATTGATTTTTAAAGTGAATATATAACTAAATATTCTGTGAATATTTCATGTGTCTACCTGTTACCGTTATCAATATCGAGCAAAAAAAAACACGTTTGTTGTATGGGAGCCCCCTTAAATATTTATGTTATTCTGGTTTTAAGTATTTGTTGCTATAGCGGCAACAGAAATACATCATCTGTGAAAATTTCAACTGTGTAGCTGTCACGGATCATGAGATACAGCCTGGTGACAGACGGACAGACAGACAGACAGACAGACAGACGGCGGAGCCTTAGTTTTATTGGGGATTAGGTTGGGGTTCCCGTTTTACCCTTTGGGTACGGAACCCTAAAAATTACCAACAACGCGAGCGTGATCCCGCGTCCTAACCAAAAATTTGATTGGCGCGACGATCGTTTTGATTTGTTAGGGTACCCAGTAAAAATATAAATTTAGCCGAATTACAAAATCTTTGTTCTGGACGTCCTATTTTAGCTTTTAAAAAACTCTCTCGAATGGTAGCTAAACAAGTTATTTAGGTCATACAAATTTATCCTCTGCACCTTGAATTGTAACAGCCCTCTCCACAATTTCTATAGAGTCACAACCACACAAAAGGAAAATGATTATGTTAGGAAACTGAAGTTACTGCAACTGTTAGGTATTTAACTAACGGTAAAGGCTCGTACAGATTAGTGCGATATCGCGGGAGCGATGCGAAATTAGTAGCACAATTTCTTTGTCGGTGTCTGTCGCGCCCGCGATATCGCGCGAGTCTGTACGAGCCTTTAACGAAGACTCGCGCGATATCGCGGGCGCGACAAGGGTCGTGAATTTGGGATAACATTCCGGTTAAATTTCTCAAAGCTGCAAATTGTCATAATCTCGGACGGAGACTCTTGTTTCCGGTCCTGCCAATCCACAGTGAAAGAAAGAAAGAAAGAATAAATGCGTTTATTGGCATTACAGCAAAAAATTAACCTAAAAACTATAATAAACAGAAAACAATATTATTATAATGCCAAAAGGGGCTCAGCTCAGCATAATGTCAGATGACAACACAAGGTGTACCACCTGACGCTGATTTTCAGCTGCAACCCACAGTGCCTATTCCACCACTGTATCAAACTACTCCTGTGTACCTACTCTACGCGAAAATAATAACTTTTTTATAACACAACGTAATAAGATTTTGAATCACAAGTGGCTATGGCAGATGCCTACACTACAAACAACCAATAAAAAACCGCCCAAGTGCGTGCCGGACGCACAATGAAGGGTTCCGTAGTTGGGATGAATTTAGCCCAAAAACAAACTTAACATTGCAGGTGAAAAACATGTTCTCCCAGACATCGATATACGTCACGGTCAATTCTCCAACTGCAAATGTATGTCGGTAAATTTTATACCCACTTTACGTGGTACCCCACAATTATTTATTTTTCATGATTTTATTTAACCACTTTGTCAGCGTGATTAATATGTATACTATATGTATGCGAAATTACAGCTTTCTAGTACTAAAAGTATTTGAGCTAAGCCGCGGACAGACAGACAGACAGACGGACATGGCGAAACTATAAGGGTTCCTTGTTGACTAAGGAACCCTAAAAACGAGACAAAATTAGAAACTTCCGACACATTTTTTTTATACACCGACAGTATCACAAATCCTTGTCATTATACACAATCTAATTTGTTACGTGACTCGAAATACCTACTCGTTTCGTATATTTTTTTGACAAATACACAAAAAATATGAAGCACGTACAATCATGAGGACGATCTAATAAAAGTGTACCTAGGTACTCGCGAATTGGTTTTTACTTCTTAAAATGACAGATATTAAGAGAGATGCAGTCTCGACAATTGATAAAAATAGCAATTAAGTAGATATTATTACAGTAAAAAAGATTAACTAAATTAAAATGTTTGCGACTTCTGCATTCGGTTGAACTAAAAGCATATACATTTTATTGTATAGATTCAAGTTTTATATCTGAACAGACAGCTATGCTGCTGGGGAGTTTGTTGCGCCACTTCTTCTTTCCAGCTAAAGCACTAGGAAGTGGTGAAGGGTGGGCGTTTTTGGGGGACTGTCTTATGTAATTTTTGACGTTCGAAAAGTGCTGATTCTGAGCCTAGTTTGAATAAATAACTTTTGATTTTGAGCCGAACGTCAAAATAGTACGGACAAGGCTAGGCAGATAAAAACATGGGTTTTGGACTAAACAAGCAAGACATTCATAGTGCTTCAATCATGGCCTTTAATGAACTTTACCAAAACAAGAATGACCTCCGCTTTGACTCAGTTATTGGCCTCGGCATCGAACTTTTTGTTAAGTGCCTACAAAAAATATGCCTGTCTGTATATATCTTTTTCCTAGAGTTATTATGATGGTGACTATACTCACAGGGTGTTAGAAACATCGACGAGCAACCTGTTACCATGGATTCAGTATATGATTCTGGACAATCCTGAATTTGTCGTCACGGACACTCTTTTCAATTAAAATAATAAAAGTATTGGTAACATCATTCGTGTTGAAATTATACATGTGAGAACAATGCAGAAAGACGAGCGCGTTAAAAGCGTCCGTAATAAAAAGATACAAAAATAAAAAATAAGTTATAATAAGCCATGGCAGCTAAGAAATGACCAGTCCCTACTGCCGGCGCCCGTTCACGAACATGACGCATGGATCACCATTCAGCTCAACCATTTTCAAGGGAACTTAATGATCTAACACACATGGCACCATCAGCGAGACATTTAAGTGAGCATGACACAGTCTCAGCCGCCAGGGCACATTCAAGTCGAAAAACGTATTCAGTAAATGGTAGGTACATACTGCTCACACATGTGCTATGCAATTATACAATACTAAGAGATTGAATATTATAATGTATTTGTCTTTCTCTGTTCCTTTTTTTTTGTCTGTTTATATATCTATACTAATATTATAAAGAGGTAAAATTTGTTTGTTTATTTGTATGTAGGAGGTAATCTCCGGAAGTGATTATCCATTTCAAAAAAATATACTGCTTGAAAGCTACATTATTCCTGAGTGCTATATGCTATAAATTATATTTATATCAAGCATAATAAATATGCTTGGCTGTATTGGCATTTGGCAACTTATAATATGCTTGCCTGTATTGGCACTTGGCATTTAAAATAATATTAATAAACATTGCAGTATTTTAAGGATAAAAAGGCGACCATCATTTGAAGATCAAAACACTTTTTTGAGGATCAATTTAATATTCCCCATCTTCTTACTTATACATATACCTACTACTTTCTTCGGTAACAGTATATCTTTGCCACAATCCACAGGATTATTATCATTAGGAATCCAAGTTTTATTTCTATTTATTTATTTGTGTATATGTATAGTGCAAAAAAGTGCGTGGGTGAAGTTCACAGTCAGACCTTGATTCAATGATTCTTTTAGTATTTCCCTCGTTCACGTCCAGCCCTTGGTGGCCTTGCAGAAATATGTTTATAGTATGACAAACTTGAAATAGCATTAAATAGACAAACTGATAAAATTATAAGACAACTTAGGATAACTTTATGGGAAATTCGCAAGGTAAGGTCGCGGTTCCCACCCACATACCTATTCCTAAACTGGAAAAAAATATGTATTCTGCTTATATGCACATAACAGTGATTTATATTGTATAGCAACCATAACAAGGCCATTGACATCGACCTTGACGGTCATAGTAGAAGGAAACGCGATATTTTAATGCTGGTTTCCCTCGGGCGCATATTATGTTTCCTTACATAATGTATAGTGTATACATTATGTTAGGGATCAGAAGGAACTTAACGTGTTCTAAGTTCACATTATGAGGAACATGCTACGCTATACTGTAAACAACCATTAAGGCTCTTACAGATTCGCGCGATATCGCGGGCGCGACATGCAGCGACATAGAAATTGTGCTACTAGTGGCGCGTCACGTCCGCGATATCGCACCAGTCTGTACGAGCTCTTATGCAGCAGCACCCTAATTGCGTAACACAGTTTGAATAAAAACTGAATGATAATGAAGTATATTGCTAATCCTTTGCTTCATAATTATGTTCGAACAATTTGTCTGCTCAACAACGTAAATAACCCAATGAATGGTGTTGAACTGGCAAAATAATACCCATTGCTACTACTGATAGTGTGTTACCCCGCTGTTCAGAGACGGTCATACTTTTCATTGTGCACATTAACTTTTAACTACCATCTTAACCATCAGAGAGATTTGAACATCAGCTGCCCTATGATTAATTCCCTGCAAACAAGCGAATGCACATTCTATCCCCATTCTCCACTCTACCAAATTATTTTTGTGTAAACAGGGTAAGAGCATTCTTTTGTTCGTCTATCCATACTAAAATATCAAGAAAATAATGCTCTTGTTGGTCTCGTTGGATGTTCGTTTGATTTAAACTTATATTTAGGGGTCGCCCTATCGGCTTTATCGGGTAAAAGAAAAAACAAAGAATAGGAAATGGAATGAAAACTCTTTACCACTTTACAATAATATGTAGATACACACAACATACTGGTAACCGCTACCTTCGCAAACACGTTAAGGGACTATGAAGCTAAGAAATACGTAGGGTCATTGACTTACTTAATATGTGAGAGACCCGATTGATGATGATTCCAACATAATACAAATTTGCGCGGCAAAAAATTTGTGAGGCATACAAATTTGAAAAAGAAAATGTAAGTTTTATTAAGTATTTTAGTTTTATTTTTATTGTTGAATTTGTTTATGTATAGGTATTTTATTAGGTTGGTATAACATCGTCTTGGGTGTACTGTAAGATTTTGTACTTATTGGTGTGAAATAAATAAATAAATAATACGTAGATAGTCATAACATCGCGCCTTCTATTACAAACGAGACAAGAAACCATGATATTAATAACACACACGCTATATTTAACGTAAAATCCAATTAGTTATCGCAGATCATACAAGAACCATGAACTCAATGCGTCATAATAACCAATACCAGCAGTCTAGGTGACCAAGCTTATGACGATTTGATGGCCATTGCAGCGGAGACAAAAAAACCCAATGCCCTGTGTTCTTGACACAAATATTCGTAAGGCATAATAAGACGTAATAGCTGACAAGACAAGGCTCTCGTATGAATTTACAATGGGCCATGACGTCGTTGGATGTGACAGATGAAAAGAATTACCAGGGGTAGTCTTTGTGGACGGTGCGAGTAGGTAAAATAATGACAAACAAACAAACTGTAATAGAGGGCTATTATGAAAAAATACCAATTAAATACTTGGAACGGTGAGACGGAAGTTCATTACAAGAAACGCGAATTAGATTTATGCATTTTTGGAACTATAAAACCTAAGAAGCCGTCGTAGGTTGTCATAACCAAGTAGAATGATGTTTGCTTCTAAACCCAACTCAATAAAGGTTACTGAAATTGTCAAACTTAAGTAACCACATAATTATTAGGTATGTCTATAAAGCTATGAACGACGAATTTATAACGCAGAATAAAGTGTTGGGTGCTTTTCTTCCCGGAGTTTGTGTATTTGAGTACAGTACCCCAAGTGTAAGTTTGCAAGAGAGTAAACGTAACTAGCGCGTTTGCGTTAAGATTTTTATTCTCACCCTTATAGTCTTAGTATTATGATCTATCGGTCAAATTTTAACGCAAACGAAATAGTTACGTTTACTCTCTTGCAAACTTACACTTGGGGTACAGCACATACCTTGCACAGTTACACGCAAGAAGGTGCTTGGAATGATGAATGTCAGGTTAAGACCGTGACCCATATTCATTCATCTTACGAAGTTTAGTAAGTAGGATACATTCCCAACTATTTACACTTGATTAATGTCTAACAGCTTCGGTGCTTGGTAAAAGCTGAATTGTCTGCAGTCGTTTCATGTTACATCATCAGCCTATAGCATTGAACTGCTGGCGCTGGACATTCTTCCTCAATCGGACGTCATTTAACCCGATCCTCGGCCTCTCTCATTCAACTGTCACCACCCGAATAAGAAAGTCTCGCATTATATCATCCTCTTGCGCTATTTATTTGTGGTCGGCGCAGTATCTTCTTCCTTAAATAATTAGCTTATAATTATGCATAATTTACCATTTATGAAGAACCAATCTTGAAATTCCGGTGACCACTCTCACTAATTTAATTCGCGGATGTATTATATTTCAATGTAAATAATTATGATTTGTATGCTAAAACGTTCCAAAATGAAATTAAACTTTGATAAAGTAAATTGCCAGTAACGTGAAAATAATAAAAAGTATCACAGACTTTTTTCATATTCCTTCGTCACTTAATTAACGCTTAGAACGTCAAGTATTACGAAAATTTCTTCCGCCAAGGTTTTTTTACGGTAAACGTAACTTGGGACAAAGGGAAATTAGGAGCATTGGAGAACAAAGCGAAAAGGCCGACCACAAAATAAGCGAAGAGATTCTACCACTGGACTCTGATATAGTGAGTTATTTATTATAAAAAAATGTTACTACAATCTTTAAATCTAAAATCTTAAAACGAAAGTCTTGAAAAGTTTTACACTTTTATAAAACTGATCCTATTGTTGTCTTTTAGATATATAAGTAAGCTGTCAAATCAACTTGACGCGGAGAGAACCTTCTAAAAGTCGTATTTAGGAGTATACGCATTTATGTCTATATCGTAAAATCTACGTATCTTAACTTTTTTGGGTATCGCCAAGGTTCACCGGTCCAAAACCTGACTAATGCAAAATATCCGTTCATTGAAGCGACTAATTCAGACCTGCTCGGATTTAACGACTTAAAAGAAACTAGTAGACCTTGATAGCCCCTTATTTTAAAACATATTTAAATAAAAAGCTAATGATTCCGGTCTGAACGGAAATCTGGTCCCGTCCGTCCAAAACAATATCAAGATTATTCGCAAGGATTTTAGATTCGTTTGCTAAATGTGAAGATTATACTTAGCACTACTCCCCTAAACTCATTTTCGCTGTAGCACTTTAAGTGGAAACCCCTTGTTGAGCAGACGACGCCGAAAGCGAAGCGATAAGTTATGTTATCCAATACGAGTACTGTTTGTGTTTAGCGAAACCACTAGCTCTCAATACCAAGCAATACACGAATGATGCATTTGATACATTGTTCCCACTGCTAGGACACAGGCCTCGAGAGGAGGCCGTGTCCCAGCAGTGAGAGGGAGTGTGCAGTAATTCACTACACTGCCCCAGTGCGGGTTCGTGGATGTCACATATTTTCGAATTTTCGATTCAAGGACATGCCGGTTTCCTCACGATGTTTTCCTTCACCGTTTTGAGAGCAGTGATGATGAAATAATTTACATTAATTACAAAAAGTATGCCTGCTTGGGTTCGAACCTACGACCACTACTCTATTGATAATGCAGTAAGAAATAAAATCATAAACAAAACAGTTGAGAAACAAGACATTGAGGATTTACCAGAAACAACACGTAACGTCAGATCGAGTTCTTGAATACATAGTAGTTATGAATGTCGATCGCAGAGCGAAATATAATTTGGGCAAGCGAATAAAATTAAAACTCCCAACGAAGACTCCCCACGAACTCGCCAAGATAATTGGTCGCGAAAGCAGAAAAACAAGATAAAATTAATGTGCCACCATCAAAACACTTCAGCATTTCTTAATTAAGCACCCACTTAGGACGTTTTGTTTGTTATACAGAGTTGGGGATGCGTTTCAGTTTAATATATTTAGAGGGTGGTGAGAGTGACAAAGGTTTCTATAAACAATGAAATGGTATCCTCATGTTGTTTTCTCTCGAGGGTAGAAAAAAACAATAGAAAGCATATCTTATCTATATACAGTAAACTCGGTCTATGGAATAGTCAATTCTCAGAAATATTTGTTCACCGAATATTAATAAAATAATCCTCAAAGCTAGTATTAAGTCAGCCTTAAAAAATGCGTTAGATAGACGCTGATTAAAACCATATTTTAATACATGATTAGATGTTATGACTCAATCAACGTAGGAACACAGTTCATGTGGATCACTCTTGAGAGAAGTTATTTATTTCCGTGAAACCATAATTTCCGGCGCTATGTTAAAGGTCCAGGCCTAGTTCGCTACACAACATTGGACTCCCGCGACTCAACAGTAGGTATCTCGACTTTATATGATTAATCGAAATAGAAGAATATTGGACCTGCAAACACTACACATACTAATTAATTATCTTCAAATGACTAAGTACTTAGTCAAGTACAGCTTTTACACCCATTTATACGAAACAAAAGGATACAGGCTGAGACATCAAAAGTATTTTTAACCGACTTCCAAAAAGGAGGAGGTTATATGTTCGGCTGTATGTTTGTTTTTTTTTTTTTTTTATGTGTATGCTCCCGAGGTAGTCCCATTGCCACCAAATCAGAATCTGATGAGGGGATCCCATGTAAATCGAGGGAAACCCTCAAATTTTATAGGCATACCTATAGCCATTTGAGTATTTTTTATAGAAACTCGTGCATTTGCATTCGAAAAGCACCTTTTGGTGAAGTGGAACTGATGATGAAGACCACAGATGGCCACCAGAACTACTTGATAATAAGTATTTCACCGTTGCGATTCGATTAGGCACTTTAATATGGTTGCTAAGCAATTTATTCTCGTCAAAATGCATATGGTGAAGTCGCCATCAGTTCTCCTAGTTCTTACCAGCAGAACTCCTCAACAATTAACGCCCCTGCATCGGGAAAAGCAATATTTTGTAAAAGGTGATGAGCATTTGACATTAGGCTATTGTAAATTAGATAAATTACAAACCGACCCACTAAAAAGTGAAAAAAAAAAACTTTTTACAAAAAAAAAACAACCGACTTCCAAAAAAACACTACAAAGTGAAAAATTACTTTAATTTCGGAAGTCGGTGGCAAAAAACTAAAATACAGATCCAAAGACACCGACTTCCGAAATTAAAGTTATTTTTCACTTTGTAGTGTTTTTTTGGAAGTCGGTTGTTTTTTTTTTGTAAAAAGTTTTTTTTATGTAACAGTGTGAGCTTCATGACTACTCTAAAATAAATTAGGACATTCCTATTCAGAAAAAAATGGTCTCCCAAAGCCAGTGCCTAATATCTTTCTTTTAAATATTTAATTAGGCGACGCATTAATCTAACGTCTCAAAAGAATTAACGCTACTTAAAACTTTTGACAGTGGCCGCCATTAAACGCGGATACTTATTAAACAGGCTCTTACAGACTTATAAAGTCCTGTGCTCTTGGGTGTAAGAAATTCTATAAATTATAAATGTTATGATGTATAGGCATTAGGTTCTGATTATTTTTTCGATGTATGTCAGTGCTAGTTTATATCTGAGCATAACAATTTTTTTTTTTTTGTGTGTACTATCTTCCATCAACTTATCTATTTAGTTTCTGAATTACAAGATTGGATGATTTTAATCAATATGATTTATTCAATTTAATAAAAAAAATCCAAAAATGTACGTTTTTAACGTGTTTCAAGAAAAGTAGGATCAATTTCGATTCTGATCAACGTGGTAAACGTTCTTTTATCGCATAAATATAATTATAATGTATTAAATAATACAAAACAAGCTTCCGGAATAAATTATCCAAATTACTGTGAAACTTTCTTACTTTTTACCTGACTTGACCTGTATGTATGTATGTCCGTCCCTATGTTCCCTTGTAACTACTAAACGGCTGAACCGATTTTGATGAATGATATGTCGTTAGATTCGTCTTTATTGCGCGAGTGTCAATGAGTATATTCAAATTAATAAAAATCAAAATGGCGGATTTCTGGCGCCAAAAGATGTGTTTTCTAAAAAAAAATATCTTCCAAGCCTATCGAGTGGGGTACCGAAATGAATGGTTTTAAACGGTGATTACAAAAATATATACATATTATATGTGTAAATGTAATTTAAATGAGAAATGATAAAAAAAACTATCCCGAACTTTTGTAGTGAGTGAGAGGCCGTTATCACCCGATTATAAGTGAATAAATAACCTAATTAACCATCTTATAATCCTAACTAAAAAGTGTAAAATAAAAAAAGTTAATTAAAAAAAACCCGACTGTGTAAAAAGTAAACTTAAAAAAGATGGAACTAAAAATTGCTTCCGACTGCATGAGATTGTTTATAGTATTAATTTATATAAAATCTTGTTTCCATCTTTTTTAAGTTCACTTTTTACGCAGTCGGGTTTTTTGATTTTTTTAATTAACTTGTCTCATTTAGCAATTTGTAGCTCAGTATCAGGTATCAGGTTGTATGGTAACAATTATTTAGACACTGTATGTATTTACCGAAGTATACCTAATACCTAATCATCAATACAACTCTCTAAGTTCAAATTGCTCGATTGAATGACTATTTCATGAACACAATCATGAGAATTAAGACTATTTCTAATCAATTTACGCCAACCCTGCTGATTTGTAATTTAGTTGGTATAAATCACCAAGTAAATATTATACAGAACTATAGACTGATCTCAACACAATATAAAAATATTAGGACGTTGAGAAAACTTACAGCTAGTATAATTCCAACACAAAAATGAGTGCATTATACTTATGGGTTTTATGGAAAGGGGTTTTTTTTTTTTGGATGGGAAATTATCAAATAACTTCTCCCGCTCTGGGCGGAGTGGGAGGGCGTGTCAGACTTTTACTGACTAAAACCCACCCGTGTTCCCTCCGTTGCCTGTGTGCCAGGGCCACGATATCCCTTTCGGACAAACTCGCAACCCTGGCAGGCATTGGTCCTAACGGACCCCGTCAGTTGGTACTGACATCTCTTTGAGGCGCGCGTGGAACACAACGCGCCGTCGACCCGGGCCTGGTCCATATCGGACGGCGAGCTACCCGTCACTCACCATCCACAGGCCCGCGCCTACGGTGACCGGAAATCGACTTGCGACTCCCGACGCCCGGGACGTCTCCTGCGGCGACTAGGGGCGCGAGGGCGCGAACCTTGCCTCTCCCTCACGCGTTCCGCCTCCTTCTTCGCGAGCATTACTGCTTCGCAGAAAGAGGTGACGGCCTCCCATGCACTCTCGCTCTGAACCATGGCCTGAACCAGGGCCGGACGCGAGAGGTCGCCGCCGCCAATCGCCTCCGTGAGGATACAGCGGTGCTCCGCCCAAGCCGGGCAGACCTCCACCGTATGCTCCACCGTGTCCTCCGGGCGATCCACACAGTGGTGACACCCGGGCGTTTCGTCCCGCTTTATCCTAAACAGGAACCTCCCGAAACATCCGTGTCCGGTGAGGACCTGCGTCAGGCGGAAGGTGAGGACGCCATGGCGCCTCTCTAGCCACTCCTCAAAGAGGGGACTTATCGCCACGATTGTGGCGTGCCCAGCGTTGGGTTGCGACAATCGCACTCTCCATGCCGCCATGAGATCCCGCCGGAGCCTCTGTCCGCTGTGCCGTGATTTCTCGCGGCAGCGGAGTTTCGCCCCGGCGTTTCGCCTCCTCGCGCCACTCCCAGATGTAAGCGAGGACTTTTGCCTCCAGATCCTATGGCGGTAGTCCGGGAAGAAGGCTCGCTGCCTCACGGGAGACCGTGCGGTAACCCCGTACCAGCCTGATGGTCATGACCCTTTGGGACGCGTTCAACCGCTGAGCTGGTCGCAGCCTCAGAGAACGCGCGAAAGCCGCGAAAGGGGTGACTTTTATTTTCTGTTAATGTGATTACAATATATCCGGTTATAATCCAAATAATTAAATATGCACCCATTTGCAAATCTGTGGTTAATAAGACGATTACTGCAACTATTTACTAAGAAAACGATACATCTTTAATACATTAATCCTGATTGATAATAATAATAAGCATGCTGAAATTATTTGTTTCTTTGTTTAACTTACAAATACGAAAAAAACCTCCATGAAATGAAATTCTTCAAAATAAGAAGAAAGTTAAAAACTATAATTACATGAGTTAAATAAAATGGGAAGTTTATCTAATTATTTCTAGCTTACCTACTAACTACGTACGAACTACTAAATGATGTTGTGTGTGTGTCTGTGTGTGGTGTGTGCTTGTCTTTAAAAGATCGCTTTTAGTGATAAGACCGCCCACTGTGTCACCCTATGTTAAATTTCTACATTTATACAGGGTGTTTGGCAGAACGTTGAACATACGAAAATGGTGGGTAGGTGGGGTCATCTGCTACTTACTCAGCCCTAATTTATTTGGCCCTGGCCGACTGGCTATTTAAAAAAAAAAAAAAAAAGTTTTTTTCTTGTTTCACCACTTTCCTAACTTTAAAGTGTATTTTTTTTATTAAAAATGGGCAATAAAACAGGCAATTTTTTTTTTTAATCTTTGATGTTGGCAGATTCTTATAAAATTATTGCTTTGTTCAGATGTTAGCTAGAAACAAAGTTATGAGTCCTCAAACTTACAGAAAGATGTAAAAAATACTTGAATGTTAATTTCAACTTGCATTTAAAAAAAAACAAAAAATGATTGAGGAGTTCCAATTCTAGCAAAACATCCCTAGTGTGTGAGCTTTCTAATGGTATGTAATTTGCTTTTATAAAAAAAAAACTTTAAGAGTTATTTCATAATTTTATCAAGCAGGAAATTTTTGACGAAACTCTACCTTTACGGAAAGTTAAATGTTTTGCGAAATTTAATACTGCAAAGTTGGTAAAAATTATGGATCGACGGCTTGCCAGTAGCAGTGGTGCAAATTGACATTCACTATTCCCTTGAGATGGTTACACAAAGCAGGTAGAAATTTTGTTTCACTCTTGCGCAGTCATAGCGTATTTTTGCTCTCTTTCGCTCTCGTGGCACCGTGACGCCTCAGAATAAATTCTTTTCTTTTATTCAGTCGAGACTTAACTGCCTCTGCGATCTCACGTGCCCGTTACGCTTACGTTTGTTTTTGTTCACTTCGTTTTCTTTTATTGTTATCACTAGTTAAGTTTAAGTTTAAGTTTGTTAAGTTTTTTGTTATTACTGTTACCTGTTGTTATTGGTAAAGAAATGGCTGCTTTTACCAGTGAGGAATACGCGGACATGTTGTTAGCGTATGGAAGCGCTAATACAAATTCGCGTGAAGCGCGAAGAATTTATCAAGAGCGTTATCCCAACCGCCGAGTACCCAGTCATCAGACGTTTGCGAGTACTTACCGACGTTTACGACAAACCGGTAACCTGAACTTACAAGAACCACGAGTGAACGCAGCACGACCCGATGCTACCATTGACGAACAAGTTCTTGCCGAGTTTGACGCGGATCCTACCAAAAGCATTAGACAGATAGCTTCAATACTTGGCTTAAGCATATGGAAAGTGTGGTCTGTTCTCCGGCAAGATGGTAGACATGCTTTTCACTACACTCCAGTGCAAGGTAAGATTAAGCCGTTTATGCACTGCATCTGATACGATTTTGTGGAATGTAGTAAATTATGAGACAGTTCAATTGATCGTTCCATTTAACCTTGATTTCGTCACTTTCTTTATTAGTTGTTTTGCCTCATGTTGTTTTTAGCGCATTCAATTCTAATTTCAAATTAAATTCAATAAACTATTCCTATTCGGCCGCATTCACGTAACAATCAGGCGGCCAGCGCTTACAGGATTCGGATTTCGGATTCGGTTTGCGCAGGTGGTCAGCGTAGGTAAACTTGCCAGCACTTATGGGTCCTTTTTAGAACAAAATTGGAAAGTCGCACGCCCTTTTGTGAATTTGGTCTTACGTCTTTATGGCTAAGCCATAAAGCCAATTATTGTACTTAAAAATTGAAGATGAAAAATTTGGATAATTGTAGAGTTTGAACTCGGAGGAAGAAAAGATTCAGTATTGAAATCAATTCTTAGACATGTTTTGTTTGTTCTAGGTCTCGATGACAGTGATTTTGGGAGACTTGTGCAATTTTGTCGCCATTTGCTGCATACCGATGTGGACGACGTTAACTTTTTAAAAAGTATTTTGTGGACAGACGAGTCCAAATTTGACAAAGAAGGGATTGTCAATTATCACAATCTTCACCATTGGGCACTTAAAAATCAAAACCCACACGTGAAGAGACAAAGAGGCTTCCAGAGGAGATTCAGTGTGAATGTCTGGGCAGGAGTGATTGGCGATAAGCTAATAGGGCCTCATTATTTGCCCGACAACATCAACGCGAACAACTACTTGGATTTTTTGATAAATGATTTACCACCATTAGTGGAATAAGTGTTCCAAGTAGACATAAACAGGCCTATTGTCTTTCAACACGATGGTTGCCCAGCTCACTTTAGTCTAGTTGTACGTGAGCATTTGGATAATTGTTTCCCAAATTCGTGGATTGGCAGGGGAGGACCAATTCCCTGGCCTCCGCGATCGCCCGACCTCACTCCGCTCGATTTTCACGTGTGGGGAAGGGCAAAGGAACTAGTTTACACTACAGAAGTAGAAAGTCGGGAAGATTTGATAAATCGAATTAATGCTGCTTTCGAAGTTATGCGACAGGAGATGCTGCTGCGCACAACAACTGTAGAAATCAGACGTAGATGCCGCACCTGTATTGCGAATGAAGGGCGTCAATTTGAACATCTAATATGATTTATTATTTAAATAAATTATTTAAAATTATTTAATTGTTTCATTAACGCACCTAACTGGTACAGCATAATTTCAATCGATCATTTAATTTTTACCAACTTTGCAGTATTAAATTTCGCAAAACATTTAACTTTCCGTAAAGGTAGAGTTTCGTCAAAAATTTCCTGCTTGATAAAATTATGAAATAACTCTTAAAGTTTTTTTTTTATAAAAGCAAATTACATACCATTAGAAAGCTCACACACTAGGGATGTTTTGCTAGAATTGGAACTCCTCAATCATTTTTTGTTTTTTTTTAAATGCAAGTTGAGATTAACATTCAAGTATTTTTTACATCTTTCTGTAAGTTTGAGGACTCATAACTTTTTTTCTAGCTAACATCTGAACAAAGCAATAATTTTATAAGAATCTGCCAACATCAAAGATTAAAAAAAAAAATTGCCTGTTTTATTGCCCATTTTTAATAAAAAAAATACACTTTAAAGTTAGGAAAGTGGTGAAACAAGAAAAAAACTTTTTTTTTTTTTTTAAAATACCCAGTCGGCCAGGGCCAAATAAATTAGGGCTGAGTAAGTAGCAGATGACCCCACCTACCCACCATTTTCGTATGTTCAACGTTCTGCCAAACACCCTGTATATTACTAGCTGCACCCCGCGGTTTCACCCGCGTAAGTCTCGATCCCGTGGGAATATTGGGATAAAGAGTAGCCTATGTCCAGGGTGTCAGCTACCTCCATACAAAATTGTATCAAAATTGGTCCAGCCGTTTGAGCGTAAAGAAGTAACAAACACACACACACACACTCACAAACTTTCGCCTTTATAATATTAGTGTGATTTATATGGTGTTATATATATTAGTGTGATGTATTTAGTGTAATGTATATGGTGTACATAACAACTATTATATTATTCTATGTAACTTATTGCCGTATCTACAGCGTCATCAGTATCTTATAAGTTAACGCTCTCTATTTCTCTATTAAATATTATTTTTAGTCGCCTATTTGCTCTAGGATTGGTCGTTTCTCGTATGAGCTATATTTCCTATTAATATCTAACCTGCTAATATCCAAGCTGCGAAATAAGGAGGTATTTTTGTTATTTCTAGGTTTTTCTGCGACATATTTTACAGTAGAATTACCAACTGTGACTAGACAAATTCCACGGTAAGTTATTATTGATAAGTAGGCTCTAGGGTGGGTCGACCGAACGTTAAGGTACGCTTGTCGCGGTCGATTCGTGGATGGGTGACCATTCATTACATACCGAGACCCCTTCGTGCCTGTTACCCGCACGGATCCCGGCTGTCATTCGTAGATCTTTGACAGTCGTTACGGGTAGTCAGAAGCCCAAAAGTCTGACAACCAATCTTACCAAGGGGTATCGTGTTACTCAGTAACTGGGTTGTGGAGGTCACATAGACAGTGTAAAATACTGGTAGTCAGCTGCATCTGGTTAGACTGGAAGCCGACCCCAACATAGTCGTAGCAGATGGATTTTAGGGTCTATGGTAGTATGCTCTGTGTTTTTGAAAAATTTGTAATTACTATTCTGTAATCCCACTCATTTCGATGCAGGATTATTACCTACAGTTGCGAATGGTTCTAGACCAAGTTAAAATTATATCGGATAAATCACCTGTTCCGTCGTTTTTCTATACATACCTATTCATTTAGTTAGCAAATTTTCACTAGTTGTACAGAACAGCATGCTAACACGATTTCCAAACCTTGCTTCAAAGAACTATTAGCTCATAAAACTGAACAATACGTAATAACGTACAGAATTACCGGGTTTTTTGCTTTACTTATCCGGGAGCGCCCGGATGAACCTAAATGTGTCTTTTGTCTACCCGGACCTAGACAGGCAAGCGTATGACCATGTAAAATGTGTTAGGAAAAGTCCCGGAAAATTATGTAGGTATAATTTAATGATTTAAATAATGATAATTTAATCCATCATAATTATCATTATTTGGATATCAGATTTCTTATGAGTAGGTAACATATTAAGCATTGAATTAACTACTTCTAACATTTAATTTAAATTATAACAGAGTGTTAAAAAACAGTTATTGATACACTATGTGCAGCCCTGCATTATATCCTCCGACATAAAACCGCACGTTTATTTTTACCCGATTTCGGCAAAGCCAAAAGGAAGGCTTATGTTTTTTTTTAATCATAAAGCGGCACATGTAGGTATGTATAAAAAAAATGATATATTGTTCGTTGGTAAGCGCATCACTTGAGAACAACTGGGTCGATTTGGTTGAAATGTCCGTTACATTCCGAATAAGGTTTTTAGGAAAAGAAAAATTGGAAAAGTTGCCCAGAAATTTGCATAAATCGGAAAAACTGAAAATGGTGTAATCTGTGGGATTTTTGTATGAATTATTGCTTGGATAGCTAATACAAAATAAAAAACGTTATCCCTTAAAATATCAACAAGGTTTTTGCTAACCCTACCTTGGAGTGTCCCGGGCAAAAATCACGGGAGCAAACGAACAATGGGCTCGTAGATGGCGCATTTCCTCCGCGGGAACTAATTAAGTGGATTCTATTCAGGTAATAGTTCCATTTCTATAGTATCTACCTACGTACTCGTATTCACCGATTCGTTCAACTTTGTTACCTGTTCCTAAGGCAAATCAGTCGTAAATGTAATTGTTGGGTGAATGTATTGTTCCGATTACCGTAGGTATAGTACCTGTATGCGTGCATGCTTCGCTCGTAACTTTGAAGCTAACAATTACTGTAAAGAACTTCTCAGGCGTACTTAGCGTAAAGCGGGGAGGGAGTACCTACACATGCTATTTATAATTGAAATTCAGTATACAATTAGCACATGGATTACGGAAAAAGTATGAGTATTTTACACACTCGGAGAGCATGTTATTAGTGAGCCAAACATCAATATACTTTTTGTATATTTCAATGGTTTGTTAGCAGGTCGCCAGCTGGAGGTATTTTCGGTAGAGTATACAGAAAGAGCTTGATACTGAAATTGCAAAACGCAGGTACTTAGTTTCCTACGTTGTTTGAACAACCAACCGACTTGATACTTTTCTAATACTTCCAATGAAAATGGCCTCTAAATAGGGGATTTTCTTTACTCATAACAACAATTAGGTGTTTTATTGTTGTGTAAACGGCGTAGGTAGTATAATGATGCAATAGTGTTAGCAATAGTACCTTCCTATTAAATCAATAAATTGGTTATATCAATGTCATCGATCAAAAATCGATTTAATCCAGATTATCTTAGACGATAACGATCTACTATCAAAACTGTTGTTTTACCTACATGCAAATTGCGCAAGTCAACGTCATAGCTCTAGGTATGTGGACTCTGTTACGTTTAGATAACTTTATTAAATCTTATGCATATTCGTTTGATACATAAAAGGTATTTTGAACAGGGGTCCGTCTTTGATATGCTTAGGTATGTATGTAATACGGATTAACCAATAACGACATTTTCATTTATTTCACCGCCGTTTCACCATAGTTAAATTTTGATTTAATTTCGTACAATGATGCGCATTTTACGCAAAATATTTTGCGGAACTTGGTTGGAACCATCAAATAATAATGAACGATATTAATTTAAAACAATACTGGACAGATTTGAGGTTTTTTTAGATTAAGTGGCCGTGCAAATATCTAGTCTATAATATATTTTTTATATTATTTAGCAAAACATTCAAGAAAATTCAAAATCACACATTATTCTTCAGCTATTCTAGAAATAAAATCAAAATGTTATTTTATGAAAATATTATATCTTCATTAAGTAAATCAAAGCCGAAATTAACTATATTTTCGAGAGCGTAAAAGTGATGAAACTACACACAAAAAAGTGATGAAAGTACAGTGACTGACACGAATGGTTTAGGGCTACGAAAACTGTACTTGTATAGTCACACAGAATAATTGTTTCAATAATTTAAAACTATTAATATTAAAAATACTAATTTAAACTTATTTTTTAATAAGTTTTAGTATTCTCACAATTAGATAAGAAATTTACAAAAGAGGGTTTTTTCGTGGACGGAACCTTAAGACAATCAATCCAATCTAAGAGAGACATTGGACTTCTTGGCGGGAAAGTGAAGCGTCATGTTAGCAGCTTTGTTTTATTTTCAAAAATTTGTGTTTAGCCGAATATTAATGTGTAATAGTGGTGGATTATTAACCATTAAGTGTTCGTGAACCTGCATTAATGTAGGCAAATGAAACAAAACAGTGCAACATCACTTTAAGTTCTCTCAAGAAGTCCGCGCGAGGTTTCAGTAAAGTGCCGCGTCTTTACTTAAACTCAAGGGGAGCGGGGCGGGATATCATCAATCATCTTTATCATGCATTGAGTGGAGTTCATTTCATAATTATTATAACTTTGTACTTGTTACCTAATTTTACATGACACTGGCTAAATGCACAAACCGTGCGAAGCCAAAAAGAAAAAAAAAGAAAAATAAGAGAGACATTGACAGCATGTTTCACACGTCGTCATCTTAGGTGATTACAAGCATTTTTACTATTCGTAATAAACATAAACATATAAAGTAGGTCTATGATCAAATTTTAATACCAATAAAGATATCTGCTAAGGTCCGGATACCCGAAGGCCCGCAGTTGCCACCTACACTTTACCATTCTGCATTAAGGTCTCGTATAGCCGACTACGGCATTTATTACCTCAATGCTGTTAAACAAATAAAATGACATTGGCATTTAATATTATTTTATTTTTATTTTATTTTTTCTTAACAAAAAGCGCCTTCATCCTCTCTCATATTAAAAATTAACTTTGCTGTGCTCGACAGAGTCCATAATTGATTTGATATTTTAACATACCAACTGTTATATGTACACATTATGAAATGCAATAAAGTATTGAGTATTGAAACCACTTTATTAAGGCTTTTAGAACTGCTTTTAAAACTGACTAGCATTTGAGCAATACGTGTAGAATATTAGAAACGTCTAGGTATTTCCACAGGTACTCGTATATACTACATACACCTTGTAAGAAATCAATAGCCGCAAACTTATGAATTTTGATTGTTGGGAGATTGTATCTGTATTTTTATTAGCGTGACATAAATGAGACTTTCTTTTTCCTAATCTCTATTTCTTTTCGAATCGTTATAAAATTAGATAGGTAAGAGCGTTATCAGATTGTCCGATACGTCATCGGTGCCGGATGCGATATCAGGGCAAGTAAAATAGTATGAATATTGGATATCGGATCCGATACCGATATGTTGGCGGCACCATCGGATGCCCGCGGGCTGTCGGACGACAATGTTTGTATGTGTGCTATACGTGTACCTACATTTTCTCTGTGTGCGTGACTGAGTCGGCGCGGCGTGGTGAGGCGGCCATTTTGCCCAAGTTTTTTTAAGTTTGTTTATTTTCTATTATAGCCTGCCATTAGTACCACGCCCCGCACAAAGCTATTGAGAAAATGGCCAAATTAATCCGATATCATCAGGAATATGTGAATATACCACATAGTATCGACTATCGGATATCGGATCTCGGCTACCGCGGCGTCCGGCACCGATATAGTATCGGACAATCTGAAAATGCTCTTAATCAAAATATTTTTATTCCGGATCCGATAGCACAAATTCGTAACGTTTCATTACATAATTTAACATTAACAAAAATTTCATTTGGAATACACGATAACAAAACTATTTATAATTAGGATTTAATTCATTGATTAAATAATTGTGTGATTGGCTAGCCCAAAAAAAAAACATTTCCTCCTACAAAATCTACCTAATCCAATTTTCCAGGAATTTTCGTTGTTTGTACGTCAGTATCTAAGCGTATCTACTCGTAATTACGATATTGTTGTGTCAGTTTAAGGCTCGTACAGACTAGTGCGTTATCGCGGGCGCGACGCGACACTTGTAGTACAATTTCTTTGTCGCTGCGTGTCGCGCCCGCGATTACGCGCGAGTGTGTACGAGCCTTTAGAATTGATGTGGCTATACCTACATAATTTAAAGACCGTATGTACACAAGGGTAGATGCTCAGCATTTGGTCTTAAGTCCATGTGATATTTGTGATGCGTGGTCGTATGTCACCTAACCTATCAAAACAACACATTCTAACAGTAGTAAGCGAACATAATCTTTAGGGCAAAGTAGCATAAGGCCACGGCTGTCTTCTGAACATCAAATATATATTAAATACATTAAAATATATTACGTGTAAGTTGTTTATTTAGTAGACAATAAACATTGAATAGTTTGTACATAATAATTTCAGATGAGAATATTTTCTTGTTTCATACTTTTTAGAGTGTGATTTTTCAGTAGTCGGGTTTAAGTTTTTGAACTTATTTTTGTTGTTCGTAGGTAAGTATAATCGTTACAGTTAGAGATCTTGGAAAGGTTATTTTACAAGCATATTTTTTTAGACCTTGCTACCAGTTTACGTCAATAATAATGTCCACTTCGACACGTCCAATCATCCAAATACTTTTTTGTATTATTAAACTTTCAATTAATAATTTTGCTGATTATTTTTCCGTAAGTACAACGTTCCAATTCCAAACAAACACAACACTGACTTGGTTGAATTTTTTATTTTATTAAATTGCTAAAATTGCCTCGTTGGTCTAGTGGGCGCACCCGCTACTGCAGAGCATGAGGTCCTGGGTTCGATTCCCAGGTCGGGTAAAGTGTTATTGGGATTTTCCATTAGGAATTTCTCAATGGCAGCCCGGAGTCTGGACTTGTGCCCGGTTGATGGCAATAGGCTCGCCCCCTATTACATGGGACTTAAACATAACTGGCGAAATGTGGCTGTACTATAGTACACCTCTGCCTAACCCTTCGGGGATTACAGGCGTGAAGTTATGTTATGTTCAAATTACGCAGTATCATTTATTCGATATAACTTATCTTTGCTAAATGCACGTGTCTCTGTGACAATAAACCAATTTCTTTTTATTTCACATCAATTCTTCATATTATTAATTATAGTTATGTTCAAGGAACATTTATAACTAGAACTATAATTTTCAACAGATACCAAGGGCCCTATGGCTGATTACGTAACTCTTTATTCAATTGGGTTGCAAATGTAACCTACCTTGTTTGTAACTACACGTAATAGTGATTGGCCTTTAAACGAATTTGGTAGCACCAAATAGGTTATAAAGGTGATTCAGAAAAGTACCTACAAATACTTCTTGAGTCACCTGTACGAATCATGATTGCGCGATTACTAGATTCGTAGGCAATACCGCAATACCTAATGATAAAACAGAATGACACATTTTCATATAAGGTATCTATTCAATCTGCCCAGCCTTTTTCCAACTATGAGAGAGTGTGAGAATATGATTTTTATCCGGTCAGCTTCAAGTTTAACCGGATGCAGCTGAATACCAGTATTTTACATAGAGCGACTGCCTATCTGACCTCCACAACTCAGTTACTGGGTAACACGATACCGCTTGGTAAGACTCGTTGGCAGACTTTTGGGCTTCTGACTAGTATAACGACTGTCAAAGATCTACGAATGACAGACGGGACCAACAGCTTAACGTGCTTTCCGAGGCACGGAGGGATCTCAATGTAATGAATGGTCAACTACCCACGGACCGGCCTCGGCAAGCGTAACTGAACCTTCGCTAGACCCGTGCGGCTTTTATTATTTAGGCATGAGCCCCTTCGGTATATTAAGTAGTATTATTCGGAAAATAAATGAAACTGCTCATGAAAACGCTTTAACATAATAAATGGTAACATTGTACAGTCCGATTGAAACTTTATGGCGACTCGGAACATGAGGCGAGTCGCTGCGCAGTAACACATCAGAGCCGCCATAAAGTTTAACGCGTACATTTTACAATTCCATTATAAACGAACGTTAAGTAAACCGAGAGCAGTGGTGGCACAGTGGTAACGGCCCCGACTTATGAGTTGTAGGTCGTGGGTTCGAACCCAGGCCGGCGCTTTATTTTGTGTAAATAATTTCATCACCACTGCTCTCAAAACGGTGAAGGAAAACATCGTGAGGAAACCGGCATGTCCTAGAACCAAAAATTCAAAGACATGAGACATCTACCAAGCCGCACTGGGGCCCGCGTGGTAGATTTACAACCCACTCCCTCTCGGAGAAATGTCCACTGCTGGGACACAGTCCTTGTCCCAGCAGTGGGAACATTATAGGCTGATTATGTTATGTATGTGAAAAGACTGATAAGTAAACATAGGTACTTACCAATAAATACAGTACCTACCTACTTAGTACATCTCTGGGAATCTTCCCAGAAATACAGGTAAGATCCTTCGGAAAATTATATCAAGTGTGTTAGAATTTATTTATCAAAAGAATCAAAACACGCAACAGAATTTGCAAGGTCGTGTGATCATTTCAATATTTTCGACAAGCTAATGCATAATATTATAAATCATTAAAGAAAATTCTAAGAAATCATAACATTAAAGACATTATCTCTTATTAGACCTTAACCTTAAAGGATATAGGTAATGCGGGTATTGACATCTAAATCTAAGTAATTTATATGAGGAAGCAATATGCAAAGTTTTCAAATGAGACCGGTATCGGCATCAAGCGTTTTTAATATCTATATTTTATAATATGCTTGTAAAATTAGTATTTTGGAGTGTACATGAGTAGATTTTACTGTCCTGTGCCCAATGTTTATCATTGATAGGTAATTGTAATCGCGATATCCGTTACAGCTTATTGACGATTCCTAGAAACAGAGAGTTAATGCGAATAATCCAACTTAGCGTTGTAAATACGAACGTGTGTTTGATATTATTGTTATTTACTTATGGCCCTGCGTATTAGAGATCCGTAACCATGAAGAAACTCTTTGTCAAATTCGTGATTTGACTCGAAAAAAATCGATTTCAGCGGTTAATAAGAGCGTACCCAAATTCGTATCTCACACCTTTAAAAATTATGCTTCATCATTAGAATAGAATAGAATAGAATACTCTTTATTATGTACACCATAAAAGTTACAGATATAAATGTTGAAATTTTACACAGGGTGACACAATGGGCGGTCTTATCGCTAAAAGCGATCTTTTACAGACAACCTTCATCATTATACTTACCTACAATATACAGGCTACGTTTGCGCCAAAGAATAGTTATAAAACTTTCTTCGAATAGTTACATGTTGAATATTAGTAGAAAACAATGGAAATATTTTTTTCGCTAAAGATATAAGAAAATTCCTTGAGCAATTGCAAAGGGTAGAAAGCAATAAAATATGTTATTTTAGAGTAGCAACAGGAAACGAGTGATTTACAAGCACAATGGGGGCAGATTGCACTAACAATAAAATAGAAAAATGCTGATTAAATAGAAAAGCTATTACAAAGGATATTTTTTACATGAAGTCATAAACACGAAAATCTACTCCGTTTCTCCTTTGGAAGTATCATAGATAATCGCCTAAATACCGCTTACTTTCTGGCGAAACTAAAAGCTACGCTGCCATTGTTAGCTTTAGCAAACCCTTATTTTCCAACTGCAAAAGTGCCTGTATCAAACGCTAGCGTAGGTTCCGAAATTGCAATGGAGATTATGAATGATCAACTAACTTTGATACTTTGAAATTTTTCTTTATTTTGAGGAAATATTAGATGGAGTCGTGTCTCTTCTACCGGTCGTTATTCCTCCTCACAAAGTTTATTTTGGTTATATGTATGTATTTATTCTTGTATTTTATAGATATTTCGGAGCTATTTATACTTTGTCTCCGCATCACCCCACGGTTAACTGGTAGAAAATGCCTCAGGCATTAAGTCCGCCTCTACAGTATTTTTCTTACTTCAGCATAAAGATTTAATAAATAAAAATAAAGTTATGATAGTAACACATAAAACAGTGGTAGGAGGAGGGAAATACAAAGTGCAATTACAATAACCGAAAACCTCTTAAGGGGTCATTGTACAATGGGTACAAACATAAAATCGCGAAAAAAAAGCTGATGTTCCCTACATTTTTTTTTTATTAATAAAATATAATTCGCGAGTATAACAGATATGTATTTACAGAATTATAATCATTAGAATCATTAATACATCTCTCTAAGTTAGATTAATTGTTCGCCTATGTCACGATTTCATGAAAAATTCATTCAATGGAATTTTTTGTTTTTTTTTTATCAAGTTAAAACCTGACACTGAGCTGCAAATTGCAAAAAACGTAAGAAAATTTGAATTTCGCGGGCTACAGCTGCGGATTCACCGTAAGAGGTTTTCAGATATTGCAATAACACCTTGTATACCTGATACTGGCTTATAGAATCTTTAGTAACTTATGTTACTTGTAATTAAATTTAGTAATTAAACATGGTGTTTGTATTAACTATGAATATTGAATAGGTACACTTTACCAGATAAGAACTAAGCTGCTAATTGCGCTAACTAATCCGGTGGCCGGAGCCCTGCTGCGTCAGCCAATCACATGCGACTACAATACGTCACGATCTGTCGGATTGGCTGTCCGGTCAGTTATCTGATTTTAGTTAATCACCTCTATAGTTTTCAGTGATATACGGATGTTTTATGTGTTTTAGAAACATCTAATTTGTAGGTAATCGGGCGTAAACTGGGTACACAATAAGAGTAGTAATAAATGTTAATGATTGACCAACACAAATATTTTAGACGCTGTAATTATGAGCATGGAGCAATGGTAAGGAAATCGAATTTCACATGAAAAGCATTGAAAAGAACATCTTCTATTGTGACGAAAGCTGAAACTGAGATCAAAATAAAAGTACTACGCAATTCAATAAGGGAATGTCAGACAATCGTTAGGTCAAAATAGCATTCGAATGGATGTCATAAAATAGAAAATTACGCCGTGAAAATCTTTCGCGGAGAAGGCATCGCCAGGACGAAAGATTGCTTCACAATAACGAAGAAGTTCCGAGGAAATCACGGACTTTTGGTCAGCTGTAGGGCAGAACAGAGTAATACAAAACTTAAATAAGTTATAATTAAAATGCGTGAATTGGCTGAGTTATTTAACTTCAAATTGCTATAGAGGTGAAATTAATTTATAAGTCTTCGGAACTTTTCATAATTATTTATTTAATTGTTAGTGGAATTCCAATCCCTTTATTCATAATAATGTACTGTATATCCACCCTTAACAAACGTCATGTAAGGCCGCAATACTGTTAAGGGTGTGACAGTACATGAAAATATAATATGAAGAGTTAAAGGAAACCACAAAGACCTATAAGTCTAACAGTCCCTACGACTCTAAGCCCTACAAGCCCTACAGCCCTAACCTATCATATACAAATAAAATGTGTGTATGTGTGTGTGTGTGTTAATGTGATAAATAAATATATACGGAGTATCTATTCATACACGAAATCTCTTTGGTCTTTTGGTCTTGGTCCCAAAGTAAAAGTTATTCATAATGATGAGTACAATGACCCTTTAAGAGATTTCGTGTATGAATACACCTTATATAAATAAGTTCTGGATGTCTGCACCATGCGACCTAAGGTTACAGACGGATAGTAGACAGGATTTCCTGGTTTGGGAAAGGTACACTCACTGCCAGTCCCGCAGACTCACGAGACTGATCTGGAGATGGCTAAAGGTGTCTTGGCGACAATGAGGGGTAATAAGACAAGAATATAAAATACAAATCTGATTTATTTACAATATGAGACAGCTTATATACTAGTTTTTCTTAACACACACTATTATATAAAATCGTTGTCCTATGCGTGTAAGATTCAACCAAATCAATATTTTTAACTGGGGCGCGCGTCCAAAGGTAACGTTGAACAGGTACCTTGATACGAATCACTAGCTTATCGATATCTGCAAATAATAGCAAAGAAAAACAACCTGCGCGATTATAAATCTGATCACGTGTAAATTAAGTACAATTTTATGATGAAGCCGAATATCTACTTCAGGATTAGCAACATAATATTTATGAAAAAACTATGTATAATGTCAAAGAGTTCAAACCTCAGTGTGCTTTTTGACTTTAAATACTTTTTATAAGTTGGTTTCCTTAATAACCTAACCAATAATGATTATGTCGTTTTTTGCATTTTCTTAACTTTTTCAGTACTTAAAATCTGTTATGCTCAAATATTAATTATGTTTTCACTTATTTTTATGAATTATCTTGTATATCATATTGCTTATTAATTGAATATCATTATGTACAGGCATATTTTGGTGTCAACGCCAGTTATGTCATACGTATTAATAAATCACCCTTTGTTATACCGTTGCTTTATTTGTGTACCAAATAAAGTATGCCAATAAATAAAATTAAAATAATCTATTTGCCCAATAAAAAAGTGGGTCCGCGCCCAGTGAACCCGCTTAGCTTGTAAAGTATTATATTATTTTAATTATTGTGAATGTGAAGACTATGTGGGTTATTGTTCTTTTTTTTATTTTCCCTTTGTCTTTTATTCTCGTTAGTGTTATTCATGGTCTGGCAGTTTGAGTCATTTATGCGGCCTACCCTAATGTCCTTTCTTTGGTATTGATCGTCGCATCGTTGAGCTCCGTAAGTTCTGAGTAGAGCTGCACTATTACTGACAAATGCGTGCACTGACTGGTCAGGTCCACTCAATCTGTGTGGCTCTTTCCTCAAAAGAACATTTCAGACACCAATCTATATGGCCTTCACATGATCTGACCAAGATTATGTCTGGACTTTAAAAGAGACTGTGACCTCTGAGTTTGTTTCGGCCTTTCTTCTCAGAGTAGTCAGATAGGAAACGCCGACCTCATCTAGTTTTAAAAATGTGACTGACGTGTAAAAGTGTTTGTACAAACCTACTTACAGAAATAAAAATCATTTATCATTTACTTTTTAAAAATATACCACAATTAAGCAATAAATAGTTGCGTGCACGCACATTACAACACAATACAGACGTTTATATTTAGTTTGTTTTTTGATGTCTAATATCTTTCCTCTCGGTTTCTGTGGGAGTGATTTCGTGAAAGGGGACGGAAGTGTGTAACAGGAAGTGTCAGCATGGAATAAGCAAGTACTATTTAATAGCATGGAATTATTAAGTACTATATAGATTGTAAGTAGAGGGGTTCATTTCTGTCGCTGCTCTGCTTATTACCAAGGTAAAATGTCAGATGTACACATCATAAGCCTACTACTGTAAGGCTCGCTCTATTTTTAGGATTCCGTAGTAAACAAGGAACCCTTATAGTTTCGCCATGTCCGTCTGTCTGTCTGTCCGGCTTAGCTCAGAGACTTTTAGTGCTAGAAAGCTGTAATTGGGCATGGGTATACATATTAATCACGCCGACAAAGTGGTAAAATAAAATCGTGAAAAAAAATTTTTTTAGGGTACCTCCCTAGCACGTAAAGTAGGGATGATATTTATTTTTCTGGTCTATCCCTTGGTGTGGGTTATCGTTGCATAAGCTGTTCAAGAATTTACGTTTATGTTTACATAAGATTAAGCTGTAAAGTGCTATTTTTTGTTAGAGTCAAGTGTCCTTGCAGATAAGTGGTTGTTTTTGGATATGTAATAAAATTTATGGCAGTAGTATAAACATATATCTAACGAAATTAAAAGGAGAACTATCTCAGCAAGTTAACGAGTAATAATCGACCAACTTAAATTTGCAGTAGGAGAATGACCGTGACATATACGAGTATTATATCGATGTATGATATGAGAACATGTTTTTCAACTATAGAGTTAAGTTTGTTTTTGGGATAATTTCATCCCAACGACGGAACTCTTTGTTGTGGTTTCACTTGGCCGGTTTTTTTATAATGATATGGTAAAGCCTCTCTTTGGACTATCTATGCAGAATGTTTCAGAAAGGTGTGGTCATATTTAAGTGTGTGGTACCGACCATCAAGCTGAACAAATTTCTCCATGGGACGAACATCGTAAACGCGAAAAAATAATAAACCGTCCTGTACATTTGGGTTGAACAGATGTTCAAGTTTTGTATAGGAGTTGATAAATTTTTCGCGATTACAATGTTAGTCCCATGGAGAAAATTGTTCAGTTTGATGGTCTGTACCATACCCTTAAAAATGACCACACCTCTCTGATACATGCTGTACCTATATATCATTTATATCCGTAGTTTGGGGCCGCTCGAAACATAATTATATTCACTAACTAAAACAAAAACCTTGGTTATTTACAAGGCTTCTCACAATCTTTAGCCATAGCAAAGGAATCTGTAGGAATAATACCATAAATAATACCAACCATTATATCATTATAGTCAGCCTTTAATGCTCCCATTACTGGGACACAGGCCTCCACTCGGTTAGAGGGAGTGGGCCATAATCCACCACGCGGACCCAGTGCGGGTTGGTAGATGTCACATGTCTTCGAATTTTCAATTCTGGGACATGCCGGTTTCCTCACGATGTAAACCTTCACCGATTTGAGAGCAGTGGTGATGAAATAATTTGCACAAAGTAAAGCACCTGTCAGGGTTCGAACCCACGACCTGCAACTCGTAATTCGGGGCCATTATCACTGGGCCACCACTGGTCTGGCACCATTATGTACTTTACTATAATCCTATAACAGTATCGACTCAAACAGGCAATTTATTATAACCAAAACCATCACTTAACTATGTCAATTTTCATCTTTGAGGCGTTCTACTTTCTACTACCGCGTTCTACGTTCTACTACCGCGTTCTACGTTCTACTACCGCGTTCTACGTTCTGTTCTAACCAAATTTTTGCAAAGTTCCTTACATTGTGCCAGGGGGCCGATCGCGCTATTTCTCAACGTAATTACCGTTCGAACGGAACGTTTTTGGTTTTAGTTTAGTTATGGTTTAGCTGGTGTAAGAAACGGTATCGCGCTTTTTTTTGTGAGAATATTGGTCGATCGATCGTTCCTCCAACGTAACTTCCAAAGTAAAGCTAAATCGTTTCCGTTGAAATGATTAGCGCGATACGAAATGTGTCTAACGTAACGTTTTGGTTGTGGTTTAGTTTTGGTATTAACGTTCAAAATTAGCGCGATCGGCCCCCTGGTCACTTAACTACTACGTATACAAATGAATGATCCGGAAGCTAACGCTAGGACATAATAAATATAACTCAATACGTTTAAGGCAGAATGAATAGCTGTCTAGAGTATTGTGACCGTTCCGTTCAAGGATAATTGGTGGCGCAAGGATTGAATAAGATATTCACACTTTATAATGTCATTGTTGTTGATGCATTATCATAATGGGTTAATAATATTGCGCACGTTTGTGAGGTATCGTAGACTTGTAGGGAATCCCAACTGGGTTAATGTGTGCAGTCTGAACGCGGAGTCGTGTTAGGTAGGCTATAGTCGAACGCACGTCTTTGGTGGTAACTAGAGTATATAATATAGTAACAAAAAAAACAACAATTAAAAATATATATAAATTATTTCAATACCAAATGGCGAGATGATCGCAATAGCGCCAGTATTATAAAAATAATCTCATAAAAGCTGAATTAATGGTATTTTGTAACATTAAACCGCTACAAAAAAAAACATTGTAGGGGCTAATGAAGACTTGCACTGCGTAGCGACATCTGTTATGTTAAATATGGAACTAATTACCGCTTATCTCGATGATCCTTGTGTGTGATTATCAGACAATAATAATGACTATATTATTCGTTAAAATGAACACTCTCGTATCTTTGCGTATTAAATATCAAAGGGAGTCTTCATAGTTAGTTTACCTTATGTGTTTCTTTATCTTTAGAAACAAGACGTCCGCCACTACCAGCACCCCAATGGCGTAACACACCATCAATCTTAATCTGAAAGATTTTTAAGTATATTGCTAATCCATTGCTTCATTATGTTCGAAAAATTTGTCTCCTCAACAACGTAAATAACGCAATGAATGGTGTTGAACTGTCAAAATCAAACCCAGCTACTGATAGTATGCTGATAGTGTACATATTACGCAATTACGCCGCGGGTCGGTACGACGAGCGGACCCTTGGCTTCAAAGCAAGTAAGTAAGTAAGACATCGCTAAAAGTCACGATTAGTATGAAAATAATCCGGGAATCGACCACAATATAATAAACCCACTTACCTAATCATTACTGCTATCCTCGAAAGAATTTGGTCGTGATGATACTTAATAACTGGTTCGCCGTTTGTATTCCTTGAGGCTCATCAATCAGAACTTTCTCTTCTCCATAAAAGTTGTCATTCCAATAGGTAGGTTACTAAAAATATATAGGTAAGTTAGGTTTTAAATTAAAGCTCCCGCAGGCAGGCGCAACGCGACACTAGTAACACAATTTCTATGAAAACTTCAAAGAAAGTGTCACGCTGCCTATCGCGCCCGCGATATCGCGCCAATCTGCACGAGCCTTAAATGTGACGTAGGTATCTATACCTAACCAATGGCCCATGATGAGTAAGTGCCTAATGAGGTCGTCAATTTATTGATTATTTACGAATTATGCTCAGACCAAATAAAAAATATGCCTATGATTTGGATCTATGTGATTAAAATTATTACGCTCGATGATATCAATAATTTGTACAAGTTGGTATAAATTGCAGTCACGTCTGCAAACCATTCACTATGGACATGGATCTCTTTACTACAGCAAAAATCTACAGCAATGGGTCTGCCATTGCTGTAGATTCTCAGTAATATCATTATCATCCAACTAGAATGGATTGGATATAGCCGCCCCTAATAAGTAGTAAACGTGAAAACTTGAAACACTTACCTTGCAACTTCATTTAATTCACGCAACTATCAACCTAATTATTAAAAACTTTCTTCATCATCAGAGAAAAAAAACAAATGAAATGGCGTCCAAATCCAAAACAGTGAAAACAGAGCACCGCCAATTTTTTCTCATCTGTCAAAAATTTTGAATCACGTTCTATTGTTGTCACGTTTTATTCTTTTTTTGCTGGTTTTAAGGGCTGCCAGTGTTAATATTTTTTTTAAAGTCCGCATTAAATTTCTTTCTATTGTCTAAGAAATAAATAGTTATTTTAATGAATAATAATATAGTTTTACACAAGAAAGTCACTATGAAATCACATGACGATACCTTACCTACTATTTTATCTCTTATTTACCTAACTATCAAATTATATCGCAATCATAATCAAAATCTTATCTGTTCTTGAAAAAAATTACTGGATAAATAAACCAACTCGCTCACAACTAGGTTCTATTATTATCAGTAACTAAACAAGAAAATGACTTCCTAAGATAATTATCAAATCACTTCCTAACTTTTCCATTTATTTCCTACATTCATTCTTCGATAATGATTTCAAGTGTAAGGCATCATCAACAAACACGCAGGAAAAATTAAAGTGAGAAAGATCCCGTTCAAATGTGAACCGTAGGTAGTTATTATCTTGGTTTATTATCATTCCAGATACACATCATCGTAATACCTAATAATTATCTAAGTATAACAATATCATGATATTTATGTAGGTAAATACTTAAACCCATAGTTATTTTTATCAGCAAATAATTCTAAAATTCCTAAAAATTACATAAGGTGATTTTTTATTGCAGCCTCTTTCACAGAATTTGTGTGGGTCAAGGAATTCTGATTCCAGTGAAAAATGAAATTTAGTAGAATAAGTCTTGACACTTATATGTATTAATGTGTTATTTAGTCTTATCACTAATGCGATTAAATTGAGAAATACCTTTTATTAACACTTAGATATTAAAAGTTATAAGATCATTTTAACGGTCAGAAATTAATGCCAGTCCTTTGCTTTTCAAGTAGGTTCCCAAGTAACATTTTTTTAATTAATCTCTATCCAGATTAAAATCATCATAATTATCGTGTAGACGCACCACTAATCCATCAATTTTATACGTAACATCCGTTAGATCAATCCCAAACAATGTGTACAAATATTTTTACAACCGCAATAATTAAAACTGACTATCCGTCTTTGTATATGACAAAAACCACACACAGAAGTGAGAATATAAATGCTGAGAGCAACAGATCATGATCATTGTTAAACAGATCACAGTGTAGTGCGGATCGCAGTGATCATGAATACCTTGGTGAGCGTTCTTTTTTTAAATAGTGCAGTGAATATAGTTATTTTTTTTTTATAAATTTAGGCCTACAGAAAATACTAAATAGCTTCATGTAAACAAGTTTTTTTTTTTATATTTTCGGCCAGCGCCTACGATAAAATAGGACAAATAAAATAAAAAAAATAAGCTGTTTGTTTGCATCAGATATCGTCAAAGGTATCTCCGCTGGCAGTCTCCTTAAACAGAAAACAACCTGGCACATTGTTACATACCAGAATAGGAAAGCCAATGAATCCTAAATCAAAAAAATATATATATTTAAAACTGGGAATTCAGTTTAAATTTTCTTTTTTTTAAACCCCCACCCACGAGTATTAGCGCGTGGGGGTTTTCATTTAGCCACAATCATCCTAGTTTATGTTATTTATTTTTAAAACTACGCATGCCAAACAATTCACAAATCCAAAATGTTTAATCGGAAATCTAAGATAATTAGAGCGGTTTCTATTTTAGTTCAATAATATCTAACTGTATCATAAAGATTCGATTTTAGAGATAACGTATCTCTTCTATCTTATGGATTGTTAAGATGCTATCCGTTTCCGAATTGGGTATTCAATCTTGATAACATGACTATCTTTCTTGAATATCTAGTAATTAGATTGTAATACATTTTATTTCGGGACTGGCATATAACTGTGATCAATCCGCCGTTGTTTTTTTTCCTTACGTAACAATACGTATTCATTCAGACCTACCTAGTATAAGACGAGCGTCACTGTAGCTAGTAGCTACCTATTTTTTTTTTTTTTTTTTCTTCTGGCTTCGCACGGTTTGTGCATTTAGCCAATGTCACATTTAGTTTTATAAAAAGGTAGGGAATGCTACCTATTTAGTTAGGTGCTGTGGTAGGCACCTGCCGACCTATTCTGTAAAAATCTCTATTCTATTCTATTTTTAAGTAAAAACTTAGGTAAAGTGAGCTGTCAATAGTGTAAATCGTTGTGGAATGACAGCTCACACCGAACTTTTCACGGTGAGATTTTTACAAAATAGACCGGCTGATATATTCTTCCAAATAGTAGTACATAACATAACATCACGCCTGTAATCCCAGAAGGGTTAGGCAGAGGTGTACCTATAGTACACCCACAAGGTAAAAAAAGTAAAAAAAAATTGTGTAATTAAATAGTAGTACCTACAATGACGTATTATATATAGACACGTTATCAACAAACATCTCGGCGCTTAAAAACGGCGAAAATACTAGATAACTACTTATACGCGTAAACATTTTTGTCTTTAACTTTTGGGGTATAATTTGTACATCCTCTGAAAACACACGACGGCATGTTTTCTTTATATTTTGCACAGGTTTTCACACACGATATAAATTAAAAACAAACGTAGCGTCGCGCGACAGGTTGGTGCGTGACTGAGCGCAATGTGGCCAATTGGCTTCATTTCATGTTGCCATTTTAGAGTGCGGACAACATATCTATAGTTTTATACATCATTGAGTACCTAGGTATTATCTATTTGTCCCTGATAACTAGAACCTATGTAAACTTATCTTTACCTATGTATGGCGCCTGCCTATCACTAATGAGCGCCAGGCGTATTCATACTGATTCTAAGATAAGTCGTCACTATCCAAAATTATGAATTTTAATAGAAAAGTTATGTTGGATTGTATCTTTATATTATTAGTTTCAATTTTATACTAAAGTGCAGAAGCACCTATCTAAGCTTCAAACAGTTCAAGTCCCTTGATGTTTAGGATAAAAAAAAACAAAAAAAATACACGGTATTAAGTAGGAAGATGAGAAATGGGCTAAAAGAACCACGGATTGTGTCTCATTAAACGCACGGCGAAAACGCTGCAGGCCAAAACGAAGATGGCGGGACGAGCTTGACTCCTACTAAAAGTACTGGCAAACTGACAGAATTATGTGGAAAAGGTAGAAATTAAATGAAATCGTATATTCTGTAAATAGGATATCGGAAACACTTTTACACGTACACGATACATATTAAAAAATAAGCTAGATGTAGTCGACATTTCCTATCTGACTACCCATGAGAATAAATGGCGAAACAAACTCAGGGGTCAAAGTCTCTTTTACAGTTCAAACTTAACCTTGGTCAGATCATGTGAGGACCATGTAGATTCGTGTCTGAAATGATCTTTTGAGGAAATAACCACACAAATTTGAGTGGACCTGTCCAATCAGTGCAAGCATTTGTCAGTAATCGTGCAGCGCAACGGAGAGGGAGGCATTTGCCCTGCAGTAGGACAATACAGGCTAGTTGAATTAAGTAGATTAGATAAAGAAGTTAAGGCACCTAATTTGTTAAATGAATTAATGACACTCATCATATTAGAACAACTTGGACAATGCTAGTCTTGCAACATAAGCAAGTTAGGGCGAGACCAAGAAGAAAGTACGTGGTAGGCATGGAATAAAGAATGGTCCGCTCAAATTATATTGTAGCCTTTAAAAAAGATAAATCTAAGGTGCTTGACAACCCATATACCTAATTACGTATGGCATTCAATAGCCTCAAGAAGGTGTAGGTAAGAATATGTACCTATATTAGATACATCAACAAGAATTCATTTAATCGTTTACAATTTAATATTATATTAATGTGTAGCCTCAAACCATAATAATATTACACATTGCTAATACTTAAATGTAGCTACACATTGATACAGTATGTAACTAATAGGGAACATAAATTGTAGACAATCAAATAATTTATTTTCGATGTACTTATGTCATTGTAAGACTGTGAGAACCGTTATAGGTAATCTATCCGTATTATTTCCGTTAGATTATAAACTGTCGAAAAATAATGCGTTAAATTGTAAATGCTTTGTTGCAGATCACAATTTTTCGACAGTTTACTCTAACGGAAATAATACCGATAGATTATACACTAACGAAGTTCATAATTATACGGTGTATATACCTACATCTTTTTAAGGCTGACTGTACCTACCACAGAATACATTTGACAACACCTACTATTTCTGATAAGTATGAATTTATTCCGGAACAAAAGACCACAGGAAGGACCAAAACACAATCGAATACCTAGGTACTTTGATAGTTACCAATGGGTACCTATCATCAGATTCATCATTCTCCTAAGTAACTTTATAGGTAGGCATAACTGTTTCAATACTATCATGTTCAATTAGTACTTGTCACTCTTGCTTTACCTTTTTTGTCATTCTATTATTATTTTATAAACAAACCACCTTCTACTAACATGTTAATAAGTTGTGTCGCCAATGCATGTAGATACGATTACCCACTAAGAAAACAATCTAGGTACTTAAACTACTAAATTCCAAATAAAAACTATACAAAAAAACCAGCTGTTCTCTACATTTATGTTCGAATAATTTGTTAAAATGTAGGGAACAGCTGATTTTTTTTTCGCGATTTCAGGTTTGGTCCCATAGTAAAAGTTGTTCATAATGATGAGTACAATGCCCCCTTAAGAGGTTATTGACGACTTAAAAATAACCTTGTTTATGTAGTTGTGTAAATAATTTCGATGTTTCACATCTGCCAGGCGTCCCGTGATGGCTCAATTTTGTTTCACTTTTTAGTTGTGGTACCTATCTACCCCAATTCGAATACCACTGCCTGCTATGTAAATAAGAGTGACAGGAAGTTATTATAACATCATCCACTTATATTAAGTGGGAAAAATACAGTCCTAGTATTGAAGCTAACTCAAAAACTATCCATGCATGAAGTTAATAAAATTCATATGGGACCACCGCGCAAGCCTCCTATACCACATTAAAAAAACAAAATCGGGCCACATTGACGAAAATATCGATATCTCATATAGAAAAAAAATATGATAGATACAGACGAACATAGAACCTCCTTTTTTGAAGTCCTAATAATCACCTCCCAATTGGGTTACAGTAGGATTTCTAACAAACTAAAATAAGATTTGCATCATCGCCTTTTGTTCCTCGAGTTTCATAAAAGATACCTACTTACTTATTTCTGGTAAATATTTTCTTAGGCAGGTGTTCTGATCTCCTGAATTGTGGCTAAGTACCTACCTACCTCTTCTTGAAAGCGGCAGTGGCCGATAAAAGTTATTTGCTTTATACCTTGTGTGATCGAATACAACTAAACACGACACTGCTCCTCATTTTCCATTTACGGCACACGCAGATTGCGAAGGTACTAACTATTAGTACCTGCCTCCTGGCTCGTGGTCTAGTGGTCGGAAGTGCTACCGTCCATGATATCCTGTGTTCGATTCCCAGGAGGGCAAAGTAGGTATTATTTTATCTATCAGGTGTAGGTTTTTCCATCAGGGATTTCTCAGTAGCAGCCCGAGTCTGGATTTATGCCTGGTTGATGGCAATAGACTCGCCCTCTATTACATGGGACTTAAACTTAACTGGACAATTGTGGGTACACCTCTGCCTAACCCTTAGGGGAGTACAGGCGTGATATTATGTGTTTTATTTTATCTGGAACCATTGAAAGCCAAAAAATTATGTCTGACAGGAAACAAATAACATCTCTGTAAACGTAGCCTCGCTTACACGAAAACTTAGGGAAGAGGAGTGTGGGGACATGCATTGTTAAGTTTAGTTTAAATTGCTCGGTGCATTGAGCAATGTGCCTTTGTTCTCAGTTACGAATGAATTAACTGTTGGAACAATGTGTTTTGGGTAACGATATTGCAGATGATGTAGGTATAGAGTCAAAATACAAAAACGAATTTAGAAATATCATCAAGCAAATTGATTCAGCAGCTGTTTATTTCCTTTTTCCTGTGGTTAGGGACTAAACTGGAGTCAAAGTTTTTATACCGCCCATGGGCCTCCAACTTGGCTTTACACGCCGTCGAGAAATATCTCTCAGGCATGCCACCGGTTTCTTCACGATGTGAATTTAGCAGTTATTTTTGAAAATTCTAATAGGTAAATATTAAAATTAGAAACATGCTAGATGAGATACCTACGCTAGATAAGCTGAGTATAGGCTTCATTTGTACCTATAGGTAGGTATGTCTTTATATGAATATCTCTAAAAGCTTTCTCTAAGCGAGAAATCCTGACTATTCTGACTGATTTTAGGCAGGCACATTATGATTATATCTTGACTTCCTAAACGCATCAATAATCCCATTATATAATATGTTATCATCTCCTCTTCATTTTATTTATAAACAAATCTGATTAAATCAAGGTGATTAAAACGCAGTGATCATTAATTATGATTTTTTTTTCTCGCTTTTTTAGAACATAATTTTGCTGTCATGTTCTGTGGCCGTGACCGTCGCTCAAAAAGTGGGGGACACAAGCAATGACATCATAGATGGACAGAGGCGGAATACTGGAGGCTATGGGCTGCTAAGACCCGGTTTGCAGGCTGGTTATAACCAAGGCGGGTATAATAAGGGTGGTTATAACCAAGGCGGTTATAACCAGGGTGGTTATAACCAGGGCGGTTATAACCAGGGCGGTTATAATCAAGGTTATAACGGAGGTTACGGAGGTGCACCGGGAGGGTTTGGGCAAGGATACGGTGGTTATCAAGGCTACGGGCAAGGATACGGTGGAAATCAAGGGTACGGCGGTGGCGTACCCGGATTTGGGTCATATCCGGGAGCAGGACAGGGTGGTTACCCTGGTGGATTCGGAGGTTAGTATATTGACAGCCATTGAAGGCCAACCTCATACCTCATTAGCATCCTCCTGGTCTTACCTATCCCAATTTATTTGTGGTGACGCAGCATCTCTTCTTCCATAAATCTCTATTAGCCGAAATTTCAATAGCCATCACCTCCTAGCCATAATTATCTTTCACAAAATCCATTCATCGTTTCCACAATAACTATAATGAAGAAATTAACAGAATTTCTTCAAAATTATAATTATTTATTTTATATTTAGATAATTATAAACTTAACATTTTAGCCATGAGAGTACAAACAATCGATTATAAAATCTATCCACCAATGCTACTCACTGAAAATGCATAATTATTAATCCCTTATCGAATCGGAACAAAGCAAATGATCCTAATGAATTAGTCCTAAACCAATTAGTCACAATTAATATAATCTGTATATCTACATAGGTACAGGAGGCTACGGCGGCGGCGGCGGTGGCTACCCAAGCGGATTCGGACAAGGATATCCGGGATATGGCGGCAGCGGTAGCGGTAAGCACGGTTTACTGAATCTAATAGATAGTTTACAGTAGATTATTTTATAGGAAAGCGTACCTACCGTATGATAGTTTGTTTCGGCATTTCTTCTCAGGGATCAATCAGCTAGAAAATGGCGCCATCTAGTTCTAAAATGTTGACCGAAACATTGTCATGACAGACCTACTTACATTTAGGTACAAAAAAAAATTGCGTACGAAACTACAGGCTGGTTTTTGCGTTCAGTATCGAAGGATACTTTTATCAATAATCGATAGCTACCTTTAGTTGAATCACTAACATTCCTATCACACAGATTCTCTGACAAAAGATGAGGTATATTCGTGGAAAACGATCACGTACTTATAGAGTCAATGGCCACTACGGACATCGCACTTTATAAGTTACACGATAATAAAAACACGAAGTGTTGTCTTGTAAAAAGTAAATTATTTGCACGCTAACTCATAGCGGATTTACGTTTTGACGTTACAAGTGATTCAGATTTTTACATAAATGGTGAGAATATAATTTTTTGTCCAGTTTAATATTATAGGTAGGTGGACTTTGATTATAGTAGTTAAGTCCAGTTAGTTCAAATAACATGAAGTTATTTATACAAATCGTTAGATATGATTCAAATAAATTGAATGTGTTATACTTAGTTGCTAAGGATAAAGACGACACGGTTGGCGCAGTGGTTAAGCGATTGACTGCTGCGCTGCGTGTCGCGAGTTCGATTCCGCACGGAACAAATATTTGTATGACCTACAAGTAGTTGTTCCGGGTCTGGCTGTTTGCGTATATGTGAATTAAATGTTTGTAAACGCACCCACAACACAGGAGGAATTCCGACTGTGGGGCAAGGTTTAAAAAAAAAAACATAATTGTCATTATTAAATATTAGTTATAGGCAACCAAGTATCATCTAGTTTCGATTATTCAGTTATTCATAAATAATATTATTAGGTATAATATATCAGTCAAATTCAAATCATTTATTTAAAATAGGCACAAGGCACTTTTGAACGTAAAAAATTACAAAAAAATTTAATTGATTCTACTTGCCCCTTCAAAAAGGTAGTTTCGTATGGAGAATAATGGGAAAGAAACTCTACTTAAATAACATGGTAGGTACAGACAATGGATTCCATGAATTTGATCACCTGCTTATATTTGCACAGGTTTCTAAATACTCGTCCCATTTCAAGAGGGAACAAATTAACAGTCGCTTTTGACATCGGATACCTTTGACGTGCTACATCGAATACTAATCATTTGAGACGAGAGAAAAACGATGAATAGTTTAATAGTAGGTAATTCAAAATAAAACGGTTCATCCACATCTTTCGTATACTTACTGAGAACACAGCAAAATTTTCATCATTTCTTTGTCTACCAGGTTACCGCCCCAACCCCTACAGGCCCGGATTTGACTACAACCGTCCCGGTTTTACGGAACTCAACTTCCCAGGCCGGACGCAATACAGGTCTTATACGGACGGGTCTGCTTCAATAACACCATATAATTATCATACTGGCAGCTACCCCGTAGCTTTGGAGGATCGTTATAGGTACAGTGACAACGTCAGCAAGTACCTAGGCAGAAAAGCCGGAGAAATCAAGGAGGGTGAAGAAAAGTCGTAGTTATTTAGTTATATTACCTAGTACTCATTTAAATTTAAGATCTGATTTGATTGTTGCACTGATTCTTTATTAATAAAGTATTTTTAGTTGAATTTGGTCTTTAGTTACGAAAACCTACCCGTTACAAACATAAAAAACTGCACCTCTTTAAGAAATAACCATTTCAAGACGAAAGTAATAAACCTACAACATTATTGGTATTTTCAATACACCGTGGCATTTTAATCGTCTTACAACGGCAGCCCCACCTCATGTATCCAATGACTACTAATCATTCATGAAAGTATTTTTTTTATTAACATTTGAATAATTACAAAAATAATCGTTATGATGCATGACGTAGTTTGAAACACCTTGTTACGAGCGCGGTGCAAGCCTTACGTTCCAAGGGCGGCACGGAATGGAGCGCGGCACCGCGCTCATAACAGGGTGTTTCAAACAACATCATGCCTTATAATGAATAATATTGAAAAAAAGTACATTAAAATATTAAAAAATATTTTTTTTACTTTCATGAATGATTAGTAGTCATTGGATATGTTACGGCTAATACCCGAAGTGCGGCTACACCTAGTTTTAGCCGGTTAGAACTAGGTGTAGCCACTTACTCTTGGTTAAACCTAGTACGAGCCGATTGTTTTCTGGTAAAATCATTTGGGTTAGGTTAGGTTAGAACAGTAACCATTAACAAGCGAAGGCGAGCGAGCGAAGCGAGCGTGCCGCGGTAGCGGCCGCCGAGCGCCAGATCCCCTCTATTGTTGGTAAATTGGTTTTATCCAACAGGGATTGTCTGGACCTATAATTCTAACCGGCTAAAACTAGGTGTAGCCGCACTTCGGGTATTAGCCGTAGTGTTGCCCAAATTCAGTCTTGGTCTTGTTCTTGCGTTTTTGCAAGACCAAGACCAAGAACAAGACCGCGTATTTTTAGCAAGACCAAGACCAAGACTGACCGTGCAAGACTTGAGCAAGAACAAGACATAGCCTGCAAGACTCTTGCGTCTTGCAGCTAGGACTTAGCGCTATTTCACTGAGTAGTTAGGTGTAACAGTTCGGTGTATAGGTAGGTACGCTTAGGAATTCTATGAGACGCAAAAAACTGTATCAAAGAATATGAAAAACTGGACCTATGCGCATTACGACTAATACCATAAACATAGCGAATAAAAAAATATCTATTAAAATCAAACTGAGTGCATGCATAGTTATGTTTTAACCATCGGCACTTTGATAATGCGGCATCAAAGGTTTTGTACTTACTTCTCAAAGAAATTTGCCGCTTTTCGGAAGTACATGGTTATGATACACGCGCCGGCGGCTTCTTTTGAAATCTAAAACAATCGTTGCCGCCACGCCGAAATCATAACATTTGTGACACTATTTGATTGCCGCCATAGGGCGTAGGTATACTCATGCAAAATAATTTCGAATTTTTTTAAGAGTACCTACAGGTGTTCCAAAGAATAAATAAGTTTCAGAGTGCTTAGAATGAAAATGAATACATTATACTGATCACGCAAGTAGTATTATGATTAGGTTATAAATCAAAGCTTATAAATCATAAATGTTTATTAAGAAACAGTTACTTCCATGGAAAACGACATATAGGTCAGTTGATTTTTCGAATTTCTTATCAAATCTTCAGTTATTTATTAATCTGCTTGATCTTTACTATGGCTATGTTAATTCAAGCTCACAATGTTCCAATTCTAATACGTTTTTCTAAGATTTAAAGTAATAGACTAATAGGTAATTGCAAGACTTGCAAGACTCTTGCTGCAAGACCAAGACCAAGACCAAGACTGGGAGCGCAAGACCAAGACCAAGACCAAGACCAGGTGTATTGGCGCAAGACCAAGACCAAGACTGGCTAAGTCTCGTCTTGTTCTTGCATTTGGGCAACACTAATTAGCCGTAACATATACACGAAGTGGGCTGCCGTTGTAAGACAACTAAAATGCTACGGTGTATAGCTGTGTTGTGTAGATATTACCAGTTGATAATAACTGCTCACCAGCAGGCTTAGCACGAGAGCCGTAGAGAAGCGTTTTGTCGACGGAAGAGTAGACAAAAATGACGTTTCCGTGTAGACAGTAGAACATTTTCGGTAGACAAGCGATTTATATTCTACAGTAGACTAGAAATAGAACGCGATCATACTAAGCCTGCTGTTTCAAGGAGGTGTTTTCAGGAGGCCTGTGGAACTCAAATCGTCTATTAGAACACCTAAAGGAAGGAAGGTTGATATTCTTTCCCAGACATCTATTTAAAATTCCACAGCACCTTCATACCTGATTTAAATCTGGCATACACTACTCGTTTATTGCATTATAAACCAGTTCGGCGATCCGCATCGTTGAGCCTACTACAATAATTTTGAATCACAATGGTTCATTCTGATACAAATAAAACGACGTGACGGTATGAATAACTTATTTGATTATATTACATTTAAGTAATCATTTAAATACATTTAATATTTTGATTACGTATTGGTCAATTAAATTATGACTTGGGAAGTAGCAAACGGCTATCCTACTCATTTTATGACTAGGTAATGCTCAATTATTATTCGGTTACCGCGTTGTTAACCTTGGTAGGTACTCTTCCGCCATTTATGAAATAAAAATTTAAGTTTAACCTAGGCACTGATGTTGCATTTCAGGAACGCGCATCAATCATTCTAATTTATACCTTATTACAATGACATAAGAGTCACATGACGCGCGCTCGTGTATTGCATTATCTATACTTCATCCTGCATGTGGAACCCCTTCGTTATTAATCTTGAACTTTATTTTTCCTCGCTAGACGAACAGGCGATGCCTCTATATCAACTCTAAACAAAATGCCTATTTCTGATCTAGCCACTACTCCAAGCCAATTGACCAACAATAAATCGAATAGTAATAATATTTATAAATAACAATAATAACATTACGATCCGCTGAACCAATCAGAGGAGATAGAGTTGAAGAAAGAAGCTGCGCCGGAGCGTGCGTTGGCGAAGTTGATAGGCAAGGAGCTCGTCATCAGATCTGATATGTCAGACCTCGACTTGTTGGGGCTCGATGATACGGGCTTCTTTTTTACCTGGGAAAGGACAGTTTTGTTAGGGAAAAGATCTATAAAAAGTATAAAATAAAGTTGCTTTTCATGTCTGTCTATGTCACAATGGATTATGATACGCTTTTTACCATAATTTAGAGTTTATTCCGGAAGGTCTATGCATAGGTCAAACACATAACACAATAAATATAATAAATAACTTCTATCAAGTCGTAAAACCGAGCGAAGCCAGGGCGGGTGGCTAGTCCTTTTATAATTTGATCACAGTTTAAATTGACTGTGATGTAGTTAATATTCGTGGGTAAATGCTCTTGGCTAGTAATCTTAAACGTATGTATGATACAGTAATTTTTTACAAGGTGGTTCATTATACTCAGTCTAATTGTTCTAGTGCGGGAGCTAGATATTTTACAATAATTAAAGAAACAAATAAGCACTTAATTGTTATACCTATTATGATAAAATCTAATTAAACTCGAGCCTATCAACAGTAAAGAATAAAAAAAGTTTTAATAACAAACAAACAAACAAACAAACAAACAAACACTAATTATTCACTCTCGATAACATTAATTAATGAGAAATTGTTATGTTTACACTGTTTGCATAACATTACGCGATGCAACACATTCATTAGATATTAACACATTAACAAAGAAAACCGGTATGCAAAAACATTATGACTATTATTAGTATAAACAAAATAATATTTAATAGATACTGTTAGTACGCGATTCACAAGCGGGAAAAAAACTAGGAAACTAAGAACAATGGTTAACGGACTAGTGTCTAAAATTAAAATAATAAGAGCAAATAAACTTAAATCATTCATACCAGTTCACAGTATGAAGAAATCTTCATTCTGAACAATAAATTAAGAAAGTTATTTTTTTTTACAGAAATTAAATCAATACAGAAACGTGCGTTCTTGGAAAAATACCTATCCTATCTCCCAACATTTAATAAACTAGCTTATGCCCGCGGCTTCGCCCGCGTAGAGTTCGGAAATTATGCCACAGGAACAAACTACCGGGATAAAAAGTATTGTGTTCTAACCCAGGTCATGGTCTACCTGTGCGCCAAATTTCATCGAAATCTGTTCAGCCGTTAAGACGTGAAAGCGTAACCAACAAACAAACTCACTTTCGCATTTATAATATTAGTTAGGATACCTACTTAAAAAAAAACTATGTAACTCAATAGTTACAACGTTCAATGCAACTCATTCCCTGGTATTTTTTCATGTTCGTAATCAGAATCAGAATGTATTTATTTGTCAGGATGTAGTTTTACATTATAATTATGATTTTTTTAGTTTTATAAGTTCTGGAAATTCTACCACAACATAAAGTGTACAAATATTATTTATATAACATTTTTAACTAAGTGCAGTCAATTTGAAGAATGTTATTGTTGCAAAGTCAAAGTCAAATTATTTATTTCAAATAGGCACTTAATAGGCACTTTTGAACGTCAGAATTTACAAAGAAATAGAATTGATTCTAGTTGCCCCTTCCAAAAGGTAGTTTCGTATGGAGAAGAACGGGCAAGAAACTCCACCGTTACTCTTTTAAAAAATGTTTTGCAATATATTGTTCCAGTACATTAATTATATGATTTTAAGTGAAGACGATGCACCTAGAATAAAATTACTATACCATAATAGGTAAAAACAATTAAAAACTAAGCAATGAAAAATAACTTAATTATGAGATAGATACAATCGTGCTCACATATTTACAAACATCGTAACAGTATGTTTTTCTAAAAAAATTAAAATAATAAGTCAGTGTGTATACGTAATCACAGAATGTAAAATCAATATCATAAAAATAACAAATTTTACAATAAAAATAGCAACCAGTTTGATTTTGTCTAGACTCTAGATTGTCTTATGGAGCTGGACCAGCATGTTTCCAAGCATTCCTGTCCTGGATATAATCCTCTGACTTGTAATATGCTTGTTTACAAAGTGTACTTTTAACTGTTGCAACCTTTTGTTTCAAAATGTCACCACTTATATGAACATGGTGGTAATGTGACTGATTGCCTAATATACGCCGGGCGTATATCTAAGTATCGCCCTGCTGCCGGAGCCTATTTTAATGCTCCCAGAATTTCTTTAATCAAACTACCCACACATATACATAAGAACCAAAATAAACATTCATACATTTCTTAACAAAAATACTCACAGGCTTATCCTGTTTCTTAAGATGGCTGGGTGGGGCTGCTACCGGCAATAAAGAGAACCAATGAGAGTCTCCAGAGGCCAGAAGAGCGGATGCCTTGTCTCCTGTACCTCCTGATAGCACCGGTTTGGTACCGATTAAGGCAGTCAGTTGGCCGTGATGAAGGACCAAGCTGCCTAGGAGAGTCTGTAGGGAAATATTGTAATATTATGACCTGTGAAAAGAATTGGGAGTGATTTTTGTCTAGCATTAGGGTAAGAAAGGATAAAGATGGACTGGTCTACTTTCTTGTGACTCATGAAGAACTAATCAAGAGGAATGGTAATAGCCGATACTGTTCAGCTCAGTAGGTTCATTGAACTCCATGTGTTGCGAGGCCGATGAGCCTACTGTGCAGGGGTGTGTCTAGTTTTTTGTTTATACTTTTTTAGTTACTAACACTAGTTATAGGTAAAATTCTTGTTACTAACAACCTTGCCTTGTCTATGGACTTTTTTGTCTGAAATAAATGATTTTTATTTTATTTTATTTATAGCATCATCTAAACATGTGAGATGTCTTTTAAGGCCCCATATTCGGTGTTGCAAAATATTTCAATCGATTTCAATAAATGTGGTGCATTGAGGTAGATTTTAACGAATTAATAGTGAACGGCTTGGTAATTACGCACTACTAGCGCCATCTCGTTATTAAATGTACAATTTATATAGATTTTGTTTCATGAACGATTGATGTAGGTAAATAAGTAAAACTAAAAATTAAGACCCGACTAGAGAGAAATGAACTGAAAAACATGAAACGAGAAAATATTCGGACTATCTGAAACTTTTTTATAAACAGGTACTAACCTGAACTCTTTGCACTGATCTCTTCAAACTGGTCTGTATAAATTTATAGAACACATCATAGTCAAACGGATCGATCTTCTGTCTCAAAAACTCACAAATCTTTATCGACTGTTCCGTAAATATCTTGTTCTCTCTAGGAACTAACAACAGCGTCAAATGCCGAACATCCATCAGTAATTGAAGCGCACATCTCTGATTGATATCGGTCTCGTTCTCTTTTATAACTTTGTCGTAATGTGCGAAGGTGATGGCAGTAACTCTTTCGACGAAGAGCGTGTGTGTGTCTATTGGTAAGGTGTGTGGGGCCACCTCGTCCAGTATTCGGCTGGTGGCGTATAGGTACTCCTGCAGTTTGAGAGAGGGTCCAGCTGGTACCTTTATTGTAGATTCTATTGGATTCCCTTCTTCGTCTTTTTCTGTGATTTTGATGACGTCCCATTGCTACAGAAAAATACAAGTAAAACTGGTGTACATTCAATTGTACTTTCGTTCTTCTTTAAATTATGAACTTATGTAGATATTAGAAATAAACACAAACATTATTTATGTACTGGAAACAGGTATTAAGGGGTCGTCCATGAACTCTGAAAGTTATTAGCAAAATAGACAAATTCTGGGGTAACTTACCATCATCAAATAATCAATATTAGCTTCCAAAGTAAAGGCTTGCGGCAAACCTTTGGTCAAATCTTCAACCTTGGCTATCACGATATCCACCCACTTGCCCCAACAGAACTGACAGTTTTCCTTCAATACCATACATAGGTCGGTCCACCTCTTCAAGGCATTATCGTTTATATTAATTACTCCCAAACTATCACGCTCTTCGGGAATATAGCACTTGCGCAAATGTGGCATAAGGGTGGATATGGCTTGAGTAAAACGGGCGGTGTATATAGCAGTTGTTTTCTTTTGTAATTCAGTGGATTGTAAGGTGGGTTCTTCGAAGCATGCCTTCATGTATTGTAGCATGCTGAGGAGAAAAATATTGTAAGAACGCTCTCCAGGTCAGATCAAATGACATTAAATTACTTAAAGAAATAAGTGTGGATGAAAAATAGATTATTATTTTGTTGGCAAAGACCAACAATAAAACATTATTTATCATGGCTCTTGAACTCATATGAAACATCAGTTTCATTTCTATCTCAAAACATTCCTTTAGGAAATCTAATACCTAAATATTTACAAACTGAATTTAAACTCCACCTTAAGTTTTACGTCACCTAATCACATCTAATAATTACACATGCAAAAAATCAACATACCTCTGTATATTGCTATCAGAGACATCTCTCAAATACAGCTCGATCAGATGCTTATCGCTGTAAATCTGATCGATATCATCGTCGTCTTCGTACGCAAACAGAAGCTTATCTTTACTAGCCAAACTCTTCTTATCTTTGTACAGGTACACCCTCAGGTCTTCCAGAAGTTTCTGTAGTTCGTCGTCTAAACTCTGGCAGAGTTTTTCTAAGGTTGGTGTGTAGCCGCGGTCTTGGCGGGCCATACCTATGAGAAACAGGAAAACTTCCATAGATTGTATTGGTAGGTAGTTTTTACACAGACGAGTTTGCAAAGCGAGAGACGCGCCCCAGCAAAACGAACCCGGATGGACCGACGGTTTCAGTTAAAAGACGGTTGACTATGGATGGTGGAAAACCGGGCATTGTGGCAACTCGGGAGAAGTATATGGCCAGTAGATCAGCATCAGTGGGCTGCAGTAGGCAGAGTTCATGAGATTATTATTAATTATTTATTAAAAACTTTATTTTTCAAGAGAGCAGTACAAATTCAAAATAGAACTAGCCTCCACACTAGGATTCCCTGTCGTGGAGACTATTCTCCTTCGTCTTACAAGTTTATAACCAGTAGGTAGGCACATACGTAACATCGGTTGGTAAGATTTGTGAGGCGACATTACTCGAATATTATTCTCAAACAAACAATAAATTCATGTAAACATATGTGATAAACTTTGGTATTCAATTTAAACATGTGTATTATGCACGTGTATGGTGTGGTGTGTGATGAATGAGTGAGTTAAGGTGGGTTTAGACCAAACGAAGACAGAACCTGACCACGGGTAACAGCATTCCCTGCCTGTCATCCCTAAGTGTCCCTAACATGTCTGTAGGCTTGGATACCCCACGAAAGTATATTACCACTCCGTTCAGACTGAGAGAATCCGGCAAAATGGGGACAGAATAAGACGGAGGACATTCGCTCGTTTGCTCCAAATCGACCTTTATGTATTTGTGTGATGAATGTGTATCTTGTGCTCATGAGTTAAGGAACTTCTCCGTGCTTTCATAGTCCATTCCACCCAGAATTTTTAAAAGGTGATTATTGCATCTATTTCCAATCATCGGCTGTATATCTATTTCATTATTGAGCTTACTGTAAATAAATGGTCCCATATAAAGAAAGCATCTGTTGCCAAAAATAAGTCTACAATTAGGTTTATGCCATTTGGGCTTATTTGCATTTCTATGAGAGCGCAGTTTGGTACAGGTTATCGCGCTATGGGCATTTTTGTGGTACCTCAGTGCCACTGCCATTATGTACAATTGGCGCTCACGCAGAACACCAGTCTCTCGGTACAGTATGTCAGTCGAGAAGCGCATTGGTTTCTTGTAAGTTACCTTAAGAACAGGCCGTTGTGCACGCTCCACTTTCATTAGATGCGTCTTGTGTACTATACCTACCCCATGTTATAATGCAGTATTTGAGAAAAGACTGGCAGAGTGTTTGATAGAGCATTTTCAGAACAGTGTTGCTAGCAATACGTCCAATTTTTTTGAAAATGTGTAGAAGCTTTCCTAACCCAACCACTATAAGCGAGTTAATTTATAGATAGCAGTTAGATGGTCGTTATTAGAATTTTCTATCAACCCAGTTCAGACCCTCGCACACTACGAAATAATATATGCCCCTATAGACGTAAGCATTCCACCCGCACTTTCATCTTGCTCTATAAACTATAATATTATTGTAAACACCATTATTCCAAAAATCCTTATTATGGTGATTAGCCTTGCGCTGTCACCGTTACAGGCAATCAATAATTGCATATCAATTCAGTACGATTGCATAAGCATGGGCTAATCATTCATTTAAAAATGAACATTACTGCATAATCAAGTCTAACTTCAGAGATGAAAGATAGCACATAAGTCGTACAGATGGCGCCGATCAGAGATCTTTGTCAATGATGAATGGCGCTCAGCGTATCCATTGATGACGATTAGACAACACTGATACGTGACAGATAGGATCTTTATTATAATATCATCAGGTTTACATCGGAATCGGTGATTAATAATCACCAACACAGCTATCGTAATCGCTGATAGTCACCGTCATTGATTATCACTGATTATGATCGCTGTTCCATAGTTTTTCTGTTTTTTTGAGGATTAGTGGAGTTACCGTCAGCTTTAGCAGTATCATAATTCGAGCCAAACTTTACGCGTAGGTACTAGGTGACATATGGGCTAAAAACATCGTTGAGCCAGTATAAGAATTATGTATAAAGTATGTTCAAATTGTTGTATTCCCCGTCACTTGTCCCTAAAGGTTAATTAAAAAACCAGCGTCAGACAGCATTTGGGCACGCCACAATTGTGGCGATAAGTCCTCTCTTTGAGGAGTGGCTAGAGAGGCGCCACGGCGTCCTCACCTTCCGCCTGACGCAGGTCCTCACCGGACATGGATGTTTCGGGAGGTTCCTGTTTAGGATTAAGCGGGAGGAAACGCCCGGGTGTCACCACTGTGTGGATCGCCCGGAGGACACGGTGGAGCATACGGTGGAGGTCTGCCCTGCTTGGGCGGAGCACCGCCGTGTCCTCACGGCAGCGATCGGCGGCGGCGATCTCTCGCGTCCGGGCCTGGTTCAGGCCATGGTTCGGAGCGAGAGTGCATGGGAGGCCGTCACCTCCTTCTGCGAAGCAGTAATGCTAGCGAAGGAGGAGGCGGAACGCGTGAGGGTGAGGCAAGATTCGCGCCCTCGCGCCCTTAGTCGCCGCAGGAGACGCCCCGGGCGTCGGGAGTCGCTAGCCGATTTCCGGCCACCGTAGGCGCGGGCCTGCGGACGGTGAGCGATGGGTAGCTCGCCGTCCGATAAGGACCAGGCCCGGGTCGACGGCGCGTTGTGTTCCACGCGCGCCTCAAAGAGATGTCAGCACCAACTGACGGGGTCCAGTAGGACCAATGCCTGGCACACAGGCAACGGAAGGAACACGGGTGGGTTTTAGTCAGTAAAAGTCTGACACTCACCCGCTCAGTTAATTGATAATTTCCCACCCAAAAAAAAAAAAAAAAAAAAGACAGCATCTGTCGGCCATTAATGCTGAAATTAACCTTTTCAACACATTTGCTCAATAAAATCATTTACGAAGCCTGTATACATTGTTCCAAAGTTAAAAATTACGCACCATACAACGGAATGTGCGGTAAAATACTCTCACATGTATATGTTTTACCGCACCCCCCGTTATATAGCGCCGTGCGTATCCTTTACGGTTTTTTTTTAATTTCCATAAAAATATATAAGAATTCCACCAAGTAGTTTCAAATTACGAGAGTAAATAAGCTGACTGATCGAACCTCCTTGGAAGCGCTTTTGCTCAATACGTTTATCTCTCTTTATTATTAAAGAGAAAATGAGACGAAAGATGTAGTACTAATTTTCACCATGCGCACGTGGCGCCATTTTCAAATTCGCGCCTTTTTCATATTAGAAACGTAAAAGATTGTTGCGACTTTCCGACTGATAATTATAAATATAAATATGAGTTCAAGCGAGGAATCCGATATTAATATGGAATCTACTCCACCTGATATCTTGAACGACCCCCAAAATCGCGTGAGTGCTATTTAATGATTTACAATAATTTTATATCATGGAAGACTCGAAGAAATACTCTCAATCATTGTCTTAAAATGTTTTGATGGCTTGTTTCTTTACCTATTTTACTGTTATCTCGCAAATGTGTTGAAAAACGTTGTATGACACACGGGCGGAAAATTGGTATTTACAAACTCGTGACTATGGTAAGCCCGAGACGAAGTCGAGGGCTTACATTCGACTACTCGTTTGTAAAAACCATCTTACCGCACTAGTATCATAAATAACTATTTTGGCGCAGCCATGAGGTTAACCATTGTTGTTAGAACATTATTTTCACTTTTTAATTTGTTATTTGTATTTTGTGTTTCATAAACTGTGTCCAAATAAATGTTATTCTTTATTGTTTTTCTTCTTACTTTATTGTTATTGTATATTGTATCTTGCCCAAAAGGAGCTAATTTTGAGCGTATCAATACCCGCGCACAAATTACAGAAACGCGTTTCTAGAATTCTATGCGCTAATTATTCATTCTGACTACGTTTTGATTACATGATTGCGCATACACTACCTACACGTTTGTATCCATATGCGGGAAATTCGACCCTTCAGACTAGGCCTAACCCTTTATTTGTAGGAACCTAGATCTATGAGACTACATTTTTTGTGTAGTTATGATTGCGTTACACACAAGTTATGGATGCTTGCTCACGGGAACTACCACGAGTGGTGCCGAATTACCAAACCTAGTATTTTTAAATATCACACAAAATTTTTCAATACATTCAAAATCATTAAGACTTTGCATGAATTTGCTTGTATGCCATTTTATTGTATTGTTTTTTTTTTGTATTAATTAACTTTTTTTTTTGTTTTCTTTTAGAGATCATGTGTGGTCTGCAATAAAGATTTTTATTTATTTATTTTCGCAACAGGCAGCGACCTTTTAAGCACCCGTCTTGTACGTACGTGACCTAGTACTTAAACTTCTCGACCCAGATTGCCGCACACCGAAACAACAAACAAACTCAACCAACAAACATAACTATCGATAATTTCCATTTCCAAGAAATCAGGCCCATAATCAAAAAGTAAATCCTATATAATTAGAACAATTTTAGATAATTTTGACAAACCATTTACTAGACTACTGTGTTACCCGTATCATAGACAAGATAAAGTTTAATGTCACAATCGATCAGTGTCGCATGCACAGCTTACCTGCGGCACTGAACTTATCAATACTGAGAAATGACTGTGGGTTATCCTTATCACATATTTGTTCAGTGGACATTCTTTAACTGCATGTAGGTAAATAAAATTAATTGATAGCGTGTACAAAGTACTGTACACATAACCGTGCAAAGCCAGAAGAAAAAAAAAAAAAAAGTACTGTACACCTATATTTTTTGATGTGATGTAACTTCGGGCATAAAAAAAAACATTTTTTGCGCTTGTGAGTGCTATTCGAGCTTGTCTATGGAAATCACGCACTAAAGACTAGACATGCGCTAAATGTGTCAGTGAAAAGAAATGAATGAAGTATATCTTTTCGCTTAACGAAGTAGTCCACTCGTTTAGTTCAGTACTTCATTTAGTTCAGCAAAACAGAACGAATTCATAACGAGAGAGTGATTGATAAGTTACCACGAATGATATACTTCACTAGTTCAATTTTATAGGTACCTATCTTCTATCTCAATTTTCCTTCATACTTTATACAGGCTTAGGACTCTGCAACCATGAAAAATGAATCTAAGCAAAACTATTTTTTTTAAGTAGTATGTTTTCTGTTCTATGTGTATAGTTAGACCTTTTCGTCTAGGTTGGCGTATTTGAAATCGAAATCACATTTGCAGCGAGCGAAAAGAAAGACTGAACTAAATGAAGTAGAGACACATTTGAATGAGTACTGAATGAATGATAAGTTTATTTTGCGAAATGAAGTAGTTCATTTCCTTCAATCGTTCACGAACTACCCATGTCTACTAAAGACGAATTCATCAATAATGGAGTAATCTGACATGTGCTAGCTGTCACTTTGTGTAATAAAATGGTCTTAATTATTGTATTTATTTTATTCTAGACCTTTACACTTATTATTATACATAGACGATCACCATTACAATAAATATGACCACTTTATTACACAAAGTGACAGCTAGCCAAAGTCATTAAATTATTTAGTAAGTATCTTAAATCTCTTTGCAGCTAGTACATGTCATTGCTCCAGTTAATTAATAATTCAACTTTTTATTCCGGCCGATGAGAGAATGCGTTCCTGACACCCGTCAGCTTAGTCCAAAAGAAAAAGTGTTTTACGAATTTAAACTTTATTCGTTCCTAATTTTGTCCAACCCACAGGAACACGTTCTCTCGGCGTCCGAAATATAATAAGTCAAATTAATCTGTCTTTACCAAAATATCTAAACAGAAAAACCTATAAGAATGATCAATGAAAAATTACAACAATAAACATCATTATCTTTAATTATAAATAGCTTAATCAGATAGGCGATTCGTATTCGTTAATTGCATTACTTAGGTACTAATATTGTCATTTATGACAAACAGACCCATAATAAAAATTATACACTAAATTAAATGTTCTCTTTTAGCTTGGCATACCAAGAAGGAGTCAATGAATATGCTAAGTGCATGTGTGCAAGTAATATCGCGTATGAGAATGCTGATTACCGATCACGAGATTTCGATAAATATCTAAATAATATTTTGATTATTAATTACGATTAAAAAGAAAATTAATTACTAAATGATATTAGATTCCATTAGGCAAGTCTTGCATGCAAGAATGACGTCACATTTGCGTACCAGTTGCTTGCATTGGAAACAAGTTTTCGATAGTATGCAAAATGCATGTAGGCTTGCCTATAATATGTGGACATGTTTAACAATTGAGTAGGACATCATGGGTGGAAGATGTGCTGCCGTGGTTGGTGCTGCTTGCTGAGGCATTTCTAGGCAACTAACGTTAGCGCGTTCAATTTGCACGTCAAAAGTCAAAGTCAAATTATTTATTTCAAAAATAGGTACATAAGAGGCACTTTTGAACGTCAAAATTTACAAAAAAATAGAATTGATTCTAGTTGCCCTTTCCAAAAGGTAGTTTCGTATGGAGAAGAATGGGCAAGAATATCCACCCACCGTTACTCTTTTAGAAATGTTTTACAATATTTTGTTTGAGTATATTAATTATATGATTATATGTGAAGACGATGCACCTAGAATAAAATTACTATACCATAAGAGGTAAAAAAAATTTTTAAACTAAGCAATGAAAAATAACTTTATTATGAGATAGATACATGGTGCTCACATATTTACAAACATCGTAAAAGTATGTTTTTATAAAAAAAAAATTAAATAATAAGTCAGTGTGTGAGTATAGGTAATCACAGAATGTAAAATCAATATCATAAAAATAAGATCACTCGTGTGTCTGTCTGTCTGTCTGTCCGTGTGTGATATTGGCTCCGAATCTACAGATTAAGAAATTTGGTACACATATGAATTTCTGTGACCCAAATACGGACGTGTAAAGTAAATAAATTAATTTTGAATATTTTCTAAATCCCCCCCCCCACTTTAGTGGGGGGGGGGGGGAATTAGAAAACTAAAAAGAAAAGTTTTGCGAACTGTACCGTGTGACATATCGAATAAATATTGGGCTTGTTTTAAGGATTTCAAATAATTTTTTTTTTATAATTTTAAGTGAGTTTAGTTAAGTTTGTTCTTGGGATAAATTCATCCCAACTACGGAACTCTTCATTGTGCGTGGTCCGACATGCACATGGCAGGTTTTTTTCAATTCTAAACCATTTATCCGCAATGTTATTACTCTCAATAATTTTTGTCGTCAGTCGGTATTGAAATCTATTATTCAAATTAAAACCAGACTAAAAGCAACTTGGCAGACCGGACTCTGTATTTGTACCCGGTTAATGGCAATAGGCTCGCCCCCTATTACTAAGTACTAAAACTTAACTGGTGTTTGGGTGTACTATGTAAGTAAACCTCTGCCCAACCATTCGAGGAAAACCGGCGTGATGTTATGTGTAAAACCAACTTAAGAATAATAAAACTTACCCTTCATCAAAGAATTCATGACCTTAATAACATCACCCCTGGACTCGATAACCGTCTCTCCAATAAGGTCTTTCCACACAAACCAGTTGATATCGGCCTCCTTTTCTACGTCGCTGTCTGAGGATACCTTGGTCAGGTCTATGAGGAGTTGCGTCTTGAACGCGTCGTATACTTTGACCCATCGTCCGTCTATGATCGCTTGGACGCGAGAGGTCAAAAGAGGTTGGTAGTAGTGACACCATACGTGGACCTCTGGCATGTCTAAAGAAGTGCATATTGTAGCCCAGTTTTCGGGTGTTTCTGTAACAAGAAATAAAGTGTGAATTCGTGGCTAATATTGTATTGGAAATTGTAAAAACAGCAAATAATGTATCAATCAATCTAGCCTTTTTCCAACTATGTTGAGGTCGGTTTCCAGTCTAACCGGATGCAGCTGAATAGAATACTAGTATTTTACATTTACATGGAGCGACTGCCTATCTGAATTCCATATCCCAGTTACTGGGTAATACGATACCCTGTGGTAAGACTGGTCTTCAGACTTTCGGGCTTCTGACAACCCGTGTCAAAAATCCACGAATGACAGTCGGGACCAACGGCTTAACGTGCTTTCCGAGGCACGGAGGTGTCTCGGTCACCCATCCATAGACCAACCCCGTCAAGCGTAGCCTAACCTGATGGATCGACCCGTGCGGCTGTTGTATGTTTAATAAAGTAAAAATAAAAAATTGATTATTGGTAAATGTAGTTGCCATTTATAAAGTTTCTATTAGTCATTGTCACCATTGTTCCAGTGCGAGACAGGGATAGAGCTACACAGAAGGAATAGCTTATCCTTTTTTCGCAACGGAGCAATATAATGACTGCAACATTTCACGCATACTGCCCCCTGGTAATTTGCGGGTAGTTTTACGTACACTGGATCGCACTACTTCTTGGTTATAAGTTTTTCTGAACACACAGAGTACGCATCCATAATATCACACCATAATATCGCATAGGTCTCGATTCCGTGGGAATATCGGGATAAAAAGGATCTTATGTCCTAACCCAGATCATGGTCTAACCATGTGCCAAATTTCATCCTAATCTGCTCAGCCGTTTTAGCGGGAAGCGTAGCAGACAAACATACAAAAAATCCAATATTTTGTCTTTGTAATATTAGTTTAGAAATAACCATACATACCGATCTTAAACGCCTCCTCCCTAATCTCGTGCAGTACTTTGACCCTAGTAATATTCTGTAACAAGATCTGCACATTGGTGTCTATGAAGGACTTTACCCACACGTTCCAGTGCTGAACTCCTTTCGTTATCTCCTGTTTGGCTAGTGGCTGCACTTCTTTATTTGATGACAGCCTGGTAGTTTGAAAAAGGAATGGTTAAAGTTGTTTTGGTAAACATTGAATTTTGAATGGGTATTATGATAAGTAAAGGTCATCACTCACTATAACCGCACCGCTCTGGCACAGCAAATAACTTGTCATTCAAGTTTGGATTTAAAAACTAATGCATTAAAGTCTATTTTACGACGCCTATACAAAATAGTGGACAGCGCTCGCGGGCGCCACGCCATCCGTGCGGTCACCCCAAGTACCAACCAACTAGTAAGCGGCAACAACAACAGCTGTCACCACATCGCTGGCGTGCCAGCAGCGAGCGATCGTCTTGCTGACGGCGCGTTGGCGACAAGCGGGTGAATATTTTAGGGGCTGTGCCGGGCCGTTACTGCGCTGGAGCGATGCGGTGGACCTTAAGTCTACAGGGCAGTCACAACAGATATTTTCTTTCTTGACAATCCGTGTGCACGATGGGCTTTCCCTTAAGCAAAAATGACGACCAAACCAATCCATATAAATTTTCATTTTCTATTCCCGGCTGCTTTAACGCTGGTAGCACATCTCCGCCGCGAAACCATAGCAGCGAAACCGCAGTAGTTAAATTGTACTGGTTCGCCTCATGTTTCGCTACTCGCATCCGATTCGAGTAGCGGAACATGACGCGAACCAGTACAATTTAACTACTGCGGTTTCGCTGTGATGGTTTCGCGGCGGAGGTGTGCTACTGGCGTGAGGGTACGAATTTTACCAAAAATCTTTCCTTATTGAAGGAAAGAAAAATAGATTCATTTGTCACAGAAACACATACAAAAAGATAGATAATTCAAATAAAAAACATAAAACAATACAGATTTATACATAAGAACTCAGAACATAAATAGTCGGCAGCCTGCACGCTGTGCCTGTGGCAAGAAGGCTTCCACTCAACATGATGTGCTACCCCACAGCAGAGCGCTGATTTTCAGTGACCACCCGAAAACGACGTAAGGAAACCAAGTCAGGTAGTACTGAATTTCGCTGCATAAAAACTCTTGTGCAAAGTTTCATATTTCTAGACCCAGCGGTTTGGATGTGCGTTGTCTGTCATTGAATTTATGATTTTTATTAAGTAAATGCAAGGAAGCAATCATAGAAAATCTGTCCCTTGTAGGCTTTTATGGCTGGCCCTGGACGGACTACCTAAACGTAGTACAGATTTTACTGCTAAAGAAATATGGAGTTTATTTCCGTCAGAATAAGGTGCAAAATAAATTAATTAAAGGGCTTACCTTTTATCATCTTTGATTCTCTATTGGACTAGTTAATATTTATTTTTACATTAAATTTCGATTTCTCTGGATTCGTATGATTAAATATAACAGTAAGAAAAACATGGTAATAAAGAAAATATTCAGTTACACCATAGGTACCTGTAGTTACAAATAGCAGGAGGTAGTAGTTTCAAACACGATGGGTCACTGAACTTAACAAGTTCAATTAAAGGTTGCGAATCTCTTTTGAATAAGTCTTGTAACTTCGCTAGAACTGCGCCACCATCGTTATCTGTGGAAAGAAAATAAAAGTTAGTACACTGTTTTATTTTTATTTTAAGGGACTTCAGATGCTAAAGAGGAAAACCTACAGTTATAGCAAAGATATGATAGTTGGTCAATATCCATAAAAATCAGAATCCATTGATTATGACTCTTATGGATATACAATACTTCACAATAAATTGTTTTTTTTTTATTGAAAAATTGCGTATAACTTACCAACAAAACAAGAATACACCAACACAACTGTCTTCAACACAATTTTAACTCCATTCACAATTTTATCTTTAATCTGTGCTTTGACATCTCCCTCCAAGATCTGTGCCAGGTCAAACTGTAGCGTGGACTTGAGACTACTGTTGCTGTGCAGACCTATCAGGGTGTTGAGTAGTTCCACCATAGACTGGGAGTCTAGGAGGTATAAGCTGACCAGACAAGAACAGGCCACCTGAAATGGTAACATTTTCAGTTTTAATAAGAATTTCAATAAAAAAAAATACAAACAATTCTTGGGAGGGCCTTGAAGGTAAAATAAGTACTGTGCAGTTTGATCTGCAGGATAATATTGTGCTATCCACAATAAGTCCACAAATTGGCCGCCCTTCTTCAGTTATTTATAAATTGAGACCCCAGTGCGGCCACTGGGGTCTCAATTTCTTCCAAGTAAATTGCTTATAAATAGCCAGTTTTACTTTAGTCTATAAGTTAAAACCATTACCAAACCATTTATTTATGTTATATTTTAATATTTTATAATATTATCATTTTCTCTCAATCAGAGCACCCGCCATCTTATCTCTTCACCACCTTTGGTTGACTGGTAAAGAATGCCTAAGGCATTAAGTCCGCCTTTGTACATTATTGTGTGTGAGAAGTTTAAATAAATAAACTAAACTTACAAGAGAGAGCTAGGTACTCATAGACCGCACCTAATAGCTATCTAGCACATACCAGGCCGCAAAGTCAAAGTTTTTAATTTGCCAGAAACATAGTAAGTAGTATGTTCATACATTTAAGAATAGGTCTACTTGTTCACCATTAACTGGTATAAAAGTATTAGTTATAAGATTTCAAATAATTGATACAGTGACTAATAAGCCGGGCTGATAATAAGTTCATATAATTGATACAGTGACTAATAAGCCGGGCTGATAATGTGTAGTACCTCAACGCTAATAACTGTGTAGTACCTCAACGCTAATAACTGTGTAGTACCTCAACGCTAATCTCGACATCCTGCAGCTTCTGTCGACACACATCTATGATAGTCTGATTGAAGTTAGCAATGGAGTTCCACTGCTGTTGCACCAGTCTCTGCAGTGACTGCATACCTGGCTTTATATTTTTGCCTCCTATTTGAAGTTGCAAACCTGTAAATAAATGAAAGCAGAGTAAGTATAGTTCAACCTGACAGCAAATCTACAGCACAAGCAATGCATAACTTATGTAGGTTCATTACCTAAATAGTAGTAGAACCTACCTGAATAGTAGTCATAGATTAAAATTTTGTGCTGTTAGCCTGTTAGTATGCTAAATATTATGCGCTGTAGGTCAAGTGGGCCTTAGGCAGAGTCCGATCGAATTTCGTTTTCATTTTCGGTTTTCGAAAATTTTTGGACTAAATTCCATTTTCGACAACTTTAAATCTTTAATTTAATCAAAAATTTTAATTCATTTATTCGGGGAAAATGCATAAGTACGACCTCTAAAAGTAAAATAACTAACAAAATGCTAAAAAACATTATTTTTCTCGTATATCATCAGATTGTTTGATTATTACGAGTAATAATTACGTTTTTGAGAAAAGTATGTTTGGCTGTAATGTGGTGTACATGGCTGTAATACCTACTTAAAAAATATAGTTGCAGTTACACTAATATTATTACAGACACCTTTATAAGTATAAAATAAAAATGGTTACAAACTTATTACAGCATGAGCATTCATTAAACCTTTAACATTATCATTATGAAATTATAAAATTATTGTAATAATTTAATTTATAAAAATAAGGGGGTAGCAGCAAACACTTAACTACGCGCACAGCGTAAGTGCGACTGGTGCAAGCGGTACCTCAGGTGATCGCACGCGGCCACCAGCAACGCACGAGCCACCGCGCCTCCCGCGCGCTCACCTGTATACGGTGAGAGGAGAAGCGCTGGCATGGCACATCGTACGGGCCTAGCTATGACGCGTTATCAGTATTGTGCGCAAACAACACGTAGTGATGGGGAAGCTTGTATGTATCGTATCCGATATGTATCAAGTCTTTCAACTTAGTTTTATTGTAAAATTAACGAGTTAGTTTTAAGATGAATATTGTAATGCTAGGTAACTTTACATTTGTGTGTAGTGCTTTAAGGTTAGTTTTAAACGGCGTATTATAGGCAATTTTAACTGAATTATTTGTAATAAGTTATAATTTTATTAGATTGACAAGTGCTACTCCATACCGGACACGAATAGATAATGCAAGGTCGAATTAGAGTAGTTTTACTGCCTAAATTTGGTGTTAGCACTGAACTTACTTTTTCGGTTAAGTATAAGACTGAGAGAACCGAGTGCTCAAGCTCCTTTAACGCGTATTTTAGTAATGTAGTAGTGCTTTGTCCAGTTGAGCTTTTTATCCAACGTAACGCCAAGATAGCAAACTTCTGTGGTCGAGATAATGTCGATGTCATCATCGCTTGTGTACGATGCTGTATCAACGGCAAAACAGGCCAGATGAGTACGAACCTGCACAGGAACGTCACTCACGAATAAAATGAAGAGGTAGGGACCGAGCACCGAGCCTTGAGGAACTCCTGCTGATATCATCCGGGGTGAAGATTTGTCAATACCAATATGGACCACAAACTTGCGATTATTAAGGTAAGATTGGATAAGTTCTTCTAGCTCGATTGGAACGCCTTAACTGATGAGCTTGTTTGCTTGCTTGCCTATCCTTCGTGCCAGACGGTGTCGAAGTGGTTTTCGATGTCCAGAAGGAACATACCGGAAGACAGATTAAGATGATAGGAAAAGTGTTCAGAGACTCGAGCCAATTGTTGAACTGTGGAATAAGGAACAAAATCCAAATTGCTCATTCATAATGAGTTGGTCAGAGCAACGTAGCAAGCGATTATATAATTATCATGACCTCAAACAGCTTACCTAGAACAGGAAGAAGGCTGATAGGCCTGTTACTAACTGGTAAGGAGGTGTCTTTTCCAGACTTTTTAAGTGCAATAACCTTTGCAGTTTTCCACATATTGGGAAAATATCATAATTTTAAGCAGCCGTTCAAAATTTTTGTGTTAACCATAACAGGTTTTTGCAACAGATTTTAGAACATAGTACATTTTACGTAATAATATTAATGTAGTAAGGATAAATTTATAGTTCATTCTGAGCGTTTCTAGTAGTTTTATGGTTTTTAACTGGATTTTTTATAGATATTTCATACATATTTCAAAAATCTGAGGCCACTATGAACTAAACCAATATTTAAGAGATATATTATTGGAAGAAATTGGGGTGGTATCAGCCCCAAGGTCACCCACAGGCTATACATCACAGTCATCCTACCAATTATCACATATGGCTCACTGGTCTGGTGGCCCAGGACGGACCTGAGCACAGCCCAAAAAGGCCTCGAAAAACTGCAGCGGTTCTCTTATGTAGCAATAACTAGCAGTATGAGGACTGCACCTACGGCCGCACTACAAGTAATGCTAGGACTGCCACCCCTACACCTCATCGTGCGGGAGGAGGCAGCCCTGGCCGCCTTCAGGCTGTATATATCGGGAACCCTGAGCTAACTCTAGTCTGTCTGTGTGTTACGCAATCACGCCTAAAATACTGAATAACCGATTCAAATGCTTGGTACACTGATAGTCTAGTCTGAGAAAGGACATAGGCTACTTTTTAATGCAAAAAAAGGGCTGTTAGGGGTTGAAATGAAGGAGATGAAAGTTTGTATGTAAATTACGTAATTTTTAAAGCTTGTAGCTTGAAACTTTTTTTTAGGTTTTTGATTAGATATAAATAAATACGACATTCAAAGTTTGTACTAATTTTACCCTAAAGGGGGTAAAAATAGGGGATGAATGTTTTTTTGTGATGACTTCGACAAAAAAGCTTACGACCCGGAAAATAAAAATATAGAAGAAATACAGAGAATTATGGAGTCATTACAAAATGTGAAGAAGGACATAGGTTTCTTTTCATCCTGGATAGCAGACGAGGTCGCAGGCAACAGCTAGTATTTTATATATTTCATTTCGTTTGCCTATGTGTAGTAGTTCAATCTATGAGCTCGAAAAAGTGCCGTCGCGCATTTTATGAAAACTTACTTCGGAATTTTGGCATTATAAGATAAGATAAAATTCGGAAAAGGGAGACTGCTATAAACTATACTTATAACTGTTCTCCAAATAATAGTTGTAGAAATCTTTCAGTTTCTCAGAATAAGAATGCCAAAGTTGGCCATTTAACGCAAAAATCACAGTCGAAATGTAAGGCCTCTTAATGATTAAAATATTGACACTGCATTTATTTAACTTTTACCAAAGAAAAACCTAACACTACACATTTTTTTTTTTCGTTTTCTGCCATAATTAAATCCACTATCGGTCAAACTTTAGTGTTTAGGTACAGTTTAAGAGTCTTGGATTAGAGGTATGGCCAAACAATTTCCACTATGAAAAACTAACCAGTCCAAGTTTGAGACAATTTAAAACATTAAAATTGAGAGACAACCAAAAATTATCCTTATTATTTAAACTTACCTGTATTAACATGCCTGGCCATAATGAACAATTGTGTGGCTTTCACATAGTCTTCTGTCTCAATGCTGGTCCAAATCTTTTCAGGTATTTCCATCAACAGCTTCACTTGGACGGACAAACTATGCACCGGGTTTGTGTTGAACTGGAAACTGATAACACATAATAAATGATAAGTTTTTATGTAATAAAAGTTGTATGTTATTAATGTTATTTATTTTATTTGTTTAAGCCGGATTTGTCCTTTTGTAGAGTAATAGCCTGTTTTTATTTCTTTGACTTCTCTTGATTGTGAGCTAGCCTACACAAGCTCAAGTTTGATAATATTGAACTTGACACCACAAGATTGGTCCAAACCTCTTGGTAGGTCTCAATCTCAAGCTCACTCATACATGTGTATAGTTAATAAGTTTAGATTTAAGGTACCTCTGAGCCTTTGAACATTTGTCATCAATCTTGAAGCCCACCAAATGTGTGTTATGTAAGTTTTTGCAAGCAGCCATCATATCACCAATGTGATTCAGAGTACTGCTGGTGGTCTCCTTCATCTCTTCAATTGTGTCTGCTGCATGGATCAGGTCTCTGTATCTCTCACTGGAATTGTTTGAATGGTTTTGTGTTAATGACCACTTATATGCACCTACTACAAGGTGTTAATGTTCGTTTCAAATGATTAATTTATTTAGGTGAATAGAATTGGGCAGGGAATGCATGCTTTAATAAAAGTAAGTATTTAACCAATTGCATGGCCTGTAATAAGCAGGTGACGATAACAAGCTACTATTGGTTAAATAGAAGCTTGAGAAATAGTAACAAAACTATGCAATCATCGATTTGTATCTCTTTAAGAAATGATAATGTCAGTTAGCATTCGTATTATTTAGATATATTAGACTTACCCGACCATAGCCCGCAATTCCTCCCTTTTCCTTTCAATTTCATATTGCAATTTCTTCTGTACTTGGTCTATATCACTAATGTAATGGGCTTGAAACAATTGGTCAGGAACTATGTCCAATAGGTTAGGTTGAGACATCTTCGTTTCTTTCACACTTTATTTCACTTACTTAGAAAATATTGCACATATCGAGAGTGCTAAAGCTATTACTACAGAACCAGAACTATTTGATATATATCACTAATAAGTACTAATAAAAAATGTAAACAAATCTTGAATTATTTTGATTGCCAACACATCTGCTGTCAAAATTAGTATTCCTGTCAGTTGTCAAACTCAAACGAATGCCATTAAAAGATTCGTTCCGAAATTTTTAATAGTAAAACCATTTTGGAAAGTCTTTAGACATAGAGTAAAAACTCTGCGAGAGCCTCAAAACGCTGGCTGAAATTGTAAGACTTGCCTAGGGGTTTTTTTTCGCGGATTTGGGGAAAAATTTGGTATAACATAGTACTTGGGGAAATGATATCATTGGGAAAGAAAAAATTGGGGTAATTTGGGGTTGAATAAGGATAAAATATCCTAATAAATACCTAAGGCAATAACTTAACTAAGTTTGTTAATTCCGCCAAATTAAGTTTGGGGGTTTATTCTGAAAAAGGTATAATTTTGGGGAAAAATAATGTTGAATCTGGGGAAATTTGAGTAATCACATCTGACAACCCTTGACTTGCCAGATGCTTCCCCACAACCAAATCTCTGAGAGGTATACTCTGAGGTTATACTATAGTCGCTGTAATCTATATTACTTTCCTCTATATTATACATAGCCCACTGACCTCTATAGAGGTCACTGACCTCTATAGAGGTCAGTGACATAGCCGGTTGTAATTCCTGAAATTATCAATAGATTGTGCCTTACTGCTAAGGCGACCGACTACTCTATTCTCAATTTCTCATTTATTTGTACTCTGTGCTTGCCGTAAACAGAGACTGCTAGCTTGCCCTTAAATGGTACAGACGCCAGCAGATCAAGCTACCCGAAACTGTCAAATTTTCCCAATCAACCTTGAACCTTATGCTGTAGGGTTAAAGTTGAAAATCTATTGAAGAAATTTGACAGATTGTAGTAGCTTAATGTGCTGGCGTCTGTACATTTGCAGATAAGCTGTGCCTTCGAGACACTGGCCCGCAGTCTTTCGATGACAAAGAATGGAAAGTTCTTTGATTTGGATATTTTTTTTTACTCGTCAAACGTAAATCTAACTAGCAAACCTACACTGTCTCACTCAACTACTACATTGCAGTCGGCCTTCAGTCATATTTCAAGCTAGGCGACGCGCGCTGGACCCGGGAGCTCCTATATATAAATTTACTCTGTGCGGGAGGGAACCTTTTGCTTGAGCTTGACGGCTGCAAGCAAGAAATTGAATATCATTTTTTTATGTGCGTGACTACCGCAGGACCACGAACGCCAATCGCTTCCATATTTGGCAAAAAATTAGTGCTCAATTGGTGCTAAATAGTGCTCGAACAACAGAATTGGTGCTTTAGTAGTTTTCGAGAAAATCGACTTTGAAGGTGGTCCTGCGGTAGTCACGTTCCCTTCAGCAGGACCACCATGAGCGCAGAAGAAGGGGGCATACTACAGCTATTCTAAGTATGCAAATAATTAGTGCCCTTAAATGTGATTCATTTCGTAACAAAAACCGAACTGAAGCATTTGTATTTACCGAGAAATCAACGACGATAACTTTCGCGCGCTCGTTCAGCAGGACCACGACTTTGAATGTTGATTCCAAGTTTCAGGAGCTCGTCGCTTTCCTCAAACCTACGTAGAAAATTAGTGCTCTGCGAGATAAAATTGATACCCAAAATTCAAAATTACTACTCCAGTAGTTTACGAGATATACCATACCATTGGTGGGGTGGCGGTAGTCACGGTGTTAAATTTTCATTTGAAGATTTCCCTATTAAAAACTCTGTGATTTCTTCCCAAATTTATAAAAAAATTAGTGCTTCTACAGAAGTTATAGTGACCAAAAATTCAGATTCCCAAGTGTTGTATTTTAAGAGAAATTTGCATTCATTACTTTTCTATACTAAATTCCGCGTATAACCCGACCAAATAAAGTTGTCAAAGGTATTGAGCTGTTTATGAGATGTACACTCGTGCACATAAATTGATGAATGTCGGAATAGTAATAAAAACAGTTAAATATCTATAATTTTTATACAAACTGTTTACCTAAGTACATATTAAGAAAAAAAATAACCTGTCGTTACCCATGGCCTGTGATACCTTTGTTAATGACGTGGGTAGGTAGGTTCTCGAATAATTATTTTTCTGTATTGTAAGTACCTAGCTTTTATGTTGTTACATGAATATCATTAAAGAGCGATAGGTATTTCTTATTTATTTCTTTCCTACTAATTTACCGTTGCTGCAAGCAGTACCTATCATCAATACCATTAATAATATGTTGCTAATAACGCATACTCCTATAATGTAGATATTTATCTATATAATGATGTATGAATATTATAAACTTACTAGGCAGACTTCACACAAACTCCTTCAAGTTAAGTCTCAATTAAGAAGACTTTATTTATAACAATTGGTCCTTAATTAAAATATACAAGCTAACTCTAAAATATGTATAGAGTGGTAGAGAGAGAGAGAGCGCTGGTCGGATGGCACGGCACGCCAGTAATTAATGACATCATCTGTCGGGCTCTTGTCACCGGCGGAGTACCAGCTGTTGTAGAACCCAATGGCTTGGCGCGCGACGATGGGAAGAGGCCAGACGGAATGTCCATAATGCCATGGAAATTGGGTAGGCCTTTGGTGTGGGATTCAACCAGTGTCGACACCCTCGTGCCATCCCATCTTCCTGGCACGGTGGGTTGTGCTGGGGCAGCTGCTGCAGGAGCAAAAAACCTCAAATGGCACAAATATAATAACCTTATTGGGAGCTATATATTTGAGCCGTTTGGGGTTGAAACACTAGGGCCTTGGGGTCCGAGTGGTCATCAAGTATTTCGGGACATCACCAAACAAATAAAAAACAAAACTAGTTAACTGACAGATTCAGATGATTTTGAATCTCATTTTTATTTTGTCTATGGTACAAAACATTTTGTTGTGGCATGGCGCGCAGGTTATTATTACCGAAGTAAAGCGTTTGCGAAGCGTGTCGTGGTACCTACATCAAGTTCTTTTTTTATTCGTTTATTAAGGTATCACAGGCCATGGGTAACGATAGGTTATTTTTTATTCTTAATATGTATCTAGGTACACAGTTTGTATAAAAAATATAGATATTGAACTGTTTTTATTACTATTCCGACATCCATCAATGTATGTGCACGAGTGTACATCTCATAAACAGCTCAATACCATTGACAACTTAATTTGGTCGAGTTATACGCGGAGATTTAGTATGGAAAAGTAATGAAAGCAAATTTCTCTTAAAATACAACACTTGGGAATCTGAATTTTTGTACACTATTACTTCTTTAGGAGCACTAATTTTTGTATAATTTTGGGAAGAAATCACAGAGTTTTTAATAGGGAAATCTTCAAATGAAAATTTAACACCGTGACTACCGCCACCCCACCAATGGTATGGTATATCTCGTAAACTACTGGAGTAGTAATTTTGAATTTTGGGTATCAATTTTATCTCGCAGAGCACTAATTTTCTACGTAGGTTTGAGGAAAGCGACGAGCTCCTGAAACTTGGAATCAACATTCAAAGTCGTGGTCCTGCTGAACGAGCGCGCGAAAGTTATCGTCGTTGATTTCTCGGTAAATACAAATGCTTCAGTTCGGTTTTTGTTACGAAATGAATCACATTTAAGGGCACTAATTATTTGCATACTTAGAATAGCTGTAGTATGCCCCCTTCTTCTGCGCTCATGGTGGTCCTGCTGAAGGGAACGTGACTACCGCAGGACCACCTTCAAAGTCGATTTTCTCGAAAACTACTAAAGCACCAATTCTGTTGTTCGAGCACTATTTAGCACCAATTGAGCACTAATTATTTGCCAAATATAGAAGCGATTGGCGTTCGTGGTCCTGCGGTAGGCACGGACATCATTTTTTTTATTTTATTTGATGTATCAACCGGACTAACTTCCGAACTACTGCTACTAGAGGTAAAAAATAACTACCCACTTACTTAGTTGTAGGACTCTGGACTTCACAGCAGTACCTCAACCAAGAAAATATATACATAATTATGTATAAGTGAATTAGGTAGACTAAATAATGCAGCTTTGGGTCTGTTAGCTAGTAGCGTATAAATTATAAAACTAATCATACTTTCGATGTTAGTTTTGGGATAGAGAAACAAGCAAGAGGAATGAGAAATAAAACGAGCATGTTTATCGAAATAATAAATATAATCAAAGAACATAATACGATTCAATTTTGCAGTAAAATAACAATTAGATGTTTGTAATCAATACGGTGTCGCATACTCGGTATACTTAAATGTCATTGAAGATATAATATCACAATTTGCAGATCATTTTAATAATGAAATTCATATTTAATTAAAGATTCGATTTGTATAAACTTTAAGTACAATAAAATATACTTTGATATAAAAATTTCAGTCAGACAGAAAACAAACTTCTTCGTACATTATTGCAAATATTTAAATGGAAATAAATTTTCGTAATATTTTCCTACAGAACAGTCAGAACTCTGATTTTTTTTTTAATATTTCCCAGTCCGTGTTCACAGAGAAACTACATTTAAATAAGGAAATATCCTTAACTTCGTCCAACTAACTTTAGCAGAGACACATTAAAAAAATACTTCCGAATACCGCTCATATATCCCACCACTTCTTAAATTGTCAACAATTTATTAAAGAAACTTCATTTGTTTTGATAATTAAAAACTTGTTCACCTAAAATTGTAAAGCACGATTTTCTACTCAATATGAAATGTTTGAACAGGCACTATCTTTTTTATTTATACACAAACACTCCATTTTGGAGCCAATGTTAGGTTAGTATTTGTACATTGTTCGTACTCACAACGAGTTGGCGCCCTTAACTATCATACATTAGGAACATGAGTGGGGCCGACATTGGCGCATATGATAGAGATAAAATGCAAAGCCAAAGTGTGCGTATTTTGACGCTTCATCATCAAATCAATAGTATGGACAAAATTGACAATACGATACGCATAATTATCAAATCGCCACATTACTCAGAATGTCAGTCTGAAAGAACTTAAAAATCAGAATAATAAAATAAATACTCGTAATAAATGGACCATTCACGAAACAAGATTCAACTTGGAAAATTAATAAAAATGATTTTCTTATTTCATTATAAAAATATATAATAACACTAAAAATATCCATGTTTAACGGTGCAACATTGATCTATTTGTTACATTAAAGTTACACTTAATTCAACCATCTTCTATTGGCTGTACACATTGTTAATAATTACTATAACACAATAAAATGCTTGGAAGTCTTGTTATTGCTGAATTTAATACTAATTAATAACTTTGCAACTTGCAACACTAAAATATAAGTAATTTAAGAAATTTTTGAGATCGTCATGGCTGTCCTGGGCCAAATTAGATTTGATATCATCGAAAAATAAGTCTTCATAAATGCCAGAATATTTTGATAACCTAGAAAATGTTTGTGTTTCTCGAAGGTTCGAAAACCTCATCAAAATAAAAACATAAGGAAAGAAAAATACTTGGTATATTTTCCTAAACTTTTCACTAAAAGGGAAACTATACATAATTTATTGCGGGGCATCTAATTATTTAGCCATGTGTTATAAACAGGAACATTTATTTAGCAAGGAACTCACGACAACAGTCTGATTGATATGAAACCGTCACTACTGGACCGGTTATATTGTCCAGATCGTCACAGGCACAGCACCTGGGCACCTTGCCCAGGAGTCACTACTCTAACCTAACATTATAAAGAGAGACTGTGAGTTTGTTTTGAAGCCTTACTATATTTTGACCCAGAAATTTATAGACAAAGAAGTCATACAATATCTTACTAAAGAAAAAAAAATGTCCTAGACGTAAGTCCTCTCACACTGCTGTCAATATTTCTCCTTCTAAATTAAGCTCTAAGAAAGTTGTTCACAAGAGATTGAGAGAACCTTCTTTGATTTTCAGTTTAGTAAACACTGTTCTGTTAATTTCTGAGGATTGTATCCTGCGATAACAGGCATACTATCTTTGTCTATAAACCTTTTGAGAATGGCTATCTTTCCCCTTATAGGCCGCTTCTTCCGCCGACATTTAAGTCGGACAATAATTTTAATTTCTCCTTAATAAAAACAGTAACAATGTATACAGCCAGCTAAATCTCGATATAAAACCGCTCTCTTCGCACTGGACCTCAATCAACGTTCATTTATTGCCTATGACTTATGAGATTACTGACACTGACACTTCAGTACATCACTTCGTAGACAGTCGCCTTCTTGTCACCAGAACCCGTCACTATGAACTTATCGTCCGCTGATATATCACAACTGAGCACCGATGATGACTCCTTAGACTGAAAAGACAAAGATAGTTTTACTTAAACTATGGAAATTATGAAAAGCTTTATCTAAGAAAAACAACACACAAACAACAACAAACACATAACTGGCGAAATGTGGGTGGACTATTATAGGTACACCTCTGCCTAACACTTCGGGGATTACAGGTGTTATGTGTTTATCTAAGAAATTGCCAGCCACATGATGTCGAAATGTGTTTTTTACATGTCGGAAAATATTGTCACTTGAAAATCTCTATGGATTTAATTTATCTGTAAATATAGCTGATTCGGTTATGCACCCACTATTACATACAGAAATAGTAGAAAACACAGTAAAAGTGGAGGTGTTACCATATATCAAGATTTAGCTCCAATTAAAGCAACTATTTTCTACCATATGGTAACAAGCACGGAACAGATAAATAAGGTTGGAAAGGCCTTCGCTCCAATTTTGTATTAGGCCCAGTGTCGCCGCTTGACTCCCTCCATTTAATTTCTTAGACATACGCAATACTATAACTACAAATATATCGCACACAACCAAATCACACACACATAAATCTCAGCGCAGCTATTCGTTTGCACACTAGCACTAAGCTCCCGTAGGCAATGGACACTACATGCAAAAAAGCAATCATTTTTTCATAGACTGTGCTTGATTAAGGCGATATTTTTTATCGATAAATTCTCAGTCTGTTTAACTGTTGTGTATTTTTACACAACAGTTAAACAGACTGACGAAATAAAATTCATGAAATAATTTAATTTTGCTTTTTAATTACAAATAATCACTGTCCTTGGAACAAAACGTATTTATTAAGCAATTGGCGCTTGCTATCAATTGTTAAAGAGTTTTTCAAAATAAACATACCAGTAAGTATTGACATACCACCACCTATGCGTATTTACTATATTTTACATGGGCCATGTAGACACATGTCCCTTTATATCATGCTGTCACATTCATTCAATGATTAATATTATATTTAATATGCGAAAAATACATCTCAATAAACATATACATCATTAATGAAATTTATAATATTTCAAAAATAATCTTTGGCAAACGTACATAATAGTCGAGAATTCTATCAATGATTTTATTGATACACATGGTCACGTCACTGTCGATAGACATGCGCCGTGCATCACGGCCAATCACGGCAAACGTCGAAACGTCAATGGTTGAAGTGTAGAGGATGCAATGTATGCAGTACATTGCAAGCGGACTCGGGTCATTGCCTTGATTAAGCGAGTACACATCGGGCAATGTATATTTTTTGCAACTTGTTGCGATATTGTTGTTAATGTTTGGAATTTCATAGTGATCCGTATATTTTTATGTTTTTTACTAATAATATTGTAATTAAATGTTATTTTCGACTTACCGAAGGAAAGATATGCCTCCTCGCCCTATACTTGAGGTCTGACTTTTTGTCTTACAAGTTATAATTGCACAACAAGGCATTTTAATGCAGAACTCTGTTCTCCGAAGTAGTCCGAAACACACTAAACGCGGTGAACGAATGAATCGGTCGAGTTATGATTGTCGAATCATAATTGTGGCGCGCTTGCCACGCCCACATTACCATTCCAAACTTATTTATCTATTCCGTGGTAACAAGAGCAACAGCAAGAGCTTAATGATAACTACATAATACAGGGTTAATATAGTATGGTTTCTAAGAACATACCTGGAATATACTAGCCCCATAAGGCGTGCGCCACGCATTAAGTAGGTTATCCTTCCCTGTGGACACGAACCACTTGCCGGCGGCAGCGAACTTAAGGGACAGTACACACGACTCGTGCAATAGTAGCTGATAGCGATCCGGCTTGCCCGCGTGAAGGACTTCTACGTGCGAGTTCTCCATGCCTACTGCTAGCCAAGAACCTGACGAAAAAAAATCTTAAACTAAATATAATATGAAACAGTTATTTTGTTAGTGGTTGGTCGTCAAAGGAGGAAAAAGTAGCAACTCTAATACTGATTAGAATGAAAACATTTATAGTAATTACATGGTCTTCTTTTCGATCTCATCATTAATATTCCAAGGCGCTTTGAACATCCTACAAAGTTAAAAGTTAAAAATTTACTGCTTTTCGGCTCTAAGACAGTCTACAACGAGTTCAATATCTAACTATCGCAGCTTTATGACGTCACTTTGCGTGTTTACTCTTTTGAAGAGGAGCTCACGTCCAACAGTAGTCTACCCCATCACGTCTCTGGCCTATTTTTATCACTTTTTGGAGAGGAGCTTACGTTCAGCAGTAGTCTATCCCATTGCGTCTCTTGCCTATTTCTATCACCTTTTGGAGAGGACGTCCAGCAGTAGTCTACCCCATCACGTCTCTAGCCTATTTTTATCACTTTTTGGAGGAGCTTACGTTCAGCACTAGTCTATCCCATCACGTCTCTTGCCTATTTCTATCACCTTTAGGAGAGGAGCTTACGTTCAGCAGTAGTCTACCCCAGCACCTCTCTGGCCTATTTCTATCACCTTTTGGAGAGAATCTTACGTTCAGGACTTGCAGGCAGTGGCGGGGTATGGCTAAAATTGGCAAGATATATTTTGTCAGGCCCTCTCAAAACAGATTTTTTTTATCGGAAAGGGCGGATTTTGTATAAATTTTTTCAACATTAATATTTTTCATGAGCTGACGAAAGCTGCAAGGGCCTGTAGATGCAGGCCCACGTCGGCCTCGCTTTGCGATGGATCGGCTTGCAGGGTTGCTATTTACGAGATAGTATAATGTAACTGACCAGTAGGACAGTATCCGAGCGAGAAGATCTGGCTGGAGAAGTCGTGCTGGTGCAGTTGCCTGCCCTCGCGCAGGTCCCACGAGCGCACCGTGTTGTCGAGCCCGCCCGTCCACAGCCGTGTCCCGTCCCCGCTGATGTCTATGCACGACGCGCCGTCTGTGTGACCTGGGCATAAGATGCATGATAAATATTATTATTCCTTTATTTTCTTTATCTATTCTGAAGTACACATACATTTATAAATCTTAGTATGATGATGCAAACATAAACTCATTGTAGTTTTACCGTGCACCATGATCATCGACTACATAATTTAGTATAAAGTATAAAACATTACAAAGTAAAATGTTTAAATGAGCGAACATCAGTGTCCGAGCTGGCTGTCCTTAAAATAACTATGGTAGACTTTTGGTGTATGTTGGATTTGATAAAGATTGTTACTAAGGCCCACTTGCACCAAAAATCACTAAATGCATTTAGCACTACTGTGCACGTACTTTTTTTTTATTGTTCACTATAACGACGCGACGCGTGACGCGATTTAATTTTGTAGTCATGTGATTGATCATGATTGATTGTGAGTTCTGTACCCTAATTGCGTATCGTAATTTGAATCGGAATCGGAATGATTTTGAAGTATATTGCTAATCCATTGCTTCACATGTTAGAAACAATTGTCGGTCACGGTATCGTGATATTATTGACATGCCCCATTGAAACTAAGAATGCAAAGTCAGTGCTACCAATCTTGTCACGCGTTAAGATACATTGAACCCACATAATTATTTAGCTACAGTCGAGAGAATGCGTTCCTGACACCTGTCAGTTCGACAATTTCTAGTCACTTTATGGACCAAATTCGCAAAACACATATTCATTAGTATAAATAACAGTCAAGAAGGCCTTCTCTCGATGCCCGAACTTTAAACGAATTTAAAAACATCGTACTATTTCTGTCAATTGCTAGAAGATGACAGAGATAGAATGATGTTTTAAATACGTTTAGTGTTTATATTTTTATGCATTTTACAATTTGTGGTGTAAGTGGGCCTAAAAGTATGTTTTTTTGTAATAGTTAATTTACCTATTTTTGATGAATATACAAAACAAGCAGACGGATGACAAAAATAAATTTCTCTAAAAATTTTAACCTCATATTTTCATTCCACTAAAATATTAGAATAAAAAATAAATTTCTCTAAAAATGTTAACCCCTCATATTTTTATTATAATAAAATATTAGACTACAAAAATGAAGGGATAACATTTTTTTTTTTTTAACTGAACAAAATTAAATTTAGAATGCTTTATACATACCTTGGAATTGTCTAACTAATGTTTGGTTATGGAGATCCCATACCGCTATGTTGCCGTCAGAACAACAGCTGAAGCACACCTGTTGAATAATTCTTATTTTAATACATCAATATATTATAACACTCGTTTTATTAATCTTTTAAAAGCCCATCACGAATGGTTATTGGCCTATTTAAAATGTAAGAATATCTCATCAACTGTATGAATCAAATGTTTGTATTAAAATATTCGTAATAGTCCGAATCAGCAGTGCAAGTACGTAGGACTCGATTCGATAAATTTGACAATTATTCTTTTATCGAATCGAATCGATGTCGCAAGTACGTAACTTCTACTTTAACGATCGGTAGATAAGCTCTAAAATTTTAACGAATTTTAAGGTCAGTACGTAGTGTTACGGGGAAACCAGCGAGCAACGAGCTGTTCGATGCTCGCTTTGAGTGCTCCACCGGGCAGTCGGTTTTTGGCAAATCCTTTGACTGTTACGTATATGTTTTGGAATGTCTGCCATTAAGCCCCCCCCCCCCGCCCCCTTTACTGCTGCTTTTATTAAATTATTTTTTATTTATGTTTTTACTAAACAACCCATACCCCGTAACGTCGTTCAGTAACCAGCTTAATGAAAATGCAAGTACGAAATGCTACGAAACGACATTTTGACAGTTGAGATCGTCAGCTTACGCTGTACCTTGTAAAAGCCCGATAAGCATAGCGATCATTACTAATAATGGATTTAGGACAAATTACTTTATTGCTGGGTGATGACGAAGAACGGCAGCACAATGTGATGCGTGTTCGGAGGCGGCATCTCAGAGACACAAACAATCCTCTGGAACTTCCAGAAGAAGATTTTGTTCGTCTCTTTCGGCTGACTCGAGAAGTGGCAGCTATTTTAATAGAAGGGATAGAGGTAGATTTGCGGAGGATACGATCCACTGGACTCCCTGTCCATTTCGTGATAAGTACCTGTTTTTTTACTATAGCCACCTACTTCATTTGAGATCTAGACAAAACATACCTAACCTTTTGATTAAACTCAAGTTAATAGTACGATCAAGTACTTACATTTTATAGGTGTTTTTCTAAGCTTCAAGAAAGTAACGTCAAATATTAACTTTTTTTTTTACAAAGGTTAACACGACTACGCTTTAGGAAGATGGCATATATTCTGTATTTTTACTAAAAACAAACGGATGGTAAATATATGGGTATAATTCAGAGAAACTACCAGTAGTTTCTCTGAATTATACCCATAAATATTGTTTACAATGCCAAAAATGTATGAAAATAAAGGATTTTCTAAATATCTTGAACATAGTCTTGCCACAGAAATCCCACCTTAAATTTTTTGTCTGTGGTCGTCCTCAGTCTTGCCATTTGACAAGCAATGCCACGATAAATCTTCTCGTCGCGTGTTACGTACTTCCAAATTCGTTAACAAGATCGATAAAAATGCAAACTTTAGCGATCTCGATGCCTTATCGAAGCAAAGTACTTACTTGCACTGCAGGTTCTTACGAAAAGAAAAGTTTTTAAAAGTTTCCCGAAAAATCCTCAAATTCGGGAAAAACTGAACGTCTTATTTGGATGGATTATTAAAATTCTGACAGGACGTCAATCGGGTCGGCTAGTTTGTAAAAAAAAAAAAAATTTCATGAAGTATATTTTGACTGCTTTTTTACCCATCGATATGGATAAAATTTCTCACCTCGCAATCTTTGCGTTATGTCAAAGACTATCGTTTTTCTCAAAGGTACGTTGTCAGCTATTCTCTATTTAAAATGATATTTCGACACCTGAATGACATCGACAGGGGAACATCAATTGTTTACCACATTAGAAGATCATGAAGTTATCGAACGGGAGCGCCCGACTCTTGCTGTGAGAAGCAATATGCTGGTTCGCACGTTTGCTTGTTGTAGTAAGGAAGTTAAGATAATGTTGTTTATTAACGCCGTCTTGTAGTGCGGTATGTAGCCGGCTGTAACTGGCCGGCCGTTGCGAGCTCTTGAACTGCTAGATTTTGTGTATATTTGCTCCATAGAAAAAAATAATTAACGAAGTTTAACGAAGTAATCTCTTCAAGGTACACGTTTTAAATAGCGATTTAGTGTCATCTTTGTGATTTTTTTTTATCAAGACATTTAATTCATGTTTCTATCTTCACACAGTGCTTGATAATATGTTCAATTTTCTTAAAATATTTTCTTTTTGCACAAAATTTATATTTTGCTAGATTTACAGAGGTTTAAAAAAGTTAAAAAGTACTGCAACCTCGCCTTAAGGCATACTGCCAGACCTTTTACACGAGCAGCCTTTGGGCCATCTACACACGGAAAACAATGGACGCCCTGAGGGCCCAATACAATAACAGCTTTAAAATGCTTTTGGGGCTGCCGCGATTTTGTAGTGCCTCTGGCCGCACAGGCGCGTGTTCACGACTTCCACGGAATGGTGAGGAGACAAATGGCATCGCTATTAGAGAGAACGCGGTTAAGCCCTAATGGTATTCTGAAGATGTTAGTGGACTAATTTAACTCGCCGATAATGAATCACTTTATACAGGTGTTGGTAACGCAGAAGTGATTCATTACATCCGGTGAATGTATTATGTAAATATTTGTATGTTGTTTTTTCTGTATTTTTTATGGTAACACACTAACATAGCTTTTAAGGTTGTTTACATACCTAACTATGTACCTAACTAATTAACAAATGGATCATTGTTGTCAGCGTTAATAAATACATAATTAGTACAAATTATTACAAAACAAGGTTTATCTTAAGACCCAGGTTTAAAAAATGACATGGTGGTTTAAACCTGGGTCTTAAGATAAACTTTGTTTTGTAATAAGCCCGTTTGTGTCACAGATATTGTATTGACAAAATAAGATGGCGACGTTATTTCGGATTTCAGCCACGCAGCAAAATAACCTTGTAGCTTTGTGCTTACCTTTTTTTTTGTTTGGGTGGGAAATCATTAAATAACTTCTCCCGCTTTGAGTGGAGCGGGTGTCAGACTTTTACTGACTAAAACCCACCCGTGTTCCTTCAGTCGCCTGTGTAACAGGGCCACGATATCCCTTTCGGACAACCGCACAACCCTGGAAAGCATTGGCCCTACCGGACCCGTCAATTGGTGCTGACATCTCTTTGAGGAGCGCGTGGAACACAACGCGCCGTCGACCCGAGACTGGTCGTTATCGGACGGCGAGCTACCCATCGCTCACCGTCCGCAAGCCCGCGCCTACGGTGGCCGGGAATCAGCCTACGACTCGCAAAAGGAGGTGACGACCCTCCATGCACTCTCGCTCCGAACCATGGCCTGAACCAGGGCCGGACGCGAGAGATCGCCGCCGCCGATCGCTTCCGTGAGAACACGACGGTGCTCCGCCCAAGCCGGGCAGACCTCCCCGTATGCTCCACCGTGTCCTCCGGGCGATCCACACAGTGGTGACACCCGGGCGTTTCCTCCCGCTTTATCCTGAACAGGAACCTCCCGAAACAACCGTGTCCAGTGAGGACCTGCGTCAGACGGAAGGTGAGGACGCCATGGCGCCTCTCTGGCCACTCGGTCGCAGCCTTAAAGAACGCGCCCACTCCGGTGCCCCGTACAGGGCCATGGACCGCACGACCCCCACGTAGAGCCCCCGGCAGGAGGTGTTTGGACATTTAGATTGGGCAGGAGCCGCTTCAAGGCAGCCTCTGCCCGATCCAGTCTGGGAGCCAAACGTCGAAAATGCTCCACGAAGTTCCACCGGCTGTCGAGAACGAGTCCCAGGTACTTTATCGTCGACTCGACGCCGATGTGAACCTCTCCTCCTAAAAACACATGGCCTCGGACTTGTGCAAAGCCACCTCGAGTCCCAATTGCCGGATCCTATCGACGATTGTCGCAACCCCACGTGTCACCAGTTCGGCCGCCACCTGATGCGACCTCCCCTGCGCCAGAACCAGCGTGTCATCAGCGTAGCAGACTACGCTGACGCCGCTAGGGAATGTCGCCACGCAGCACCCAGTCGTACCCGATGACCCACAGATACGGCCCCAAGACCGATCCTTGTGGGACACCGCAATACATCTCTCGCCGATTCCACTCTCCTTGGTGGCCAGGGTAGATGACGGCCCTGTCCGTTAAATAGGCCTTGACCACGCGACAGAGGTAGGTCATCCGGTGATACCGGAGTGCATCCCAGATGCGTCTCCAGGGCAGGGTATTGAAGGCATTGGCGATGTATCAAGAGACACCGCCAAGACGACCCCACCCCGGGCCACAGCATCCCCCGTCGTGAGGACTCGAACCCGCATAATGGCAACCACAGTAGAGCGCCCCTTGCGAAAACCAAACTGGCTCGCATCGTTCTCACATGTATAATTTCAACACGCATTATGTAACCATAATTATTTCAATTTAAAAGAGTGTCCGTGGAGTTTCTTGCCTGTTATTCTCCATAGGTACCTACTAAGCTTTGGAATGGGCAACTAGGTTCATCTTTATGACTGACCGACCCTTTGACAATTCAAAAGTGCCTGTGATTGGTTTATTTGAAATAAATGCTCTGAATTTGCTCTCCGCCAAATCCGGCCCCACTCGCACCAGCCGCCCGACAATGCAATAACTCTTTCAAAGAGCTTGCTCACCTCGTCGAGTAGCACGATGGCCCGGTAAGAGAGTCCGCCGGGCGCACCGGGGCGCCCGGCGGACTCTCTTAATGAGGACCAGGCTGAATGCCAAGAATACCGCCCCAGGGCCCGACGGCTTACCTGGGAAAGTCTGGGTTCTGGCCTTGGAGGCTCTCGGGCCTCGTCTAAGAGGGCTCCTAAGCGCATGCTTGGAGAGGGGCCAGTTCCCACATCGTTGCAAGACGGGGGAAGCTTTGTGCTTACCTTGGAGTCAGGACTAATAGCGAGCGCGTAGCACGCAGGCGCGGAGGACGTGAGCTCTGCGCGCATGCGCGGCGTGGGCGACGCGAGGTCCCAGATGGACAGGTTGGACGCCTCGCCGCCCACGATCAACGTGCGCCCGTCCGGCAGCAGCTTCACTGAACGAATGTAGTTGTCTCTTTGCTGGAATAAGAATTAGTAGCTTTATTTTGTGCTTGTACAATTGTGGGTACACATCATGTGAAACGTAACATGAAATGTAATGTTGAAGTGAACATGCCGTCCAAATATACGAAACGCAACATGTGATAAAACACACGTTGAAACAAATTCGCGTAGTTGTTGTTACATTTCATATTGCAATGCATATACGGCTGACAGAGAATAGAAAAATATAATTGGTTGGGGAAAAAGTTTCTTCGCATTTATTAAGAAAATTCAAAACATTTTTTAATATAGCTTATTTACATTTAGCTAAAGTATGTAGGTATCAGTTTGTTCGATAACTTTTTGCCATCTTGTAGGTAGGGACATGATCCCATTGCTATAGAAATTTTGGGACTTCTGATAAAAATACCGCGACAAGTGGTTTTGGCAGTCCTCTCGTGATGTTAACCTGACACTGCCTAAAGAATTCTGAAGAGACCGAAACAGGTGGAAATCTGAAGGTGCAAGGTCAGGACTATACGGCGGATGCATTAACACCTCCCAGCCAAACTCTCTTAATTTTTGCTGAGTGGCTAAAGATGTGTGAGGTCTAGCGTTATCATGATGAAAAACCACACCCCTTCTGTTGATTAATTCCAGCCGCTTTCTCTCAACTTCTTGCTTTAATCTCATCAGTTGTTCGCAGTAGAGTTCAGAATCGATGGTCCTGCCTGGTGGTAACAGCTCATAATGAATAATGCCCTTCCAATCCCACCACACACACAACATCACCTTGTTGCGATTTAACCCGGGTTTCGCCACAGTCTGTGAAGCCTGACCGGCCTTTGACCACGACCTTTTTCGCACGTTCTTGTCGTACGTGATCCACTTTTCATCACCAGTTATCAGCTTCTTCAAAAATGGTTCAGTTTCATTACGTCGTAATAAAGAATCACAAATGAGTACACGGTTCATTAGGTTTCTTTCAGTGAGCTCGTGAGGTACCCACATATCGAGCTTTTTTGTGTACCCAGTTTTTTTCAAATGTGCCAAAACTGTTTTGTGGTCAATTCCCAGTTCTTCAGCTACGTCGTAACTACTTGCTCCACTTTTTCAAAAATGGCATCCATTTTATCCGTAATAGGGCGACCAGAGCGACGTGCATATTTGACATCAAAAGTTCCGGATTGAAAACGCTTAAAACAACTTTCGCGGCTTGCGTTGCATTTTTACCTTTTTTGTAGTAAAATTTTAAAATGTATCGAATTTCTTCATTAGATTCACTCATCTTGACAGTACGAAAAACAAATGAAAATCACACATTTTCCTAATTTGAATTTGGAATTATGTTCTTTAAAATTTAAACTTTCAATGATACCAAAACCAGCCAGATACAAATAGTATAGCCAAAGAGATTTTATTACAAGTTCATACATACTATAATGCGAAAAGACTTTTTCCCCAACCTAATATAACATTTTGCGCCGAACCGAAATAGTCCTATCATAAAGTTAGTAAATTTTAAAACGAGGTATTTATAAACGGCAACGTATCTTTTTCCACGCAGTCCACCTGTTTCTTGATGCCCGGAGATTGATAATATATTATGATGGTTTTAAAATTTTATGTATTAAATATTTAATTTGTCTGGGATTTTCAAAAGCCTCGGTTTCTGTTGACTGCCTTTAAAAAATCTGGGCGAACAACATCACGCCCAATAATTTGGGAAACAGAAATCATCATGAACATTTCAACATAAGTAGGTATAAACTCACCAAACAATCAAGCTGTGACAACGGCTCCAACGCAGCCGGCGAGCCTGGGTTACTAATATCCCATAACTTAACACATCCTTTCCCCCCTGTATACGCATGTCTCGAGCTCCCAGACAGTGACAAGGCCACTGCACAGACTACTTCGCCGTGAGGTAACGCGGCCACCGCCCGGGCCCCGCGCGGGACCCCGGCCGCGCCCAGCGCGTCCGCCGGGAACCCCACGGGCAGGAGGGGCCCACCGCACGAGTGGTACGAGTAGGCCCTGTCGGTTGGAACATGTTGTAGTTGACTGATGAGAGAAAGAAATATTTTATTATGGCGGCAATATATTGTTCGGCAGATTGACACTAAATCTTACTTTATAAAATAAATTTCTCTTTATAATCTAAATTTTAATTTATCATTGAAGAATTTAAATTTTCCACAGGTAGGTTCCAGGTGGGTTCCATTACTAGGTATTCCTACTAAATGTTACATTTTAATAAAATGTTTCATCTTACATTTCGAATTTCAAAACTGACAGATTGTAATTATTTGAATTCAGAATCTGATTATTGTCCTACTGCAGGCAAAAGCTTCAGACTAGTTATAAATCCAGTATTCGTTTGACATTATGAATTCGGGTATAGATCTGCTGTTTTTAAGAAAAAGCGAGAGAAAGAAGCGAGATCCTCGAAAACTTGTAGACCGTATTATATATATATTATTATATTCCTTCTGAACAAAAATAATCTTAAAATATACAATCTTTTATTTTACTTAATAATCTAAAATAATGACACTGAAATGACAGTTAAGACTAATTGGACCCATGCAAAAATATTCATAACAAAAATGTACTCACGGTTTAGCCGGCGCAATGCCGTTCGTCCTATGATGCTGGTCGTAGTGCATGGGATGTGGAGGCGCGGGCGCGGCGGCGCGGTAGGCGGCGTAGGAGGGGAAGCCGTACGCGCCGCGCGCGCCCGCCCCGCCCGTCGGCGTCGCCGCGCGGGGCAGCTTGCCGCCCGGGGTGCCGGGCTTCTCCTGCGAGGGCCATGAATAAACATGGACTTGGATTTAGAGAGACAATGCAGCAATAGTCCCCCAAAACGCCCACCCTTTACGACTTTCTAGTGGGTCAGCTGGGGTACAACAAATTCCCCAGCAAAACTTTCCTGTCAGTATAATTTTAATAAATGATTCTATAGTTAAGTCTTGGCTTCGTAAACCAAATTCAATTACTAATATTAAATAATATTTTTCTAGTTTTAACAGGACTAATTAACAGTATAATTGGCAGAACAGTTTTGAATAATTGTAAAATTCGTTACTCCCCACTGCACCGTTCCCATGGCAGATAGTTCACACGAGCCTGAAAGCGATAGATCTACTAGATAGTCAAAAAGATCCGAAAGTAACCAACTCACGTCTTTGGAACTCTTGGGCGTGGAGCGACTGGAGGAGGAGCCAGATCTGGAAGGAGGTCGCGGACCGTTCTCTGTTCGCTCGCCGCCGTCCGTGCGCACGCTAGGTGACCCTCGCTCCTCCTACAATATTGCAATTATAGCATGTAATATTGTATACACTGCTACAAGGATTTATTGGCGCTCGAATGACGTAAACGTAAACTGATTAGCATTCCCTTCGTCATACGATGCATTGAATGCAAGCCATAATCTTACAAACGTGCACTTTATTAAAATAACTACCAATTATACAGAATGCACGAAAACAGGAAAACCTATCTAAAAATATACAATTCACAGCCTTGAAATCCTTTGCACACTATAGAAAACACAGTTGTTACCAGCTTACCTCATTGGCCACATCAACAACAAGATCTTGGTCACTTTTTTCAGCGTCGCTGTCCTAGAAATGTAATTGAACAATTAATAAAGGTATTGATGACATTATTTATTTAGGAACCAGCAATAATATTAATTGACAAGTATTGTTACAGCCATCGTTATCAGCAACGTATTTTATAAAGCATCTGTTTAAACAAGCAGTTGGAACAGACGGCTTTTGCTAAGTTGTGACCATTTGTATTCGTTTTATACGATATTAATGTATTAGACATCCCTCATAAAAACCCTGGGTATTTTAATTAAGCAAAACAATGTTAATTACGTTTTAGAGGTGACGCCCAAGTGGACTCTAAAAAATAAGGCAGAGTGTACACTCCGAAATAGAAGGTGCATTTTAATACAGACAAGCACTGTTTTTTTACTGCTTCTCTGTCTGGAACGGCCAGTGGGATATGTCAAAACGAGGTTTTAAAATTTCTTGTGGTCATTTGGCACGCCCCGGGGCCGGGGTCAAGAAAAACGAGACCACTACGTGTTTCCGTCCTCCCCACGACACGAGACATCTCGGTAAAATATTAATAGACCCCTAATACGCCAAATATCATCTAAACCGAGCAACAACCGCCTAAATCTAACACAAGAAAGAGAAAAAGAACACAAAAAGCAACATGAATGTTTTGGAAGCCGACACATACACTACATAGACTCACATGGCCGAGTACCTTCTCCTCCTTCCGTCGCTTTACGTCGAGGGCTTCGGGTTCAACCGGGGAACGTGGCCGGTACTTCTGTTCACGCTCGTGAGGGGATACTGAGCGCCTTTGCTTTATTAGGTAAAGAAATGACGAATTTGTTTATTGATTTTATTCTCGACGTCAACAGAATAAAACATAAAAACATGGATCATAGAAAAACTATAAAAAAAAAAAAATTGTAACATGTTACAAAATAAAAAATAAAATATTTTAAGTTTTTTTTTTGATCAACGCTGCTAGTTGAGGCGCTGACAAGAGGCAAATGATAAAAGTAGGCGTGTCTTAAACAAACAAATTGCCAAATCTATATAGTTTGTGGTAGCGGAAATAAATATATGTTATTCTTGAATATATTTCTCAGAACTAGGTTGTTATTAAAACACGTTTAGAAAAAAAATCTCGATACAAATAAACGGTAAACTAACCCTTTACTTTGAGTTTAAATCCAAAATATCTGTATTAAATATCAACGTACGGTTGGTATTTAATTAATAACAAGAACGTCTTATTTGTATGCAGACTTGGTTGTTTTAAGGGTTCCGTACCCAAAGGGTAAAACGGGAACCCTATTACTAAGGCTCCGCCGTCTGTCTGTCTGTCCGTCTGTCACCAGGCTGTATCTCATGAACCGTGATAGTTAGACAGTTGAAATTTTCACAGATGATGTATTTCTGTTGCCGCTATAACAACAAATACTAAAAAACAGAATAACATAAATATTTAAGGGGGCTCCCATACAACAAACGTGATTTTTTGGCTCGGGTTTGCTCGATATTGATAACAGCAACAGGTAGACGCTTGAAATATTCACAGAATATTTAGTTATATATTCACTTTAAAAATAAATAATTAAATTAAAATAAAATAAATATTTAAGGGGGGCTCCCATACAACAAACGTGTTTTTTTTTTGCCTTTTTATAGATAATGGTACGGAGCCCTTCGTGCGCGAGTCCGACTCGCACTTGGCCGGTTTTTATTTTCGATTACTCAACTCTTTTTTGAGTAAATAGATAATCTCTTCATATTTTGCAATAAATTACAAGCATTGTGTCATCGCGCTTCTATTTCTTTTGTATGCAGTCTGACAGTGACCGTGGTTTAGCTGTTGTCAGCGTCTTAACGCTGAGCTGAGTTAGTGCGGATCTGTTAGTGTTGTTACTTGAAGTATTTTCGATTACTCAACTCATTTTTGAGTAAATAGATAATTTCTTCATATTTTGCAATAAATTACAAGCATTGTGTCATCGCGCTTCTCTTTCTTTTGTATGCAGTCTGACAGTGACTGCGGTTTAGTTTTTGTCAGCGTCTTAACGCTGAGTTAGTGCGGAGCTGTTAGTGTTGTTACGAGGGCTGCACTAAAAGTATCGGGAATGGAATATTTCCACTGTTATATTAAAATCTTTTTAATTGAAAACTCCTTGGTTGGATTTATTTAAAAAAAGATTCTCGGTCTTGTCACAAGGTATTGTCAAACTTGTTTAGTCGTTGAAAAAATGGAATTGACTCGAGAAAATTCAAGAGCGATGATTTATTATGACTTTCGAACTGGTTTAACACAAAAACAGTGTGTTGACCGCATGATTTCTGCATTTGGTGATGAAGCCCCATCCAAAACCACAATTTATCGCTGGTTTGCTGAATTTCAACGTGGACGTGTCAAGCTCAGTGATGATCCCCGTCAAGGTCGTCCAAAAACTGCAGTCACCCAAGAAAACGTTGATGCTGTGCGTAAGCTGATTGAGGAAGATCGACATGTGACATACCGTGAAATTCAGGCAACTTTAGACATTGGCATGAGTCAAATACAAATAATCTTGCATGAACAATTAGGTGTAAAAAAGTTGTTTTCCCGATGGATACCGCATTCGCTCTGTGAAGAGCAAAAAGCGGCTCGCGTTACTTGGTGCGTCAGAACTCTCGAAAGATTCCACGCAGGATCCTCAAATGCTGTATACAACATTGTATCAGGTGACGAATCCTGGACATACGCGCACGAACCCGAAACAAAAAACCAGTCACGAGTTTGGGTGTTCGAAAATGAGTTAAAGCCAACAAAAATTGTTCGTTCACGGAGTGTTGCAAAAAAAATGGTGGCCACGTTTGTCTCCAAAACCGGCCATGTTACGACTATTCCTCTTGAGGGACAAAGAACGGTTAATGCAGAATGGTATGATAGCATTTGTTTGCCACAGGTCGTTTCTGAACTCCGTAAAGAGAACTTCAACCGCCGCATCATCCTCCATCACGACAATGCGAGTTCTCACACCGCGCACAGAACAAGAGTTTTTAGAGCAAGAAAACATAGAATTATTAGACCATCCGCCGTACAGCCCCGACCTAAGCCCTAATGAATTCTATACTTTCCCTAAAATAAAGAATAAATTGCGTGGACAGAGATTTTCATCACCTGAAGAAGCTGTGGACGCCTACAAAACGGACATTTTGGAGACCCCAACTCCCGAATGGAATGGTTGCTTCAATGATTGGTTCCATCGTATGGAAAAATGTGTCAATTTTCGCGGAGAATACTTCGAAAAGCAATAAATACATTTTTAAATAGTAATGTTGTGTCACTTCCTTGATTCCCGAAATTTTCAGTGCCGCCCTCGTACTTGAAGTTTGAGTTGAGAAAATCCGATTTATTTTGTTTTATCATGTTTAGATAAAGATACCCTTCACGTCTGTGAAGTATACACAAAAAAAAACTATTTTTTTTAAACTGATCTTTCATGTGTAACTGCGGTTGATGACCCCATAAAAAACGTTTCTTTTTGTTTGATCATGTCTAGATCCATAACGTCTGCGGAGTTTCGCTAGCAAATTTAATTTGTCCCTGTATTGTATATCTACCTCATTCCTCATAGAATAAAATGAGGAAACAAAGAAAACGGGCTATGTATGTGAAGACACGCGTTGTATGATACACAGCAGAGATTATGCGATTAGTGCTGGATCAGAAATAGCCCCGTGCCCTCAACGGCGAGCTGCCCTCTAACTCGCTCTTAACACCTGTATATCTGATCTTACCACATTCACGCTATACTAGCTGACTCGTTCAGCAAACATTGCACAACTCAGTTGTCTGTTTAAAAAAATAGCACGAAAAGGTTAGGTAAGCTAAGCACGGCACAGCGCAACATAGCTTAATGTTAAAAGTGCCTCCGTACATTATGATGTTCAGCGGCACTTTATTTTTCGGTCTGTCACTGTTGTGCAAAGGCCTCCCCCACAGCTTTCGCGCCTCACGCCTCTAAGTTATCACGCCAGCGTTTCCTAGACTTCTCTTGGCGACGATGCCCGCCTTTTTGTTCGGCGGCACTTAGACACCTCAAAATAATAGGTGAATATGACCTACCTGTTGTAGACCCCTAGAGCCAAGTCGATCATCATCTCGTGACGGAGGCTGGCCGGGTAGCAGTGGGGGAGGCGCCGGGCCACCCGGCAGGACCGGCGGCTTTATGTCTGCGGGAGGAGGCAGCTCCACCTGGAGATTAAGAATTAAGTATAGAAGCAGTAGGTAAGTAATTCGAATCATTTATTTTTATTGCGCACATGAAATGCACTTTTGATCGCCAAAATTTACAAGAAAATAAAATCGATTCTAGGTGCCCCTTCCAATTGGTAGTTTTATATGGATAGGAATGGGCAAGAAACTCCACGGTTACTCTTTTAGAAATGTTTTACAATATTTTGTATCATCTATAAAAATAAATGAAATTGAAGTGTCAGTTTGTAATGTCAAAATAACAGATTTTTAGTAAATGTAAGAAAGTATTACGGTAATCATAACAAAATAAAAACGATTTTTTTAATTTTTGTCTGTCTGTCCGTCTGGTTGTTCCAGCTAATCTCCGAAACGACTGGACCGATTTTGACAAGACTTTAATTGGCAGATAGGTGATGTTATAAGGACTAACTTAGGCTTTTATATTAGAAAATCCCACGCGGGCGAAGCCGCAGGCATTAATTTTAAATGAAGACGATGTAGGTACCTGGAATATATATTTAATAGAAGCAGTAAGTATTAAACCAAGGTCCCTAACTGTGCAAGTATTGGCGACTAGTCTGTCGACGTCGACGTGAGTATTGATCTTCAAAACATAATCGATGGTCGATCAGTAGACTTAATCCAGTTACCATGCACACGCTGGATCGTTTTCGTTTTGAGTTCTGAACGGTCGATATCAACAATCGACGTAGATAGAACGCAATCTGAAGCTGATTATTGAGGTACCAGTTGAAAAACATATTCCAAGTCAAATTCAGACTTAGGTAGGTATCTATCCCGGTTTTAATGAGATTTCTATGATGAGAGAAACAAGTCTACTCCATTCGTTTCTTTGGTGAGAAATCAACAAATATTTGATCCATCAAAAACAGAATCGGCTTAATCACAACAATAGTCCTGCTAATGATGAAAATGGAATAAATCGAAATATTCAAACAAGGCTCACCTTATGCGCCGGCGGAGGTAAGTGCGGCGGGGGCGGGGGCCCGGCGCCGGGCGCGAACAGCAGGCCGCCCGCGCCCAGCAGGCCCCCGCCCCCCACGCCGTGCGACAGGCCTGCACTCGCATGGATTTGCTGCTACAAAAAACATTTATATTGTAAGAAGTAAAGGTATTCTGTGGAATATTAGTAAGGTGGGTGATGTTCTAAGATTATTTTTATGTATGTACTACCAATTAGGGATGACTTAAAAATATGTGGACCAGTGACCAGTCAATTCCCATGTAGGTAGTGATTCTGTGGCTGTTCACTCAGCAAATCATATCAACTAACTTGAGATTTGTCAGTAGATTTGCTGATAAGGGTTAGAATGGGGGGGGGGGGCCAATGAAGGTTTCAGAAATCAGTGGGAATTTATGAAACTCCCAGCATGTCATGTTTGTTTTATTGGTTAATGTTAGAACCTAATGTATAAGAAATAATGATTCAACTTCATGTTTACGTGTATCCCAGACTGTTATTGAACTGATTGAAGTCAATAGTTCCAAGTGCTTAGTATCAATAACAATAGTCCCCAGACATATCATGCAGAACCATTTAGTACGATAGTATGCGATTAATGGACACATATGACGCTTCTCCAATTTATAATCTGGTCCAAGTTTAAGATGTGATGGTGATAATGCCTTCCCACTGTGAAGGCGATCCACTAAAACTATATTTTATCTGAATTTTACTCAGAATCCAGCACAATATGCATGAAAGTCATCATTCCAAACCTTAGCTTCAGTGAGTTACAATTTCCTTATTTTGTAAGATCACTACACATACATTTTCTAATTTGTAGCTACGTATATTATGCTATGAACACAAATTACTGTGAAATAATAACCATATAAATATGGAGTAATAAAATAGATGTGTTAACACAAAGATGAAGCAAGAATCTATTAGAATACACTATTTATATTTTAATTTTAGGAATTATAGGAAGTATATTTCCAATTAATGATACAAGCGTGCGCGCACATGAAATTAATGAAAATCCCAGCAAAAACTACAAATGAAATAATTAATGCTAGCTAATTGATTAATTTATTACAGAGTAATTACACTTAAATACGCAAATTTTAATTTACAAACTCTTTCAAGGGTGTAATTTTATATTTAAAGTTATGAGTAATATAAATAGATACATTCACATAGCATTAAAACAACGATGTTATAATTGTCGCATATTTGTTACCAGCATGTTGAACACAGATTGACTCAAACATGTTGATAGCAAAACAACTAAACAAAATGATTTATACTAGCAACAATGAGTAAATCTCATTCGTCATTATAATGAGAAATTAAAAACAAATATATAATATAAATATGGCGTACACATCATAAAGCACTATAATTATTGCATGTTGGATGCAACATCTACGCGCGACGGGTGTGCTTGCATACAATGAAAACGTGAAGTTAGGAGGTGTGACTATAAAACATTGAAGTCCAATTAGTTTTTCCAATTACTGTGACATAACTTATGTTAAACGTCCGCTTGTGATTATGTTAGCTTGTGCATTCTCTTGATTGGTACCGCTTTATTGCGATTAATTTTTTGCTTTTGATGGCATTACAGCAATCAATACGACGACTAAGATGTTTATGATTATAGTTGTATGTTGAGCTGTTTGAAGCCACGATTGTTAGAATATTCTTAAGTATTAAGAACATATTGTATGTTGAATTATGAGGAACCAGTCCCATTTATGAAAATATGAGATAGATGATATCCCCGATTTAGAAGACCGCGTAAGTCGACCATGCATGAGTAAGTACATTATTATGACAATGAAAGTGTAAGTATAATGACGTACAAGGCTAAATTGGTTCATTGAAATACTTGAAGAAATATCATCTGACTCTTAGAGAATGTACTTTCACCTGAAGAAGAGCATTTTGGTGCAATGAAAATGATTAAATTATGAAAAATATTAATATCCACTCCATTCTTCAAAAACCTTATTAAAAATACTAGATGTATGTTTTTAGGCTCATAGTACGAATACTACAGTACAAAATAATAACATGAGAACGCAAAAGCTAATATTAGAAATTTTGTGATGTAATTTGAAAAGAAAGTGGCAACATAAAATAATGCAAAATGTTAATCACAACATATATCAATGTACCAAGCACTGTATATCTTGACTTACAAGCAGTTGCTGCAGCCCCTGCTGTTGTTGTTGCTGCGGACAACGTTAACAATATATATGCTGATGTTAATAACCTACTCTCACTAACGTAACTGCTTTGTGTATACGATATGTGGGACTATGCTTCTTTGTTACTACCTAGATTGTTAATTAAATGTATGGGATAGGCTAAAATGGTATAGTACACTTAGTATATTATTCTACATTTCTACACTGTCTCTGACTCATTAATGGATAGAATAACTGCTCCTAACTTTATACAACAATAATGTGTTCTTTAGTAAGTGGAAGGGTGGGTCATCGTCACATATGGCCCTTTGTTGCTAATTCAGTAAAACGTTAACTAGGTTTTGCAATCTGCATAACAACTGGAACCGAACTGTGCAATTACTTTGTAGTAACAATGCAGTCAACTTCACTAAATACCAATTGCACTATTCAGTTTGCTTGCAGCTAAATGCAAGTCTTCACTTTATCTGAATTAGAAAGCAGGAGATTTTATCTGTGGCTTCACAATCTAGAGCCACAAATGTTGTAAAGTTGAATAGTACATCTTGATTGCTGTAGCTATGAGGGAAAAAAACCATAGTTGGTAAAAAAAACATTTTTATTTTACCAGCCTCAGATGCTGTGGTATGCTCTCTTATTAGGAGTTGGATCAAAATACTATTAAAATTCATAAGTAAACATAAATTTCGACAAAAAGAAATAACATGTTGTTCACATAATTTTAGAAATTCGCATAAAACATACAAAATTTATTTTAGAAACTAATCCATAGCATTTATTTAGATTGATACATACATTTTTATGTGTGGATAACAATTTATCCTAGTTTTATAAAAACTAAATAAAATAAATAAGCAAAATAATTAATGGGCTAAATTAATGAAATTATTCATAACACTATACAAGCCTTTAAGATGAATAAATATTTTTATTATAATTAGTTGCATTTTTCTTTATAGTTAAGGTACCTAAGTTATCTACTGTGGCATGTCAGGTAGCTTACCCCAATGATGGCATTAAGTTCAGACATGGTGACTTGTTTAGCTCTTTCCACTGCTGATGCCACCTGTTGCTGATGCTCCTGTGCTAGGAATGGGAGAACCTGCGCTATAATAGCACTTAGTCTCTTTGCTATTTCAGTCTGTAAATGCAAAAAATATTCTATTAGAATTATGTTATAAATATAATACAGCAAAAGTTTTTGGATTTGAGTTTGTTGTTTACCTGTTTATGCATCTCCACATTGAGACCATATGACATTTCATAATACTGTAAGAGAAATAGATATAATTATTCACATTATTCTTTACATGAGAGAATGACTGCCAAATGAGTCCATTGGTAAACTCCCCTAGTTGTGGTACCTCAGGGGTCACATCTTAAGTTTCTGATAACATTCAAGTGTCCCTATGATTTCATCATACTGGTCTATGTGTAACAACTACTAATATTGCACGACAATAGGCAAAAAGATATCACCTGTAATAGGAATAAAGGTGATAATTATTTCCCCATTGTTTAATAGCTTAATTTTCCTTATAAAAAATGACCTATATATTTTGTATTTGAAATTAACAAGCAATAAAAGAATTGTGCATTTTTAAGATTGTGTGACTAAAAAAAACCGACACAATTATGTGCTAAATAGAATTTAGCAACCATTTAACATAATTATTGGAAAGTGTTTGTCATGTATTGCAGTTAAAATTAAGTATACTCAATCACCATAAGTTCAAATATTGAAAAATTATCAAGATACTATTAACAACATAGGATATAACAATAAATTAATACTGCTTATCAGTGACAAAGTTTCTTTATTGACTTAATTTCACAACATGTCCAATAATTACTGTTTGAGAACAACTAAGCTTAGCCTACATTGTTATCTAGCCCAAACATTCAATATTTGAACAATTATTATCTTAGTTTCTCTCCTATCCTTATTTATTTCTGACTTAACAGTGATATTTGTTCACAAATAAACTTTCTTTATCTTCGGCTACATAAAAGTTTAATTACCATAACATAATGCCTCTGCATTTCCGTCTTCTCACTGGCCAGTTTCTCACATTCCAATTTCAAACTGTAAACAATGAATTGTAACTTAATCTCAAGATAAGATAATGATTATGGTTAAAACTGATCAAATTAGATTAGGTTAGCAATGTAAATAAGAACTCAAGATGTACTTACGCATGATATTGAGCTTGTAAAAAGTTGAATTCCTCTTTTATACGCTCTAGTGTGTCTGCTATTGGAAATTTGAGTGGTCCTGCTGGCGGCTGAGGTCCCTGAACAAACAGTGACAAACAATAATAGGGTCTAAGCAGAATCTACTTCAGCAAGCAACTTTGAAGAGTTAAACTTCTGCTATAACAGAATTATGTTTAATTGAAAGCCAGTGAAAGATAGAAAAACAACACAAACCCTTACCGCGGCCGCCGGGTGCCGCGTAGCTGGATACATCTTAACAAAAACCTACTGCAGTCTGCAATATCTCCAATATACACAATCAAATATAGTTCTCTTTTGATCCGTTTGCTAACACCATCGGCACCATCTCCTATAACACCGTCCACCACTGCTATAACACACCAAACACCGGAGAGCCCGACTTACGCGCTAACGACAATGATATGAACAAACTTTGCCTCGAAACTTTTGAATTATCGGTCATTATATTGACATTTACAACTTATATGTATAATTATCAATCACCATGCAAATAACGCGGTTAGTTATAATTTAACATGTATTTCGAGAAACAGTCAACAGATTTTCGCAATTTTTTTAACCATAAATCCACGCCGTAATTTTTGTTCGGCTGTCATGTCATCCATCATCATTCATCACAAGAATGGCATTCTCGAATTTGTTAAATATCGTCATAATTGTACGCTGTACATTGCTGGTTTAAAAGTCGTAAACTTTCTTGGCCTCTATCAGTAAACCGAGAATATCAGTTGCTGTTATATAGCATTCTTTAGGTTGGTAGTTGGATTTGACATCCACTGTGCGATCCGAGAGAGAGATTTGATATTCCGCCCCACAGGCTTGCTAAAAACCACCATAACATCCAATATTTCGTCATGTCCTATGCTTTTTTAACCAGTTATGAGATATTCGTATATAGGAAAAAATATTAACTAGTGCGCAAAGATAAAATAAAATATTAAATACGTAAGTATACGGTCCCTTGGAACTCTCAAAATAATCCAGCTTCTCAGTCAATGTAATAAAAAATATATTTTGATATTCGCAAATAAATCAAAACCTCTAGGGCACTTCCCGTTCACCTAGAACCATGAAAATTGGCATGAAGTAAGGTCTGGTCGGAAAATTGCTAATTTGTAGTTATCATATTTTTTTTTTAGGATTACAAACATAATTTGACCGTAACGTGTAGCGATGTATTTTTTTTTTTGCTGAAAGTGAAAATGAGACGAAAGATGTAGTACTAATTTTCACCACGAGCACATGGCGCTATTTGTAAATTCGCGCCATTTTCATATTAGAAACGTCAAAGATTGTTGCGACTTTCCGACTGATAAAAACAATATAGGTAATACTCGTAACATGAGCTCAAGCGCGGAATCCGTTATTAATAGTAATAATATCGCGAAAGCGCTATTTAATGATTTACAATAATTTTATATCATGGAAGACTCGAAGAAATACTCAATCACTCTCTGAAAATGTTTTGATGGCTTGTTTAACTGCCTATTGTTCTGTTTTCTCGGAAATATGTTGAAAAATGTTGTATGACAGACGTGCAGTTTGTATTTACAAACCCGTGACTATGGTACCGCACTAGTATTATAAATAACTATTATATCACACAAACCTACATGGGCACTTATGAAACGTCAGAAGCTAGGTGCACGGTTCCAAATGGTCGTTTCCTATCGAGAAGAGCCAGCAAGAAACTCTACGGTTACTCTTTTAAAAAGAATGGGTTTTTACAATATTTTCAAGTTACAATGTTATTAGGTATGGGAGAACAGTGTAGGTCAATCAGCAAGTACCAAGTACTTAAAAAAATAGAAAATTATTTACAAAGCTACAGTCTATTAAGCCTACAACGTTCTCACATTCACAAATTAAAAAAAGAATCTATACAAAATAATAACAATAAAAACCTGTTTAAACCAAATGACAAGATGGCCTTAACAACTGTAAGGCCTGAAACTGCGTTAAGCGTGCACCCGCGCGGTTTCATACAAAAGTACTCCGTCGCGGTGACCCGCGCGGGCGTCCGTCACGGGGAGGCGCGCCCCGCACCCACGCAACGGGGCCCGCCTCCGTGCGACGGAATCCGTCGCGGGGGCCCGCCACCGGACCGGTAACACGGCCACGCACGGACTTTGACTTTGTCGTTTTTTTTTTGCTAGTCGTCGTTTTGCTACGTAATAATATATTAAGTTCTCCATCGACACGACTATACATGCACACCGTTAAAATTGAACTAGCGACACTGCGTAAATAAAATAATCCGGTCTCCGCGACGGGGACCGTCGCGTTCCCACGGAGCCCACCCGCGTGACCACGCGCGTAGACACGCGACGATAGCCCGTCGCGGGCGCCCGCTTAACGCAGTTTCAGGCCTTACAAATCTGAATATTCTGTCCACAAGTCTAATAAATATTTTAAATTCAAATTGTAGGTATTTAGTGTCAAATAATGAAGAGATTATGTCAAGGTATGTAAAAAATTAAACATCGTGATTTGGGAGCAGTCAATAGAATGTTTATTTATTAAAACTTTATGCACAAGTAAAAACTACACTGTACAAAGGCGGACTTAATGCCTGAGGCATTTTCTACCAGTCAACCTTAGGGTGATGCAGAGACAAAACATGGCAGGTGCAAGGTACGGGATAGATAGCTCGGAAATAACTATAAAAATATATACAGGGTGGAATTTTGTAATGCCACCTGGAGGGAAAGTACTCTTAATACTGCAGATAGAAAATTTTACTCAAAGGAAACATTCCTTTATTTTTGAATAGAAAGCAAACTGCATTCAAAGATTTTCGAAAATTCTCTTCTCCCACACCCGGGAATCGAACCGGCTAAAATCTGAAAAAATTATACCCTGTACTTTTATTGCATCGATCGTTAGGGCCAATTATAAGGATGAAATCTCTCTAACAAACATGATAAATTAAATGAAAGGAAAACCAGGAAATCTGAAGTTACAAATTCAATGAGTCAAGTTAAAGCTCTTTAACTAACATCCATCTTTTGTAATGCAGACTTCTTTGCGACATACTCGTAGCTGCGTGTATGAGGTAATTTAAATATGGAATGTTAGATTAAAATTTGAAAATTAGATTGTCATAGTTGTTATTCACATTTGATTGTTTTTACAACTCATTTCACATTTTGTCTCACGGTGAAAATGGCTTATCAAGAACAGTTTGATTTAATGGAAGCTTATTTTTTAAATAACAAAAACGTGAATCTAGCTCTGCGGTGGTATGGAGAGAGATATCAAGACCGACAGGCACCAACTCGGTTCGTATTGAAAAGAATGGTAGAAAATTTAAAGAATACGGGTGGTTTCAAGAAGAGACGGCAAACTATTCAGCAAAACTATTTCGATTTTGAACTAGATGTTTTAACATACTTTGAATCATTTCCAAAGGCTTCAAGTAGAGATGCTGCCGATGAATTAGGAACAACCCACACTCGCGTACTTAAAGTGCTGAAAAAGTATAAGTATAAATGCTATAGTGAAGGTCAGTTGGTGCAAAAATTGCATATTGGGGATCGTGACAGACGATTACAATTTTGTGAAAACATGCTTGGAGAAATTGACCGAAACCCTAATTTTTTGAGTAACATTGTATGGTCTGACGAAACCAACTTCAGCAATAATGGCATGTACAGACGCCAGCACATCAAGATACTACAATCTGTCAAATTTTTTAAAAATATTTTCAACTTTATCGTTAGAGCATAAGGTTCAAGGTTGATTGGGAAAATTTGACAGTTTCGGGTAGCTTGACCTGCTGGCGTCTGTACAATCGCCGCAATCCGTCTCGAGTGAATCCTGTTCGTGTTCATGAAACTAACAATCAAGTAAGATTTTCTTTCAACGTTTGGTGCGGAATTATGAGAAATAATGTAGTGTTAGTCCACGTGTACGAAGGTCATTTAAACACTGTCAAGTATATTGAAATACTGGATCTCTTAGAAACGAGTTAAATGGTTTCCCCGAGGAAGAGCGAAACCAAATAATTCTACAGCAAGATGGTGCTCCAGCACATAACAGCAGAATCACTACTGCCTACATTAATAACCATTTTAATACCTGACAAACAGTCAACACACAATCAACAAACGGCACAATCAGATGGCCTGCGAGATCGCCAGATCTCACCCCATTAGATTTTTTTTTGTGGGGATATGTAAAAAATCAAATTTACATGAAATCTTATGCGAATGACAACGAGTTGAGAGTTGAAGTTCAGAATACGATTTATAATATTCACCACAACACTTTATTAAAGGTTACTAGAAATGAATTCGTTAAAAGAATAAATTTGTGTATCCAAGAGAATGGAGCCCATTTCGAGCAACTAATTAGTTAGTTTACCATTTTTGAGAGAGAGAAGAAGAGAATTTTCGAAAATCTTTGAATGCCTTTTGTATTCAAAAATAAAGGAATGTTTCCTTTGAGTAAAACTTTCTATCTGCAGTATTAAGAGTACTTTCCCTCCAGGTGGCATTACAAAATTCCATCCTGTATATAGATATGGTATAGTACTGTATATAGATATGGTATAGTATAGATATATTTAACATTTTAGTATAAGACTTCGCATATTCATATTTTTCTCTTCTTGTTCTCACACACAGAAGTCTACATTTCTTTTTCATTTCTCCTTTCACAGGTCTGCTGGAAGAAATTTCTTAAGAAATAAGCAGTACCTTTGTACTAATATTATAATTATGTCGTATCTCTTTGTATTTTACTGTGTGTACATAAATAATAAAATAAATAAAATACAAGCATAAATACAAATACATAGATAAATAGATACATACATACATAATATACCAAAATAAACTTTGTCAGGAGAAATAACGACCGGTAGCGAAGAAAACGCAGTGTACGACTAAACGCCGACAGACACTACGCCGACAGACTGAACACCGACAAGACTTTACTTCGACGGGACTCTTCGCCAACAGGACACTTCGCCGACAGGACTCTTCGCCGACAGGGCTCATCAGCGACGCAATTTATCTCCGATAATCAGATACTTACTTTGGAAATCGATTACTTATGCGTTTCTTGTACCTACTACGAGCCGATTGTTTTCGGGTAAAACTAGGTCTAGCCTTTATCATGCCGGCTACAACTAGGTCCAGCCATTCCCTGTTGGATAAAACTAGATGCAAACAAGTTGAAACAAGTAACAGGCGCCTGGCAGCTTGAATCATTTGGGTTAGGTTAGGTTAGAAAAGTAACCATTAACAAGCCAGATCCCCTCTATTGTTGGTAAATTCAGTTACCAAAACAAAAACTCGATGCCAGTTTAAATTAAAACTAACTATTTGATTATGATTGTTAAGCTGAGTGTACGACTGATTATCGAAGATAAGTTGCGTCCCTGATGAGCCCTTATGGCGAAGAGTCCTGTCGGCGAAGTGTCCTGTCGGCGAAGAGTCCCATCGAAGTAGTCTTGTCGGCGTTCAGTCTGTCGGCGTAATGTCTGTCTCAAGAAAACGACTCCAGCAAATCACAATGTTCTGTGTAATAGACATTTACATAGATATGAACAACAGCTTACCTAGAACCTCTAATTACAAAACAATCTTGAAAAAGCTTGTCTAAACTTTGGATCAAAACTACACACACGAGAACTTAAATTACCTCGTGCTTTTATTTTCATCATCAATCGCTAAAAATACAGGGTATTTCGGAAAGTTCTTCGAAAGAGGCTTCTAAAGAATCATTTTGGTCCACTGCACACGGGCTATCCTATTTAAAGACGAATTATTGAGAACCCCCTTAAATAAGAAGTGCGTTAAAAAGACTCATATTCCAATCCTGGTCACCAGTTTAAAAAGCAAAGTGTGAAATTACGTTGTCTTTGGTTATATAGGCAGCATGTTCTCAGACCCTAGCCTGTTCCATAAGGAACAAATGAAAAAAAATAAAAATGTCTTTGGTTATTTGGTAGAATTGTAGGTCATTTTGACACTGATTATTTTGTGATTGTGGCAGAATTGGCAGATCGTCGTCGCGCTGCAGCTGTTTGTTGAGCGACTGAGTTTGCAGTGTCGAAGTGTTTTGAAATAAACTGACTGGTTGCTTTGTTTTATCGTGATACAGTGTATTTTCAATGATTATATTCAGAAGAAAGTGTTGTCCCTGAAGTGATATTCTGTTTTTGTGAGTTTTTTACGAAGCAAAGAGAACCATCATGGATTTCAAAACAGTCGTTTTCAACGCTGCACGAGATGGAAATCTTACGCGACTGAAAGTAAGTATTTTGTAATTATATCGACCGGTTAATTAACTAGTCAAAAGACATTAGGGAATATTTAATTTTTAGCTGGTGTATTCAAGTTGATGGACTAAGTTTTTATTCTGAATATAACTAGAAATAACAGTTACCTACTCAGATCCACGTTTTATTGCCAATTCGTTGCAGCTTGCAGCGTGATTACAGATGGAATAACAGGATAATCGTTACATTTGCGATTGCTTCCTATTTACTTGATATTCCTAATTTAATGTTATCGCCGTTACGCATTAGAATATAAAATATCTACGAAATTGGTGCTGTCATAGTGTAGGTAGCAAAGTTTTCAAGTCACTATTTTGGGAATGCTCAATTTGTTCGACAAACGGCTGAAGCCTCCAAAATGACATTGACATGAAACTATTATCTTGAAATCCCCATTTAACAATAGATAAATTAGGAAACCTATGTGCTTAGAGGGGTTATTTTAATGTTAACTATTTAATATGTAAGCAAAAAGTAATTGTTGCCTATACAGTATGTGTAATTTTCTAAACATATGTCATGTGAAGTGCTGTTAACAATTTGTGTTACTTTTGTGAGCTGCTAGTAAAAGTATTTGGTCTTTAAAGTATTATAGACCACTATGAGCTGTAACTGTTGTCTTCTAAAAACAACTTTCAAATGTACTGTTCATGTTCTGTGTGTCTGCTACTATGTACTTAGTACAAGTGATTACATTAAACCAAGTTTTGCTGGTTTGAGTCATTTTCCTCTTTCCTAGTTTTGTTCAGACAGGGTACATTAATAATGTGTATCCATATTCTCAGTTTTGTTAACGTTGTGCTTACAGTTACAATATTTAACTAAACATTATGTTCTTATCACATAATATGTTATTAGCGCTTCCAGGCATTGTAATACAGTCATAGGCAGGCGAGCATTTCCAAATGAAACAATTTTTCTATTTCCTTTTCTTTCTTATGGCTCGGTACAAAGTCCATTTTAGAATCCATACAACTGCTTTATAAAATTTACACATTTTTAAGCAGTATTATACAACTGCAATGATACATACTTTCCTGCAATGTGTTGCTCTTAAAAACTGGCAGGTTGCCATTTCACAGAATTTTCCAGTTTCTCTACTTGCAGAAATAGAAAGTACCCATTATGTTATGCTTGTAACTTAGTTGTTACGATTTTCCAATGTTTATTAATTGAGTTAAATTCAAATTATTTATTCTGTTTATAGGATATCCTGATATGTGTGTAAATGTGATTTAAGTGTAAAAGTGATTCCACTTTTACACATTATATAAAATAAAAATAAAATAGCTAGATTGAGTCGACATTTCCTATCTGACCCGAGAACTAGAGACTATCTGACTCTAAGAAGAAATGGCGAAATAAATTCAATTCATTATCCATGTTAAAGTCCATATCTTTCTTCTGCATTAGAAAGTTCAATATGTTGGAGACTGCCATCCAATGGATTATTGGCATTGTCTGTAGTATGTAGAACTCAAGACCCATCACCAATCCAGAAATTCCATCAGTCTGTCTACTTTTTTTCCTTCTCATTCTTTTTTAATATGTTTGAAAAGAAACTGAAAGAATTTTTAATTCCTAAATGTTACTACTCCACAACTGAGTATAAGGAGGACACCACTGACATTTAGATTTTTGCAATATTACATTTAGATTATTATTATTTTGACATTGGTAATTGTATGTCTGTTGTTTCGACATAACTAACTGTATTATTAAGTAAGTAAGTACTTACCTACCTATAAATAATTGTTTGTATAATGTCATTGGCATAATAATCAAATGTCAGAACTATGTTTGTTGACTTTATATCATATTATTGTCAATAAAATTTAATAATTTAATGTTGTTAGTGTAACTGGCGAAACGTGGGTGTACTATAGGTACACCTCTGCCTAACCCTTTGGGGATTACAGGCGTGATGTTATGAGTGTGTGTGTGTTTGTGTAAAATTGAATAATCCATTTATTGCTTATTGTTAGATAAGTTTTATGATACAAGGAATTTATGGAGTGTCTTGCAAACTTTAACCCCTTTAACTAGACAGATTCTGAGATGCAGTGTCAATGAAGGTACCCTATATAAAATAAATATAAATATTAGGGCAACCTAACAAATAAATCTAAAGAACTTATCACCAATATTACACATTGCTGTCATCAGTAATTAGGCTATGTGCTATACCTATCAGTCAGGCACAGAATAAAAATGCACTCCAACCAATCTTAAAGTTCTTTGTAAGCTTTCTCATAAACATGCATAATACAAACAGACATCGAACATGTTTTTTATAGTGTAAAGTTCACATGGGAAAAGATAAGCATGGGTCAACTTGATATCATTAAGTTATTTAACCTTATTGGAATTTCTTTGTATGTTATCATTGAGCATCAATTTCGATGCTTCATTCACAGAGTAATATATTTTTACTGGGACAGAAGGGGTTAATTTGAATTCATAAGATACGAGGATTTGTTCTAGAAACTCTTTAATGATGAAAAAAAAATGCCATACTTACTTAATAGTTTGGTCAAGTGCTAGTTGCCCAATTACTGAAATGGGCAAAAAAAAAATTGTAATGCGTTTCGAGTCGTGTTTTATGTAAGAATCATTGCATTCTATCGGAACAAAAAAATCTGGACAGCAGGAGTTGGTCAAATTTTGTAAAATATTATTTCATACAATTTGTATTGAAGTAAAATTGACTTCTTTTTGTTGTGCTTTTTTACTTCAATCCTATCCAGTAAAATATTCAATAGCATGTTAAAATTAAATTAACACTGTTATAATAGCGACGAAAAATGTTGAATAGCCTTCTTCTGGCTGTACAGCGCTTCTTTTTCTACTGTACTAGCATGAACATAGTGAGAATAGCTTGTGCATGCCATGGTAAAAATATCAGCCACTTAGCAAGATAGTAGCAAGGCTGTCGGCCCAAGATATGCAAACATAATTTTAGTATCACCACTCATTCACTCATGGAGGTGGAGATTGTTAGGGTTCCGTAGTCAACAAGGAACCCTTATAATAGTTTCGCCATGTCTGTCTGTCTGTCTGTTCTCAGCTTAGCTCAGAGACTCTTAGTAACAGAAAGCTGTAATTTGGCATGGGTATACATATTAATCACGCCGACTATGAGGTTTTTTTTAGGGTATCTCCCTTACACGTAAAGTGGGGATGATATTTTTTTCTCGTCTTTCCCAGGGGTATCGGTGAATAGGTCGTTCAAAAATATTGAGTGTCTGTGACGACCATTTTTCGATTAAGGGATCCGTTTGCGTAATATTAAGCTTTAAAGTGCAAATTTTTGTTAGTCAATTGTCCCCCCCCCCCCCCTGCCAGTTAAATGGTTGTTTCTGGATAGGTAAGTGAAAAAATTCATGGCAGTAGTACATTTATAACGAAATTAAAAGGAAAACTATCACAGCTAAGTAGGCTTTACAAGTTTACGAGTAATAGTCGACCAACTTACATTCGCAGTAGAGAATTGACCATGACGTATATCGATGTATGGGAGAACATGTTTTTCAACTACAATGTTAAGTTTGTTTTTGGGATAAATTCATCCCAACTACGGAGCCCTTCATTTTGCGCGGTCCGAAACACACTTGGCCGGTTTCTTTTAATGCAAATATTAGTAATTTAATGCACTGAAAGTAATAAAGTAAGCAATTCATAGTCATAGCAAGGCACACTCTCGGCTTTCCCCTATGAGCTAGAATAATTAGACAAATGTTCTATCTCAAGTTTCCCTGTATAATAACTGCAAGGCAATCTCTTCCATTGTCTCTTGTGTTATCTCACAATGTCATCCCGCAGTAAATGTTCTTTACACTATTCCACTACATACACTTTCATATGTTGAAATGTTAAATAGGTCTATAAAGGCGCTCCCTCACCGGGAGCATTTGCTTGTTACCTTTACCCGCTTTTTACCTGCGACCTAGCCGTGTTACTTCTACCTATTTAATTATTGTTTTAAGAGCAGGCTCCCTATTTTTATGTTAATTTGCATGAATATTCTGAAATAGCCATACATACAATCAAAATTAAACTTTAGTATATGATTTATTGGATCTTTTTCATTCCATGTTGAAGACAGTTACGTTATTGTAATATTTTCGCTCGATACATTTTTTATTCGAAAATCATGTCTTTTTAAGGGATAAGGAATTATAAAAACAAACAAGATTGTTCGGCTTTTATCTAAAATAAATATTAAGAGCAAGAAAATATAGTTTATATACACTTGAGAGCAATAAAATCGCACACCCCTTGTAATTTGGTTTATTACTGATTGTTTTCTAAAATCTAAAGATATTGAGTAAAAATCATGAGACAAAATTAAAGCATACAAGCTTAACTTTACAAAAACATAAAATTAAAATCATTGACCTTCACGTAAAGTCAAAGTCAAAGTCAAACCATTTATTTCAAATAGGCACATAAGAGGCACTTTTGAACGTCAAAATTTACAAAAAAAATAGAATTGATTCTAGTTGCCCCTTCCAAAAGGTAGTTTCGTATGGAGAAGAATGGGCAAGAAACTCCACCGGTACTCTTTTAAAAATGTTTTACAATATTTTGTTTGATTACATTAATTATATGATTATATGTGAAGACGATGCACCTAGAATAAAATTACTATACCATAATAGGTAAAACGAATTAAAAACTAAGCAATGAAAAATAACTTAATTATTAGATAGATACGTGGTGTTCACATATTTACAAACATCATACAAGTATGTTTTTCTAAAAAAATAAGTCAGTGTGTGAGTATAGGTTATCACAGAATGTAAAATGAATATCATAAAAATAACAGATTTTACCATAAAAATAGCAACCAGTTTGATTTTGTCTAGACTCTAGATTGTCCTATGGAGCTGGACCAGCATGTTTCCAAGCATTCCTGTCCTGGATATAATCCTCTAACTTGTAATATGCTTGTTTACAAAGTGTACTTTTAATATGTGTTTTAAATTTTCTCTCATTTAATTTCAATATATCACAAGGTATTTTGTTGTAACATTTAACACAGTACCCCATAAAAGATGTATGTACTTTAGATAATCTGAAAAATGGTTGATCTATTTTATCTTTATTTCTAGTATTAAAATTATGTCTATCGCTTATCTTGTTAAAAATATGTAGATTTTTCCTTACATACATAATATTTTCATAAATGAATTGGCAAGGTACCGTCATAATATTAATCCTTTTAAATAGTTCCCTAAGAGATTCGCGGCGACGGAGATTATAAATTGCTCTGACAGCTCTCTTTTGCAAAATAAAGATGGACTCAATGTCAGCAGCCCGACCCCACAGTAAAATGCCATACGACATAATGCTGTGGAAGTAACTAAAATAAACCAAACGCGCGGTTTCTATATCTGTTAGCTGTCTTATCTTTCTAACAGCATAAGCGGCCGAGCTTAGCCGCCCCGCCAGAGAGGTTATATGTGGTCCCCATTGCAGTTTCTCGTCTATAGTGATTCCTAGGAAAACCGTTTGATTAATAAATTCCAGTTTTTCTCCGTTCAATATGATATCACATTCGCTACTTCTAACATTAGGTAATTTAAATCTAATACATTTGGTTTTTTTTTCATTTAATACCAAATTATTTACCGTAAACCAATCTTGGACCTGAAGAATAGAGTTATTCACTTCGTCAAGATTTTGTGATCGTCGATCTATTTTAAAGATCAATGATGTGTCATCAGCAAATAACACCATCTTCGGTTGATTTTGAAGTAATTGGGGTAAATCATTAATGTAAACTAAAAAGAGGAATGGACCCAATATCGAACCTTGAGGAACGCCCATTGCCATTTCAGACCCTAATGAGTTAACGCCGTTTATTTGAACTTTAACCTTTCTATCTTTTAGGTATGATCTTAGTAAATCAAGAGCTGCATTCCTAATCCCATAGTGCTCTAGTTTCAGCAAAAGTGTCTCATGGTTCACGCAATCGAACGCTTTAGAGAGGTCGCAAAAGATTCCAATGGCATCTTGTGCTTCCTCCCAGGCGTTAAAAAAGTTCTTTATTAGGGTAACACCGGCGTCAGTGGTACAACGCCCTTTAGTGAAACCGTACTGCTGTTCATGAAAGATGGATTTTTTATTAAAGTGACGTAACATTTGATTGAGCATCAACTTTTCAAACACCTTACTGAGAACTGGCAGAATTGACACAGGCCTATAATTATTGGGTTCTTTACTATCTCCGGATTTGAACAAAGGAACTACTTTACTGTGTTTCATGAGATCCGGAAAGACTCCTTGATCCACACTGGTGTTAAATATAAAAGCTAAATAGGGCGCAATGGTTTCGATTATAGATCTACAGACTTTTACAGACATGCCCCAGAGATCTTCTGTTAATTTAATTTTAAGATCTTTAAAAGTTTTTATAACAGCCTGGGGGTTGTTAACGTACTGGTACGTAACTTACAAAAACCGACCGTACACCGAATTCCCCAAATTCACGCGTTTACGTTGTCACTACTTGCACGTCGGAAGGTCGATTTATTGGAATTTTTAATCAGTTGCATACCGAAGGTCAACGTGATAACATCTCTACTGGAAGCATACGGATTTACTGGAAAAATATGGATACCACGCCCGCAGAAGCCGCTCAAGTTATTGCCTTGCTCGAAGCAGGCCATAACCAAAGTGAAGTTGCTCGACGGCTAAATTATTCGCATTTATTTGAGCAGCTACTCTATTCGTCGTGTATACCAGAGGTTCCAAGAGACTGGTGGCTACATTCGGTGACCAGGATCTGACCGGCGACGCACAACATCAGAGCGTGATGACCGCTTTCTTGTGACAAGCTCTTTGAGAAATCGGCAACTGAACGCGGTTCAACTAAGACAACAGCTTCGAGAAGTTCGCAATGTCAGTATAAGTCGGTGGACAGTTCGAAGAAGACTAGGTGAAGCAGGAATGACTTCACATCGCCCAGCAAATGGTCCCAAATTGACCACAGCTCACCGACAAGCCCGGCTACAATTTGCTAGGGCACATTTAAATTGGACGTATGACCAATGGCGGGCTGTTATGTTCTCTGATGAGTGCAGAATGACTTTACATGATCATGATGGACGCTCTAGGGTCTACAGAAGGTCATCAGAGCGATTTTCACAATGCTACATAAGCGAACGTGTGGCTTTTGGAGGTGGATCGTGAATGTTTTGGGGTGGCATAATGTTGGACACTAAAACTGACATTGTATTCATCACTACGGCGAATACCGGCCCGAGATCGAGAAGTTTGACGGCTGCACGATACGTCGAAGAAGTGCTCGAAGAACATGTGAGGCCGCTTGCGTGGCTTATGGGAGAAGATTTTCTCTTAATGCACGACAACGCCAGACCACATGTCGCCGTTTACTGTTAACAGTTTGCGACTACATGGAAGACGTTGGAATCACCGCGATGGAGTGGCCAGCTCGTAGTCCTGATCTCAATCCGATTGAGCATGTCTGGGATGAGCTAAGAATAAGAGTTCGAACAAAAAGCCCTGCTCCTACGCGCCTCCAAGAGCTTCAAGTTGCCATTGAAGAGGAGTGGAACGCCATACCACAAGATTTCATGGTGAAATTAATACGGTCCATGAAAAACCGATTAAGAGCTGTAATCAAGGCTAGGGGAGGGAATACACCTTATTAAAAAACAATTTGATCAAGCATTTTGAGTTTTATTTTTATTCTTTCTTAAACAAAATTGGGTAATTTTATTCGTATGTTGGGTTTTGTGCCCTAAAACCCCCTACAATACCCCGTATGGGTATTTTTTTTTACACTGTATTTGATATCATTAGAAAGGTACTGAAGTAAACATTCAAATAGTGTAAGTTTTATTTTAATATGTATTCACATTCATGAAAAAAACTGCTTTAACAACAAAAAGTCAACGTGTGCGATTTTATTGCTCTCAAGTGTATATAATTTAATCCAGCCACCAGATATTTTATTACTTTAGTTATATACGAAATAAGAATTGAGACTTACTCTATTTAGTTTCTTGCTCGAACTTGATCAAAGAGCGCACGCGATATTCAAGAGCATGGGGCGGCGTTTGCGTGGAAATTTGATTTAGGCTGCCTGGTCTTAATCTATCCTGCTGGTTTCAATCATCTCTCAACCCTACCTAGCAGGTACCGGCCTGCGTAGTCTATTTGCGAAGCCATAGCCGCTGGTTGGAATAACCAACGACGGCCGCCATGGCCCACGCACAATGGTCCACATGAAGGACTAAGTGCGGAAACCAAACCTGCTAACATAACATAGAAGTCATAGCCGCTACTGTGGAATCTTGGATTGTTACATTGCAGGCGAATTCTCCAGCGGCGAGGGAGTGCCTTAAGGTTCCCTACCCAATGCATTCGTAAGTAGATTATCACTGTATCACATAACCAGTTTTTGTAGCTATTTATTTTTCCAATGATGTCAACCACTTAATAAATGTCGTATCATTGAATTAAATTAATGTACATCGGCCTAGTATAAGCAGATCTCGCATAGTGTAGGATTTCCTTACATTGAGAGGTCAGCGTATACTGGAAATGTTTAGTTTGATGTGTAGCCGTGTGTACAATGATGCTATAGCTCTCTAGCTAGTTGAAAGTTTGAATGTTCTCGCATCTTCAATTAATCGTGCACGGTGCAACTTACAAATTAACAACTACCCTTTTTAACTTTAGCTATGTTACATAATAGGTAAGTGCCAAATGATTTGATTGCCAAGGGTTTTCTTCTATCTTTACGCGGCTTCCGTCTTGTCCACCACGGCACTTTACTCCGTAAAGGCTCGAACAGACTGGGGCGATATCGCGGGTGCGACAAGAGTTGCGCTGCCTGTCGCGCCTGCGATATCGCGCCAGTCTGCACGAGCCTTTACGGAGTAAAGTGCCGTGGTAGACAAGACGGAATTTGTATGGCTCGTACAGTCGAGCCTTAAAACTACTAGTAGGTATATGAAATACAAATATAACTACCTCAAAATTAATGATCTTTCAGTGAGAATGCTGGCAATCAATTCATTCTTATTTCAATCGTAGGATCATTTGTTATCCGTAATGAGTCGGTGTCACTCACAACTTCCTACATTATCTAAACGACGAGGAAGTGAAACCACTTCCTTTGTGCAACGAAAGTAAAGGAGACTTTCCACTCTGCACACAGTGCACATTGATTGCATCAGTTCGCCTGTAAATATTTATATAGCTTGCAATAATTTCGTGCTAAAATTCATTTTTGACACGTAATTACTAGTTAAATGTAACTAGTAATTACGTGTCAAAAATTTATTTACCCTATTACAATATGAACATGTAATGTCATCAATTACTACATGTTCACATTGTAATTAACAGCGTAAATTCAACGATGATGTTTTACGGAACATCCTTCGTGTTGGTCATCATTTGCCTTAACCTTTTCCCAACAATGTTGAGGTCGGCTTCCAGTCTAACGGAATGCAGCTGAATACCAGTATTTTACATGGAGCAACTGCCTATCTGACATTCACAACGCAGTTATTGCGTAATACGATACCCCTTGGTTCTCGAGACTGGTTGTCAGACTTTCGGGCTTCTTACGACCCGTAACGACTGTCAAAGATCTACGAATGACAACCCGGACCAACGGCTTAACGAGGCTTGCGAGGAATGCTTCTTATGTAAAGATGGTCACCCATCCACGGATCAATCAACCCGTGCGGCTGTTATTACTTAGCCATGGTTATTGCGAGGAATGCTTCTTATGTAAAGATGGTCACCCATCCACGGATCAATCAACCCGTGCGGCTGTTATTACTTAGCCATGGTTATTGCGAGGAATGCTTCTTATGTAAAGATGGTCACCCATCCACGGATCAATCAACCCGTGCGGCTGTTATTACTTAGCCATGGTTATTGCGAGGAATGCTTCTTATGTAAAGATGGTCACCCATCCACGGATCAATCAACCCGTGCGGCTGTTATTACTTAGCCATGGTTATTGCGAGGAATGCTTCTTATGTAAAGATGGTCACCCATCCACGGATCAATCAACCCGTGCGGCTGTTATTACTTAGCCATGGTTATTGCGAGGAATGCTTCTTATGTAAAGATGGTCACCCATCCACGGATCAATCAACCCGTGCGGCTGTTATTACTTAGCCATGGTTATTGCGAGGAATGCTTCTTATGTAAAGATGGTCACCCATCCACGGATCAATCAACCCGTGCGGCTGTTATTACTTAGCCATGGTTATTGCGAGGAATGCTTCTTATGTAAAGATGATCACCCATCCACGGATCAATCAACCCGTGCGGCTGTTATTACTTAGCCATGGTTATTGCGAGGAATGCTTCTTATGTAAAGATGGTCACCCATCCACGGATCAATCAACCCGTGCGGCTGTTATTACTTAGCCATGGTTATTGCGAGGAACGCTTCTTATGTAAAGATGGTCACCCATCCACGGATCAATCAACCCGTGCGGCTGTTATTACTTAGCCATGGTTATTGCGAGGAATGCTTCTTATGTAAAGATGGTCACACATCCACGGATCAATCAACCCGTGCGGCTGTTATTACTTAGCCATGGTTATTGCGAGGAATGCTTCTTATGTAAAGATGGTCACCCATCCACGGATCAATCAACCCGTGCGGCTGTTATTACTTAGCCATGGTTATTGCGAGGAATGCTTCTTATGTAAAGATGGTCACCCATCCACGGATCAATCAACCCGTGCGGCTGTTATTACTTAGCCATGGTTATTGCGAGGAATGCTTCTTATGTAAAGATGGTCACCCATCCACGGATCAATCAACCCGTGCGGCTGTTATTACTTAGCCATGGTTATTGCGAGGAATGCTTCTTATGTAAAGATGGTCACCCATCCACGGATCAATCAACCCGTGCGGCTGTTATTACTTAGCCATGGTTATTGCGAGGAATGCTTCTTATGTAAAGATGGTCACCCATCCACGGATCAATCAACCCGTGCGGCTGTTATTACTTAGCCATGGTTATTGCGAGGAATGCTTCTTATGTAAAGATGGTCACCCATCCACGGATCAATCAACCCGTGCGGCTGTTATTACTTAGCCATGGTTATTGCGAGGAATGCTTCTTATGTAAAGATGGTCACCCATCCACGGATCAATCAACCCGTGCGGCTGTTATTACTTAGCCATGGTTATTGCGAGGAATGCTTCTTATGTAAAGATGGTCACCCATCCACGGATCAATCAACCCGTGCGGCTGTTATTACTTAGCCATGGTTATTGCGAGGAATGCTTCTTATGTAAAGATGGTCACCCATCCACGGATCAATCAACCCGTGCGGCTGTTATTACTTAGCCATGGTTATTGCGAGGAATGCTTCTTATGTAAAGATGGTCACCCATCCACGGATCAATCAACCCGTGCGGCTGTTATTACTTAGCCATGGTTATTGCGAGGAATGCTTCTTATGTAAAGATGGTCACCCATCCACGGATCAATCAACCCGTGCGGCTGTTATTACTTAGCCATGGTTATTGCGAGGAATGCTTCTTATGTAAAGATGGTCACCCATCCACGGATCAATCAACCCGTGCGGCTGTTATTACTTAGCCATGGTTATTGCGAGGAATGCTTCTTATGTAAAGATGGTCACCCATCCACGGATCAATCAACCCGTGCGGCTGTTATTACTTAGCCATGGTTATTGCGAGGAATGCTTCTTATGTAAAGATGGTCACCCATCCACGGATCAATCAACCCGTGCGGCTGTTATTACTTAGCCATGGTTATTGCGAGGAATGCTTCTTATGTAAAGATGGTCACCCATCCACGGATCAATCAACCCGTGCGGCTGTTATTACTTAGCCATGGTTATTGCGAGGAATGCTTCTTATGTAAAGATGGTCACCCATCCACGGATCAATCAACCCGTGCGGCTGTTATTACTTAGCCATGGTTATTGCGAGGAATGCTTCTTATGTAAAGATGGTCACCCATCCACGGATCAATCAACCCGTGCGGCTGTTATTACTTAGCCATGGTTATTGCGAGGAATGCTTCTTATGTAAAGATGGTCACCCATCCACGGATCAATCAACCCGTGCGGCTGTTATTACTTAGCCATGGTTATTGCGAGGAATGCTTCTTATGTAAAGATGGTCACCCATCCACGGATCAATCAACCCGTGCGGCTGTTATTACTTAGCCATGGTTATTGCGAGGAATGCTTCTTATGTAAAGATGGTCACCCATCCACGGATCAATCAACCCGTGCGGCTGTTATTACTTAGCCATGGTTATTGCGAGGAATGCTTCTTATGTAAAGATGGTCACCCATCCACGGATCAATCAACCCGTGCGGCTGTTATTACTTAGCCATGGTTATTGCGAGGAATGCTTCTTATGTAAAGATGGTCACCCATCCACGGATCAATCAACCCGTGCGGCTGTTATTACTTAGCCATGGTTATTGCGAGGAATGCTTCTTATGTAAAGATGGTCACCCATCCACGGATCAATCAACCCGTGCGGCTGTTATTACTTAGCCATGGTTATTGCGAGGAATGCTTCTTATGTAAAGATGGTCACCCATCCACGGATCAATCAACCCGTGCGGCTGTTATTACTTAGCCATGGTTATTGCGAGGAATGCTTCTTATGTAAAGATGGTCACCCATCCACGGATCAATCAACCCGTGCGGCTGTTATTACTTAGCCATGGTTATTGCGAGGAATGCTTCTTATGTAAAGATGGTCACCCATCCACGGATCAATCAACCCGTGCGGCTGTTATTACTTAGCCATGGTTATTGCGAGGAATGCTTCTTATGTAAAGATGGTCACCCATCCACGGATCAATCAACCCGTGCGGCTGTTATTACTTAGCCATGGTTATTGCGAGGAATGCTTCTTATGTAAAGATGGTCACCCATCCACGGATCAATCAACCCGTGCGGCTGTTATTACTTAGCCATGGTTATTGCGAGGAATGCTTCTTATGTAAAGATGGTCACCCATCCACGGATCAATCAACCCGTGCGGCTGTTATTACTTAGCCATGGTTATTGCGAGGAATGCTTCTTATGTAAAGATGGTCACCCATCCACGGATCAATCAACCCGTGCGGCTGTTATTACTTAGCCATGGTTATTGCGAGGAATGCTTCTTATGTAAAGATGGTCACCCATCCACGGATCAATCAACCCGTGCGGCTGTTATTACTTAGCCATGGTTATTGCGAGGAATGCTTCTTATGTAAAGATGGTCACCCATCCACGGATCAATCAACCCGTGCGGCTGTTATTACTTAGCCATGGTTATTGCGAGGAATGCTTCTTATGTAAAGATGGTCACCCATCCACGGATCAATCAACCCGTGCGGCTGTTATTACTTAGCCATGGTTATTGCGAGGAATGCTTCTTATGTAAAGATGGTCACCCATCCACGGATCAATCAACCCGTGCGGCTGTTATTACTTAGCCATGGTTATTGCGAGGAATGCTTCTTATGTAAAGATGGTCACCCATCCACGGATCAATCAACCCGTGCGGCTGTTATTACTTAGCCATGGTTATTGCGAGGAATGCTTCTTATGTAAAGATGGTCACCCATCCACGGATCAATCAACCCGTGCGGCTGTTATTACTTAGCCATGGTTATTGCGAGGAATGCTTCTTATGTAAAGATGGTCACCCATCCACGGATCAATCAACCCGTGCGGCTGTTATTACTTAGCCATGGTTATTGCGAGGAATGCTTCTTATGTAAAGATGGTCACCCATCCACGGATCAATCAACCCGTGCGGCTGTTATTACTTAGCCATGGTTATTGCGAGGAATGCTTCTTATGTAAAGATGGTCACCCATCCACGGATCAATCAACCCGTGCGGCTGTTATTACTTAGCCATGGTTATTGCGAGGAATGCTTCTTATGTAAAGATGGTCACCCATCCACGGATCAATCAACCCGTGCGGCTGTTATTACTTAGCCATGGTTATTGCGAGGAATGCTTCTTATGTAAAGATGGTCACCCATCCACGGATCAATCAACCCGTGCGGCTGTTATTACTTAGCCATGGTTATTGCGAGGAATGCTTCTTATGTAAAGATGGTCACCCATCCATGGATCAATCAACCCGTGCGGCTGTTATTACTTAGCCATGGTTATTGCGAGGAATGATTCTTATGTAAAGATGGTCACCCATCCACGGATCAATCAACCCGTGCGGCTGTTATTACTTAGCCATGGTTATTGCGAGGAATGCTTCTTATGTAAAGATGGTCACCCATCCACGGATCAATCAACCCGTGCGGCTGTTATTACTTAGCCATGGTTATTGCGAGGAATGCTTCTTATGTAAAGATGGTCACCCATCCACGGATCAATCAACCCGTGCGGCTGTTATTACTTAGCCATGGTTATTGCGAGGAATGCTACTTATGTAAAGATGGTCACCCATCCACGGATCAATCAACCCGTGCGGCTGTTATTACTTAGCCATGGTTATTCATACTGACTGCCTCGTTGGTCTAGTGATCGCAAGCACGACTGCTGAGCATGAGGTCCCGGGTTCGATTCCTAGGTCGGGCAAAGTGATATTGAGATTTTCCATTAGGAATTTCTCAGAAGCAGCCCGGAGTCTGGATTTGTGCCCGGTTGATGGCAATAGGCTCGCCCGCTATTACATGGGACTTAAACATAACTGGCGAAATGTGGGTGTACTATTAGGTACACCTCTGCCTAACCCTTCGGGGATTAGAGCCGTGATGTTATGTGGTATGTTATGGTTATTCATATTTGTTTCACCCACAAGACTGTGGAGCTCACAAAAACTTGTTCAACATAAATATTGTCAATGTGGACACAATAAACATTTGGGCATGCTGTATGTAATTCGGAATATACTGTCCCAACAATACTCATAAGGAAAATTTCTACATTTTTTCTAAATGAACATGTTGTTAACAAATATTGCGTCTTTGACTTTGTTCGCCATGACTAGATTCGTTGTGAAATATCAATGCTACGTTTTTATTAAAACATGAGCACATCGCCGTCATCCGCGACTTCGTAATTGCCTTGAACCAGCCGCGCGATATGCTTATCTACATAACTATGTGCGCTGATTATTCCACTGTCTGATGGACAATAATAATTCTCTGTAGGGAAAGTAGGTGGCAGGGCGTTGACCCCATTCGAGTTGTGTTTACATACAGGCACCACTGTGGGCGTACGTACTCAGAATTCACGATTGGACCAAGAAAATTCAGTGTTAGAATATTCCAAAAGTGAATGGTGCAAGAGAAATCACAGATTGGTTTGCTCCCAAGTTTCTATTTTCGGATGATTGAGTAGCTTGAAGCGATGTTACTTTTTTTAGCGGATTGCACGAAGGAGCTCAGTCAGAGCTCTATGAAACGTGTATGTAAACTTTCGTTGCTCGTGTGTTTTCTGCTCTGATTTATATTTAAAAACAAAAACGTGCCACGGTTATAGTATCAGCCGTCGTGTTGGACATGAACTACTCGCGGATTTTGGATTCATCGAGTGCCAAACACTAGTCGCATCGTGTAGAACACGACGATGACTGATGCTCTTTAATAACAATTCTCACCCGGTACGGATATAAATGTGTTGATATATTTAACACCTAAAAATTGTATAGCTCAAATGCCGAGAAAAGAATCAACTCCAATATCGAGAGCAGTAATACTGCACAGATTTGAATAAGTCACTCAGACGACCTCATTAACGGAAAGCAATTTCAGTAATGGAGGCACAAAAATTAATCTTGCGTCGTTTAGAAATCAACTAAAACAATTTTCTGGCAAATTTTTCATCAAAGAAGTAATTTGGCGGTTAATTTTGTTTAATATCCTTGTGCTTATTATTTAGTACAAGAGTATTCTGAAGGAGCATCGACCTAGGTGAGAGTTGCTTGTTTGTCAATATTTTCTTTCGGATTGCATTGTATTCATGGACGCTTTTCGCTAGAAGATTCGTCCACACACACTTGCAGTTGCAGAATAAAACATTGCTCCAACGAATCTGGTGGTTCGATACACATCCACATCCATCCACGACCACGTGTTCCCCTTACGAGATTTAAAATAAGGTTCGCGAACGGATTTAGAGCGTTGCTTACTCATCCCGCATGCGCGAATGCAACTTGCAACCGTCTTGGTTTACTCACAAAGCGACGCGTTAAAATTAAACCACAGTTATGGGGTAATGGTCCAATTGAAACGGCCAAGCGATTAATGGACCAAGTTATGGAGACCAATTAATCTTCATGAGTTTGGCTCAAGTTTTCAACAATGCAAAGGTTTCTTTTTCATTGCTCGAATTCTAAATTGAGGTTAAAAGGCGAATTTTAAAAGTTTATTTAATTATAAAAGTTAAGTTTTTTTTTGCTATAAAGCTTTTCGAGCCTCTATTCTCCGAAGAGACTCGAAGAAGTTTATACGATGCATTATTCTCAATAATTCTGACGATAATTCACCACTTCTTCTTTGGTCTATTCATTTAAAAAAATTAAAACCGGCCAAGTGCATGTCGCGGCGTACCGGCAAGCGTAGTGTGGGACGCCTCCCAGCTAGATGGACCGACGACCTTAAGAAGGTGGCTGGGTCAGACTGGATGCGGAAGGCGGAGGACAGGGTCTTGTGGCGCAGCCTGGGAGAGGCCTATGTCTAGCAGTGGACTGCGATAGGCTGAGTTGATTGAAGTGCATGTCGGACCACGCATAATGAAGGGTTCCGTAGTTCGGATGAATTTATCCCAAAAACCAACTTCACATTGTAGTTGAAATACAATGTTCTCCCATACATCGATATACGTCACGTTGAATCCTCCAACTGCAAATGTAAGTTAGTAATGGCATATTTATTATTTATTTAATAAAACTACTAATTATCGATTTTCGGACTTTTTCCTTTACTTGTGCTCTGAGACCTTGATTCTAGGTCAACGGGAATTAGCCTATTATACCTATAGGTTTTGATTTATTAGCGAGTATCAAAATATGTCGCATAAATGGCCGTAATTTTTATTGCGTTGCCTTAGAAACATGATTTTTTTAGAGCTCCAAGGGACCGTAGACCTACGTATTTGATATTTTCAACTTGATACCTCCACGCGTTCCTGAGAAAAACGGTCTTGACAGAGTGACAGACAGACAGATAGACGGGCCACGAAATGATCCAATAAGAGGTACGGAACCCTAAAAATGAGAGCATCTTCTGACTAGGTCAATACTTTTGGTATAATGTATGGCATTATGCTTATTTCAGGAAATGTAGACAATGACAAAATACAGCAACAATGATTCAGATTACTCGGTTCCGTTGTTTTATTTTATTCATGTGAAATATAAATGTTTTAGGCATAAAATTAGACCACACGCGTATTCACAGGTTTTCCTCTATTTCGTTTTGTCGCCGGTCATTGCCGGTTCTTTGTGCCGATGTGACTCACTCGGTCACTCGCACTCAACCTCCTCTTTACCACGGAAGATGGAATGAGGAAGGCCAAGTTTTTGTTGCCCGTCTATATGTTTCCTAATAGGCCTTTGTTGATCTTAAACAGATAATGTTTTTGGTGCGCTTTATTTGGCCCACTGCCAAAACAATGCATAAAGATATGGACAGTTCCAAACAATTCCATTTCAAATCAGTTCATTATGTTAAACAATGTACTTATTTATGTTAATAAAATTCGTTCTGTAAACGTTTTCAATATTGTGTTGACGTTGTTCTTTGCGCGACATGAATGTGCTCGTCTTCGAGAAAATACGACGGAAACGCACGCTTCATATAGTAGCAGAACACACTGCAATATATTCATCATTTTCTTAAGAATGTAACGGGTATTTTGTCCTATAATTAATCCACATGCTTTTTCGGTATTGCTGAAAAGCATGCTTCGTTCAGTAAGTGTCAAATGGCGGAAACGCTGCGCTGGCGCTAGTGCATGTCTGCAGCCAACTTTGACACGAAAATTACGGCTGTCGTTTAGTAAATCTGCATACTCAGAGACTGCTAGAGTAGCATTGTATTGTATTCTTTGCGCATGTATATATACCTTAACTCCAAACAATTGTCAGAAAGCTTTCTTTGCCAACAAGAACCTGACTCAAAAATATTTTAAGAAAACTGTCTGTATCGGTACCACCTTCAAGAACTTCTCATCCTCTTCCTCAAGTTTTAAAAACGTCGTAATAAGTTTCATTGGATCGTTTTAATTGCTGCTTGCTCTCTATATTACTCTTTGGGTAATAGGAATTTTAAATTGACTTCATGATTAGAATTTCAAATGTTTTGATGCGCTTAGGATAGGAGTGGCCAATTTTAGGTCAGTTGTCTAATCTGAATGATCTAACGCAATACGGGTATGTACGTACATTCAATTGTTGTAGTAACAAAGAATCACGAATAGCGAGATCATTTTGTATGTGGCTCTATTAAAATTCCGTTACCAAACCATACCGTTAGTTTTATTCTATGTTGAGCGGTATTGCAGTTTCGTGTTGCAATTTAGCTCTGGGCTGAATTCCGTTAAGAATGATGTAGGTACTTACTTACATTTGTGTTATATAAAAATACGAGTATAATTTCGTTGTAATTTCGTCTAGTGATTTGCATGCTGTTTATCATAAAAGTTTGGCACACAGTGTATCCATAGCTCCTGTAATTTGTTTACTGGTAGTTGCCAAGTATGATGAAAATTCACATTTATTTGTTCATGCCCATGATATTCTTTTAGAACCATTTTTTTACCAATGCTTTGTACAATCCTGAATTCCTGACGCAGTAATTTAAATGAGAGGAGAAAATAAATCCATTTGTATTCTTGTCTCCATAAATCTCAGTCGACTGAAATGGCTACACAATTAGTGATCTTCGCGTCGTTGATGCCATTTGTATATTTCACTGCAATTAGGGTTAGGTAACATTCTAGTTTGGAAATCTAAATGACCGTAAGAGATTACTATTGATAGTGAACTATCGCCGAGCCCGAATAAATTAGGATATAGGCAGGAGAATGATGATGATTGAACTATCAACTCTTGATAGCTGATTGGATAAGCACAGAAAATTATGTTTCGAGTTATCTTCTCATTCTAATGACTATGTCGTCAGTAATGTCATAGCCCATAGGTCCTTTGAACTCAACTGATATAGGGTGATTCTGGACCGAAAATTCGGGAAATTTAAATGATGCTGGATTCATTGATTTGTTATGTGGATAAATTTACCAAATATGCGCTGTTACGAAACGAACATAGAACAGAATATTTAAAGAGCCCTTTGTGTCACATTCGGCTATATAAAGAAAACTGTTGAAACGCATTTATACTTAATACATTAGGCTAACAGTTGTGTAACAAAAACAAAACGTAACCATTGACACATATACGGATATAAATGACGATAATTTATGTAAATCTGACTGTCGTTGTTTTACAAGGTGGACAATTCTATTTACACATAATGCTCTATCTAAAGAAAAGTTTTTCGAAATAGAGTTGATAAAATCAGACCTAAGCGCTTTTTATGTGAGCAGGTGTGGTGCAATGAGGAAAATGGGTCGATGTGCTTGTGCATACCACTTTAGCAAAATTTATAGGCGGTATACGTTATAACTACGACACGTGGCTTCAAGTGCAAGCTTGAGCGAGTGATACATCATAACGTGACAAGATAAAGAACACGAGGCACGCTCTGCAGTTGCACCCTTTATGGAATTAGCTCACTGATGAGTTGCTTACGAATTAAGGCTCTTACAGACTCACGCGATATCGCGGGCGCGACGCAACACTAGTAGGACAATTTCTTTGTCGGTGCCTGTCGCGCCCGCGATATCGCGTGAGTCTGTAAGAGGCTTTAAGACAGACTCCGTACTCGTGATCTGAAAAGGCATTATTTTTAAACTATATGATACCGAGTAGTTTACAACTAAACAAATGCTGCCAAAATCATTGTGTAATCCTATTTCGTCCAAGTGTTGATAAAAAATCTAATTATGAAAGTTGTATTTGTAATCAGTAAGTTAGCATCGAGAAAAGTCGAAGGAATGGGGAAGACCTTTGCACAGGGCGACAGTTTAGCCTGGGCGTACTGACCCAGTACGCCAAGGGTATGCCGCAGTACTGTTCACTCTAACATTTAAGTACTGAGAAGAAATCAGCACCCTAATTGCATAACACAGTAACAATCACAATCTGAATGATTTTAACGGATATTGCTAATCCATTGCTTTATTATGTTCAAAAAATTTATCTGCTCAACAACGTAAATAACGCAATGAATGTATAAGTATAATAAGTGTTGAACTGTCAAAATGATAGCCTTTGGTACTGTAAGTGTGTTACGCAAATACCTCAATGATCCAACATTTTACCTTTAGTCTTTGTCGTTGCCATCACTACATCAGTCAGCCTGTCAACTCCCTCTTTTGTTCAGCTGTGGACGTTTATGAGGTGATGTTGGGTCTCTTTCACAGACAGTTAAACGATCGGGCGTATTGCCATAACCACTAAGCTTGACAGTCAGAATGGTAATCGCTTATCGCGTATCTTGTTATTAGCCCAATGAGTTCTTTGTGCCGGTCTTTTTCATATAATTCTAGTGTTTATTCACGTTCAAGAGTCAGAATTTAAAGGAGGCATTGGTTTGAACTGATATCCTACGTAGCAAATAGGTCGGATAATTCGTCTATGAAATTATACTATTGAAATGTGAGTCATACGATGCGCTGTAGTTGGTGTTTTCCTGTTTACATACTGTGTAAATATTGAGATCGTTGACTTAATAATAGCTTGTTGCCTGTTTTAGTGTAGGATAATTATAGTTTCTGTTGCCTTTAACAGGATCTCAATAATGAGGAGCTAGTGCTTTTAACAAAAGGCATAGCCTGTGTCGGAATATTTTTTACAGAAGGTCGTTGGTAAATTGATAACAATTTCCAGTAGATAAAATAGGAATTTGATAACAGATTAGATATTTTTATGCAGTTTCAGTGAATTTTAGAAATGGCTTCGAGTAGCAGTTGTTTTGTACGATCTGTTGATAAATTGTCTCCTAGCTAAGCAGTTATCCGTAGGATAAACGATTGAGCGTAGAGCTGCAGAAGGTCGAAGAACAGAACAGTTAGACAAATCTTGTCGAATTCTGAAACTAAAATCTTGCCACTATGTAATTCACAGATTGACAACAACAAAACGAAAACAAAGCTGATAAATTCTCTAAAATATTGGGAAATACCTACAGCAGATTACGCAAATATGCTGCTGCAATATTAGTGGAAGATATAAAGTGTGCTCATATTTTTGCTGTAGCAGAACTTGATCGATTGCGTCTTACTTATTGCGCTAACCGTGTCGAAATTGTAAAGCAGTGTTATATTTTGTAAGACTATTTAAGATTTCTTTTATAATTCTGACTCCGCCAATTATTTTATTTTGTACTTCCTTTTTTCCTTACATTATATTCGTGATTCATAATTAATTTGCGAAGCTTTGTTTACGTTAAATTCTCCGAAACTGTAATTTAGGATGCTTGGCATGAATCAACATTCATTTTATGCAATTAGGGTGCTGTTCTCAGATATGTTTTTAGTACCAATAAAAAGCGAAACCCTATGACGCAAAAAGTTTAGTTTCGTATTTGAATATTCCGTTAGAAGTTTAATAAAAATTGCATATTAGCAGTTAATCAATACCTACTTTGTCATCAACGATTTATACAACTTTCCATTCGCTTTATCGCGTTAATGCATACCTACATTGATAAAATGGCAGACACTGATAACCCTCTTACTGGCCAATAACAGCTTTCGAGATACGACCACGTCACTATACATTTCTAAGAGAGTCTATAAAATGATCTCCCGGATCTAATGAAATATAGTAAGGTAATAACCACTTTTCAAATCCGTGGTTAGTATAGACACCAATAATTATAGACCCGTATCCGTGTTGCCGGTTTTCAGCAAGGTGTTTGAAAATGTAATGCTTAATCAAATGCTCAATCATTTTAACACCAATAAAATCTTACATGATCAACGATATGGTTTCACCAAGGGACGTTGTACGCAGTACGACTGACGCCGGTATCACCTTATAAAAACACATATTTACGGCGTGGGAAGAGACCCAAGACGCCATAGGAATCTTTTGCGACCTCTCCAAGGCATTTGATTGCGTCGACCACAAAACATTACTCTTGAAACTTGAGCATTACGGACTTGGAAAACTTGCGCCCAGTTTAGTAAAATCTTATTTAAATGATAGGCGTCAAATAAATGGGAGTTAATTCACTCGGGTTAAAAGTAAGTAGAAATGGGTGTACCACAAGGCTTGATATTGGGTCCTTTCCTCTTTTTAGTATATATTAATGATCTACCCCATTTGTTAAAAACTCGACCACAAATGGTGTTATTTGCTGACGATACTTCCTTCATTTTTAAAATAATAGACGTGCATCAAATTTTGACGATGTAAATAATGCCCTATTGCAGGTCCAAAATTGGTTCACTGCTAATAACTTAGTATTAAATTTAAAAAAAAACGAAGTGCATAAGATTTTCTTTACCAAATGTCAAAAATATTAATTGTGATATAGTATTGAATCAAGAGAAACTAGAATTCGTCGTTAAACTGTTTTCCTGGGGATCACGACTCGAGGCTTCAATGGGGTCCTCATGTAACAACCCTTGCAGGACAGCTAAGTTCAGCAGCTTATGCTGTGAGAAAATCCGTCAATTTACTGATGACACCGCGAGTCTAGTCTATTTTAGTTACTTTCATAGTATTATGTCACACGGTATTTTACTATGGGGACGGGCTGCAGACATCGAGTCTATTTTTGTTCTGCAGAAAAGAACCATCAGAGCCATATTTATGGCCTGACCTCCGCAGGCGCGACTCTCTAAGGGAACTGTTTAAAGATATTAACATCATGACGGTACCTTGTCAATATTATGTACGTTAGGAAAAATCTACATCTATTTAGTGAAAGAGACGATTATTGTAGGACTAGAAATAGGGACCAATTAGTTCAACCAGGTTTCAGACTGGCTAAAGTAGACTCATCTTTCATGGGAACTTTTTTAAATGTTACAATAAAATACCTCCGAACATACTTCAACTGAATGAAACGAAATTTAAATCTTGTTTAAAACGCACACTATGCAGCCAAACATATTATAAGTCAGGGGATTACATTGCTGATAGAAATGCTTGGCTCAATGCTGCTCATGCACAAGGGCGCGAAAACTAATTGATTAGCATTTGAAAATACTGTTGGAGCTACTGAAGATTACAAAAACCAAAAACTATCTTTGTATTGTTTAAATTCAATCTCTTAGTATTATATAATTGCATAGCACATGTGTGAGTACTATGTACTTACTATAAAGCTACCATTTACTGGGCACGTCTTTCATTGACTTGAATGTGCCCTGGCGGCTGAGAGTATGTCATGCTCACTGTAATATCTCGCTGATGGTGGCGCGTGTGTTGGATCATTTAGCTCCTTTCAAAATGGTTGAGCTGAATGGTGTTAATCTATGCGTCATGTTCGTGAATGGGCGCCATCAGTAGGGACTGGGTCATCTCTAAGCGGCCATGGCTTATTTTAATTTAATTTAAAATTTTAATCTTTTTAGTACGGACGCTTTTGACGTTTTGCATCGTTGTCACAATGTAAAATTTCAACATGAATGATGTAACCATGTTAATTTAAAAGAGTGTCCGTGGAGTTTCTTGCCAGTTCTTCTCCATAGGTAGATACCTACTAAGCTTTGGAAAAGGCAACTAGCTTCATCTTTATGACTGACCGACCCCTTGAAAATTCAAAAGTGCCTGTAATTGGCTTATTTGAGACAAATGTTTTGAGTTTGAGTTCTCTATAATTGTATACCATCATATTATAACAAATTAAGGCTTGTACATACTGGCACTACTTGCCGCGCGACGCGACACCGGTAGAACAATTTCCTTGAATTTTTCATAGAAAATGTTCAACCGGTGTCGAGTCGCGCGACAAGTCGCGCCAGTATGTAGAAGTCTTTACTCTGTCTCCGTTCTTCATTTTCGGTCTAGTAATTAAGGTAAGGGATAATGGCCATTCACAAAAAATTGCCAGCTTCGTGGCCAGATGTTATCTGTTGGAAACATTCGCGCAGTCGGGACAAAGACAGATGGGCTCCTGAAATTAAAGGACTGGAAGAGCTGAACCGAAAAGGACCAGCATTCGAGGGCAAATCGATAATTTGAGATAAAATTTTACTGTACGCTCCATGAATTTATGGTTCAATTTGTATGAAGCCTGGAACTGAATGACAACAAAGAAAATATCTTTGGACAAAATATTTGGCTAGCGACCATTGGCTAGCGAGCAAAATCTTGATTATTTGTTGTCATTCGATTCTTTTTATAAGCACTGTCTAAAAATTACTTTCAAATTATGTATGCTGTAAGACGAGGAGCTCTTGGCTAAGTAATAACAGCCGCATGAGTCGATCCATCAGGTTAAGCTACGCTTGCCGGGGTTGGTCCGTGGATGGGTGACCATCTTTACATACCGAGACTCCTCCGTGCCTCGGAAAGCACGTTAAGCCGTTGGTCCCGGCTGTCATTCGTGGATCTTTGACAGTCGTTACGGGTCGTCAGAAGCCCGAAAGTCTGACAACCAGTCTTACCAAGGGGTATCGTATTATCCAGTTACTGGGTTGTGCAGTCGCTCCATGTAAAATACTGGTATTCAGCTGCATCCGGTTAGACTGGAAGCCGACCCCAACATAGTTGCGAAAACGCTGGGCTGATTGATTGTATGCTGTAAGACATGCTGACTGTTATATTTTGTAGCATTTGATATGTAGGACTGGCATGTGGGGTATACTCCTTTCAATGTGAACTTCGTCGGTTGTAGTTACTCACATCCAGATGACAAAGTTATTCTGCAAATATGAATTCTATAATTAAAATATAATTGAACAGATAACACACGCTGGTGTAAATATTATGCTCGTGTCTCGCTTCTTGTAATGCGGAGCGAAAGAGATGGCAAGTGCCTACATTTCTCGAAGATACAGCATCCTGATACCTAGACCATAATTTAGGACGTAAATGCCATGTTTAAAATTAACTTAGCACGAATGTAGCACTTATGGTACACCACGAAGAGCGTGTTATGGCTTGATGGAGTATTTTATGGTAATGTAATTATAGTTCCGACCTTTAAATGCTACTTGCTCTATTGAATGCATTGCCCTATGTTTGACTTTGTTCTGGGCCCATAAAGTCTATTAGAAAATTAATAATGCCAATAATTATGTTTTAAAATAAAAGATATTCCTCGACACTTTGATTGGATTTTGATTACCCTTTGTTTACTTGCGGATCATGAAATAGAGGGTATTGGTGTAACATGCTAGGTTGTTTACATCAATACGTTATCAAAGACGCGATGTAAACCACGTACTTACCACCTAACCTACCTACTAAGTAAGAAAGGAATCAATTTATGTAAAGACAATTTAGCCAGTTACAGGTGTAAAAGCACGGTTTCCACTCCAAGATGACGCACTGCTGCTAAATCTATAAAAATATATCTCTCAAGACCTTTCTTACAAGAATAAACTGATTCTTCGAGACAATGGAAAAGGTCAAACGTGTTTTCAATGCCAAGGACTCGCATCGATCGACATAAAATGTACATAAGCGCCAATGTACCTACTACCTCATGAAACATCGCGTGATGTGCCGACGACGCAAAAAAATGCTCAGAAAACAATTTCAGGCTAAGATTTCTTCACAATATTTTTCTGACGTTTCACTAAAATAAACATGTTTATGTTATACTTTGTACTCGACCTAGTTAGAGAGAAACCATAAAGTTTATGAGATCAATTACTAAGAAATAAAAACTAGGAAGAGCGAGCATAAAAAATGTCTTGACAGCAATGTTTCCGTATCAGGGAAGTAAGAACCTGAGTGATTAGTGCTTTGTGCTAACACTGAGGCACTATTCATCACCACTCGACCGTAATGTGCATCGCTTAAAATGGGCCAAGACTCCAAGAGGCGCATTGTGATATAGTTGGGGGCCATATTGTTAGTTACCTTTTGAGTTTGACCTAATTTCCACACTAGGTATCTAAAATAATTATTATATATAATTTCCGCTAAAGGAAATCGAACATTTCATCCACCTATTTCTCATCTTTAGAACGTGTTTACGAGCTCTCAAATTTCTAAAAACCTCCGATATTATCTTTCAATATAATCAGAATTTTCGTCTAAAACTGTACATCGATCCCGTCTCTAGCGACCTCTAACTCGATTCAAATATTCATTTACCGCGAATTTCATGAATAAGGTGGATGGAAAGGTTGACCTTCGTTGGATATTGACCGAAACTTGTCGTATTGGGTTACCTCCGCTGAAAAAGATTAACTATAGGTGAACCTAGTTGTATAATAAATAGAAGTTATTCCTACTACATATTTGCTAATTACCTTGTTTCTAAACGCTTAGCGATGAAAAAACAGGATGCTAAGACCGGTTTCCTTTCAGCAAGAGGTTTTTTCTGTGCTAAAATGTTTAATATTTTATGAACCGATCGAAGTATCTACTTGATATTTCGTATCATCTGGTCAATAGAACTTCGCTGGTGACCTTGAAAATATTGGTTGGTCACAAAAAATTTAAATATGTAGCGCCACGCTGCTTCGATCGATCTCGTATTCTCGTCTAATGACTGTTACTGGGCCAATTTGATTTAATTAAGAGGCTGTCACTGTCAGATTGCATACAAAAGAAAGAGATGCGCGATGAGACAACGTATGGGGCAAAAATGCAAATAAAATCGTATAAAATTAGATATTAACAAATTAATAACAATTAATCCAACACCGGATGCAGTTTGGCATTTGCAAGTTTATGGTATACTTTTAATTAATTATACTGTTAACGAAGGAATAAACTGCTTTTAAAAATAATTAAGAGTTGTCTTTTAAGATTTTTTTGTTGTATTAAATTATGTTTAATTATGGTTTGAGTTCCATCACCGTATGCACAAAAGACTTGAAAATATCATACTGTTTTTGTTTTGGAAAAAATATTTACGGTTTAAGAGAGACACTGCTTTAAAAAACCACCTTTTTGACCATTTTCAAGAAATCTCCGCCTTAAGCAATTGATTTAGCTATTGATTAAGATGAAACAAATATATTTTTGTATCAAGATTGCAAAAAGGTTCAAACATGCTCTCTTTATTGTCGAATGGAAGCAGGAATCTATTCGAGGAATTCTATATGTGTCGTGCCATCTTTTCGATATACACACGAGTTTGATGTTTAGATCCTGATGTTATTTAATTATTTTCCGTAAAACTGTTATTTTTGCTAACATGTTTCTTTACGTTGAAGTTTAATTTGTGCATTCCTCTTGTTGCAGGTAAGTTGAGACCGGCCATGTCCGTTTACATTTCATCAGGTATAGTACGATATTAAGCAGCACCTAGCATAATTACTTTCTTTAGCAAATATATTTAAATTACATTGTATTTATAAGGCACGTGCAGACTGGCGCGATATCGCGGTCGCGACAGTCAGCGCGACACTCCCTGAAGTTTTCATATAAATTGTGCTACTACTAGTGTCGCGTCGCGCCTGTCTGCGGATCATTAAATCTGCATATTTATCAAAATTTAGAACTTTGTTCTCAACATTGATAATCTCAATTATTATGATGTGAAGTGATTTCGCATATTTGATAATTTTTAATTGACCAAAACAACACGCGACGGATTCCTGTCATAATATTTTGGTGGTAAATATAGGTCAGTTGATAAAATGCACGTTGTTTACTATAATTATAGTGAAGTTACAAGCGGATACGTACATAATAGTTGGGAGTACATATTATATGAAACCACCGAGGGTCAATGATCCTAATTACGTTATACCTACATGAACTAGTACATGCAAGCTTAGGTAACGACGGGTTACTAATCCATCACAAGCACCGTATAACTCTAACCTGTTTTGTATAACGTCACAATCTAGCGCGAAATTAGAATGGCGTTCGAATTTAATTATTATTTCTGAAAATACACGTGACTCACTTATTAAAATAACTTGATGTAGTTGACCGAGCGAGCGAAGCGTCTCTGCTTCTGTCTGGCAAGTCTGTCAAAATTGGCTTTTGTCTGTCAGTTTGTTGCTACTCCTCTACAGGTCGCATTTTACAACCGATCTGGACGAAACTTGGTATACAGGTTTTCCGACTATATAGATATTTTTTGTCGTCGGGGATTTTTGATGGGAGGGGTACGTTCTCCAAAAAGGGGGCTACTGGATATCTCCACCTTATGAGATATCGGATCTCAATTTTAATGGTTTTTTATTTTATTTGAAAGGTAGTACTAGTACTTTAAGTTGGTCTCATAGAAATTTGGTGAAGATCTGATGAGGATCTCCGGTGTGATGAGCAGAATCGCTCCTCAAAATGCAGTAAATTGCTCACTTTTAGATTTATACCAGTGGAATCGGCCCTTTAACTATTATTTAATTATTTATGCATACTGTCTTAATAATTAAACTAGAAATGGTTTGTATTGGTAAAAACTACTAGTAGTACTACTCCAATCCGTACGATTGATGGAGCACCGGGGACAACCTTTCTATTAATTATTTTTTCTAGCTAGCCTACAAATTACTCATAATTGTTTTGGTTGTTAAATTTGAATTTGCCTCTGAACGTTATCATGTTTTCATCTTTTTGATAGGAAAAAAAGTAGGTCAGTCGCCGTGAAACCATAGAAGAGGTGGTTTATTAGTTGTTTGGGTTCGCGAGGTCTACAGTTCGCAAAACTACTAGTAAAATATTTTAACTAAAATATTACTAAAGCCAAAAGAACAATCTGAGTCATCACCAACTAACTAGATGTTTTTGTTCTATTCTTATAACAAGTCAAACAAAAAGTAGAGTCGACCAATAAAATATGAGACGTTACAGTGCAATGCACACAGTGGGAAATAAAACCGGCCCGGTCATGGAGGTCACCGAGCTATGTGTGGGCCGCGGAAGCACCTGCGAGCGCGTGCCATGGCCGAAATGGGAGACTCCACTCTCGACATGGACACGAAGTCGATGTATGCCGAACGATATCGTTCGGTAACCTTCTTGGAATCAGATGAATAAAATCAATAACCAGCAGAGCTTGGAGATTGTGTTACACATAACGCAACAAGCGAGCGTGACGCGGTCTTAGATCTAGTAGTTCTTAATTTAATGTTGTATCATTTTATCTCTTAGAGGAAAAACACCGAATACGAATTGAACATCTTCCTCCCACAACCTCAACAACCTCACGAAATTAATGAAACAAAGTAGTAAGGCGGTAGGTAACCTATTTCAAAACACGTCTTTATGAAAGAAGTCGGAATAGTACACGCGAAACTGTTGCCTCACCAGTCACAACAAACCGTTTGACGTACAAACTCGTTTCCTAGTCGAATGCCGCCGTTACAAAAACAATAACTCACTGACATACATGGTAGGCCACGTAATTACATTTTCCTTTAAAGGAGTACTAATAATATCTAGTTTTCTAAAGTTCTCACACTATTGTCCTTTCATTCGCACGTGTAATAATGTATGAAGCGTAAGGAAGACCGAGAACATCATCGCGGAAGAGTTTATTTATCGATCGGACCTTGACAACCTTGATGAATGTTCATGTGTCCTAATAGTTACTCTCTGTGCCTATGGTACGGATCAGGTTGCTTGACTATTGTTCTCTTGTAAGTCTTTGTTGTTGATTGGCTTTCTTTCATTTCATCGAGTTTACATTACCCAACACTGCAGTAGGGCCCTGATTTTAAAATCGTTCTATGATTTGTAGTTTCAATAGCAATTGATTGTTTAAATTATCTATGATGGAAACCACGTTACCCTACGATAGCGTCTACAACTTGGTCACGAGGATAAGCAGCTGATATGACTCTTTGTTTTCCTTTTATTCTTGCATTGTTGTGTTCATGAGTTGGCGCACTAGTGTTTGTTTTTCCACAATCATTAATCGGTTCTAAATGTTCCAATGTGTCATTAATTTTATTTTTATTTGACACCATTATGATACCAAAAATAGACTGTTACGAATTTACGATTAACATTAGCATAAACGAGTTAGCATATTACGCTTATAGAATATTCACTCATCTTATAGTTCTAGTAGATAGAGCGTTTCATATCTAAAACCTAAGTTTTTATCAACGAATAACTTATTATTATCATCCTCTCGCTCTATAACAATTAATTCGATCGGATCGGCATGTCTTTCCATACATCTCTATTAGCCATCGATACAATATTCATCCACTTTCTAGCTAAATGATAATATTTCACACAAACCATCCATCTTTTCTATCATTAACTAATTACTGCCTGTCACTACTTTGCTTTGACAACCAATTGCATCAAGAATGTCGCGTATTTTAAATGCTAGCTTTAATTACTTTAGTAACGTTATTTCTCGCAGTTTATTTGGCCTAAATGAAGATTATTATTGGCTTTGGTATTAAAAGCGCTCTCTGGTACTTATTATTGGGAAACTTCAGTCAATCCGATTTGTTCTGCTGTATGAGATAAATTGCTTTGATCTGACACAGTGCTCGAGAATAGCTGGTCGTTTACTTTTATGATAAGTATGGAGGTACCGATCGTCTGCTGTTACCAGGAGAGCAGAGCTGGAAGTATGGTTGGATGTTGTGCCAGTCGAGTGCTTTAAATATAGCAAATATCAAAAACTGTGTCACGAAAAAGCATTAGTTATTTTTTGTAAACTTTTCCTACTTATGCTGCTCAAACTGTTATCCATTCTGTGATTTATTTTATTGTATGGATTTCTAGTCCACCTTCCATCGTTACAGTTCCGACTAGATTCTTTTCATAAACCTCAAACAAAAAGGTCGTCTCTAGTTTCTTTGATCCAACATTTAGTACCGAACTAACAGTTTTATTGAAAAGTTTATCGATAAATTGACTAAGGTTTAAATAGAATCATCGAGACGTGAAATGAAACTTGAACGAATACTGAGTGAATCGATTTGACGCGGCTCCAAAACTTCCGCAGTTCTCGATAGGTGAAAGTGGTCTAGAACGATATGATTAGGTGAGCTGCGAGTTCCAATAGAACAGAAATAGTACCGCTCAGAATATCTGTGAAAATAAGAAAATGATTTGAGTTTCTAATCTAATATCGTCCGTTGTCCGTCGTTTCGTTCGTCTTTGCTGTAGCATTGAAAATAATGTTTAATTCGATTAAAGAGAAATCAGTAAGGTCTGTGACAGGATAGATGAAGATAAAGTCATTGACACTCATATAGATAAGTTAAAACTTTGTAATTGGTCCTGATCCTGAAAATGAATGACGCATGTAAAGATTTCAATTCGTAGTCCAAACTCCAAAGATGCTATTCAAATATTATGTATAATTCTGAATGTAGTGCGCTTAATATGTAGACAAAAAGTAATTCTGTTACGCTTGAACTTCTTTTGTATTTGTACATTTCGGACACAACGTCCTTTTCGGAGGTCTTGAACAGATTTGAACTTTACAATACGACGAAATCGTCCATCTAATTAATACGAGTATATGTGAACAATCATTTACATGAAAAGATATAAAAATTAAGCAGTTATTTTGTTATAACTCTGAAAAATTACTCCATAATGGCCAAAACATCCGTTCGTTCAACGGTTTCTCAAACTTATTCAGAATATCTCGACCTTCTTCACACGAATCTTCACGTGAAGTTAGTTCATTTAGTTTGATGTCAAGTGTTATGTTTGAGCGTGCTCTATCGGCCTTGGTCTACTAAACAGCAAAATTGAAATCAATAGACCTCTAATCTTCTGTATGATTAACCTTTCAATCGATGGGTTTAATTAATCAGGAATTGTCATTGGGATGGTTGTATTCAATCCGGCTTTTAAAAAAATCGTACTTATAGTATTTAAGTATCAAATAGAATCGAGCAAATTTAACGATTAACTTAACTGATAAACAGTCTGTACTTACACTTACCGAAACCTATGAAAGTAAGGTCAAGATTCTAGACGAGTTAATTAAGGAAAATATGATAAGATAAATATCAGTCAGTATTAATAGGTAAGATGCTTCTGCGCATAATGAAGAGATAGAAACGTAATGGAAATTAACCGATCTAAATGCACCGGATATCGTCGGATTTGTGTTGCTAACAGATTTCAGAGTAACTACTAACTACTCGTAGTATACATACAGTATGTGAAGATATACAGGGTGACTTGTAATTTGACGTATTCCTTTAAAATAGCTCGTTGGATACCTGATTAAATGATGGTGGCTTCCCCGTAATTTGTACGCTTAATGCCATAGTAACATTTTGAGATAAGTGCAATGGTGTCAAAGTTCATGTACGTAGAGGATTTTTGAAAATGGTTAGTAAACTTCTTCCTTTAATTATTAATTAACTGTTTGATATTTTATAAAATTTGGTTACATCGAAAGGTTTGTTATAAAGTATTAGGTACCCAATGGAATAGCAATGAAGACCATTCGAGAGTTTTGAGAAAACTGATATTTAGTGACGAATTGTGGGAAATTAAAAAAAAATACAACAATTGGGTTTTCTCAAATCCCATGAGTTTTCGCCTAGGCTTTATGGGGTGCTTAATTGTTGCACATGGGTCACACTATCACGTCCTGTGAGGAATACGTCAAATTACGAGTCACCCTGTATAACTTCAATGTTTGGCTTCACCATTTACAGCTGTGAGTCCGTGACAAGACTTAGTGATATTTCTTGAATGTTATGGAACTTCATTAAAAGTACTGAACTTACAGTAATTGACTTAATACTTTGTCGGCTGTTGACGTTGCAAGTTTTCAGTCAACATGAAGTGGAAGTGGAGATTGCAAAATGTAATCAAGATAAAATGCGTTCAATTTACTTTCAGATCTATTTATTCTTATCCAACCTTAAGTTCTTACAGCCGTTCTTGCGGTTACCTAGTCAACAAACGGCGCCTATTAGCAAATACAAAAATAGTATTCTAATTACACAGTGGCAGTATTGAATTCTTGAAGTCGTTTCAAGTAATTGACATCGGCATTATTAATTTAATACCCACCCGTTCTATAAATCAGATTATCGTGTTAGCAATCAATCACACGGAGATAACATCGCAGATCTATGCGTTACAGAATATTCTTGATTAAATTTTGTTTTTCTGGTTCTAATACTTACTTAATTGGTTATTTTTGACGTCAATACATAAACATAACCAGTTGCGAAAATATATTTAAAAAAAAAATTCATCGATAAGTTATTTACATGTAAGTCCTGAATACTTCCTACTCCGTATCCCACGGGATCGAAACTTACGCGGGTGAAACCACGGGGCTCAGCTAGTATTATCATATAGCTGTGTTCCGTAACTTCGTTTTAGCTTAGCGTTCATTCTGACTTTTTTCTTTTTGCGCGGCTCCTAAGGGTCGTAGCGTGATGTTAAATAGCCTCTCCTTAACCTTCCTCAAGAATTGGGCTCACGAATGCAACATTTCTTTTTTATTTGCTCCAGATATTAGCGCAATCAAACAAAAAAAAAAAAGTAACAATCTCTTCAGCTTTATTATATTAGTATAGATACAAGCGTTCTTTAGACTGGGTGTTTAACAAAGGGCCTTCTGTTTACTAACGTGAGTTAATTCAAACTTACCAAATACTTATTCAACGAATCATCTTTTAAATTCCATCCAAAAGCGAAGTTCTGTTTAATGTTCAATGGATTCTCAAGAAAAGCCGTAAGCATTAATTTTCATTATGAATCACAATGGTAAAGGTCGTCAGTTAACGATCTTCCGCAAACCAGGTATGGTGAAAACACGTTTTGTGAACTTATCCACTCCGGGGGTGGCCATCAGCCGGCATTATCCGGGTTCCACGTGTTTCTTAATTGGTAGCTTTGTTCATTTAACGCTTTTCAGATGGAGTTGCTAATTAGAAGGTGATTTTGGAGTACGGACGGTTACCTGATAAAGTACTCATTAATAGTGCACTTTCTTAAGGGCTCGGCTGATAATGATTCTAGCTTCTTTTGACTTGGCTTTTTCTCGTTTAACGCCAGGCACTTCACTCCAGCATCGCAACCACCTAAAATATAGCGTGTTGAAAACTTATCTACAGATGACTGAGTGAATAGTAATTATTCAACATCGCTTCGTAGACGTGTCTTCGGCATCGTTGTATTCATGACGTTTGACCTCTATATCAACTCTGTAATTTCTCTTAGAACCTTGAACTTTTACTGGGCAATAAATACCTATTGCTGTGATTTCCATGAATATACAAATAAGCCTGTCTCTGGTTGTAGTCGCTGATGAAAGCTCACGAATATATCCTAAGCGCCCGCGCAGTATGTTTGTGGCGCCTAGAAAGCGGTTTATGTCGTGGGTGGGTAAGATAGGAAACTACAGTATTTATTACTAACGTGAAAGTTGACAATTTTTAACCCACTATTTACAAGTTTATTTAGATTATCTCTATATTGTTTGAGTTTAGTGTAAATATAGATAATTTCTCATTTGAAAGGCTTTGAACCAATTTAAGGTGTTGAGCGGTCGTAGACGAGCATTTGGTGCGAACATATCGGTGTTGATATATACAAGAGATTGATTAATAATGTATTGCCAATTAAAAATAAACAGTAGGCACCTAATGTATTTTGTTGTTATAATGAGAAACTAATTACGCAAGTACGCAACATTGTTTGGATAAAAAAAATCCTATTACTGCGTGTATTGCTTAAGGACGCTATCAAAAAATTTAGCTAAACCAAATGTAACTAATAATTGCCACAGATAGATTACTCCTTCATCTCCATTGGTAGCAATTTTTTATTCAAAAATGTTGGTTTATAATATTGTAAAAAATAATTTTCGCCTCTTCACACAAAATTGACGATATCGTGTTGAGTTTAGGAACATTTTTCTTCAATATAATAACATAAATTTAGTTATTAAAAATATTTTATGTAAGCAGACATGTTCAACTCAAAAAGGTAGCAAAAAGAACTATCAAAATGTTACAAATATATTATCAGAATTAAAATCAAAATTTTATTTTATGATTATACAATATCTTCATTAAGTAAATGAACGGCGAAATAAGCTATATTTTCGAGAGCGCAAAGGTGATGAAACTATTAACAGGTGCTGAGACTGACACGAATGGTTTATCACCACGAAAACTGTACTTTTATAGTTACACAGACTTAATGTTTCAATTATTTCAAGCTTTCTCACAATTAGATAAGAAATGGACGAGAAACGTTTTTTTTTGTGATAGCACCCTTATCTTTGTATAATGTATACTACTGTATACATTATACAAAGTTAAGCAATATATATGACCATATTCTGGTCCAGTTTAGTCTTACAAATTCTCCTGAAAATAAATACTTCTAATTTTACTTTCTGCCTCGCTCCAGCTTGCTTGCTGCTTGTGTCAGTGGTTTTCATACGTACTTGGGGCTTCACCTTTTCTTGTACATTTTGACGATCAAACGTGCCTTTTATGTGCCTATTTTCAAATAAATAAACAAAATAAAATAATATAAGCGATTTGACATTTACCGTCATAATTTATTTTAGGATTTGTAAAAAAAAAACGAATTCAACACTACGTGTGACTTTGAACATCCTTCCTTATGATTATAGTCACTTCCAAAAGTCTATTGACACCGCTTGGAGTTTATTTACCAAAACTAATGGCAGTATGCTCGATTCTAATTAAACGAACCCAATTTTAAATTACTTTATTTCGTTGTGTCATTCCGGTCGCCTCGGTCACTGTCCTTACACAAAAAGGTATTTATTACACGCCCGCCCGCCAGCTGTGTCTTCGACTACCAATTTGACCATTCTTATATGTTTTGCGATTTAGCAACAGATATGCACTTCTACGTATTAAGGCTCGTGCAGACAGGCTCGACGCGAGTGGAACAATTTTTATGAAAACTTCACGGAAATTGTTCTACAGACATCGCGTCGCGCCTGTTTGCACGAGCCTCTATGTGATAGGTGATGGCTGATGTGGTCAGTCGACTAAACGCACGTCGTTGATCTTCTGAACGTACTCTACGAACAGTACAAAGTACTGAAAGTACCTTGTTTTATCGCGGAACTCACACCAAAACATTGATAGTAATAAGAGGTTTGTTTCGACATTATAAATTGTAAACACTCATACGATAGAATCTTGTAGTACTTAATTGGCTGCAATCATCGCCCCTTATTCGTAGAAAAAATACCGAAGCAACGATGCTGGTGATGCATGTGTAACATTGGTTAATGGCCGCAGAGAACTCTTGGCCACGCGAAATGATAATTAAAGTAAATTGGACACGTCTTTGTAACATACGACTTTCCTGAAGATACTTTAGGTTCTTTTTTGTAATCGGTGCTTTAGATACGGTTCCGGTAGATATACGATTCGTCTTCGGTCATGAATCATGACATGGTTGAAGATTTTTGTTGGTAAAAAGTATATGGGTGTCAGATTGAAGGAAGTGAATAATATTGTCATAGTATGTAGTTCCATGATTTAATGACTGCCTGACTGACAGACGACGCACAGGCTTTAACTCTTCACCAAAGACCATATTGGAGAAAGTATGCATGCGTTCGGTAGAAGGTAAAGAGGCTGCTCGGGAGTAATATGTATAAAATATACCTAATTATAAAAATATAGTGTGCATGGAGTTTCTTGCCCGTTCTTGTCCATAGGTACCTCCTACGCTTTGGAATGGGCAAATAGCTTTGTCTTTCTGAATCCCGACTCCTTTGACAGTTCAAAGTGCCTGTAAATGGTTTAATTGAAATAAATGCGGTCAGTTTAAAGGCTCGTGCAGATTGGCGCGATATCGCGGGTGCGACAGGCACCGCGATTCGTGTCGCGACTGCGATATCGCGCCAGTCTGCACGAGCCTTTATAATGTGTATAGACGAAGTCGCGGAAAAATAAACTAGTTTATTTAATTTCGATTCGATACTTATGTTGATTGTTGTTACCACTTACGTCAACAGAAACAATTGTAGAATTATATTACTTTATTTACTTAGTAAGCTGTTGAATAAGTGGTCTGATTGCCGTCGAATATTAAATCAATTTAATAATTAACGAAATCGTTTACTTATAATTATGTAAAGCTCATAAGGTAAAATAGGTATACACTTCAATTAAAATCTTGTTTGCAATTAATTAATGCCAATGTGATGACAGCATCATTTTAATATTTCCATGAGAATAAAATTATTACAGTTATATTTTAGGGTTCCGTACCCAAAGGGTAAAACGGGAACCCTATTACTAAGGCTCCGCCGTCTGTCTATCTGTCTGTCCGTCTGTCACCAGGCTGTATCTCCTGAACCGTGATAGTTAGACAGTTGAAATTCACAGATCATGTATTTCTGTTGCCGCTATAACAACAAATACTAAAAAACAGAATAAAATAAATATTTAAGGGGGTTCCCATACAACAAAGTAGATTTTTTTTTGCTCGTTTTTGCTTGGTATTGATAACGGCAACAGGTAGACGCTTGAAATATTCACAGAATATTTAGTTCCCATACAACAAAAGTATATTTTGCGTTTTCATAGAAAATGGTACGGAACCCTTCATGCCCGAGTCCGACTCGCACTTGGCCGGTTTTTATGTTGAGAAGTGATATTTGCAAGTTTTCCAAACAAAACGATGGGAACATTGTTTTACAAGGCACATGTAACGATGAGGCCTTATCGTGTGTTTTCTTTGTCTTACTAGCTTCTGCCCGCACATTGATCTGCGTGGACTTCAATAATAGACATTATTATAAACCCAAGAAAGGTATTCAAAGTTAAAATTGAACTACTGCTTGTTGCTCAGAAAAAAATATGTAACTCCAACAATTTTCTACTACACTTCAAACGTCTGTTTCTGTCACAGTCATGATGTGACATCATTTACCACGAAACTGCTTTGATCTGTTATTTAGCCCCAAATCATATAAATGAAATGATTGTTTATGCTTTATTCGAGCAAAAATCGCACTTACTTATTTACCTTAGTGAGATTTCAAGCACTGGACTAGATTTTATTCACATAGTATTGTTCGTCACTTCCGGTATTTTCCAAGAGGACGCGTTTGGAGTTTACGTCCCGTTCCACCAAAAAAACGCAACATAAAATAATTAAGTAATTGTGAAGTAAGTAATGCATTAAAAAATGTAAAAAAAAATTGGAATTTGTTTCTTCACTACACAATGTAAGTATATTAAACTATAGGATACGTTTTGAATTACGTGCATATTCCTTATTGGGTCCGGTTTGAACATAAATTAATAACAGTCGCTAAGCCATGTCATTTACCGGGAGAAAAAGTATCCTATGTGTTAATCCAGGCTATAAACTAAATACATAATTATGTGCCAAATTTCATCGAAATCCGATCAGCAGTTTTTGCGTGATTGAGTTACTAACATGAAAACATACAAACTTTCACATAAATAATATTATTAAATAGGTAAATAGCCACTACACGTGCCAAATGGGTACGTTTAATAATACGACCAAAGTTTAGTTTTAGAGAGATCATTTGCAGGTTGACATAGAGCTGTGGCTGTATATGTCAACCTACAAATTATCTACATACTGTTTTGTGAAATATGCAAATCATTGTGACTGAATATTTAAAAACCCCTAATTCCGCTACGTCAGCTAAAATATTTATGTCCTGTGTGGTTACTTTTATGGTGAACATAATAAAGAGTATTCTATTCTATGTCTTTGATTGGACGTGTCAACTGACTTCAGTGATTACGTTATGCAACAGAGTTTCAATTCTTTCAGAAAAGTAAGAATTGTATACTAAACAGTTTTGTTCTGTATAGTAAAAAAGATTTAAGCAATAGTTTTTGCTTTAAAATGTCGAAAATATTAGCCATTGTATACGTATTGCTTAAAATTTCTACAGACAGATTGAAAACTTAGTTAGGTATGTCATCGGAATTAATGATTAGTTTTGTATGATCTATGTTGAAATATCTCTTTTTAATTTAACAAGGTACCTTTAGAGCCACTTCTCAATGATTACAAGCATACTGAGTATTCAATGGATATAGTCATAATTAATTTGTGACATTGTCGTAAGCTATGTAGTTTGGACATAACAAAAAAATACTGATTAATTTTAAAATAAATCGTTTTAAAGTTATTTAATAAAAATATATGAAAATTGACCATTCCCCCCTTATCTCCGAAACTACTGAGCCTAAAATTCTGAAAAAAAAAATCTGTAAATAGTTCATTACTTATGAATTACAGGAAAACCTATAAGAGTCTGGTGTTAAAATAACATGGTAAATCTCTCAATATTATGCGAACAAATTTACATTTGCAGTTGGAATGTATGGGAGAACATGTTTTTCAACTATAATGTTAAGTTTGATCTTGGGATAAAAAAACATGGTAGATAACATATTCATTGTACGCAACCCTCACCACGCGAGTTCAACACGCACTTGTCCGTTTTTTTTGTCATTTCACATAATAATAATTTACCACAATCAGTATTCACTTTGATTTGGATTTTGACCTGTACCCGTTGCACCGAGTTCCGGGCGCCAAGGGGGTAAGAAGGGTGCATGGTGACCTATTTGTGAAGGCCAAAGTCACAGCTCCGCCCCTGGGATGACCTACTGAACTGTGAACTAGGATATTGGGTTATTGTCATGGTCAACAAGTTCACGTACCAAAACAAAGTCCTACCTATACCAAAAGACATGTTGAAACTGACACAGGAGTTAAAACTTGCGTTTTAAAACCGGCTCTTCATCTACGACGGAAAAGGACGTAAGCAGTTTGCCTACATTTCCTTTGCGACGTGCTTAAAGAGGGCTGCAATTAAGAAACGGGTCGAGCCAGTAGGCACTAACCCTACTTTTATATAGGAGAGCAAAACAGGCACAAATTAACATAACGCACGCTTATTAATATAGTGTGAACAACTCGCACTTGGAACATCTGCATACATAATGTGGGATTTCACTTAGGATATGTCGTGGTTTGTCAAGAATGTGCTCTTTAGCTAGCACCAGCAGGTCGTAATTCAAATCCCGTAATTCAAAACGTTCAAAAGCTGTCGCAATCTCATCTCGGGGACAATCAATGTCAAACATGTAGGTAAATTAGAGGTATTTTTTTTTTGACATTAGAATCTGGGACCGTTTTTAAAAAGGAATATAATTTTCGAGGCGACTTACAACTTAAAGGGCGACTAATTATTTGCTGCAAAAAAAAATAACATGGCAGCGATTAAATATTAAAGGGCGACTTTCTTAATCGCTGCAAAGTCATCTACTGTTATTGAATCATTTGGGTTAGGTTAGGTTAGAACAGTAACCATTAACAAGCGAAGGCGAGCGAGCGAAGCGAGCGTGACGCGGCAGCGGCCGCCGAGCGCCAGATCCCCTCTATTGTTGGTAAATTCAGTTACCAAAACAAAAATTCGATGCCAGTTTAAATTAAAATAAAGCTAAAAACTGATATATTAATATGCTACCTATTACTTATTACGATACTCCTTATTAGCTGCCAACCCATTATAATTATATGGTACCCACTCTATTTTTTTTTTAAACCTATATTCATTTTACTTAGTTGCCGCATTAAATACATGCCTTTTAAAAATACGGGAACTACCTCTCTGGTCTAACAGTTAACAGCCCTTCGAGGTATGGCAAGCGTTGTCTATACTAATATTATAAAGAGAAAAGATTTGATTTTTCGTTTGTTTATTTGTTTGTAATGGCAAACGATAACCATTTTGAAAACTAATTTAAATGTCTATCTATGTACGTATATCTTATTAATAACTTATTATATAAATGTATATATGTATATATTTTAATTAGTTACCTAACTTGTAATATATAAAAAACATATAATTAGGTACTAATTACAGTAACACTTACCTACCTATGTCATCAAAATTAAGGTAATTATATAATTTCGGTAATTAGATAACTCCTAATGGGTTAACGATCAGACAATGCAGTGTTAAAAATGAGTTGTTAGAATGCATAATTAAATTATCACTTAATATTTTTTTCTCGATGTCATTGAATATTTTTCTTAATTTTGATAATGTAGTAGTGTTTCTCTAAAATAAAGACACCTCTCTGCGCAAATTTTCAAGTTTATAAACCCATTGGTCCGGAAGTCCGGATGTAAGTACAATTTTTATTACAACAATTTTTTTTATATAACGTATATATTTTTTATAAAAAAACCACAGTTGTCAGCGTTATATAAAAAAAAAACATCAAAAAATGTCAAATAATTTGTAGATTATCTATCTGTAACGCTGGCACTCCACATTGTGTATTTGCACAATTGTTCACGTTATTTTTTTATTACAAAATGTATTTTATTTTATTAGAATAGGATATATTTTTAAATACGTAGGTAGTAAGTAACGCGAATATTTTAAGAAATACGCGAAGTGAAGTGCCAGCATAAGGATATAACAGTTAAGACAGCAGTTTTGAAGATATTTGGATATATGACTTTAGCGCCATACATCATTTTCAATTATATTTTTTTTTAATTTAGTTTACGTACGAAATGATAATTCTTATAAATATTCATGACTGCTAAAGGCATTAGAAGCTTATCACAAGCAAAAAAAAAAAATCGAAGAGAATATAAATGCCTATTAAACTCGATTTACAGCCCACAGTGCGACGGGTATAACAATGCAAAAAGTAAGAAAAATGCCGCGGTGTGAGCGAATAGCCCTACGCATAGTCTATTCGTTACGTACACGTTTTATTTTTTGTAAACTACTTGAATAGTAGTTTGTAATTAAAAAAAAACCGGCCAAGTGCGAGTCGGACTCGGCCACGAAGGGTTCCGTACCATTATCTATAAAAATGGCAAAAAAATCACGTTTGTTGTATGGGAGTTATATATTCACTTTAAAAATCAATAATTAAATTAAAATAAAACAAATATTTAAGGGGGAATTTTTAAATATTTGTTTTATTTTAATTAAATATTAATTATAACTAAATATTCTGTGAATATTTCAAGTGTCTAACCTGTTACCGTTATCAATATCGAGCAAAAACGAGCCAAAAAATCACGTTTGTTGTATGGGAGCCCCCTTAAATATTTATATTATTCTAGTTTTTTGTATTTGTTGCTATAGCGGCAACAGAAATACATCATTTGTGAAAATTTCAACTGTCTAGCTATCACGGATCATGAGATACAGCCTGGTGACAGACAGACAGACAGACAGACAGACGGCGGAGCCTTAGTAATAGGGTTCCCGTTTTACCCTTTGAGTACGGAACCGTAATAAAGTTTGTCATAAGTAATAAAAAGATCGCAACCATTAGTTTTCGGAAACTATCTTTTAAACGGGATGGAGAGAGTGTAGAGAGTGTTAAAACTTTGTAGTCTAATATCGACGTAGACAAAATCCACGCGAACGAAGTCGCGGGCGAAGTGCTAATTCTTAACACATAAAGATCGAAGTTGATAATATTGTTATTCAGAGTGCAAACGACAACTGCAGAAGTATGCTTCGTGGGAACCGCAAATGAAAAATTCTACCGGTGTCGTTTTTGCGAGGATGAGTGCACTCATGTAAATCGAAACAGGTAGTTAAATAAAAGACAACCGTATTGCATTCATTTTAAGGAGCTTTATTCTTGCGTCTACTCCCGTTTTATGCAATAACATCGTCATTGATGTGGTAAAATGTTTGAAAAATAAATTAATTTAAAACAATGAAAACGTAATGCATCTTGTGAAGATTTCCTCGTTCTGGTTTTCCACAATGACATAAATAGTGGCTTTTGTTCGTAATAAGTGTATGGTACAGTGCAATTGAAACAAAAGTGTGACTAATCATTTATTGTGGACTAGGCTTCAAGTGGCGCCTGCATTCCTCTAGACATCTGTGAACAACTTAGATAATTCAATGCAATCATTCGTCATTACAGTAACATTCACAAAAAAATAATGAAAACTTTGAAACCCAAGCAATATTTATTTGTAAACAGTATGATGGATAATTAATGGAATGTATTATTAATAAGGTTCCTTGCCGACTGGCTTCTGGATTTAACCTACTTTCTCTCAAACCACAAAAACCTATAGATTTGACCTTTGACATTTGGCTCGAATCGACATTTACCGTTGCCAAGCACTGTCTACAAATTAAACACCACGCAATCATCATTATCCTTAATTTTACGATGATTGCTGTTTTGTTTTAAAAACTTAAGTAGGTTTAATGCAAAAGAAACAAGAAATTACTTTTTAGGTTCGTTGAAAACACATAACTTACTGAATAATGTATGCTATAATGAATAATGTAAATATTTGCGGTAAGCTGTATATACAGCTTACCGCAAATATTTAACATTCTTTTAACCTGAAAAGTTTGAGGATAAAATCATGTAGAGTGGATTTTTGTACCTTGTCAAGACACGATATTTATCAGAATTCAACAAGACATAAAATCTAAAACATTGTGAATGTAGTCAGTTTTTTTATAAGGCCGTATTGTCCCACTGCTGGGCAAAGGCCTCCATACTGGTCTTAGTTCACATAAACAGAGTTGATTATTTAAAAAAAAAAAACTGTTTCACTAAGCAAAAAAAAATATTTGAAAAACATCCTCAAATACAATATAACATTATCATAGGCTCTGAAGATCACATTAGTTTTGGTCCATTTTCGAAATCTGAAAGTGGAATCATGACCACGGGATACTATCTGATACTTTCAAAGATATTTTCAGAGTTCTCTCGTCATGTCGCACCTAATCTTCGCCCTGCATATGCTTGCTCAAAAACCTCCAACAGTAGATGTGTCCAATCTTAATAGAATTAGCAGTCATTCGTGCTGAATGTTTTTTAAGTCGCTAATGTTATCATATTCTCGGTTATGTCAGTCACGACATATTGGCTCAGTTCCGCGGTCAGGTGCATTTTTTGCCACCCGGCTCACTTGCTGATTTGCCTGGTAGATAAAATCTTTAGAGTTCGGATTTTCGAAATATAAATATTTATGAGTTCTAAACCAGAAGTGTTCAGATTTGAACAATGACACTTTTGGTTACTATGGGCGTGTAACATACGTTCAGTTTTGCTTTATTAACCTACCTGTTAAAAACATTATTTTGATTGATTAACTTACATGGACATTTGTGATCGAAATATGTTGTTTTACTTGCTCGCTGAACTATGAAAATTACAACCAGCTCTGTAAAAAAAATCTTGATTACCGTCTGCTATAGTGTTAAAAAATAAATCAGATCACTTTTGTAACTAGCAGTTGTCAAATTCAAGTATCGATCATGTAACCAACATCCTTCAAAGTAATTTTCTCGAAAGTTGTTTATAAAATTGTTACTCGTCACGTTTTCAATCTTTTTGTTCCTAATGACGTGTACACATTATACAAATGAGCCGTCCAAATCTATGCAATGCAACATGACATGTAACAACAACTAAGTTAATTTGTTTCAACGTGTGTTACATTTCATGTTCGTGTCACCGATCAGTACCCCTAGTGTAAGTTTGCAAGAGAGTAAAAGTAACTAGCGCGTTTGCGTTAAGATTTTTATTCTCATCCTTATAGTCTTAGCATTATGATCTATCGGTCAAATTTTAACGCAAATGAAATAGTTACGTTTACTCTCTTGCAAACTTCCACTTGGGGTACTGTATCAAGCATAATACTCAACGCCGGTTTGCAAGTAACTTGATCGTATTAGGGGCCCACCTTTGTCCACGAACCTATGATTTAAAATAGTCTATTTGCAATACCATTGTCCTCTTTCATAGAACTATTTGATATCTTCAAGGCATTTGCCAGTTCATTGTGAATCGCTTAATGGATTTCAATATTCCATGCACTGAACGACTAATCGATTTTGTATTGGCTTACTTAGGAAGATAAAGAGCATTCGCAATGTTTGTTTAGTATTACATCATTAATTCATTATACATAATTGGCATTTAACGAGAAACAGTTTATTAAGTGAATAAATAATATTGATCTGAGGTAAAGTACCCGTTTTATTCTATAGGTATTAAGTGGTATCGTGTCGAATGAATTATGATGGTGTTTGATATTAGATTGTTGTTTTAAATTCTTCGACTGTATAAATCAAAATCAAAAGTCATTTATTCAAACTAGGCTGAGAATCAGCACTTTTCGAACGTCAAAATTACATAAGACAGTCCCCTAAAAACGGCCCTTCACCACTGCCTAGTGCTTTAGCTGGGAAGAAGTGGCGCAACAAACTCCCCAGCAGCACGGCTGTCTGTCCGGTGTGTAAGTAGTGGTTGTGTGAAACTTCAAAGGAATCGATTGCGATCCTCGGAAACATGCAATTCATAATTCATATGTTCGAGAGCATGAGTCAAAGGACTTTGATGACATTTGCACGAGTCAGTTGGAACTTGGAAGTGGTTACGATCATGCGATTGCCACAACCATTTCCTTAGTATAATTCCTTTTTGTATTATCTAATATCCGCTCTAAAGTTGATGTGTTGTACATGTTTATGATGTGTTGGACAGGTGTAAAAATAGTTTATAATATTGATTATTTAACATCTTGCACCATTAAATTGTTGAAACAATCGTCTCCGCCTATATTTTGAAAATAATCTAAGAGTTTATCAGGGTTTGAGTTTATTTTGCTTGAGTTAGAAACTGTAATTTAAGACTGAACTTTTCTAGTTTCAAATTAGATTGAAACTCTCCTGTGTATTTTGTTTTTTTTTGTTAAATTACTTGTTTTAAATATAACTTATCGTGTCTATTGGTCACAACTCACTACTTAACGAAAGTAATCTGTGACGTTTCATATTTTCTTGGCTTTTAATTAATAAGCAACATTTGACTTTAATCTGCTTTAAGTATGAGTACCCTTGCTATTATTATTACAGTCTTTGTGATTTTCAGATTTGTTGATTGATAATAAGGTAGGTACATAAACTTATGTATTCGCCGTTGTCTTACGGCACTCAGTAGCATATATCAAGTGACTCGTAGAAGTGTTAAATGACTGTGCAAATATTGAACCAGTAACATAATAATCTACTTACTGTAAAATTACCTGTACCGTCTATGTACCGTTATACATATAGCTTTAAACGCTGACCCTAGCCCGTTTTATCACCGAGCTGATGTAGACAAGTAGTCTTTGTATTATTCGTAAGGTTTGGTAGCTAGTTTTTAGGGTTCCGTACCCAAAGGGTAAAACGGGAACCCTATTACCAAGGCTTTGCCGTCTGTCTGTCTGTCTGTCTGTCCGTCCGTCTGTCACCAGGCTGTATCTCATGAACTGTGATAGTTAGACAGTTGAAATTTTCACAGATGATGTATTTCTGTTGCCGCTATAGCAACAAATATTAAAAACTAGAATAACATAAATATTAAAGGGGGCTCCCATACAACAAACGTGATTTTTTTTTTGCTCGTTTTTGCTCGATATTGATAACGGCAACAGGTAGACGCTTGAAATATTCACAGAATATTTAGTTTTATATTCAGTTTGAAAATAAATAATTAAATTAAAATAAAACAAATATTTAAGGGGGGCTCCCATACAACAAACGTGATTTTTTGCCATTTTTCTGGATAATGGTACGGAACCCTTCGTGCGCGAGTCCGACTCGCACTTGGCCGTTTTTTTTTTAATTTAGACGTAGCGTAGCGACTGCTTTAAATTCTGTGCAAGTTCAGTAACTTGTATGAATTGACGGAAATGAATTTTAAATTGGGTTTACTTGCAGCCTATGGCCATTGCATGAGCACGATAGTATCATTTGTAACTTTATCGCTTACTAAGATTGACTCAGCACATTTTCAAGTGCCAACTAGGTTTTTTCAGTTCACAAGATGTTGCAGTTCATGTGGCGTACCTCTTTTAATGTATTTTTCTTGGTCACCGGCCTCACATTAACGTGTGAATTCGAACCCATTACAAAATGGATCAAAACAATACCGTGTGCACTGTGGCACACGATACGCTCAACAAAAGATAATTAAATAGAGGTCAATGTCGGCTCCCACGTATTGGACGGAAACGGCCCAATTCGCCTCAAACGGTACGCGAATATGGCAGTCCAATGCTTTGTACTTGAAAATTAGGTTATGTGGCAGATAAAAATATACAGCGTGTTGGAATTCCCTTTTGAAAAAAAATTGGGCCACTTTGTCCATCGCATACATTCAATATCCGTCAATACCGTCGGCGTCGTCTCAGTTCAGATTCTCTCTTCCGTCTCTTTGTTGATATGTATTGTTGTTGTTTAGTATATGAGAAATAACTGTGACTCATTGTATCTTGTAAATATTTTGAGTACAATTTTGAGTCACCGTCATACAAACCACCCTATATCTATTACTTACGTATAATTTGCTATCGATACTGCTAATTTGTATCTGCCCTTCAAGCGATAACGTATTCGTTACATATAGTGACTCAGTTCAAACTGAACCGGTACCAAAAGCAGGGTGAACCTGAGTTTGATAAAAAACCGGCCAAGTGCGAGTCGAGATCTATAAAAATTGCAAAAAAATCACGTTTGTACGAGTATGGGAGCCCCCCTTTAAAATTTGTTTTATTTTAATTTAATTAATTTATTTTTAAACTGAATATATAACTAAATATTCTGTGAATATTTCAAGCGTTTACCGGTTGCCGTTATCAATATCTAGCAAAAACGAGCAAAAAAATCACGTTTTTTGTATGGGAGCCCCCTTAAATATTTATTTTATTCTGTGTTTTAGTATTTGTTGTTATAGCGGCAAGAGAAATACATCATCTGTGAAAATTTCAACTGTCTAACTATCACGGTTCATGAGATACAGCCTGGTGACAGACGGACAGACAGACAGACAGACAGACAGACAGACAGACAGACAGACAGACAGACAGACAGACGGCGAAGCCTTAGTAATAGGGATTTCCATTTTACCCCTTGGGTACGGAACCCTAAAAACCGTGTATACATTAAGTTATATGACATTGTTCTGATAAATAAGCACGCAAAATATAAGTATCAGAATGGAGCAAAGCGTGCCGCAGTTACGACGCCAGTAACCAGCCACCATGGGCACGCCACAATTTTGGCGATAAGTCCCCTCTTTGAGGAGTGGCTAGAGAGGCGCCATGGCGTCCACACCTTCCGCCTGACGCAGGTCCTCACCGGACACGATTGTTTTGGGAGGTTCCTGTTCAGGATAAAGCGGGAGGAAACGCCCGGGTGGTACCACAGTATGGATCGCCCGGAGGACACGGTGGAGCATACGGTGGAGGTCTGCACGGCTTGGGCGGAGCACCGCCATGACCTCACGGAGATGATCGGCGGCGGCGGCGATCTCTCGCCTCCGGCCCTGATTCAGGCCATGGTTCAGAGCGAGAGTGCACGGGAGGCCGTCACCTCCTTCTGCGAAGCAGTAATGCTCGCGAAGGAGGAGGCAGAACGCGTGAGGGAGAGGCAAAATTCGCGCCCTCGCGCCCCTAGTCGCCGCAGGAGACGCCCCGGGCGTCGGGAGTCGCATGCTGATTCCCGGCCCCCGTAGGTGCGGCCGTGCAGACGGTGAGCGACGGGTAGCTCGCCGTCCGACAAGGACCAGGCCCGGGTCGACGGCGATGGATTAAGAGCAGCCAACCCGTCATAGTTTTCATACAAACGTTCAACGTGATTATGGCGTTGTAACACATCATATTTTTGAAATATTTTGAACTAATAGCTATCTTGTGCACTATATCTAGGTTTCTACGAAAGCAAAAAAGAAAGTGTTGAGATATAAATTTAATATATTATGCCTCAAATATTAACTGAACTTTGGCCGTTCATAATGTCCTCATAAATTGTAAAAGTAAAGAAAACATCTTTATAGACACCTCGCACGTGTAATGGAGATTCTAATTGACAAACATTTATTTCACAAACTTGTAAGGCTTACTCAAAAACAAGTATTTTCTGGAACAAGTTTTATGAAAGGAGACGTTTCATTTTTGTATAGGATTCCGGTCATAACATGTACGCGGTAAAAAACCTAGGAAATTAACTCCGAATACAATAAATAATGTCGAATACAATAAAAAATCTACAAAATTAAAGTAGAATATATTTTTTATCGATTACTTTCTTATAATTACCCAAAAACGTTCTCATTATCTTATCTTAATAGCACAGAATACATGCCTTTCATATTTATATGAATAACGTCTACGTGATATTATTATGTTTAAATTTAACATGATTTCTGGACGAAAGCAATATGGAAGTAAGACGGGCGACGCCGACGCCATGATCAATAGAATATGGCAATAATTTGAAAAACTATTTTTTTTTGTGTCTAAGTAATCAGGGGAATATTACGGAAATAATATTTTTCCTCAATTAGTGGAATTGTTTCCTCTTTTTTCATTACCGTACACTTTATGGCCGAAAATGAAACATCTCCTTTCCGCACATTATTTTTCGTTCAATGTTATCGCGTTCTCACTTGCGCTGGATGAAACAATAAGGGTCAGCTCACACCGAGACGCGACGCTGCGCGCACACTTTAAAAGAGCTACTCAAAATATAACTTTATTCTCTACACGAAAATATACACATTTCATTGTGTAGAATACGTTTCACCACGCAGCACTATGCCTCATGATGCCTCGCGGCGTAGTCTGAAGGTAGATGATAATGTAGTGTTGCCTACTACTGAGTAGCTACTACTTGCTTAATGAGACAAGAGAATAAAATGTCGTCTCTGATATAATTAGACAATTTAATTACTTTTTCTAGAACTCTGATATAATTAACCTAGTTTAGTCACAAAGCCTTGTTGTTTTCCCTGTGGCGTTGTTCTTGATTGATATTATAATAAAAACAACAAAATATTCTATCGTTAAACGTGATCCCAAAACTTGTTCTAATAAAGTTTTAATTAATGTTGAAGTAAAACATACCTTTGTTTAGTTTGAAGTTTGGAACAAAACAGTTCAGAAAACAGTCCTTACAAAACTCTTGTTTAAAGTTTGAACATTTGAAATCTTTCCAGACTATAGACTTGTTTTCATATCGCTCACAGTCGCAGGGTTTCACTTTCATCTAACTATAAATTAATCCTTTAATAAACTTAAGTTATTCAAGGTAGACGGTTAATTACACCGGTATTGTTCGGAAAACATTTAGCACTTTCACTGTGAATAACTCAGAGTGAAATCGTATTACAATAGGCTAAGTTCTTCCGAGTGGGCTGTGCTATGAGCCAGTCTAACATGACCTCTATACCTCTTTAGACACGTCTCTAGTAACGAAGCAAAAATGCATCGTGTTGCATTCAGCTTTAATATTTCTAGCCGGTTGGCGAAATGCACGTTAGGTAAGCAAACATCTATACAAATAAATACAATTGTAGTGTATGTTTGTATAGTTAAAATAACAGCTATTTACTAAATGTATATGAAAGTCTATACAGTACTGTCCCATAACAAAATATATATTTTTAACATTTTTGTCTGTCTGTCTGTTCCAGCTAATCTCCGAAACAGCTAGACCGATTTTGACGGAACTTTCACTGGCAGATAGCTGATGTTATAAGGAGTAAATAAGGGTACTTTTATTTTAGAAAAGCCACGTGGGCGAAGCCGCGGGGAGTACCTAATAGAAACTGTATGCATCAACATAAAAACGCGCCATTACAGAAAACACATGTTTAAATTGATGGGTAACACGGTTTGGTAGATTACGTTAGACTACATACAGCATACGTAAACCGTCTAGCCAGACGATGACAGTGCATGAATCATCATCCGAGGTATCTTAATTCGGTCGTTGCCTGTCTAATTTGTAACAGGGTTATTGATTTCGGTCATGACTCCACTCATGCATAGAAAGTGAACTGTCCTAAACATATTGCTATATATATAATGGAAAAAGCAATTTCTAAACTTTATATTTTTACCATATTGAAAGTTATATATATTTATTTATATAGTCAAGAATAAACTGTCGATTTTAGAACATAGGCAATAAATAAGACTTAACTAGAATTGGCATCTCGTTCGAACCTAATAATAAAAGAAATAAGCATACATTGAACCGGATTACCGGATAATTTAGAAACTCTTATAGTGTCAACACTTCATAACGCAATTACTAAGCGTTATATGTATATTTCAACTATTTATTAGTGGCTTTTGAGTACAGGATATTATTTCAGATTTGTTACAGATGTAATGGCAATCATGTCATTTGGTTTAAATAGGTTTTTATTTTTATTATTTCATTAGTATTTGGTATACATTCTTTTATATTTTGTGAATGTGAGAACGTTCCAGGCTTAATAGACTAGATATGTAGACCATATTCTATTTTGTTAAGTACCTGATACTTGTTGACAGGCCTACACTGCCCTCACATATCTATTACCACTGTAATTCGAAAACATTGTAAAAGCCAATTATTTTTTAAAGAGTAACCGTGGATTTTCTTGCCGGCTCTTCTCCATAGGAAACGACCAATTGGAACCGTGCACCTATCTTCTGACGTTTCATAAGTGCCCATGTAGTGCCATGTGTGCCATGTTTTGAACAAAAACCAATCAACTGGTTATCAATTATTAATAACTAAATAACCGGAGGTAGACGTACTCTCTCTTTTTGTATTAATTTCATTTTAGTCCTCTCTTCTCCAAATTCAGTTTTCGAACTGTTAGTAGTAACTCAATACCTTGCATGTCTGCCTTGTCAGTTTATGTATACGCATGTTTGACAAATAAATGATCTTTCTTTCTTTCTTTCTTTCTTAGTTGGCTTTCAGGTTTTATGATATTAAATGGAATCATTTTCAGGTCTTTAACTTGAGTTTCAACGCAAAGAACTGCGTTACTAGACACGTGGCCATCGACTTCTGATACTGCTGAATCATGATTAGATACAGATTTTTTGCAGCTATGAACTCTAGGCACAGTTTCTTGACAAAAAACCGGGCTTTGTTCAATACTGGAACCGATAATGCCTTCAGGTGTTACGTGATATAATTATTGTGTTTACGGTTCTTTATAACAAGGGAACTGTCAATACATTTAGTTGTTTCGCTTTGTTATATTGTCATGTAACGATTCCGGAAATATATTGTTTACTTTCTTCTTCTTCAGTTGATTGCTCATGACTGGGCACTTACTACTTAGTAACTTTCTCGCTAGCTCATAGCTGTATTCTTTCTGCAAATTATATATATAGTGATGTCAGCGGAACATCATTAAGTTTTACATTCTTGAAATTTTTTTGATAACATTATTATGTAACATTTGAAATAGGGTCTTGTCCTACATTTGCATATTACATTATATGAGAAATAATTTGAGATAAACGACACTCAGTTGCTGCAGAAGTGTATTAGTGATTTTCTTTTTCTTTGGTCTAATAGCAAAAGTCAAGCAATAAAATATCTCGAATTTCAAGTTCTCGTCCATTGTATAACATAGCTTCCTTAAGCGATGAGGTAACACACCCAGCACATACTTACCAAAATTGCTATTCCAGTAATATAACTGCTACAAATCACAGTTACGTCACGTAACCCAGCCCTTACCGCTGTGACAAACTGCAACCGAGGTGAAATCGTGGCGAAAGCGTTTACGCAACTGCCACTGTTCCTAAGCAGGAACTCTTACTGCCTAGATCTAAAATCTGGCCCTGTTACAACATGCGCCAGCTACATTTCTGGGTTAGTACTAACCTCCTGTAATTTAGATAATATTAACAACTAGAAAGTAATTAAGATTAGGAAAATAGCAATATCTACTGCTTAGGAAAGACTTGATGATGAAACGTAAGCAGCAGTTTCATGAGAGTTGTTGTTCTTCAATATTTTCCTTATTTTCACTCGCTTTGAGGTAATCTTAACTTATTCTATTACAAGTGCTGTTGAAATGAGTGCTCTTAGTGGAATACCTTACTTTACCTCTATAACGTCTGGTTTATTAGAGCGTTTCTCTCACCTATGTTTGGTCATGGATGCACTTTGTACAGCTGCCTTATATTTATGGTCCTTGTTTCCACGTCAATTTACAAAACACAATTTTCAACAAAAATATTACGTTTGTTGAAAATTTAACTCGGTACGCAATAAATTACTGATCATAGGCTGGTTATACTGCTCGATTTTTTGCTTGTCTGTGGGTAACTGTAGTTTGTGAACGTAACATCGGTTAATTGCACAATTTGTAACGATTTGGTTGGTCCACGGTCTATCTATGTAATGTCGTTGAGCTGTGGTGCTGTAATTTAATTTGATACGTTCGATTTGATCTTTAATGTTAGCTTGAACTGAAAAATTTGACGGAGATATTTAGAAATCAAAATATCTTTTATTTTGTTTATATTGCCTCTGATTCAAACTGCAGTTTTATGCTGTGTTAATTCTTTGTCTTCGTTTTAGTGACTTTGAGCGGTTGAAAAGTTGATTTGAACAGATTTGTTATACAATCTTTCAATGATTTCTAACTACGGTTCAGTGCATCTATAAAATTATATTTAATGCAGGATACTTTAAATTACTTCTTGTTAGACTTTTCATAAACTGCAACTGCAGTCTGTAAAGTATCACAAAGATTCTATTTGTTTGTCTGTCTACCGAAGCAGACAGTCCGCATACATATTAGGTGTGTTGAACTGTTGAGTACCAATTTCCATTAACGGCACTGTTGACAATACAAAAACAAACATAATGCTTCGGTACAGTTTGAGAATGATTGTACAACGTTGTTTTGGTAGTTCATTTTATTGCGACACTAGCGACCCGCTCCGGCTTCGCACGGGTGCAATTTACATATGAAGACTGTATTCTGTTCACGACACGTGCACTAGTTCTGAGCAGCAACCTAACAATAAGTACTAGGCTTGCATGAATTCAAGATGGTATTTTATTAGAATTTTCTAGTACTTCTTTTTGTATATATCTACATAATAATTATATAGCTTATGTCCATCTGGAATAATACGCCTTTCAAATGGTGAAAGAATTGTTCAAATATTTCAAACACGTTGTTGAAAGATGTGGTTCCGGAGATTACCCATCCACATGCACAAACTCACAAAATTCGCTCTCTTTATAGGATTAGTATAGATTTTCGTTTTGGTCGAACGCCATCAGGATTGTGAGAGATAGTAGAGCTAGGTATTGGCGAACCTCAATCTCGAAAGTCGGCTGAAGATGTCACGGGTCCGGGGAAATAACTTCAATAGAAATAAATAAAACTGTCGGTTGTTGGTAAACGTATCCTATTGCATGATATTACTTGGATTATGTTGTAACAACTTCATCAAAAAAACCTTATTTGGTCTTTCTACCAATATGGTCATCATGACATGTTTCCATTTTGGTAGGTTCAGCAACACAGATGGAAAGTAGCGCGCGGAAGTTGCTAACCGGGCCACTGGGTAAGGGGAATGTCCATCTGGGCAAACGTGTACATGGACCGATTACCCAATTAAACGGCCGTTTATTAATACCGAACGCATACAGGTTATTATAAAATGATTTATTATTTATTTTTAAATCACTCATTTACACGGCGCTCGATGGTGGACTAAATGAGTCATCGTTTTTTAGGGTTCCGTACCCAAAGGGTAAAACGGGAACTCTATTACTAAGGCTCCGCCGTCTGTCTGTCTGCCAGTCTGTCACCAGGCTGTATCTCATGAACCGTGATAGCTAAACAGTTGAAATTTTCAAATACAAAAAAAAACAGAATAAAATAAATATTTAAGGGGGCAACAAACGTGATTTTTTTGCTCGTTTTTGCTAGATATTGATAACGGCAACAGTTAGACGTTTGAGCTATTCACAAAATATTTAGTTATATATTCACTTTAAAAATATATAATTAAATTAAAATAAAACAAATATTTAATATTTATTTTATATTTATTTTAATATTTTTCCCATACAACAAACGTGATTTTTTTGCCATTTTATAGATAATGGTACGGAACCCTTCGTGCGCGAGTCCGACTCGCACTTGGCCGGTTTTTATAGATAATGGTACGGAACCCTTCCTGCGCGAGTCCGCCTCGCACTTGACCGGTTTTTTACAATCGATTAATAATGTGAAAGGATGTCGATTTGCATATTTTAATGCTCGGCAGATATTGATAATTCGTTTACGCAGTTAGTATCGATTCCGCTGTAAACGACTTCTTATAGAAATGTTGAAAGCTTTGCGATGCAGTTTAAGCCCTTTTAAAAGTAACTCAAATAGAAGTACATTTGAATGATTGGTTTCTCCGAAACACTGAAATGTTGGTCCTACTTGAAATAGCAGTTGTCAAAAGCTCAGAGAAACATTTACTCTGCAACCATATTGCTCATGTTATGGAAATAGTGAGTAGTTTATTTTGAGAAGACAGATAGACGTCTCTTGCTCGATATAGGACAGGTAGCGGTACATCATGAAACCGTAATGCATGCTTAATGTATGTCTTGTTTATATTTAGACTGTTTGTTAAAAGTAAAACGTGTCAGGTTATGTAAAATACCAGAGATTACGTCTTCCTCGCAGTATTATTGATTTACTCTCGTCTGCTGACGTATGTCGAGTATTTGCATTTTTATTGCGGATTTACACTTGAAGCAAAACGAATTTGTAAAGCTCTCGTTTGACAAGCGATTAATTACTATTCATGTATGCTAAACAAATTCTTCGCAAGAGTGCACTTTAATTCATACCACCCTGGTATGAAATAAAGTGCACTCTTCCGAAGAATTTGTTATTCGTATCAATTATATAATTTAGTTAGGACACATCTAAGGTTACCTTTATTAATGTTGCTTGCGATTCCTAGTATAATAATACAATTGAAATGTTTATTTGTACACTTTGAAAACATACTTATGTACACAAGGATTAAATAAATGTTGTACAATGGCGAACTGATGCCTCCTAAACCAGGCTAAAAGCCTATGTTTTAGGAGTCAATGATCCTCCAGATATAATGGCTTACAACTGGTATTGAGAGTCATGCAAGTACTTAATGAAACAACAAAAAAAAAATGTATTTGTACCAATCAATACCAGCTGTCTGTGATCGTGAACAATATCGATCTCCAGCTTCATGGACCTTGGTCCTAAGAGGCGTGAAATGCAAAAGTTGAAACTAAATGTATGATGAAAGAAAATTTTTAGACATTCATTCATAAACATGCGTTTTCAGCTTGTTAATGTTAATTTCTCTAGTGTTTCTACAAATTAACTCGGGCGTAATTTGTTATCACATGAATAATGTTCCGTAGCACTTGTCGGTTTCGTTGCGCTTGCGTTACATCCGCTCCAATAGTCGATTAATTAATAAAGAAACTGTGCTAAACAAGCTTGTGTTCCGCACGGACAGAATGCAGAATTAAAATAAATTTAATATAATGTAAAATGAATTAAATGAAATGTATACTTAATGTAATTTAATTTAATGTTCATAATTCAGTAAAAGCCTCGAAAACTATTCTAATAAATGACTGTTGTAGTACTGTCTCACTAGGAAATATGTGTACGATTGCATAATCAACCTATAATGTTCCCACTGCTGGGACACAGGCCTCATCTCGGTGAGAGGGAGTGGGCCGTAATCCGCAGGCCCAGTGCGGGTTGGTAGATGTCACATGTCTTCGAATTTTTGGTTATAGAACATGCCGTTTCCTCACTATGTTTTCCTTCACCGTTTTGAGAGCTGTGGTGATAAAATAATTTACACAAAGTAAAGCGCCATTCAGGGTTCGAACCCAACTCATAAATCGCGCCCGTTACCATTAGACAACCTCTGCTCTATTTTTTGTATGATTGGCTTCACAATATACATAATTAATAACATATACAGCCAACGCATCTTAACCCGTGCCAAACGTAGTACTCTTTGGCACTAATTGTTTGGGAGTTGGGAATGACAAACACGATTTAAAATTCTAGATTACATGCATCTAATTCGGGTTTCCAACGAATAAATGAAATCATTTTAAAACCTAGAAAAATGAAGCAAGTTCTTTGCACTTTATCAAATTACAACAATTAAACGAATAATTAATTTCCTAAAGACGTCCGCATAATTAGCTTGATTGCATGTGTTTTGCACCGTGGTCTGATTGATGCAGTGCGAAATCACGACACGATTATTTCATCGCTCGATCGGTGCGTTGCCGCAATTTCGGTTGCCTAAACGAATTACGATTATTTGTGCCATCCGAATTGTACCGTATTTAAGGCAGAAGCGGCGAGAGGTTTGAAGTGGCAATGGGCCGGCCATATTAGTTGTAGAACCGACGATTGTTGGAGTAGACGTACTCTTGAATCGAGACCGCGCGAATCGGCAAACGTAAGGTAGGACGCCCTCTGGCTAGGTGGAACGACCATCTTTGCAGGGTGGTTGGTAGCAGCTGGATGAAAGTTACCGAAAATCGAGCTGAATGGCGAGCAATTGAAGAGGCTTATGTCCAGCAGTGGACTGCTGCAGGCTGATGATGATGATGATTGGCACGCGACTCCGAAACGTTCTATTACAAAGTTACGCTAGTTGTGGTTTTATAATGTTAGTAATGAAGCGAATGCATGTATTACGAGTAATTTCCTCATTCTAAGACTGGAAGATAATCACCTACTTAACTATTCATTTAACTTGTAAGAATCCACTTAAGCGATTAATGCTGCCGGAAGACCGTTTACTAGTAATTGACTGTATTACAGTTGAGATATAAGGCATCCTGTTCTTTTCAATGATATATTTTTTTCACGTCTCTTATCTTGATCTCAGTTTTTTAATGATTTTGTTTTTCACAAGAAAATAATAACTGGTGGTAGTTAATGGTTAAGTATAATGATAGTGAGATTATTATGCAAAGACGTTTCTGGTAATATGTGTCTTCTAGAGACGCGAGACTGCACAGATGCATGGCGGAGCAAGTGTTTTGTTGAATGATCTGAATCTCTGAGGATAGTCACCACCTTCCTGCTCTTGTCCCATGTCACTTGGGGTCGGCGCAACACGTTTTCTCGATAATATATGTAAATTAATAATAATCATTCAAAGGACGATGGGAACTGGCGTCCCCAAAATTGAAACTTAGTCAACAGATTTGAGACATATCTCATTTAAAAGGTCTTAACTTACTGATCATTCTTTACTATGGCGACGATAGTCAAAAGCATGGGGTTTTAAGGGAAATGAAGGAAATGTAATGGTACTACTGTAGTACAAAATATGTTTGATTATGAAAAAATAAGTGAAAATCGTATTGGTTTTTACTTATGATACTTCATATTGTATTTATTTTCCATGACATAACATATTCACGCTTGTATACCCCGTAGGTGTAGGTAGATATTGTGTACCCAGGGTACCCACAACACGATATCCAAACTTAGTCAACAGACTTGGGACATATCTCATTTAAAAGGTCTTGGCTAACTGATCATTTTTTATTATGGCGACAACCGTCGAATGTATGGGGTTTTAAGGGAAAATAATAAAATGTGGTCATAATTATTTTGTAGTAGAGAATAAGTTAGATTATTAAAAATTGAAAATCGAATGTTATTTTACTTTATTGCATATTTGTTTTAAGTATACTTATATATACTCGGAAGCTGTGCGCATATTATTTCAATTGTGTGGTATATGGGCTTCGGACGTCATAATGACTTCAATCCTCCAGCAAAACTATTAAATAGCATTACAATTGTCGAGCCATGACTCTAACACATTATTTGCAGTACATTTACTAACATTTGCGAATGCTCTCGTAAGGCAGTTGGATGAGAAACTCTATTGATAGGAGGTTCCTCTCTCTGACTGAAGCCCTGCCTACTGGTAGCTTGAACCTTGTTCCCAACATTGCAGGGCTATATTTTTTTTGTAGGTACACACTTTTTATATATTTTAAAATGATGTTTAGTATTTTATTTTGAACTAGCTAATTAATGCCCGGTATGTGCTGCAATGCCTTTTTTTGTTTGGAATCTTCTCCGGCGCGCACACTACTACTTAGCAAAGTTTACGTTTTACCTTTGTCTAGTCTCCGGGTAATACTGGTGTGATGCGTATTACACGGCTATGCGGGGAATCATCAAATACTTAACTTGCGAAGTCAGAATGTCTTATACATCTCTGCCCTTCCGTTAAAGGATTACAAGCGTAATGATATGTTGTTTTAAGTTGAATATTAAGTATATTATTTGACTATCATTGTGTTTGATTTCTTTTGTTTTGACGAAAAATATAATTCAGTAGCTACCTGTGTGCTTACCTCTGCCTAACCCTCGGGGGAACACTGGTGTGATTTTATGTATTCCCGTCTATGTGGGAAATCATTAAATACCTAACTTGCGAAGTCTGGATGTCTTAATATCTCTGCCTTCCCCTAAGAGAATTACGGGCGTACTGATATATTATATGTTTTAAGTTTATTTTTATATTATTTGGCCATTGTTATATTAGTTGCTAATAATATTAGTGTCTGATCTCATTCATTTTGACGAAAAATACAATGCAGTAGTACCTACCTATGTAGCTACCTATAATAGGGGTGAAACTCTGCCTACCCCTCCCTACGAGAAATACTATTGTGATATCATGTAAGTAAAATGAGTATAATAGATTACATCGCGAAATACAACATAAAGCAAAATGTGGATGTTCCACACATGTCTGCCTATCTATTCTTTTGTGGAATATAGGCGTGATGTTTTGTTGTTTTATGTTCCATATTAAATAAGTAGGCAATTATTATGTTTTAGCTCATTTATTGTGACGAAAAATAGAAAACAATCATCTATATTCTCGTTAGATAATTGAAACTAAAACATGTTTTTTTCAGAAAACCCCATATATTTAAGACTTGAAACCAGCGGATTATTATTTTGTAGCTTGTAACGAAAAATATGAGACAAAAGCGAAGTCTGTTGGATCAAAAAAAAAAGTGGGGACGGGGTCCATAGTAAATTGCGCATCGTCCTTTGTTAAAACGCTACAGCTTGTGTCCTGCACCAACACGTGACTGGTACCATTTTACTCCGCTCGTTGTAATCACATTGTGATATCGCCAACTATTTTTAATAAGGCATTCTTTTTGTGGCTTATTAATCAAGTGTTATGTATTGCAGTGTTAGTATAGGTACTCTATTTTCGTTTTGCAAGCCACGAAATGGTCACGAACTAGATGTAATCGATATTTAATGATATAATCGACAGCGGACCTTCGCAATCAGCTCCGAATTATTTCTGTTTTGCTCAATTGGGCCAATGTTTTGTTCACATCTTTTTCGAATCATGACGTGACATTCATAACACCTATCTGGTCCTTTTGGTCGTCAGACAAAATACGTAGAACACTTGTTTTAAATGAACACAAATATTTTCTTCTCTGGAGACATGTGCATTTCTTTCTACAATCATTTTCATTAGACAATATTTGTTTTCTTCCATCATACTCCATTATATTATACATTACATTCCATTTCTTAAAATACGACGATATAATAAATACATAATGTATGAGATATCAAGCTGACAACGCCCACTCAAAATGTATTGTCAGCTTCCATTAAAGGTTTCCATCAGAATTGTTGCCTTTGATATTTGCAAATCCTAATAGAAACAAGCTCTCGGATCTTGTTTGTTTAACAAAGTTTTTGTAAATATGTATTTAAGTTTTTCTCTCGATTATGTACACACGCATCGACAGGCGAAAAGAAAGGAACAGAAAAATACATACAAAGGTGATGTTTATTTCTAAAGAAATCTCTTCCAGCATACCTGCGATAGGAAAGTAGATAAACAGATGTAGACAGAAATGTAGTTAACTAACAAGATTAATCCTAACTATTATGAATGCGAAAGTGCGTTTGTTTGTTTGTTACGCTTTCACGCTAAAACGGCTGAACGGATTTGGATGAAATTTGAAACACGTGGGTGAAACATGACCTGGGTTATGACAGGATACTTTTTATCCCGATATTCCCACGGGATCGAGACTTAATGCGGGTGAAACCGCGGGGCGCAGCTAGTTCTACATATTTTTCATTTCATTTACAGTTTTACTATGTTTTAATCCCTTTGCTAAACAAAGCTCTCTCAGTTATCCGACTTTAATCGTTTGCTAAAGACAATTTCATAACTTTAATCCAGATCATTTATCAACGATTAACGAAAAATTATCAACGGTTTGAAGTTAATTTGGAGGATGGCGTTGTGAAGATAGCAATTACACAAAATGGTAATTAGGTTCTGGGTTTCTCATATATATATGAGCCTTATGAAGTTTTCAGTTTTGGGAGACACGCGCCAAACTCACGCTTTCTTCTCATGGGGGTAGGCAGAAACTACACATGCTACGATCCTTACATACTCCTGTAGCCTCGTGTACGTTCATACATCTGGTCATACACGCTCGGCGGTTGCGAGTGCTACGCACCTGATCTTTCTGAAGAAGATCACCAATAACGTCACTATATTATGTCCCGCTAGGGCGTCCTCTCCCGGGGTTTCCACTCACATCATCATTCTCTCATCATGACCAAACCGCCTAAGCATACTCTTTAGTTTAGTAGCCTATTGTTATGAATATATGTCGTACTCACACCGTTGCCTTATCACACATGCTTCGCAAAGAACGCATTTCCACAGCCTTTATTCTGCACTCTTCTCCTTAGTGTTTCGATCGCAATCTATATGGACTCTCCTCAAAATTCGGCTGCGTTTTTGGCGACATCACTAGCGTCCGTCAGTTCCTGTAACGTGCAGCTGACAAGATACGCAGGACATGATACTAAATGTCCTATCGTTTGTGAAACAGCATCACATTTACACTCCAAGGCGGAGTCGTCTATGAATCTCCACCTGAACAGGTTTTCCAGATTTTTATTCTACTTTCATGCCTCGTTTGCCACACACAACATTCACGGAGATTTTGAAAGAGTAATAGAGTTTGTCGTTTGCGCTCTAATTTGATTGAAATTGATTCACCATAGGTTTTGAAAAGTCTATAAGGACCAAGATTGTACTTTACCGACCTTCCTTTAATAAACACGCAAATAGACACCTTTCCAACAACCCACTTTTATCTTACACCCTATATTCGCCGACGCCGATACGCAAGTTCATCCACTTTACCCAATTACATAGGTACATTCCAATATCGTCTGAACCATGTTAGTGAAACAAGCTTTTCCAACCAACATTAATTTACTTATATATGTGTTTGCTGCCGTAGAGTGCATTAACCATTAACACAACCGTAATTACACATCTGTGTTACTGACTTGTTTTATGGAACTTGACGTGCTTTTTATAGGTCAGTATTTTATTGCAGGAATTTCCATCCTGTTAAGAGTAAAAGGCATGAATTCCTGTGAATTCGTAATTAAAAATAAAATACTTACACTATTGAGATTATCGTTGAATGTAACATTCAATCAATTTTCGTTACTTCTGAATAATATCATTTCCATATTGACGTTACTGTTCGGCTGCCCCATTTTACGAGGAAAAGGGTTTTTAGTAAAATTTGTTGTTATAAGAAAACAAATCATGGAGATTTCCATTTTTCTTAAAAAACATATTTGTCATCTATCGGAGTATGATAAGGTTGCAATGCTAAGTTACTGAATTCCGAGCGCCTGATCGTTTAAGCATAGCTATTAACGCGAAGGCGTTTCTTGACGCGAGTAACTTAGAAGGTTCAGGCGTTTTATGTTGAAGCAAAGCGACACCAATGTTCGATTGTTTTTATTAAAGTTATGCAGTTTAAAAGAAATCGTTAAAATTTACAAATAATCTGAATAAGGTGTGACATTGAACAAAAGATTACACTTGCCTAGAGACCTTCGAACAATAATAGCTAGAGACAAATTAAATTTTGTGTGAAAAAGCCTCTTCTTCACTTTATATTTTGAGCGAGCAAACATACACTTGCGCGGTAAATAAAGTAAAGTTTATGATCTGTCTAAAACACATTTTCTGTCCATTTTCTAACAACAAATAATGTTTTTTTCAGAACACATACACAGAACACATATAATTTTACATACAACTACACACAACACAGAACTTTTTAACGAACTTAGTGCTAAAGTAAAGACCAATGCTAGTCTAGTTTTTAGGAACTCTAACCACGTTCTAAGCGTGTGCGCAATTCGTACGTAAAAGTAGGTCTACAAATTTATCTAATGACCACTATAAATATGCACTTTAAGAATCATTAGTAGGTTTCTTCATTGTCTGTACCTACGTAACGCAAAAATAAGGCATAATTATATTGTTTGTGCTAAGATTTTGAATTTGATTTTGAATTCCGGAACTGTTTTTCTTTAACTTCAGGTTTACCTCAAAAGTACCTTACTATGTTATTTAAGATTCAAAAAAATATTTGGGCGTATTTTGCAATCTATTGTAAATTCATTTTTTTAACGACAAACATCGCGGCAAATGAATACGAACTCTGTTGAATAATTTTCCCTTGCAGAATAAAAACACGGCGGCTCCTACTCGTTACTGCCCTTTGAAGTTGCCACAACATTTTACGAATACTTAATGATAATGAACATGCTTTACGAGAATATCACCAACCTCATCAGTAACATTTAAGACTGACATCAAAAGAGAATGACATAAGAGCGAGTTCTTTTGAATCTGTGGCTCATTTCGTAAGTATTTAAGTACACAATTCTTTGTGTAGAGCCTTTAGCTTTACATAATATATAAGGTGTATCTGTACTTTTACTATGGGACCAAAGCTGAAAGCGCGAAAAAAAAATCAGCTGTTCTCTACATTTCGACGAGTAAGCGAACATATTGTATAACAGCTGATTTTTTTTCGCTATTTAAAGGTTTATTCCCATAATAAAAGTTGTTCATAATGATGAGTACAATGACCCCTTAAGAGATTTCGTGTGTGAATAGATACACCTTATATATGGTTAATTAATACCCCTTGTATAATGATGATGAACTAAAGTGTTTTTTTAAGGACATGGATGAATGAGGAATGATTTGCCTTTTTCTCTTGCTTTGTGTGTCTTTTGAAAGGACGAACACACACATGAAATATTGATCTGCTTTGTTCATGAAGATCTTCAGTAAGAAACAGACTCCGAAAAGCTTAAAGAGGCGAGGGTATACATTTGTGTGATGTCTTTAAATATAAATCCAATTAGCTAAGTACCTAATTATTGTTTGAAAAGACTCGGGCTAAGAAAATAAAAATTGTTCGTGACACTGAAAGGGAAGTTAAGTAGGTACTCGTTGCAGAAATACACACACTGAAAGTAAAGTTAACATGCATATTCAGCCTATAATGTTCCCATTGGTGGGACACAGGCCTCCTCTCAGTGAGAGGGAGTGGGCCGTAATCCACTATGCGGGCCCAGTGCGGATTGGTAGATGTCACATGTCTTCGAATTTTTAGTTCTAGAACATGCTGGTTTCCTCACGATGTTTTCTTTCACCGTTTTGAGAGCAGTGGTGATGAAATAATTTACGCAAAGTCTGGCGCCTGTCTGGGTTCGAACCTATGACTTACTACTCATAAGTCGCTGCCGTTACCACTGGACCACCACTGCTCTCCAGTTAACAACGGCATCAAAAGATCAAAACGTAATTTCAGAGGAATGCAAAGAGGATAAAATGTCGATGGCGGAATTAAACGAATTCATGTCGATACAGCCTTATAGAGGCTACTAGAAAAAATCTGTAGGAAGAAGCACTTAGAAGTCAAGAAGCTCATATTTATTAGCACGATCATGTAAATGGACACTAATTACTGTGACAACATGAAGCGCAAAGTTGATAAATAAGTGACACCATAAAATCTACCGCGGAAAACATTTACATGGGATGACAAGACTCGAACTCGAGGATACGATAGTAGTAGTATACTTGTCAAAAAATAATTGGCCCGTTTTGACATTTAACTTGAATCGATTTATCGTGACTATCGAGTACCGAGTCGTATGGTTACTTCACTAGTTACGTCGCGATGATCGATCCCAAATCGATTCAAGTTTAATTTCAAAACGGGCCTATTATTTTTTGACAACTTTAGTCGCTGACTCGCTGTGGAAAAATCCAACTGTACCAGTGGGACTGATTGAAAGCAGACCTCAGCGTTGTTGTAATTGACGTCACAGTGTGAGTTAACCCGTGGTTCAACTAAGTATTAATTTGTTTTATGCTGATGGACTGCGTCTTGTGCAAGACAATGATTGACATCCAGGGACCAATTTGGTTAACCATTGTAAGGGTTTTCGATAGGGTTTTTCTAATCGGTAAATCAAAAACCCATACGATAAGGGTAACCTTTTTGAACTGCTTAATTTATAACCCATTCAAAAATTGACTACTAAATTACCCGGGTTTTGATTGGATTTTTCTAAGCAGTTCAAAAGTCCAAACGGTGTGGCTACTAAGTAGCCAAGCTAAAATTAACTCTATATAACAGGCAATAATGGTCATAGATGTTTTTTTTTAACTAATAAAAAAAATAGAAATTCAAGTATCTCGAAAACGGTGTGCGTCCTAGGCAAAAAAATACAGAAATGAACGCACGGGGATAACACAGGGGGGGTCCCCTGTAATATCCCCGTGCACACACCATGCCAACATGAATTTAAGTAAAAGAAATAACCAACATTAATTTAAAGAAAAAATACTATTATTTTATATAGATATGTAGAGTTGCAAAGAACAAGGAATATTTCTGGTGTACTTAATAATATTTTAACCATAGTTTAAACAATTATCAATTCAATACAGATGGCATCGGTTATTTAATGATGATAATGAAAAATTCAAAACAAACGAAGAGAATGTTGAGTAATTACTTAAATTGACTTGTAGGTTTGTTGTTGTTATTATTTGTTAAACAAATAATGAATTGCTAATAGATGGTATACCTATACCTAATTATAAAAAAAAAATGGTTTTGAGCTGGGTTTATGTTAAATTATAATTAATTGAATTCCTCAGTAGCTGCCCGGAGTCTGGATACGTACACCTCTGCCTAACCCTTCAGGGATTACATGCGTGACGTTATGTAATGTTATTATTAATTTGCCTAATTATAATTAACCTAGCTCAGAAGATTTTATTCATCATTTGACTCATTCACCTGCTCAAAACATACATCGATTTTCTTTGATCAATTCCATCCGTGTTTTCTGCTCGTGAATAGAACTGAGTTTCGTATTTCGCTTGACTTCTAATGTCGTTTCTCTGGCTTTGAAGCCATTTCTTAATTTCCTCACTTACTAGTGAATATAGCCTTGGCCCTGGCTTAGGAATCCACGGCCAATTATTGAAACTTAATAAGATTGCCTTCGAAGCCGCAGCTTTAGATATTTATTTTTTTAATTATACGAAAGTATAATTTAACCTAGCTCCTAGCCCCAGCTTTATTGAATAAGTAGGTATAAGTACTAACATAGTTTAGGCCTCCCCCTAAGGGGCGGGGGGTGTTTGCCATAATCGCCACGCTTGGCAGGCGGGTTGGCGATCGCAGTATGGTGTTAAAATGCATAGAGAACGCTGCTGACCATTCTTTAATAAGTCCCTTAGTCGCCTTTTCATCTAATATATATCATCAACCACGCCCCTATGATATAATTATGTAGGAGACTATTATCTTTGTAATCTAGTTTTATATCTAGTTGTAATTAGTATTATATCATAGGGGCGTGGTTGATGATGGAAGATTTGTCTTTATATATCTACTGAATCATGGCTTTTTATCATCTAAAGCAGCCCAGTCACTTTAACCTTCTTTGGAGCGCATTCAGAACCTGGTGCTTACAACCGCAGTAAAGCACCAGCTGCCAAGGTTCCCGTCTTTCATAAGAGGTCACATGGTGTTGAATATAAACATCTGAGTGTATTACATAAGCAGAACGAAATGTTGACACACCATTATGTGGTTAATGTCGAATGTTAAGTAACGATATTATACGTTAGTGCCGACTGCCGATAATCCAGTCAGGTCGTTCGGTGTATAAGTTTTATTGGGCTGTTCGGTAATAAGGTGTTTACGTTTATTGCTGATCTGGAAATTTGTAGAACGCTCCTAAACATCAGTACGATAATGTAAAGCCCAGTACTCCTTGCTGAAAATAAAAGTCAATTGAAGCTTGTTAAAGACGTGAATATTTCAATTGATTGGTGGCGCGGGCGGCCCATTGCTTACGTTTTTCGTAGAAAAGTAAATCTGGACTGAACATATTTACTTATTTAATAAATGCAAGAACAGTGCTCTGAATTGAAGTTGAGTTTAAGATAATCGTTAATAAATAATGGAAATTGGTATAGCGGTGTCGCGTCGCGCGACAAGTGCACGAGCCTTAAATGGTTGCGTGATTAAAATTGCATTTCAATACTCATTTTAATACTCCTTTCATTTCAAGCTATTAAAATATTAAACATGTCTTTCGTCTGTCTTATCGAGAACATCTTTAAACACATACCTAGCAGTTTCTTTGCAATAGATAACGCAATTTTGTTGTTTGTAATTTCGATAATAATTTAGGTCGAGTGCAAAACTTTGTTAGCGTTCATTATCTTCAAGTTTTTCTCCTGAAAAGGGTAAGTTCACTGTTCAATGGTATCGTATAGCTTTTAGCTTTTGAAGATCATTAAAAAAACATCCTCGGGAACATACCCTTCAAAAAAAAAAGAATTTTCAGTTTTGATAAATGGCTTGAAATCGCTCGTATCTATACTTGTCAAGTTGTCAGTTATAAACATGAAACTTCTAGTAGAATAATCGTTTACAATGAGTCTACGTACTGGGAAGGAAAACGAGACAAGGGGATCTACTCCGAAGCGTTAAACCGAAGTATCGGCCGAATGTTCGGCCTTTTTATAACTTCCATAGTTTCTATTTTTGACTTTAAATCTATACCCGACTTAAAGTCATATTTTTGACTTTGGATTATCTCTTTGACTGTCGTTTTTTTTTTTTTCTTTTGCCGTAGTCAGCCATAGTTAACCGTAATTAAGCAAAACCGAACATTCGGCCGATACTTCAGTTTAACGCTTCGGAGTAGACCCCAAGGCATTGAAGACCCACCACGATCGACACAATAGAAATCTAGACTGTTACAAGACCTTACAATATGTAATTACCAGACAGACGAATTCGAGCTGATACGATATTTCCTACTTTCAACTGCAATGAGCTAAAATCCTTAGCTAACAATTAAAGAAACTTCATAGCAAACTGTAGCTAAGCAAATCAGCTGAATACTATGGCGAAAATTGTATACAGGGTGGATTTTTGAGATGGGGCAGTAAGGGCAGCTACCTTAACCGTTGTAGCTACACGAAAACGGTCTTAAGAGACTGTCCTTAACTTTTTGAGAAATTTTGATCCGCATTCACAGATTTCGAAAAAAATGTACAGTCAGCAGGAAAATGGGGAATTTTCACAAAAACTTTTTTTATGCCAATCGATCCTCTTTCGTATAAGGATCAAAAACCTCTATTGGACCAACTGAGCTTTGAGTACTAGAAAAGTCATAAATCGCAAAAAAACTGTTCCCATACATTTCGTAGGAAATGAGATTCCAACTTAATTTTTTAAGATGGATAGATGGACCGCTACAATGAAGACTGGCCAGAAATAAACAAAAAAAAAAAACATTTAATTTCGAACGAATAAGCGTCATAATAAAATTAAATTTTCTTTGAAAAGAGAATCTAGAATAATCTAGATAGTTTGTTGCTTGGTTGCTTGTAACTTCTGAAACTCTGCGCAACAGCCGCCATACTCGTACCCATACTAATTTCATCATACTGTGACCACCTCGCAGTCATGATCTCACGCCTCTTGATTTTTTTATGTGGCGCTATTTAAAAAATTAACTTTATAAAAAGAAATATGACAGTGTTACAGAACTCAAAGATTTACTTCCCACGATTATCTATGGAATTAATCTTAGCACATTATCAGCTGCTACCCGCTCTGCTGTAAAGAGAATAAACCTATGCCTTCGTCAAAACGGCTACCATTTTGAACACCTCGTATTTTAGCACAAAAGTAAAATTTCTAGGCGAGTCCAAATGTAAAGTTTAAAGTTTTTTTATTTTAAGGTGAAATAATAACCAAAGTAGAAGTTATTGTTTTTTATTTGTTTTGCGATAAGTCTTTTTTGTACCGGTCAGTTTATCGTTGCTAAAAAAAAATTTGAGTCTCATTTCCTACGAAATGTATGGGAAAAGATTTTTGCGATTTATGACTTTTCTAGTACTCAAAGCTCAGGGGGCCTACCACCAACGCTTAAAGCAGTATTATTATAATCTTACTTTGACTTTTCGTACCATGACTATAATATTGAAACAATGTTATTTTCTTAGCGGTTTTGGTGACGTCACCTCTAAAAGTTCATTCAATTCGTACGTGACTTTTGACGACTAGCAATATTGTTTTTACGTCAAATTTAGCAATCTTAAAAAAGTTCCTCGGACTCGACGGATATATTATTGTTTTGCAAATTTATATATTTTTTAAACATTTTCGGGTTCTATATAGTAAGCAAAATATATTTTTTTATGTAAACTTACCGAATGTATTGTGTATCTAGAGATTTTAGTACACGAGTACATAATTTCTTGTGTGATTCTACATGGCGAATGCATAGGTACGAAATATTAGAGTTTGGAAGATAATAATGCAGAAAAATATTGTTTAATTTAATATTGATATATGTATTAGACATACTTAATTTAAATTGACAAAATAAAAAATTATAATTAGGTAGTTACTTTAGTCCAGCCTGCCCAATCTTTATGAGCGCCATCACCTTGCGAGTTCAAGATTTCCGCAATCTCTTTCCACTTTATTCGTGAGTACTCCTTATCTTGTAAAGAGAGATTGTGGGCAGTAGCGATAGCTCTGTTAGAAAATAAAAATTGCCATAGTATCTTAAGCTGCCGCCAGGAAACCCGATTAACTCTTCGAATGCAAACACTAATCACTGAGTCTGACCACATATTGTTTCGAACTATCTTCGTCAAAACATAACACTGCATAAATAACATAAAACTTATTCACCATTATTCACTGAATAACTGTGTTTAACCGTATCTTGATTCCATGTCGACTTTAGATCTTATGAAGTTAAAATAAAATGAGTTCAACCACGTAGAGTGCACTTGAAAACAAAAATATCGCTACATCGACTGTCATCAAGTTTCAAATTTCGTTCTGATAAGAACACATTTTCTTCCGATTCATATTATGTCACAACTTAGCCGTAGCTTATTTTTAATTTCTTCAATTGTTTTTCTCAATTTTCAAAGCAAAATATATTAATATTTGAGTCAATTTCATAGAAATTTGTCATAAATCTTATAATTTAATGCAAAGTAACCTTTTTAAGTAAAATTTTAATAATATTTAGCTTCAAGACCAGGACTTCGTAAAAGCGATTCGGACCAACGTATGAAAGGGACAGCGCTATATAATTCATATAGCGTTGTTTCTTTTCTATTATAGCCGGCGATAAACAAATCTTACAAATCATTCGTTCTTTCCCAGCTCTAAGCAGGAATAAAACAATATTGTGCGATAGAGATCATGGTACGAATATGAGTAATGTTATTGTAATCTTGAAACAAAACGCTCTTGATGTAATATTGTTTCGTAAAAGATTGTGGTTGGGCCCCCAGTTGGTCCAATAGAGGTTTTGGATATGAAAGAGGATCGATTGGCATAAAAAAAGTTTTTGTGAAAATTTTCGTTTTTCCTGCTGATTGTACATTATTTTTAAAATCTGTGAATGCAGATCAAAATTTCTCAAAAAGTTAAGGACAGTCTCTTAATACCGTTTTCGTGTAGCTACAACGGATAAGGTAGCTGTCCTTACTGCCCCATCTCAAGAATCCCCCCTGTATACACCGTGGCATTTTAATCGTCTTACAACGGCAGCCCACTTTTTAAATTAACATTTGAATATTTAAAAAAAAAATGTATTCATTATGACGCATGACGTAGTTTGAAACACCCTTGCGTTCCAAGGGCGGCGCGGAATGGAGTGCAAGGCACCGCGCTCCTAACAGTGTGTCTCAAACTACATCATGCATCATATTGAATAATATTTATTAAAAAAAAAACTAACGTTAATAAAATAAAATAAACTTTCATGAATGATTAGTAGTCATTGGATACATGAAGTGGGCTGCCGTTGTAAGATGATTAAAATGCCACGGTGTATATAATATAAACAATATCCGTAGCAGTCCTTACCGTACAGATAGCGATAGATCGCCTGCAGAACTTGGCAAATAAACCAACGCATTTACATTCATGACGACAGCAATAAACCTTAGAAGTGCGCAATCTGGATTATCGTAACTAGGGATCGCTGAGATACTTTGGCAGTCACATAGATGCAACGTCACACACATAAATCTAGTCAAGCATAAAAACATTTTTCATTTGAAACAAAAACAACGTCGTGTTTTAGGTAAAACTACCTCTGACCCAGAAAGTTCAACATAAATAGATGGGGGAATCCGGAAGTATCACTCATCTTTACGGGTTGTGTTCAAGTTCCATTCTTTTTTAGAAATGGACAAGTGCAGCTGGGTCTTTAATTGGCAGTGCTCGAGAAAATAAAAGCAATGAACGGAAAACTGCGCTTAAGTGTGTCAGTGACCGTGTATCAACTCTGCCCGAGTTGTTGGTGACCGGTTGGCCAATTCACGGTTTATTATTGTAGCTTCCTGCTGAGTCTCGTGGCTCCCTCTTTTTATCCTACCCTGGTGACTTTCTTGCATTTGCATGTTATCCGATTTTTACCTGATGCAGTTTGGGTTATGGGAAAACCCTTCATCGGCCAATTTAATTTCTTTTTATTATTTTGTTCCTGATAAAATGCACCATTGCAGAGAATAGTGGTACGATTATCGACTATCAAAAACGTAATACAGACACAATCATTAGGCAACAGTACTCCGACGTCTTAACATTTCCAAACTTGAACTGATTACCGCCTTCTGTTAAACCGGTTACCTAGTTTAATATATTCTTACAATGAGCAACGCGTCTCATTTGCATATCGATTTAAGGCTCCGATCATCCGAAAAAGCAATTGCTACACGCGCCGTTGCAGCATTGGGAAAGGCAAAAGTTTGTTACGTAACCTTTTTATTGTGTAAGCGTTCGGTGAAAGAAGTTGTCCCACCACTAGCACTGGCTGCTGCAGTATTGCATACGGCATGATAACGGACGGTCGGCTCTGCGTCCATTCGCACCGCGAACTTCGTCCCGAGTGTAAACAAGTAATCGCTGATCAAACTAAAGTTTAATACGGTTGTGCAACCCGTCTATTTGGATCTGTTGTTTGTGTGTGCGAATGATTTTATGTATGACGTTTGATTATTTTTTGTTTACATTTTATTTCTGTTACACACTGCACAGTGTTTGACGTTTTCAAAGCGCTTGAGTTTTCTATAATGGTCATGTATTTGAGGCGTAGACCGTAGTATCGAAAATGATGATGTTGTGGTAAATTATTACAGTGTTTGTTATTGTTAGTGAAATCGTTCGATTTTGCAGAGTTAATATTTGTAAGCTGATCTCGTGTTGCGACATATTAAGCACAGCAAACGATTGCATTATAACTTACCTGCAAAAATTAACACATCGGTCACTGGAGTTTGTGAAAAGATTTTCGCAAAGAGATCTTTATGTCTATTAGGCAAAGATCGTTCATGATTAAGAACATTAAATAAAGCAGTTTCGTAATAATCAACGTTATATCGCTAAAGTTAAGTAAGCTTGCTGTAACGGTGAAGTAAATTAGAAAGCATGAGCCGTTACTGCGTCCAGTAGGTACGATGTGGTTCTAGCCGAGGCAGTAAATAACTAACGGTACTTTGACTGTAGTTATAGTATCATTGTATGACTAACATGGTGCATTCTGCACCTTACTTAACATGTTTACTTGGTATGCTCAATTGCTCTCCATAATACTTACCTACGGGCTACATGATTATGGCTATTAGTTCCTGGTTCATGCTACTTTTGTTTCAACAAAGTAAAAGTTTGCTCTAAGTATTAGTCTGTTTGCTGAAAAAAGACCAGAAAAACGTAAACAAATGAATGTCATAGAGCCAGAGGTAATAAATATTTTCCTTGTCTTTGGATTCAGACCTATTTACAACTGTAAATGATACCTCATTGAGATGTCTCTGCAATGTTGTAATATTGTATCTCTGCAAAATACAAGCCTTAGTCTCAGTCAAGTCTTCGGTAAACATTTTTTCCTAGTCACTTGTCTCAGCTAGTTGAAACTATGACACAAATTGCGCCATATGTATGTGACATTCGTGATGCAATTGATTTCGCACAGCACACTCTACAAAAGAGTAAGCACTCTCGTTACTAAGTAATGGATGACACTAGATAAGTTTAGCTAGAGTCAAACATTATAAAAAACCGGCCAAGTGCGAGTCGGACTCGCGCACGAAGGGTTCCGTACCACTATCTATAAAAATGGCAAAAAAATCACGTTTGTTGTATGGGAGCCTCCCTTAAATATTTGTTTTATTTTAATTTAATTATTTATTTTTAAAGTGAATATATAACTAAATATTCTGTGAATATTTCAAGCGTCTACCTGTTGCCGTTATCAATATCGAGCAAAAAATCACGTTTGTTGTATGGGAGCCCCCAACATAAATACATCATCTGTGAAAATTTCAACAGTCTAACTATCACGGTTCATGAGATACAGCCTGGTGACAGACGGACAGACAGACAGACGGCGGAGCCTTAGTAGCCGTTTTACCCTTTGGGTACGGAACCCTAAAAATGACTCCAGATGTAAACAATACTGACATCCTCATTGACATCCACGTGTTTCTTGTTAGTAGAGGCCGCCATCATCGTCTGCGATCCCTACAAACATCCGCTGTTTACTAACTTTGTTTACATAATATACAAAGCACACGCGGCATTACTTTACTATGTATGTAGATTAGAATTAAACAAGATTCGGCGTAAAAATCCCTTGTGTAACGATCATTATGGGCTATTTTTGTTTGGTTCAAAATGTTTACCAACCCGGCCCTCTCGCTTCCATAATGTTTATATTAACTTGACCTCTGTTTAAAGTAACATAAGGTCGAGTTTGTCTTGAGCTGTTTCCTAGTATTGCCCGAAGGTGAAGCCGTTCGTGTGAAACTGTAATACTAAGCAATTAGAGCTGCCAATGGCCTCTGCTAATGAATAAATACTTACCCAGTAGATTATTATTTCTTAGCAAAACTGCTTAGGCTATTTTAAGAAAATTTTAATTAACTCTTCACGGAAAATATATATCAATAAATGACTACTACATTAGCTATACAGGGTGTAAAAAATCAAGGCATTTTTATATCAGGTTTTTACCCAAAGAACACAAAAATAAGCGTCTAAAAGCAGTTGAAAAAATAATGATGTTATTGTTAAACCAAAACCAACTGTTATTTAAGTACTATATATATTCATACTTTTTATTCAATTTGTTGTCAAGTACCTACTGTAGTCTAAAGAAAAGTAGGTTGAGATCTATTGACCCAGGCGCGTGATTCATACTCATGGCCACATAGTAAAAATTTTGCGATTGACACATTTTCTAAACACCAACTCAAGCAATCGAATATTATCCTTATCGCATTAGGAATAAGACGCATATTTTATTAGTCGATTAGCTTGAGAAATGTTCGATTGCATGAGGAATTAGAACTGCGTAATCCTTTAGTTTCTCATTAGCCTCGTAACAATCACGTTTAATAGTTAATTAATATTCGATCCATGCCTTGTTTTATGTTACCAATTAGAACACAAACTATTATAGTATTTTCAAAGTCAAAGTCAAATTATTTATTTCAAATAGGCACATAAATGGCACTTTTGAACGTCAAAATTTACAAATAAAATAGAATTGATTCTAATCGCCCCTTCCAAAAGGTAGCTTCGTATGGAGAAGAATGGGCAAGAAACTCCACCGTTACTCTTTTAAAATGTTTTACAATATTTGGTATTGGTACATCAATTATATAATTATATGTGAAGACGATGCACCTAGAATAAAATTACTATACCACAATAGGTAAAAAGAATTAATAATGAAGCAATGAGATAAATTAATTATGTGATAGATACATGGTGCTCACATATTTACAAACATTGTAAAAAAAAAAAATATTTTCCTAAAATAATCAGTGTGTGAGTTAAGGTAATCACAGAGTGTAAAATAAATGTCACAAAAAATAATAAAATATACAATTAAAATAGCAATCAGTTAGATTTTGTCTAGACTCCAGATTGTCCTATGGAGCTGGACCAGCATGTTTCCAAGCGTTCTTATCCTGGATATAATCCTCTAATTTGTAATAAGCTTGTTTACAAAGTGTACTTTTTATATGAGTTTTAAATTTTCTTTCATTTAATTGCAATATATCACAAGGTATTTTGTTGTAACATTTAACACAGTACCCCATAAAAGATGTATGTACTTTAGATAATCTGAAACATGGCTGATCTATTTATCTTTATTTCTAGTATTGAAATTTTGTCTATCACTTATTTTTTTGAAAAGATGTAGGTTTTCTCTAAATTAATGGAAGTTTTTGACGATTAGAATCACCTGTTGTATGTATATACGATTATTTACTTTTATAAAGGCATTATGCTCATGTGAGCCTTTATATTATACGATATAAATTTAATTCTAAACAGTAACCGGATGATATTAAAATTTATTATCCGCAACGAAATTTTTAGGTAGTTCATTAGTAGTCAAATCACATCTTTGGTTATCTAAAGATGTGATTTGACTACTAATGAACTATAAAGACTAATGAAATATAAAGTTACATCTAGATGTAACTTTATATTTCGCAGATGCACTATTGCACACATTGTAATTACACACAATGAACTCAATGAATTTAGAATAAGTGAAGGGATATCCTGTTCAATTAAAGTGACTGTAGAATTATATGTATGCTTCACAATTCCCGGAAGATTTTGTTGGAATAAATGAAATAAAAAACAATCAAAATAATTACTCAAACCAGTCGACAAAGACCAAAACAGTATACGGTTAAAACATAAAAATAATTGAGACCTTCATACGGAAGTAAAACCGGTATATACAGAAGCCATACATGGACGTGGAAGACGCATTTCCTCATAAAAGTACAGAAGCCTTTAAAAAATAATAATTATGAGAAAGATCATATGCCCAATTATCTTTAAAATTCATCCTTGGAGGTGTAAATGACCTGAGACGTGATGACAGTAATCAATGTTCAACGGTTCTCTCAGTTACTTTGATGAGGTAACCAATGAAAGATCATTCTGTTCACACAATTTGAATTTCCTTCCGCAATCGGACGTGCAAACCTGATGCGTCACACAGCCAGCCTCCTTTGGCTTCTATAGAAATTACGCAACGAAAATGTATGTAACAGGCACGTGTGAATGTTATTGTTAAAACGGGTTATATTCCACCGATCTCATTCAATTGAACAATCAAACGCGTTTTATTTGCCAGTGTGTGTGTGACTATAATTGCATGTGTCCTCTTATTTTGTTTTGATGACCACCATCTATATTGATTTGAAAAAAAAACAAAACATTCCCAGTCCCTTCTCTGATTGGTTTATAAGAAAAACTTTTTAGGATTCCTTGAGGTCACAAAACGTCATCATTGTCAAGAAATATAAGAATAGTATCAAAAATATTATGCTTGTAGGTAGAAAAACAAGATGCACAGGCAAAAAACCCCAATCATTCTGATTTTTTGTTTTTTTCCTTGATACATCATTACCAGGGCCTGCAGTCTCGAAATGGATAGCGATCGCTTTACGACCGAATTCGGTCGCAAAGCATTATAAAAACCAGAACAGTCATATTAGAACATAATTATAACTTGAGTCTTGTTAATTTGTTCAAGGAGGTGTAAAAAATTAATATTTAAATGAATATGTCCAGGGGTCTACTCCGACGCGTTAAACCGAAGTATCGGCCGAATGTTCGGCCGTTGCTTGACTACGGCTAACTATGGCTAACTACGGTGAAAGAAAAAGAAACGACAGTCAAAGAGATAAGCCAAAGACAAAAAATCGACTGTAAGTCGGGTATGGATTCAAAGTCAAAAAAGGAAACTATGGAATTTATAAAAGGACCGAACATTAGGGCGATACTTCGGTTTAACGCTTCGGAGTAGACCCCCAGGAATGTCACATTTTGTGATTATCGTGTGACCTTGCCAGTCTTGAATGTCATCCCTTTATTTATTCAAGAGCATAATCACGAGTAGATATTATAAATGTCACCACATCTCAAAATATTTGTTTTACGTCAGTTTGCTATACTTATTATACCTATCTTGTATCTCTCAGTGTAAATACTAGAAACTTGTCGTTGAAATGAAAATACATTATGTCTACTAATAAAAATAAAAAACCCATTATGGAACGGCATTGGAGTCAACTTATTTTATTTTCATGCTTTTTCGGAACCGAGACATTTCATTGCAATGTTTGACGTTTGTATCATAAACTTTAATTGCTCGTTGAGAATTCGCCACAAATAGTTAATATCAACACGTGAAGCTGATATTAATTCATATTTCATGTCTACTAGTATCATTATTACATTTTTTTCTGTTCTTAGTTAGTGTAAAGCAAAGCTGCTGTTCGACGCATTTTCTCTATTCGGTAGGTATTAGTTTCTTTTAGGTCTGTAAATCCATATAAGTTTTCTTTGGGTCTTTATGGACGTTATGTAGTTGATGTTACTTTGAAAACTCTTCCATTAACAGCACCTACATGAAGTAGTTACAATAATAATTACACCAAAATCTTTTCTTTTGGATGGGAAGAGATTTTGGTGTAATTCACCACCGTAGAGCGGGTTTTGTCAACGGAAGAATAGACAAAATGACAGATTGTAGAAAGATTTCTACCGTCTTAAGCATGGTGATGTTAAAACTGAAGAGAAGAAATGTTTCTATTCTTCAGTCGACAAAAGTCTTCAATGTCAAGCATGACGACCAATTTTTCTCTATTTTTGACACTTGGGGGTAGAAAATTTTCTTCTCAACAAGTGTTAAATAGTCTACATCACTTTGGACCTAGACAAGAGTCTATAGTGATTTTGAAAACTCAATTCAATATTTGCACCGTCCAAGTTTCTTCTCACTGAACAATAAATAATAATTGCGTAACACACTATCCACTAGGGATCGGTTTGAATTTGACAGTTCAACAATATTCATTGCGTTATATACGTTGTTGAGCAGACAAATTTTCTAACACATGAAGCAATGGATTAGCAATATCCATCATAATATTCATAATCATTCCGATTCAAACTGTGTTACGCAATTAGTCCGTCTCGACTGGTCAGTGGGTCGTCGTCTCAAAAATGGTGGAGAAAGAAATTGTTATTCTAGTCGAAAACCATCCATGAGATAAGGTAAAAAACGAAAAATAAAAAATAAAACAGTATTTTTTCATTACATTCATGCTGGAAAAAAATAGATTGGAAATAGATTGATGGAGTTTCTTGCCCGTTCTTCTCTATATGTACCTACTACGCTTTGGAATGGGCAACTAGCTTCAAATTTCTAACTGACCGATTCCTCAACAGTTCAAAAGTGCCTGTAAATGGTTTAATTTAATAAAATGCTTTGAGTTTGAATAGTATTTATTCTTTAAATTCATGTTGGGATGCTGCTTGAACGGCGGGCGGGGGGGGGGGGGGGTTAAATTTCTGTATTGTTTTGCTTAGGACGCACTGTTTTCGAGATATATGAATATCAATGTTTTTTGTTTCAGTAAAAAAAAAAACGTATTTCGCTGGTTTTTATTTGTTATTACTTAAAAACTGCGTTTGACACATTTTTTCGATAACGAAACGTAATTATCATCGTAGAATTCTTAGTTTATCTACATCACTAGCTACCTCCGTTGCCAAGGAAAGAACAAATTTGTCTTCATAGAAACGCTAGTTATCTATAGTCCGGTTAAGTAGTTACGACCTCTCAAGGTCAACTACGAGATGCCATACAAAAAAAAATAAACGTGAGTATACGGGTCGCCCCGTGGTCATGCTACGCGTGCTGGGTCGGTATTATCACGTATCTTTCCATGGAAAAACCCTGCATTTCCATGGAGAAACCCCGCATAATCTGTAATCTGTTTATACAGATTTAACAGAAAATGCACAGTTTACTCAGAAAATCCACCACGTCTTTCTGCGGTTTACTTACCATATATATTTATCCGTGAGTTGTGGACGGTGTCATTTATGGACAAGATGTCGCGACAACCACGACGTTGTCGTTGTATGGCAGGGCGCAAGATCAAATAATAATTTAGGCATAACTGTGTTCATATTAAAAATATACGACGTTTAGAAAACTCTAACAAGCGTGCCCTTGAAGTAAATCTAAAAATAAAAGAATAAATAATGAATCTTTAACTACTACATCTTTTAAATATTTACAGTGTTTAGTGTTCAAATATTTCAAAGAATACTAGAATGTGAATTGTGAATGTTATGGACAAAGTGTGTCGGGATATAAAAACATTTAAGAGACTGTACGGTGATGTGTTGATACAAAATGTCTGCTGGTGTGTGGGATCTGATGCCATCGAGGTGTCGGTGGATCGAGACGCTGCGGCACTGCGGCAAAACGCTGCTGCGTAGGCAGAGGCGACTGCTTAGGAGGTTGAAGAAGGTATGCGTGTGATAATGGATAAACTGGATTTGCGTAAAGGACGAATCGGCCTAGGTACAGCCCGATTCAAACTTAATGGCGGCTCGGAACATGAGGCGAGTGGCTGCGCAGTAACGAATTTATGTGTCAGCGGGGGTGAGGGGTGGGGTACTGCGCAGCGAGTGGCTAACTTCCGAGCCGCCGCACACTGTAAGAAAATCGCAATCTGACGGGATTTTATTCTTATGATACGGAACTAATTAATTTGATTGATATAAGTTATAATTAAATGTTTTTTTAGTTTTATAAAATAATTTTGTATTGTTTCGTGTATTTTTGAAATTTAAAAAACTGAAAAATACAGCAAATAAACATATTACTCATTCGTTGTGGGCAGGGAAAGCAATGACAAAACTTCTGGCTCCAATATACTTCTATTTTTTCGTGGTATGCTCCTTAATCCTGCTAAATAGGGGTCAGATGAGATTAAAAGTCTATTTAGGAGATCTGTATTTGTATCTACACGCGAAGTTTTTCGTGTAAAGAATTCTCTATAGTAACGATTGTCTTTGTTTCGTGCCTCTTGGGCTTCTTCCGATAACTGGCCAATTGGTAGTATACATGATGATATCACGTCTTTACCATGAAAAAGAACTTTGTGAACACTGACAGGCATATTGTACCAAAAATATTCCATAAGATACAGTTCCCTGGTATCTTTAACAAACAAATCAAAGGCATTTACGTCAATCGAAAACCCGCATCCGAGAGATTCTAAAATTATATGAAATCGATGAACCAGTTCTGAATTCACGCCAGTTATCTGAGCTGTTCTTGAGGAATCTCGAAAAAAGCGTCTGGCAGTGTTGCCGTCATTGGTATTTCCCGACTGTTGATTAGGCATGTCCACCAATAAACCCATTTCATTTCTGAATCTTCTTTGAATCTGCTCCTTCTTGTTTTTGACTAGATTTTTATTTTGATCACCTCTAACTTGCCAGACTTTTATATCGAGTCTATATGCAATGTGCAGTATACATTCCATGAATCTTATCCACGAATGTAATGGAGAAAGTCCAAAAGTCATTGCAGCTGTATCGAGTGGTTTCTTTGAAATAACATCAGGTTTATTCATTTCGGATGGCTTTGCTCCACATATATAGCAAGTTTGAGAGGAACCGGACACTGTCGACAAGGCAGTGCAAATTTTGCCATCAATCATAGTAAGCATGAATACCGGTTTTACAAAAATAAGAACGTCATCCATATGAACTTCTACAGGTGATAATGTATCTATTTGATGTTGCATCGCGCTGACCTCTTGTTTTGTTAATTCTGTAGTTTCCCTAGCGAAATGAAGTTTAATAGGTCTACAGAAACGTGTAGACGAGGGAGCAGGGTTTTGCCATACGACCATATTCTCCTTTTCAGTATTCAAAGCCATTTGAATGGGCACCATCGAAATGCTGAAGAGATTTTCGTCAAACTGACTTTCTGATGTGAACTTCTGTTTATACCTTTGTTGTTGAGCTCCATCACAACCCCACTTAATCAGGCAGGTTAGTTCCTTTGATCCAACTTTTAAAATTTCAATAGAATCTAACACATTTCTTTGGGTTAAACATATACGATTGATAGTATGATTCACCAAAGATTGAAGATTGCATTCTGCAGTTGTTTCCGTGACAGTCTTCTCTAACGGATAACACTGTTTTTTTACTTCCAGTATTTGGTTATAAGAAGGTAACAAGTTTTTAGCCAGGTTATTAACCTTTTCTCGAATTATATTGTACTGGTGAGTAGATAATTTAGCATCTATCATCATGCCAAGAGCTTCATCTGCAGATAGAGATACAGGATCATTAATTTGACGTTTACGGGCCTGTTTGATTACTGTCCCACTATTACCGGACTCAGACGATAATTCATTACTATGGCTGCAGAATCTCGTTTGCCAGCATTGCGTAAATTGCATTCATTAGCCACAGCAATTTCTTCTGGACTGGTCGTCTCTATAAGTGTTTGGATTTTTCGTTTTTGTGTTCTATCACAACAGTCTTGAAAACGTTTTGCTGGTCTTCCTGGAGTAATTGAGGAGGAGGATGATGGAATTTCTTGTAAAACACTTTCAGGTAAAGTAATAGTTGTTTTTAACCAATTCATATTATTTTCTAAAAAACGATCCCGATGACGATGGCATTTAGTCCATTTTATTTCAATTTGTTGGCATAATGCTCTCAGCAAACCCTTGATTTTATTTTTAGAATATTCAGAATAAGTTACACGAGGATATCTATTCATAAAAAATGAAAAAACTTCGTCAAAACGATCACTCCCTTTGTTAGAAGTCCAAATTTCGAAAATTTGCAATTTCGTTATTTCGGTAGCCATGCTGAAAAAAAAAAATGTATGGGTGCCGCAAAAAAGCGCAAAATTTATGAGTTGCATCTGTTAGTTAAAACTATCAGCTGTACTGTGATGGTATATACTTTACTATATATATAATGCTATATAATATGTTTTCGGGACTAATGAATTTAAAATGTAAAAAAATAGAAGTATGTTTCGTGTCCTAACAGAAATGGTTGATTTTAGTATATAATTACTATTATAAATCGAACAAAATATGTATGTACTTACATATGAAATACCAACACTACGACAAATAAAGTAAATAACACTATTGACCCAATAATCACTTCGTAATCGTAAGCGTAATTGGCACAAATTAACACTGCAAAAGACGTAGTGAGTGTGACTCAGTTTTGTTTCTGATATGAACATTTCTAATATTTATGTTGACATACCCACATTAAAAAAAATATGGTGTCGTTTTTATTAGAGGGTAAGGAATAAAAAGACACCAATAATTGGTAGATAAAACATTGTTCGGATTTTTAATTAAAATACCGCTAGATTGCTATTTTCTTACAGTGTGCGCCGTTAAGTTTGAATCGAACTATAGCATTGTTATCAATTTTGATCGGTGCGTCACCAATCTTCTGACTGTTGACACTGCTTTTCTTAATACAATAATAGATCTTATATCAGCAATAGTGCTACAATAGCTAGTCCCATAGGACTAGAAAAACAAAATTTTATCCTGATCAGAAATTCAGAACACATTTACGTCCATGGGGACGTAAACGATGCAGTAAGTACAAAGCGTCGCTCACGTTCAACTTTCATATTTAATGGGGTAAATAGAACTAGGCAAGACCTAACTAAACTGTCGAGTCAGGTCCAGCAGTGTATTGAATTTTAATATTAGCCAGTCTACACGTAACTAATCCTCTATTTGTGAAAACAAGACCAGAGTACTTAATTTCTTCATAGGCATTATTATTGATTACTTTATTATTGACTTTGTTAAGGTTAAAGTAATCGTTGGCGAACAGTCAGGCTGTAAATGAGTTGTTTTCCATATGGCCGACTTTAAATATTTATAAATAACTTGCAATGCAATAAATCGTTTTTTGACAAGGTTCGAAGAATAAACGAGTTACTTGACCTGTAGTAACCTATTGGGTTTTCATGATTACCAATAAGTTGGGCTAGTGATTATTATTCATGATTTATGCTCTGATTAAAAATGCTACAAGGATTTTACCCTGTTGTATTTCTTTTATTGTACTGCACAAATTATAGTATTAACATAATTAAAAAACCGGCCAAGTGCGTGTCGGCCGAGCGCGTGTCACGCCAATGAAGGGTTCCAAACAACAAAAGTTAACATTGTAGTTTAAAAACATGTTCTCCCATACATTCCAACTGCAAATGTAAGTCTGTAAGCACAATATTGGGAGATTTACCATGTTATTTTAAGACTATATACTTCTTATAGGTTTTCCTGTAATCTGTAGGTATAATTTTTTTTTATTTTAGTCTCGGTAGTTTCGGAGATAATGGATCATTTTGATAAATTTTCTTAAATAACTTTAAAATTATAAAAAAGAAATATACTTGAGACCCTCATATTAAGCCCTTTGATTTACAGAACTTTTTAAAATTTCTTATTAGTCTCCCAAAAGTAATCCCATCTTCAAAATTCATTTATTTACGTAACACGTCCGTGTTTGGGCCACATAAATTTATATGTGTACCAAATTTCAACTTAATCGGTCCATTAGATTCGGAGCAAATTGGCCGTGACAGACGACGACGATACCCCAAACCATGGGATAGACGAGACAAAAATATATCATCCCCACTTTACGTGTAATGTAATGTCGTAAAATAATTTATTTTTTAGGGTACCTCCCTAAAAAATAAATTATTTTACGACTATGTCGGCGTAACTAATATGTACACCCATGCCAAATAACAGCTTTCTAGTACTAAGAGTCTCTGAGCTAAGCCGGGGACAGACGGACGGACGGACAGGCAGACAGACAGACAGACGGACATGGCGAAACTATAAGGGTTCCTTGTTGACTACGGAACCCTAAAAATGAAGTGTCCATCTTCAGTGTTCGTCATTGTTGATCCTGTTCGCGCAACAGTCACGGCCGCCAGTACAATTCCAAATTGTGAAATATCTTGCTACTTTATTTTCATTTGTTCATTGTCTTTGCACTATTTAATTAGCTCAGGTGTCTTATTGATGAGTCAGTAGCATACCTGATCAGTGCTCAGATTAACATCTTCAGAATTTGTTATGGTGCTTTAAATAGTTCATTGTTTTACTAATAGCTGTTGTGAACCACTGTAAACACATCTTGTAAGTTATATGTTTTAATTATAGCAAGTCTAATTTGTAAGAATTCATTCGCAAGATTTTCACCTTGTTTTTTAAGGAAATACATTGTATCTTCATCGTTTGACACATTTTTATTAAGATAAGTTGCTCGCTTCCTAAATATTTGTGATTGATAATATTGTCTGATTTTGATTATACTTCATCAATCATCTCATGTACTTACTAAATTTTCTATAATAAACTGTGCTTATTAGCTACGTCTTTTACGTGCTGATCAATCAAAAGGCGCTAAAATATCTACGTGGAGCTGCTAAACATCTTAATTTTCAATACTTATAGTCTTTTCAGCCAGTTAAAACGTTGTAATGAATTTAGATTACATTGTTATGGCCTGAAACAGGAATCTACTCATGAAATAGCAATGGAAGTAGCAAAAACCAATGTAATACTCTGTTTATCGGATTGAGCTTTGAATGTTCTTATGCATATAATGTACACACCCAGGTTCAGGACTTTCGTATTAAGTTCTGCATTTCACTGCCTGCCTGACTATACTGGCGCAGTAACAGCTTCAAGCGGATTCAAAACCGCTAGTTTACCACTAAGTGCATCGTTGACCTATTTCGATTTAGTCTGCACACTACTTGTGCCACAAGGTGAACATCTGTGTTGATACTCTTAAACTGTTCCAATAGAATATGTTTGTGTATCGTACCGTATCTACAAGTGGCCCATAACCTCAACTTCTCGTCGCAATATGCGATTTATGCGATAATTTCACGACTATAATGTAAGTAGACACTTGACATTGTTTGCTAGGAATACAAAAATTCGTCATCATCATCAGCCCATAGCTGGCAGTCCACTGCTAGACATAAACCTATCCAATTGCTCGCCATTTAGCTCGATTCTCGGCAATTCTCATTCACCTGCTAGCAGCCACCCTGTGAAGATCGTCGGTCGACCTAGCCTTAGGGCGTCCAACCTTACGTTTGCCGATTTGCGGTCTCCACTCTAGAACACGTCTACCCCAACGTTCATCGGTTCTACGACTAATATGGCAGGGCCATTGGCACTTACATCTTCAAAGTAAGCCATCAAAAATAAAGATTGTTGGAAGGATCGCAGGACTATGTTTAACATTTGAACAAATAAAAAATCAGACATCTTGAGTTCTTGACTAGATGGTTTGTTGATGCCTAAACAGAAAGTTGATGATGATGACGTCATTCCAATGTGCAGACCTCAAAGATTTTTGGGTTTGTGCAAACTATAAAAGAAACGATAAAGGTTTATCGATTCTACTTGCGTCATTGAGGCTTATGTTTTACCCTTCGCTTATGCCGAAGGTTAAATTTATCGGTAGCGCCCATTTTGTAATATTGGTTGAAGCATTGACCTGCCTCTCCTGTATTAACCGAAAAACTTATTTATTTGGCTTCTTACTTCACCAAGCTCGTCCCGGTCAAGGTTAGGTTCGCAATATATTTACCACAGAGCTCTAAATCCTTCTGGGATTCTTGGGTATCCGTGAAATGAGACCTGGGGATAAGTCGTAAGTCGGATTTACTAAGATGTAACTCGTGCGATGTAACTATAATTAATTAAATTAATAATTAATACATTTTAAGCTAGAAATTACAAGTGTGGAAAAAAATATATTTCTCTCTCTCGTTCTATTTCCACTTTTGTATACAATATTTCTCTATATATATTTTATTTTATTTTTTTGTGTTTCGGGTTTCGCACATACTAGGTAATTATTTTTATGTAAAGAAATAATTTTTTATGTAAAGAATCTATGTACTAAATTTCAAAACTGTATCATGAAAAATCACAAAGTTATAAGATTGTTACTCAGTTCGTATGTTACCGGGTTGTTCGTACAAAAACAGCGGCGCGGCGCCCCCGCCCGCCACCAGGGTCGTCTTGCGTTCATTTAAAATAATTTGGCAGTAGGTACCTAACCGTATGGCGATAATATTGTAAGTAATTAAATGGTGATAACATTTTTCCATCACACTTAAATATTTTTGGGACAAAATATAACATGGTGTAAAATTTATTGAAATCGATTCAGAATCTGAATAAACTATATTCAGGTTTCGCGTTTACTGAAAATAATGTTTTATAGGTACAGGGCCACAAAATTCATAAATGTAAAGTTTGTAATTTATAGTAACGACATAGTCCTGTCATTGCCATTTGAAATGAATACTACCTCCTAAATATAAAACTGTAGGGATAGCTTTAAATGCTAAAAATAATTTAAACAGTTCTAAAAATATATCGTTCTACAGGTGTATTTACCGGTGTGTTTTGCAAGGCAGCGTTGCGCCACAGTAAAAGTCTGACACTCCCTCCCGCTCCACCCAGAGCGGGAGAAGTTATTTGATAATTTCCCACCCAAAAAAAAAAAAAAAAAAAAGCGTTGCGCCACGCAACGGCGGCGGCGCGGGCGCTTGCCAAACTTCGTTGTTATTTTAACTGGGGATTTCACTTTTGCGAATCTTGATACCAAATACCAGCAGATGACACGATTGTCAATTGCCTTTTAAGATTGGTTTGTCTTTTGTCATCATCCTACCTATATGTTATTGGCTTATGAAATTCAGATGCACAAGTAGTGCATGCAAGAAAAAAGATTCCGTAAGACCGTTTACTTTGAAGACGTGCTTGGAATCCGTAAGAATATCTTTTAGGTATTATTGACTGGTAACTATGGCCATGAAATTAAACTTACGCCATTATACAGCGTTATTTAGTTTCAGATTTTGATTTTAATCTGCATATTGAATATTCTCATAATGCGTATCTCTGCCTATTAGCGTTTGTTATTATAAAAGTAAAGAATAATAAAACACAGCCTTCAGTGCTTATGCTAGTTTTTATTAGAATATAATTAAAGTTAATTCCGGTTCCCTCATAATCATTTAGGCAAATATTAGATGTGATTTAAATTCATACACATAATCTTTGATACCACTTGTATTTGCTTTGTCCGTTTGTCTTTTGTTTTTATGGCCTATACCTGCATTAAAATAATATTCTGTGCGTAATGGAATATTAAAGACCATTACAACATTGTGGTTCAAAGAAGCAGAACATAATATTGGTAAATATGTTTCTAATAAGCACTTCACTTAATTATCCATTGTTAGCGAACTTATGAGTATCCGATGTCGAGACTAAAGGCTCCCGCAGACAGGCGCGACGCGACTGTTTTAGAACAATATCTATAAAAATTTCATGGAAATTGTTCTACCAGAATCGCGTCGCACCCTGAACGCGGGACCTTTAATACGAACGCATCGAAATAGTATAATTTCCAAGAAATTTTTATAAGTTGTGATAAATCATATAACAGCTGCATAAAATTTCAAATAATGGAAGTACCAGTATTTTACCCATTATGCAAAAGATTTAAATCTTCATCATCCATAACTTGAATTCAACTATTTAGCTATTGGTGATGGCACTGAGTGTGCCAACCTCATCGCTCCTGCGTGGGTCGCATCCAAGTTCTACTCACGATGGCAATGATGTCATCCTCATCGGTCATCTTTTCAATTATTAATTCACTGGCTTTTCATTTAAAACTCCTTTTTCTATGCAAGCCTAATACGTCTTTGGACGTCTCTGGTTTCTCTGGGCTGTCTATGAGCAAAAAGTTTTTTTTTTTGAGTTCTAGTTTCTAACCTTCTTTCCTTGTTTGCTTCCAGGCGTACCTACACAGTTGGCGCTCTGCAGACGAGCTGAACATGTTAGTGGGTGCAAAGGTCGGCGGCGCGACTCCACTGGTTATCGCTTGCAGAAATGGACATTACGACGTAGCCGAATACCTCATCGAGAGATGCAAAGCGGACATCGAACAACCTGGTTCAGGTAAGGTCTCTTACTTATTTGAATGTCATTTCTTTATTCTTGTATTTGTTTCAAGAACCTGTGGGAAAGAGGAACTTACACGTCCTGTATAGCTCGCATCTCTTTCCTACGCTGAAGTAAGATTAAAATAAGTTTTCCAGTTCACGTTCTCGTCATGAGCAAAAAGTGGTAAAGTAATTAAGAGGTCAAATACACGCAAACCTGTCGCCAACCAGGTCAAAAAACAGAATAATAATAATTATGAGAACAATGGAGTAGGGTTTTGCCTTTTGTGTACAATAAATAAATAATTTTGTTATTTAGAGATATTTTTTTTCTCAGTAATATGCACGGTCATTGTGCCCTTAAGATAATTTTAAAACATTGGGGTCACTGCTTTAATTATGCAGCGAAAATAACTCTTTCTTTGATGTTTTACATAATTTAATGAACATGCTTATCAGTGTGATTAAAATGCAACAAAACAGACAAAATGTTCGCATGATGATACTCAGTATGCATGACTAGGTACTTGCTTAAATAAATTATAATTTAGTATGGTACTATGAAAAGGTCAAAGTTGCAGTTTTATTTTGAAAAGGGTTAAATTTTAAGACAGCTCAATAGGAGAGGGGTCACTCTAGAATAAACTTTTAACTTTGAAATTAACTGCGTACATTGTTTTTCAATAGCACTATTCTATTGTGTCGGTGTTGGCATCAGGTTAGGCGGTCAAGACCATCGGCTAGAGTTTCGCCGACATTCCCAGTCGCCGAAACGTGTCGGTCAATCAGGACCTTAATAAATCACTCGTTTGTCGTGTAAATACAATTGTTTATCTGCTTTATGCCCGAATTGCCACGCGTCGTCGCAACGGCTTTCCAATTGCGTCAATAGTTTGGCCAGAAGCCATTTTACTACAAATTGTTCAGCTGAAACTGTGGTGGAAAATATATCTTTTGTGTAGCAACATGGAAAATAAACTTGTCTTAAATGCTTGTATGGGTTTATATTGTTTTGTGGAGGTCATTAAAATAGTAGGTACAGGGTGCTTTAATACCGGTTCTGTAAGGGACTCAACATTGTTGCTCATAAAATAGAAATGTCTGCTTGGACATGTATTTTTAATACGCGACGGAAACAAAGGGGTGTGGTCTGTGCATCTGTGTGTCTGTCTGTGGCATCGTAGCTCCCAAACGGCTGTGCCAATTTTGTTTCGTTTTATGGTAATTTGATCGAGAGTGTTCCTAAATGATTCAAGAAAATCTGTTCAGCCGTTTGAAGATTATTAGCTAATTTCTAGTTGATGAATGGATGTGAGGATCTTTTACAGATCTGATCAAGTTGAAATTTGGTATTCTGTTACTTCAATCCTACTAGAAGAGTATAGTAACCTTGAACTGATGCAGCAGCATCACCTGGAATTTACAGGATACCTAACTCCCTCACCAACTTACAGCAGAGGTATCGTGTTTGGGCTCATTGGAATGGTTTCAATGGATAGGTTGTAGATAGATGACCAGAGTCTGATGATTAAAACAATAATATGTATTGGCCCTTTGACTAGTCAGCGTCAGTATGTGCTAACCCCTCAAGTTTTAAAATGTTACACTGCTACTAACATTGAATTCGTTACGAATTTTCTAACGAATACTTCAAAAAGAGTTTATTTTTTCGACTTGGATTCGAACCATCGCATTACAGAACGTCGTCATACTCATGCCGGCAGTTCTACGAACTAGCTAGCGAGCCCTTAAAATCAGTTGTACTTGTAGGTCATATTTTGTTTGTCCAAGCCGCGTCGTGTCGTCGCGTCGGGGGACGGCTAATGAAAACGCCAAACTGAGGAGGCTTATTGCCTCTTATTGTAATGTATACTATTGTAGAAAGGATACCAGCTGTTAGCTTCATATTTTCATTAGGCGTGTAATACACATACTACTTAGTAGTACAAGAGCATGCTACTTTCGAGCAAATGCTACTTAGTAGCATTCTACTAGCATTGTAAACGCAAAGACCATGTGTATTTTACAGGCACAGTGAGCATGCTACAGTATGTTTATTAGTAGCATGTGTATTCCAGGCTTTAGCCGTCCCCCACGACACGACGCTTGGATCATAAATTACCTACTACCTAAGTACCTACTGTTAAACTTGAAAGGGCAATACCTACGTATTATTGTTTAACTTTATATGAGGTTTTTGTTTGTTTCAGGGGTTTTTAAAATTTTAACTTTAACTTTTTATGAACCAAAACGGCCAGATATAGAACAATGTTTTTTTTTAAAAATTGAATTTAAATTACTTAATGAATAATAATAAATTATTATAATTAAAATTATAGTAATTTATTATTATTCATTAAGTTACAAAATTTAATCTACCAAGTCTTCCAACTTTCTAAACATACCCTTATATGTAGCTGACCTTTGTGGTCTGAGTTAACTTTTGGGTTAAAGAGAATCTAAACGTAAATGAAAAAAAGAAACAGTATATCATATTTGAGAAATAATTTTCCCACTGAAAGCGATGCGGAAGAATTTTTTGATGCCCTTGGGTTTTTTCCCTCTTTGTTATATAGGTACTTACTTGTACATATTATTATTTTTATTTTAAGTTTGTTTAGTTTTTAAATTATGTAGAAATAATTAAATGCTTTACTTTAACATAAAGTTAACGCCTTCATAAAATATCATGTGCCTCAGTAGCAGTATGACAAAACTTTCAGAAGGAATTAGCCCATTAAGTATACCTTAGCAAAAGTTAGTTATCAGACTGCCGAAACTATCTAGAATCTAATTCGGTACATCCAATCAAGAAGATCTCGATATTATCGCTACTCCAATAATTATAGTCTTGTTTACTTCAAGAACAGATTTCCACAATATTCCCAAGCGACTTATTTTATAAGCGTAGGAGTCATAAAACTTTTCAAATACCAAAAACGTATTCCTTTAGGCTTTCATATGACCTACAGATTCTTTCAGAAAACGTTCAAAACTTTGATTAAGCCCAGCGCCAAGTTTGCGCCAATAGTATTATACTTTCCTTGAATAAATCATTGGGTGCGATATCAGATTTGATTTTAATAATATGAGTAGTATGAGTAATTTGTGTTTACTAATCGTTAAACAACAAAAAATCCGAATACATAACCTGCTCCGTTTTTGAAGTTGGTTAAAGTATGGATAATTATGCAGGCATGTCTACACAAGATTGTAATCTAAAATAATCCTCTTTTTGTAAACCTGGTCTTCATAATACCATTAAGTATATGCCTTAAAAAAACAAGCCGAAATAATTGTGGTACAAACATTTATAAATCGATTACTAATAGTCACATTGTTTAATGACTGGCCGTAATCTAATGACTACCCAACCAATTTTAAATTACACATGTAAGGTCTAACTGTCTAAGTGTTGTACACATTAAATGCCTTCTTCCAATGGAGTTTTTATACACTTCATACTATTTAACTCCTTTGGTCATGTGGTTTCACGATACATTTTGTCACTATCAACACGATTGACAGACAGACATACTTAAGTACTTACACATGTAATCAATAGCTAACAGCAAGACGGTACTGCCCATTGTCTTGACATGATCTCTTATTCGCCCTTTACAGGGGTTTAGAAGATGATTGGTATACAGGTAGGCTCAGCAACATAGCCTATTTCTGTAAAGTCTCTTACAAACACACGCGAAATCGCGGGCGCGACATGCACCGACAAAGGAATTGTCTTTGTCGGTGCCTGTGGCGCCCGCGATATCGCGTGAGTGTGTATGAGCCTTTATACACCTTTAGATCTTATTCTTTGGTATTTTTAACTAGAGTTCATCTATCCCATAGTGTTATTGAGTGTGTTTCTGAACAGTCAGTTAAGGAAGAATTTCGCTTGAATAGATAACTTGGTCGAAGCAATCTGAAGACCTCAGATACTGGCATTAGTCAATCAAAATAAGCGCTTGGACGTGGAGTTGCGGTCAACAACCCGTTAAGGCTCATACACACTCACGCGATATCGCGGGCGCGACAGGCACCGACAAAGACAATTCCTTTGTCGGTGCATGTCGCGCCCGCGATATCGCGTGTGTTTGTAAGAGCCTTTATACATTGCTAGTCAATCAGCAATTCTGCCGCCGCGCCGCGACGCGGGTCTTTTTATTGGTTCTGTGACAAAAGTATTTTGTTTTCTTTATTTTTTTCTAATTAGCCCTTTCATACAGATGTTCCACTTCTACTTACCCTTCATCCACTAACAAACAGTAGTATAACCTATCTATATCTTTGTTTCCAGTGACATTCGACGGTGAGACGATAGAGGGCGCGCCCCCGCTATGGTGCGCCGCGGCCGCAGGTCACTTGCCACTGGTGAAGCTGCTGGTCCGCGCCGGAGCCAATGTCAACTCCACCACACGGACGCACAGCACCCCTCTCAGGGCCGCCTGCTTTGACGGCCACTCTGATATCGTTAAGTTCCTAGTCGAAAATGGTGCCGGTGAGTTACATGATCTTATTGCAAATTAGTGTTTTCGCATTAGAAATGTACGGATTTTAAAAAAAAAGGTCCTGCTTGTACGGATTTTAAAAATAGACTGCCGTAGACTTTAGATCCTTTGGTTTGGTCATCACAAGTATAGGTTCACATTTCTGCAGCCCTTAGAATATCTGAGTCAGCTTGGAGATTATTAAGTAGGTACATAGTTTTCCATTCTGGGCTCGTGGACCAATAATTACAGCCGCACGGGTCGATCCATCAGGATAAGCTACGCTTGCCGGGGTTTGTCCGTGGATGGTTGACCATCTTTACGTACCGAGACTCCTCCGTGCCTCGAAAAGCACGTTAAGCCGTTGCTCCCGGCTGTCATTCGTGGATCTTTGACAGTCGTTGCGGGTCGTCAGAAGCCCGAAAGTCTGACAACCAGTCTTACCAAGGGGTATCGTTTTACCCAGTTACTGGGTTGTGGAGGTCAGATAGGCAGTCGCTCCATGTAAAATACTGGTATTCAGCTGCATCCGGTTAGACTGGAAGCCGACCCCAACATAGTGGGAAAAGGCTAGGCAGATAGATAGACATACTTTCCCATTCTCATGGACTTCGATGTCTTTAAAAATCATTCCTTGATTGTATCAATTCTAAATATCCATTTTCCCATTTCAGACATAGAAATAGCAAACCGTCACGGCCACACGTGTCTAATGATCGCTTGCTACAAGGGCCACATCCGAATCGCCAAGTACCTACTGTCACTAAACGCGGACGTGAACAGAAAGAGCGTGAAAGGCAACACGGCGCTACACGATTGTGCTGAGAGCGGGTCTCTGAACATACTCAAGATGCTGTTGGGACATGGAGCCACTATGGACGTTGATTCGTACGGTAAGAAACTTTTGTTAATGGTGCTGGAGATAGAACTGCGGGCTGGTTGTGAACACACTATCAGTAGTAATGAGTTTCATTTATACAGTTTAACGACTTTCATTGCGTTATTTACATTGTTGAGCAGACGATTTTTTCTGGAAGACTTAAACTGGAAGGAGGACGCGTGGGTTCGCGAAAGATGGACGGAGTGGAGGAAGGCCTTTGCCAGTGGGGCAGCGTAATAGATTTGCAATATACTTCAAAATTATTCCGATTTTACGCAATTAGGGTGTAGGAGTTGGTCATTCTAATTTACTTTGAATGGTACTGTTGTAAAGCATAATAAGATCATCATCATCTCGGCGACAGACGGCCACAGTTAGACACAGGCCCGCCAAACACCTCGACATCGACCAGTATTGCGCTTCCCGCATCCAGCGAATTATCGTACCGACCACCAGGGCCATATTTAATTTATCTGACAATTAGTGTCAAATTTTGACATGGGACTTAAACATAACTGGCGAAATGTGGGTATACTATAGGTACACCTCTGCCTAACCCTTCGGGGATTACAGGCGTGATATTATCTAAGTATGTATGTAATGTAAAATTTTCACGACATGGGCTTTCTTTAATAAGTATAGCAGAAAACTATGAAAAAATCTTACGAAATTTTCAGATAATCGGATTGTCGCCTGTCGGTTTTATTAAATAAGCTCCAGCTCCTCGGTCCACCTTGCCATATTCAATATAGCTACTATTATAATTGTTACAGGTATGACGCCACTCCTAGCAGCCTCAGTGACGGGCCACACACACATTGTCGAGCACCTCATAAACGCGGAATACGGACTAGTGACGAGACAGCAACGCATCGACGCATTGGAACTACTGGGTGCGACCTACGTGGACAAGAGACGGGACATGGTCGGCGCACTCGCGCTCTGGAAACGAGCTATGGATGATAGGTAACATACTTACCATTTATCAACAAACCAGCTGTTATAATACCAGCCTATTATTGTGCCACTGCAGGGCGAAGCCCTGTTCTCATACAGAACAGGCACGAGCATTGATCACCACTCTTGCTCCAGCTGGGTTGGCGATTTCAATACTCAATCCTTTTATTGCATTCCACATGCTAGGTATTCTTAGGTCGTAAACTTATAATTAGATTATGGACCCTGTCGGGCACAGCAAATAATTGACTTAGGAGAGATGAAGCATTTGTTAATTATATAACATTACTTAGCAAAGCTTCTATTTATTATAATAATGATGTAGGTATTTTCTGAGGTAGGTTGAGAGATGTACTAATAATGAATAAAAACAAGTAATATTTAAAGTCTCGAGTACTTAAGTTATGACTTTATAAGCAGCCTTATATTGAGTTTAACCAAGCTGTTATACTTACTGCAGAAAAATAATAGGGTAAGACGTAGCCAGAGAACATAATTTAGACAGTAGACTTCTTAAAAGGAATACGGAACATCAGTGGCGAAGGGTGATTTTATAAGAGAGATAAGCCGGAGCAATAAAATATTTTCTATACAAAATAAACTCCTCCTGACGACGTCGATTTTGTATACAAACTGAACTCATAGCAAGCCGGACGCGCCTGCGAGTTATTTTAGAGCAAAATGTTTTGTTGTTGGGATATAAAGACAAAAGTGTAATGTAGGCGTTTTGTAATGTTTTAATTGTATGGTGTATTAAATACCTACTGTGTGATTATACATATTATTTGGCATTATTAAACACTACTGATTATGCCATTTTTCAATGACGATAGAGTGGTTGTGTTCGGAATTCCCGAAGGGAAGCCGGTAGAAATCGTGTTATACGGTGGTTTCGCCACTGCGGAACATGAACAGTTAGTTGAACTAGCACCTTGCTCTCTGGATCGTAGTTTTTACACGGCGCCGGCGTGAGTTATTATCATGTTGTTGGTGCCGATACGTAGTGTGGCGGCCATCTACTCGTACATCGCCTACATCTACGCATGCCACTGACGTCACGCAAAAGTCGCATTGCGCATGTAGAGTTTACCGCGCAACTAGCATAATTATACAAGATGTAATATAAATTACGCACAACCTCTTAAGGGGTCATTGTACGTCATCATTATGACCAACTTTTACTATGGGACCAAACATGAAATCGCGAAAGAAAAAAATCTGCTGACCCCTACATTTATGTTATCATAACTCGACAAAATGTAGGGACCAGAAGATTTTTTTTTAAGAGGTTGTTCGTTTATTTTACACCTTGTATACAACATCCCGACATCAACCGTTGGGCAGTTGCCCACCAGTCACAACAGCCGCCTGGTTGGAGGATTCTCCCTTTTCTTTGGAGGATGATTGAACTTTACACCCTGTTCCTCATACCTCTATAGAAGCAAAACCCTAAAAGCAATTGAAAAACATCAGGTACTTGCCACAAAATCCCATTAAAACATTATTACTATAATTGATTAGATTCCCTGCGGACGGAAGCGAGCCCATTCCCAAGCCTAAGGACATCCCGCGCATAGAAGCCTACGACTACGCGGTGGAACCGAGCAACTCGCAGCAGCTGGAGGAGATACTCGCCGACCCCGACGGCATGCGCATGCAGGCCTTGGTCATCAGAGAGAGGATTCTCGGTGAGTTAAACCTGTAGATTTTGAAGGTATGAAAATGAAGCACAACTAATAAGCTCAACACTGCTATTAATTCACTAACAAGTTATCAGACTGAAGATTTTTATTATGAACGATATATCTGACACACATCACTTTTAAACAGAAAACACACCACTACTATACTAGTATAGAACTGCCTTCAGCTAGGACTTTGTATGGAAGAAGAATGATTCAGTTTGAGGGAGCGCAGCTTTCTAATAGGTTACCGAAAGAATTTTGAGATTCTTCATCAGTGAATATTTTTTTAAATAGTTATAATTAATAGTAATATTTAATTTAATTATTATAAGAAATTAAAAAAAAAATAAGTGAACTGTGTACGTTCTTTTGAGAAAGGAATTTCTTTAAACCGAATTGTGACCGTTTCGTGTGGCGTGCAGGGCCGGCGCACCCCGACACGTCGTACTACGTGCGCTACCGCGGCGCGGTGTACGCCGACGCCGGGCGGTTCGCGCGCTGCCGCCAGCTGTGGCACCACGCGCTCGACATGCAGCGCGCCGTGCTCCCGCCGCTGTCGCCCCTCACGCAGTCCTCGCTCTACAGCTTCGCTGAGCTCTTCTCCTACATGCTGGCCGAGCGAGCGCGCCCGCCGCTCAGAGGTATGTTCACTCGTGACGCGACACGCGCTCGACATGCAGCGCGCCGTGCTCCCGCCGCTGTCGCCCCTCACGCAGTCCTCGCTCTACAGCTTCGCTGAGCTCTTCTCCTACATGCTGGCCGAGCGAGCGCGCCCGCCGCTCAGAGGTATGTTCACTCGTGACGCGACACGCGCTCGACATGCAGCGCGCCGTGCTCCCGCCGCTGTCGCCCCTCACGCAGTCCTCGCTCTACAGCTTCGCTGAGCTCTTCTCCTACATGCTGGCCGAGCGAGCGCGCCCGCCGCTCAGAGGTATGTTCACTCGTGACGCTACTTTCTTGGAGGGACGTGCGGTGCACTAGATGAAGTCGGCATTTCGTATCTGACTATTTTGAGACGAAAAGCCGAAACAAACTCAGAGGTCAGTCTCTTAAATTCCAGACATAATCTTGGTCAGATCATGTGAAAGCTATGTAGATTAGTGTCTGAAGTGGTCTTTTGAGGAAAGGAGCTCAACGATGCGACGAACAAAGAAAGGACATTTGGGTAGGCCATGAAATCACTTTTTGTTCATTTTTCATTGGTCATCTTTCACTCAAGGTTGAGTGATTCATTTTGTGTTTGGACGCTTCGTCTGAACACAAAATGAATCAAAAGTGAACCAGTCCAAGAACTGATTATTAGATTTCGGCACACGACATCTTTCACTCACCTACTAAATGATTGTTTTACTAACAATCTTGTTGAGTCTTGGTTACTCGAATAAAGAAATTTCTATTCTATTCTATTCTATTAAAAAAATCATATAATTTTCTCGGTGTCGGGTGAACGTGGAATGAAACAAAAGTGAACATTCACTCAAGTGAAGCATCTGATATCATCATAAGGGGGATGAAAATGTTTAGTGGTTTAGACAAGAAATTTTAGTATTACTTCAATGCAATCACTTTGATATAAACATTATTATAAATAAACAATTATTATAGCCAGTAATTTCTGTCCCACAGGTCGCATAGTCCCCCCCGTGACCTTCGAAGACATTGAACCCGTATTCAGTAAGGCATTATCTGAGATACACCGGGGTATGGAGCTCCTGGATTCAAAACTCAGCATTGACCGAGAACAGACTCTGAGCACTTTGCAGAGGGTGCTGGTCATCTCCTTACATCTGGCAGCTTTGATGGCGCGGTTACTTGAGGAACCAGAGTGTACTGAGGAAGTATCCAGGAAGATACACAAGGCAGTTTACTCGCTCGTTAAGTTAGATATTACGGTGAGTTAGAGAATGGTTTAGTAAAAGATATCATATTTATATATTTATGTACACATAAAACACATAATAGAGAAAAATACATAAAGATAAAGGTCACAAAGGTACTGAACTATTTACTATTTATATAGAACTATTTTCTGTCTGTTTATTTGACAAAAAGTAATTGTGTATTATGCAACAAGTACTGCCTTTAATTGCTCTGCAAATTATTATGGTACTAGCTGTGCTCCGCTGTTTCACCCGCATAAAACTGGATATCGTGAGAATATCGGGATAAGAAGAAGTATCTTATGTCCTAATTCAGGTCATGGTCTACCCGTGTGCCAAATTTCATCCAAATTCATTCAGCCGTTTTAATTATTTCCTTTGGAACACTTATAGCTAAACAAAACAGAATAAGAAATTGAAAATGTGACTGACAGCCAATTACAAGTCTTCACATATAATTGACATAATAATAATAATACAAATCTGTAAACAACACAGTATAGCCAACAAAAACAATAAACTGCCAAAGCTATACATATTAATACTTTATACAAACAACAATATAATATAGGTGATAAAACTATGCTACTCTGTCTAACATAACATGCTTTGTTAAAGAAACTTAAGGATTCCGATGTATAGTTATTTGAACAGTCTTGTAGTCTTACTCGCATAGATTGTTCATTTGTAAAGTTATATTAATCGTATATGCTGTGGATAACGGTGTGGGTTTCACATTTATATAATATCTTTGTTTATATTATTTGCGCAGATATAATGTGTTACTGTTTGTTTGTCCCAAATAAATAAATAAATAACGTAAGCAGCATCAAGCATCAGGTGAAAAAGTTAAGGCTCAAGAACTTTCTGGCTACGGACACTTGTTTGTTGTAAAACGATCGATGTCATGCTGTTCACACGCCCTATTAAAGTTTATCCTTGCACGCACAAGGAATGAGTTCTGTCTATAGTTAGTCGGAGCAAATGGCACACGAAGCGGGGGATTGGACCGCTTCGACCTCCCGGGGATGTTGAAGTAAAATTTGGATAGTATTCCGGAGCTATTAATATTATTATTAAAGGTCTTTAGTAACAAAACACAGTCGGAGATCTCACGACGATTAATTAGAGGCAATCAATGATATTTCTTACCGATGTTAACCTCTCTGAAAATTACCGCTAATTTTTAGAGTGATATGGTACTCTTTGATGGTAGCCTAAGCACTTTATAAATCTCTTTTGGATGTTCTCTATGCGATCAAAGTATTTGTGGTAACACGGATTCCATATTTCAGAAGCATACTCCAAGTGGCTTCTGACAAAAGTATAATATAGGATTTTTTAGGTTTTGGCTTGAGTGAAGCACCTGGATAGCCGCATTATAAACCCAGTGATTTCGATGCCTTAGCAACAATTGCATCTACATGTGATTCAAAAGTGAGTTTGGAATCGTGATGGACCCCCAGATCAAGGATGGAATTAGATCTGGGTAGAACTTGATCACCTAAGGTGTAAGATGTGGTTATGATGGAGTGCTTTCTAGAATATGTTATAACCGAGCATTTAATAGGATTCAGATCCGAGCATTTAATAGGTTTATTTCCTCGACAATATTCCTCCAAACGGCGTAGGTCATCCTGAAGTACCATCACATCTATCTGCGATGATATTGTGGCATACATTTTCATATCATCAGCGAAACGCAACAGTTTGGATGAAGTCAGATAAGAGTCGATGATGTAGATTATAAAAAGTAATGGACCGAGCAATGAACCCTGAGGAATTACATTTGGGACAGGTAGCCAACTGGATATATAATTATTTAATATTACGGCTTGGGATCTGTTCTTTAGATAAGAAGAAAATCATCTGAGTAGGTTGCCACGTATTATCAGGCTATATAGCTTTGATAAAAAAAATGCAATGGTCAATTCGATCAAAAGCCTTGCTCAGTATAGACAATATCGATTTGCTTACCATTAGCCATGACGTCGGTGATAAATTTATTAAGAAGTATCAAGTTCGTGACGGTTGATCTATTTTTCAAAAAGCCATCTTGAGAGGAAGTAAATGAATTTTTGAGAGCAGCGTATACCTGATTGTAGATTATCCTTTCGAAGATCTTGGCTATAATGCAGAGTTTGGATATCGGTCGATAATTCACTAAGTCAGTTTTAACTTCTTTTTTATGTATAGACGTTATAAATGCCGATTTCCTGAGCTCAGGAACAATACAAATATCCAAGGATTTTAGTTTAGTCTGGAAGCGTAACAAACAAAAAAATAAACTCATTTTCGTATTTATAATATCAAGTTCAGGCACACAATATTCACACAAAAAAAAAAATAGAAACTACTTTGAAACAGTGTTGTGCGTCACGGCTGTGCTTTGATTCTTTTATTGGCTCGTGTCGAGGAAGGCAGGCGTGCTAGCGATCAGCTGTGTTGTAACATCCGGTGCGCGCAGGTGCGGCAGGGCCGCTCGGCGCTGCACGTGGCGTGCGCGGCGGACACGGCGCGCGGGGGGCGCGGGGGGCGCGCCTGGCTGGCCGCGCCGGGCGACGCCGCGCCCTGCGCCGCGCCGCTCGTGCAGCTCATGCTGCGCCTGGGTGCGCCGCCCGACCAGCGCGACGCCGACGGGAACACGCCGCTGCATTTAGTCTGCAAGGTACGCAACTAACTTTCTCTCACTGGGATTTCACTCGTATTCCCACAAGACTGTGCATTTTGATGTGAAACATCTATAAACGCACGTAAAACCGATTGCTGGTGGAACGATGCATGCCGTGTGGCGAGCGGCCACTGTACACTTAAACAGTCAACATGTAGTAGTGTGTAAATGTGTGTGTAGTGAGTGCGATGTTTCACATCTGTCTGTCGTCCTGTGACGGCTCATATTTTTTAAAATAAAAAGGTGACTATCTCTCTTCAGCCCAGAAACTATCTCTGTGTTAAAACTCGCGTCGTTACAGTTTGCCAAACCATCTTATTTAAACAAGGAAATAAAAACGTTAATAAAGACAACCTTATACAAATTCAACCTTTATTAACAGAAAAACGGTTGCTTGTTTTAACCCAAAATATTCTTTACTGAAGATACATCAACAATCAATCAACTCAGCCTATCGCAGTCCACTGCTGGACATAGACCTCTCCCAGGCTGCGCCACAACACCTTGTCCTACGCCTTCCGCATCCAGTCTGTCCCAGCCACCTTTTTAAGATCGTCGGTCCATCTAGCTGGGGGGCGTCCCACACTACGCTTGCCGATACGCGGTCTCCACTCCAGGACTCGTCTGCTCCACCGGCCATCGGTCCATCGACAAACATGGCCAGCCCACTGCCACTTCAGCTTGCTTACTCTGCAGGCTATGTCGGTAACTCAAAGATACAAGATACTTCAAAATACCTGAAGATACTTCATATTCAAAGCAAATTCAACCAAACTTTCAAAACCAAACTAAACCTGAATTCGCTCTTAACTTAAACTTAAAAATACCATAAACACGTTATCATTAACATTTCCAGCTGAACCCGTGTCCCGCTGAGGTGGTCCGCGAGTTACTCTCACACGGAGCTCACATCGACACAGTCAACTACGAGGGCGAGACGCCTGAAGAGATCCTCAAGTCGACGCAACAGAGCCTGAGCGCCATCGTCAACCCTCTGCGGTACACGTCCCTGAAATGCCTCGCCGCACGCACAGTTAAGAACTACCGACTGCCATACAGACATGTGCTGCCACTGTGTCTGTATTCCACCGTCATTACTCATTGAGATAGACATAAACGGGCCGCGTGCGACACCGCGCTGTGATCCAACCTAACGCTAAGCAATATCGACCTCAACACCTAAACTAGACAGCGTACACGCTTATCGTTAAAACTATTACAATAAACCCCTATGGGCACGATCGTCAACCTCAGATTGGTTCAAAACCGTTAACCTTGCGTATGGTTTCCATTGATGTTGATTTGATGACGTTTGATACGTCAGTGACACGTGTCATCCTGGCATTATAGATTTTGAGACTTGTAGTTTTTTGTTGGAATCGTTATTTTAGCATTTTAGATTGGAATGATCAGTGTATATTTTAGGATCTTTTGAGGCTACATTATTGTTCTTTTAATTCGCTGAAATACCACCGGATTTAATACCTTTACTTAACTGCCATACAAAATAGACTAATGAGGCAAAGGTATGATTTCGGGTTAAGGGGGATGCGCTAAGGTAGCCCGAAATTCAAATTTTCTTAAATTTTCTGCAATTTGCAGGTCAGTAACCAAAATCAAAAATCAAAATCAAAAACTTTTTTATTTCACATAAACCTAGATGGGCACTTATGAAACGTCAGAAGCTAGGTGCACGGTTCCAATTGGTAGTTTCCTATGGAGAAGAGCCGGCAAGAAACTCCACGGTTACTCTTTTACAAATATGGCTTTACAGAATTATAATCATTAGAATCAGCATTACAACTCTTTAAGTTCAAAAAATCCTACTGAATGATTATTTCAGAAATTATCATTCAGTAGGATTTTATCTAATGATTATAATTCTGTAAAGCCATGTTTCTTATGGCCGCGAATCATATTTAGATCAACATACAACCTGTTACTGACCTGCAAATTGCAAAAAACGTAACAAATTTGAATTTCGCGGGCTACCTTAGCGCATCCCCTTAATACTAAAATTGAGAATGTTAGATTGATGTAGGTAGCCAAACAAGCGAGTAGCACTTGCATGCTGAGTAGTGTCAACTGTAGTGGAATCATTGAAATATCAGTTTTAGCATAAACTCGGTGTTACTCTGATGTCTATTTTGTCACAGTATTGAAAATCGGTAGCTCCGCTCAAAGCAGAATTTAAATAATATATTATTATGTATTGTATCATTATATTTAGTAGGCAGTATAAACTTCATAATTCTGTGAATTTATGTTTTATACTTAGTTTTTTTTTTTATAATTCTTTCTCATAGTTTATAATTATTTCAAATCTATAATGTATCATATTGATTTATTATTATTTCATAGTTGTTTTGTCCTTTGATCGGACATTTGAAGTAACGTATTATTTTTGTATGTGTCAAAACTATAACAAGTAACGTCCTTTTAATTGGTAGCATCAAAGGCGTATAGAAATTAAATTTCAGTGCTGTGCCGTACGTGATTTGAAATAGATGTAATTATGTACATCGGAATAAGTAAAATTGATGTTTTAGTAAAATTATAATATTTATGTATCTGTAAATTACTGTTTGGCGATTCGTCTGGGTGGGTACATGGGAGTTTTAATGCTATTTAATGTAGCCACAGTTTCTACAATAGATCATTTTAATGTCACAAATATTATAATTTTATCATTTGAATTGTTTTAGAGCTCAAAATAAAAATCATTGTTATTTTGAATACTGTCTGCATGATAACCTGCATGCGTATTGATATATCATTAATATACTTTGTTATCGTACAGGTAGACTATGTTACACTTCACAATGATTATAAATAGATGAAGTGCATTACTAGATAGTGTAATGGCACTGCATGTACTTACTGTTTTGCTTTGTACTGAATTATAAGACTTATTCTTAATATGATACAGCCATAGTTAATTTTATTAAGTGTTTCTGGAGGTGTGTCTTCATCTGTGTATAATCGTTGGCATCGCCACCAAGTGATATTCGCTTTTAATATTTGACTATGATCGTAACGCTAGGCGCAGACGCGGCCTGCACCGTAAGTGCGTAACACACTACTAAGTCATTGCTTCATATGTTCAATAAATTTGTCTGCTCCATAACGTAAATAACGCAATGAATGTTGTTGAATAGGAAATATGCACGTAATTCAAAACGTATCCATTTTTTTTATATACATTGTGTAGGAGTCAAGAAACAAATTCCAATATTTTTTACATTTTTGAATGCATTACTTATTTTACAATTAATTAATTTATGTTGCGTTTTTTTGGTGGAACTGAACACAAACTCAAAACGCGTCCTTTTCGAAAATGCCGGAAGTGACGAAACAAAACATGTGAATAAAATCTATTATTTGCTAAATACTTGAAATCTCACTAAGGTAAATATGTAAGTGCGATTTCTACTTGAATAAAGCATTCATTTAATATATAAGATTTGGAGCTAAAAACAGATGTAAACAAAGCAGTTTCGTGAACAATGACGTCACATCATGACCGCGACAGAAACGGACGTTTGAACTGTAGTAGAAAATTGTTAAGAGTTTCATAATTTGTTTGAGCATCAATCAGTAGTTCAATGTTCAATTTAACTTTCAATACTTTTCTTAGGTTTATATTACTGTCTATTATTAATTTAGTGAAAAAAAAATACATGCATATTCCCTATTGTCCAAATGTAACCCATCGCTACTGATAGTGTGTTACACCATCAGCCCGCTGGACTAGAGTCAATAGTTCGAGTGTTTCCACTTACACCTGTCTAGTCTTCTATTACTTTAGTACATCCTGGATTACTTTATATACACATACAATCTTACTCCGTAAGTCGGTGATCATCGCTTGACACATATATCAATGTAAAAACAAATTAGACATAAGTAGGCATATTAAAAATTAATGGAGATACGTATAAATCGGTATTGTATATTAGCAGAATGGGTAACGACAAAGTAAACTATTAGTACTGAATTATAATGAAGATGTTGATCATGTTTGTAACAACGGCATCGTTCGCTACTTTGTGTGTATTTCCTCATAGTATATTTTAAATTTAGTAATATTGCGTGATTATATGCTAGTTATTTTTGAAATTAATAAAATGCTTTAAAATACTTTCTTTTTTTAATTCTTATAAATGTAGTTTCAGTAGTCAACCCATTGTCATAGTAGAAAAAGGACTCGTATTTTATCATGTCTTTAACTTGTTATTCAAACATTAATACGTATTTTTTAATGAATTACAAAATTGGGTTAATTGAAAGTCCTAAGAGTTGTCGTAACTCGGGGGCTCAAACACAAACACAAACATTGTTGTGTTTCCCTACCCCTTATTATGTAACTTTAATCTTTGTAGCTCCTAGTTATGAACGAAGGGACTTGTTACAAAGGTCAGTTATGTTATTCCTCTAAGATAACAAAAACAACAGCTCAGTCGTAGTTCCGTTTAATAAGAAACTAAAAGATTATAATATTTGTACATGCATATAAATGTACAACATTAATAAAATATAAAATTGTGGCAGATTATAATTAAAACATTGTTGAATCTGCCTGTCAGTTTTGATCCAAAAAAGTATCATAAGAAACATCAACCCTGGAACAGCTTTTTAAGTTCCGGCGAGTTATCGATCAACGTCTGCATTTCCCGCAATGAAGTGTTCGCGAACATCAACCAGATACGTTTAGCGGTCACCAGGTTGCTCTTCAGAACCTTCGCCATAGTCTCTCCATCAGCATTCTTTATGTTACCCATCTTCACTACCAGTTCGATGGGAAGCTTCTTCAGTTGGTACTTACGCATTCCACACAAAAGAGGCCAGAATGAGAACTGATCGATGAAGTGCTCAGTGCCACTTACGGCTGATAGGTACAGCTTACATTTGTCATTGTTGTTGTGATCCCACACCAAGCCCAGGACCTTTGCCTCACTGGACTGTATGTTCGGGAATTTCTTGCGATTCTCGTAAGCAAACCCGGCGGCGAGACCTACCAGACGGTTGTAAGTGAATTCAAAATCTTCCACTTTAACGTTTTTAGCCGTCTTCTTTATCAAGAGTGGAGTCCTGGAAAAATAAACAAAAAAACAACATTGACTATATACGATTATACGTTACCTACATTTTAAGGGACATTATGATTGCCTTCGTTTTTTTTTACAGTACGGTCAACAAATAACTAATAAGATATTTGACTTAATAATAATTAAGAGTATTTTTTTTGTTTGAGATGATGACGTCTTGAACGAACTAAAATTCTAGGTAGGTACCTACCTTGCAGTAACTTACGACCCCTAAATTGACCTCTAGTAGGCCCAAACATTTAGATCCACATACAACGTAATACAAAGCTGCAATTTGCAAAAACGTTAAAAAACATGAATTTCTCCGGATTTCAGAATCACCAATCAAGAAAAATCTCAAAATATAATTCCGACCGGTGCTACTGTAGCAAAATTTGTGGTCACTTCGAAACTTACTTGCGTTCAAGATTCATTCCTTCAATGACGATGGTCTTGCCAGGTTCCACAGTGCTGAGTTTCTTTCTCAGCTCGTACCCCCGTGCCAGGAGTTGCTCGACGTTGGCATCAATTCTCAGGAACTCCGCATCCTTGTACACGTTGTAGAAATGCGGACCATTGAAGGTGGTTGTGGAGGGAGTCTTGGGCTCAGACGAGAACTCGAAGTTTTCCATAACTGTTGCTGAACAGAAAAGGGTCGGTTAAAGGTAGGTACCTATTGCTGTGGTACAAGTCTGGCCGCTGAACTGAACAGCAGCGGTGGCAGGCAGTACTTAGGACGTGGACACATGACCGCGGCGCGGCGCCCCGCCCGCCACCGTGAAACGGCACGACGTCGTGCCGTGTATGGTGCACCGCGTCGTGAGCAGCAACCATAAGTTCAAACGTGTTCAAACTTGCAGTTTTTGTCTAGATATGGACAGTGAAAGACGTATTCTTTTCATGTTATTGCTAAGACGACGAATAAAGAAGAAACAGAACAAAAGAAAATATTGGGTATCATCGAACCAAAGGTTGGCACCGTGAGCCGACGCGGCGCACCGTACACGGCACAGTTCCACGGCACGACAAAGTCGCCGCGGTGATGTGTCCACGCCCTTAGCCTGCCTATCGACTTATGGCGTCATGAGTAGGATGGCACAAAGGTGCATAATTGTTTTAAGTAGGTACAGTCAGCCCTAAAAAGATGTTCACACGGACAAGGAGCCATTTTATTGTCTAAAACCATTGTTCCATAACATTGTATCCACCGTACAGGTAGAAAGCATAGTATACATATATACAATTTATTTTACCAAAACATAGTAAGTAAACATTTTGTCCCAAAACACACACCCACACACACCCTATGACCAAAACAAGGTAATCAACATAAGTCTCACAAATATACACAAATAATATAAATACAATACTCAGCAGTACTCATTCAAATAACTAGGTAAAGCTCTTTCAATCCAAAAGTTCAACTTTGAGATGAGGTTATAGAAATAAGTATGTATTTAGTTGAAAATACGATGTCATTAACAATTGCCATTTACCATAACGCGTCAGACTCACATATTATTATTGTCAGATCAGAGTATTTCATCAGTGAATGCGTCCAGGCGAGTGCGTACCGTGTAATGATACAAGCTACGACTTATGCTGCCCCATGATTTTGCCGATACGAGGGCTGCACTAAAAGTATCGGGAATGGAATATTTCCACGGTTCCTGTCATATTAAAATCTTTTTAATTAAAAACTCCTTGGTTTTAAAAATCGAATACCATTTATTTATTTAAAAAAAGATTCTCGGTCTTGTCACAAAATTTTGTCAAACTTGTTTAGTCGTTGAGAAAATGGAATTGACTCGAGAAAATTCAAGAGCGATGATTTATTATGACTTTCGAACTGGTTTAACACAAAAACAGTGTGTTGACCGGATGATTTCTGCATTTGGTGATGAAGCCCCATCCAAAACCACAATTTATCGCTGGTTTGCTGAATTTCAACGTGGACGTGTCAAGCTCAGTGATGATCCCCGTCAAGGTCGTCCAAAAACTGCAGTCACCCAAGAAAACGTTGATGCTGTGCGTAAGCTGATTGAGGAAGATCGACATGTGACATACCGCGAAATTCAGGCAACTTTAGACATTGGCATGAGTCAAATACAAATAATCTTGCATGAACAATTAGGTGTAAAAAAGTTGTTTTCCCGATGGATACCGCATTCGCTCTGTGAAGAGCAAAAAGCGGCTCGCGTTACTTGGTGCGTCAGAACTCTCGAAAGATTCCACACAGGATCCTCAAATGCTGTATACAACATTGTATCAGGTAACGAATCCTGGATATACGCGTACGAACCCGAAACAAAAAACCAGTCACGAGTTTGGGTGTTCGAAAATGAGTTAAAGCCAACAAAAATTGTTCGTTCACGGAGTGTTGCAAAAAAAATGGTGGCCACGTTTGTCTCCAAAACCGGCCATGTTACGACTATTCCTCTTGAGGGACAAAGAACGGTTAATGCAGAATGGTATGCTAGCATTTGTTTGCCACAGGTCGTTTCTGAACTCCGTAAAGAGAACTGCAACCGCCGCATCATCCTCCATCACGACAATGCGAGTTCTCACACCGCGCACAGAACAAAAGAGTTTTTAGAGCAAGAAAACATAGAATTATTAGACCATCCGCCGTACAGCCCCGACCTAAGCCCTAATGATTTCTATACTTGCCCTAAAATAAAGAATGAATTGCGTGGACAGAGATTTTCATCACCTGAAGAAGCTGTGGACGCCTACAAAACGGCCATTTTGGAGACCCCAACTTCCGAATGGAATGGTTGCTTCAATGATTGGTTCCATCGTATGGAAAAATGTGTCAAATTTCGCGGAGAATACTTCGAAAAGCAATAAATACATTTTTAAATAGTAATGTTGTGTCACTTCCTTGATTCCCGAAATTTTCAGTGCCGCCCTCGTATCTTGCAATCATACATTACGTATAGAATGTTTCGAGTAAGGCACGAAGATGCCTTTTCAGAGTTAAAAATTATTAAAACTGGCGTGCCTCAAGGTAGTGTGCTGGGTCCAGTCCTCTACCTGTTGTACACGTATCCAAAGCTAGAAAATAATACCATTGCAACCTTTGCGGGCGACACTGCTGTTATGGCTACAGGGTCATGCCATACGGAAGCAATCAAAAAGGTAAAAATTGCTGTAAATAAAGTTCATGACTGGGCACATAAATGGAGAATCAAATTGAATAAATCGAAGTCACTTCACATTGATTTCACCAACAGGAATTGTGATTACTACCCAATCTTCATTAATGACCAACAAGTGCCATACGCAAATACAGCCAAATACTTTGGCATGACGCTTGACGCGAAACTGCGCTGGAAAGCGCACGTTAAAAAGAAAAGACAGGAACTAAACATGCGTTTTAAAAACATGTATTGGTTGATTGGACAGGATTCCTGCCTATCGATACATAACAAAATTTCATTAAATAAGCATATTCTTATGGCATAAGGCATCCAACTGTGGGGCTGTACTAAACCGACAAATATAAAAATTATACAAACATTCCTGAATAAGGTACTCAGGAGTATTGTTAATGCGCCCTGGTATATAAGAAATGACGACCTCCATCGGGACCTAAAAATTTGCTGAGGCCCATGGACACCGACTCCACCAACATGTGAACATCGAGGCAATTCAGCGGTTAGACCAAACTAATATAGTGCGAAGACTAAAACCAACAAAACCTTTTGAGTTAGTGTAGTGTAGACATAATAGTGACAATGACACACATAAACAAAGTGTTTATATTATTATATCAGCCTCTAAGAAAGTGGAACGGACTTATGTAAAGTACAATCAACACTATTCTAAGTTTTAAAATAATTATCACGTAAAAAATTAAGTTAGATTAAAATTACTTATTAGTCCTAGGCTAGATTGTTATTAATTATTAAGAACCTGGTTCTTTTTAATAAAGGATATTAAAAAAAACGTAACTTTGCAGCCACAGAGCAAGCAACTTATTGCAGCAATGAGTCCAGAAACCGAGAATTACACATGAATCGATGTAACATTTACGAATACTCATAGTTCGAGCCGTTCGCGTTACAAAAGCGAATGCTCCTTAGTCAGTGACTCAGTGTGTCGAGCTGGCACAGTATTGTAACGCATTGCCCAAAGTCAATTCACGGAATGTTACTTAAGGGGGATGCGCTAAGGTAGCCCGCGAAATTCAAATTTTATTACGTGTTTGCAATTTTCAGGTCAGTAAGAGATTGTATGTTGATCTAAATATGATTCGCGGGCGTATAAAATATGGCTTTACAGAATTATAATCATTAGAATCGGCAATACAACTAACTCTCTTCGAAAAATCCTATTGAATGACTATTTCTGAAATAATCATTCAGTAGGATTTTATGAACTAAGAGAGTTGTAATGCTGATTTTAATGATTATAGTTCTGTAAAGCCATATTTGTTATGGCCGCGAATCATATTTAGATCAATATACAACCTGTTACTGACCTGCAAATTGCAAAAAACGTAATAAAATTTGAATTTCGCGGGCTACCTTAGCACATCCCCCCTAAACACGAATACCTGGTGAGTGACCACGTTAAAAAGCCTAAGCAACATTCATTATGAACATTCATGATTTACCTATTTGTATTTCAAATAAAAAATAAAATGACACGTCAGTGACGTCATACATGAAATGTTATAGACGAAAATAAAATTCTTGTTCTGCCTTAAGAATTAAAGACGTATCATTCGATAGTAGTATGAAGTTGTCAGTCTTGTTTACCTTGTTCTGGAACCATTACTGTGTATCTACATTGTTTTGGTCATATGGTGTGTAGGTAAGTATATGTTTTTGGACAAAAAGGTTATTTTTTTTTGGTAAAATAAATTGTATATGTACTTACCTAGTAGGTATGTTTTATACCTATTCGGTGAATAGAATTTTATGGAACAAAGGTTGTTAACAACGAAATGGGTCCTTGTCCGTGTATCTTTTTGGGGCTGACTGTACCTATACCTATTTTTGTTAGATTGACCAAGTGTATAATTTCTAGTAGGTACCTATTCATGTATTATAACTTGTTCGTTGAAAACTTTGGACAAATGCATTTGACTGTTTAATAGGTAACTATATATTTAACCGTACCAGTATGGGTGGAACGGAACTAAGGTCCTTTTCTCCCTAAATCTCATCCCAAACACAAACTGTTTAAACAGGTATATTAAGAATTACATACCTATTTAATTATTCACATATATTTTCGTTTGTTCCTACGCTAATAATTGGAGCCTTTATATTAATAAATAAATAAACTTTAACTAAGTTAAAAATATTCAAGTAGCCTAAAAAAACGTCAAATAGGACATGTAAGTGAAAGATTACACATTGACTATACCTAAATAGTTTTGCTTTGTAAATAAATAAAGAACAAAGACATATAAAGTAAGTGTGTACAAAACAAACAATAGGTACCTACCGAAATGATAATATTGATATCATGTAAACTACATTAACTAGGTACCTACTTATCAGCTGTTATCCAGACTATAAATAAACCAATAATGCTTTAAAAAGTAAACTTTTTTTAAATGTCTACTATTAATACCTACTAGCAAAAACACAATGAGAAACTTACTTTTGTTCTGGACTCTGTTGACAGAAAAAGGACACTAGTGGAACAAAGTTCGATTCTACTTCTACTGTGGGTGTGTGGTATACAGAATGAATTCGAATGTATATATTATTTTATATATGGATGTTGTGATGAGTGATGATTATGCTAAGTGAGTCGAAAGTGTACGCCATGAGTCGATTCATGATCGAATAGTCGAATACACTTTAATATCGATAAATACAGCCAATTGTTTAAAATTTTCGCTTCATTGTTTAGTTTTTACATAGTTTAGATTGGTTTTCTGACTAACAATGTTGATGTAAGTATGTCCAAAACATGTATGTTTTTAGGGTTCCGTACATGAAAAGGAAAAAGGGAACCCCTAGAGCTCAGATTATAGAAAGAAGCCCTAGACTGCCCTAGAGGATCACTTGGTTGTCCGTCTGTCAGTCTGTCAAGACCCTTTTTCTTAGGAACGCGTGGAGGTATCAATTTGAAATTAATATCAAATACGTAGATGTACGGTCCATTGATGCAAATAAATCAAAACCTATAGGGTACTTCCCGTTGACCTAGAATTAGGTTTGGCAAGAAACAAGGTCTCACAGCACAAGTAAAGAAAAACGTTAATTTGTAGTTTTATCACATAAAAAACATTTTTTTTGTGATTACAAACTTACATTTGCAGTTTTAAAATTGACCGTTACGTATATTCATATTCATTTATTGCATTTCATGTTGTTTATCGATGTATGAGACGTGTATCGACGTATATCGATGTATGAGAGAACAGGTTTTTCAACTACGATGTTAAGTTTGTTTTTGGGATAAATAATTCATCCCAACGACGGAACCCTTCATTGTGCGTGGTCCGACACGCACTTGCTTTTAATAGTTTCTATTTGGTTCTTAGAACGATTTAGAATTAGTTAGTTTCTTGCTTAATTGTATTAAAATTAAATGTATGAAAAATCGCCTAAATAAGACCGTCCTATGGCTCGCTATATTCTCTATGGTTGGTATTTCCCTGTTGCGAAGCATCGAGACTTGGTTTTGCGAAACCTTGTGTACAGCGCGTGCGCAAAACATATACTTTTAGGCCACTCGCGTGCAACTTCAGAGAGCTCATAAAGTTTGGCGCGTACGGTACTTACGTACTATAAGGGGATGCCCTAAGGTAGCCCGCGAAATTCAAATTTTATTACGTTTTTTACAATTTGCAGGTCAGTAACAGGCTGTATGTTGATCTAAATATGATTCGCGGCCATAACAAATATGGCTTTACAGGATTATAATCATTAGGATAGGCAATATAAGTAACTCTCTTCAAAAAATCCTACTGAATGATTATTTCAGAAATAATCTTTCAGTAGGATTTTTTGAACTCAGAGAGTTGTAATGCTATCTTAGGGCATCCCCTTAACAATATAGGTATCATAGATAGAGTAGGTTACGTATTACCTATAGCTGACTGCATCACAATGAGTCATTATGCTCCATATCTCTAAGTAGTCTGTGCTGTGTTAGATAAGTACTCGAAGTACTACTTCGTCTGTGGTTCAGTGATGCTCGCTGTGTCCCAAAGAGTAGAGTAACTATCTGTGTCCCAGTAGTTGGAACGTTATAGGCTATGATGAGACATGGAATAGGAATTCTTAACAAACAATAACATAACTTATTCACATAATAGGAAAAGTATTATAATATTACTTTCGCAAGTTCGTTAAACGCTGCACAATTCTATTGTATTAAAAAACACTAAACGATAAAAGCAACTCATTATTAACTATAAGTAGGTAAAATATTCAACCTAAACAAACACAAAACTTTAGTATTCGTTATTCTTTAAATAAAGTTTAATTTTAGTTAACATTAGTTAATTTGTAAAAATAATAAGACTCATAGTATCTAGTAATTATTGACTAGCCTTTGTTAGAAAGGAAATTACATAATGGGTTTATTTTTAAGTTTATGGTATTTGAAATAGCACCATCTCTTATCAATCTTACAAACTCGATTGTGCCCTTGGATTGCAGTGGTAGTGCACGTGACCGTCACGTCCCATCCCATGTATACAGTCCTACCAACTTATCTGTAAACTGAAAGAGGACGGCACCGTCGATTGTAGAAAATTATAGTAATAAAAATATATAGTGGTATTAGTATATACACTTGTTTAAACTTTACTTGTCTTGCTATTTTAGTACTTAAGTATAGTAGTATATTATAATAAATTATAGTATTATTATAGTTCAATTCTACTACATTGGTACAACACGATGGCCGTAGTTCAAATTTTCGCCATGTCACAGATAAGTTGGTAGGAGTATACATGTGATGTGAGTGAAGCAATGTTCCAAAAATACACGGTAGGTGGCTGTTGCGTCCTGACTGCCTGGGGGCCTAAAATGGACGCTTTGGCAGAATCATAATAATAAGATCTGCGAACATTTCATACATCCCGCAATTCATCTGTTTGACAGCTGCTATTTGACATTAGACTTCATTAAAGCAATTCATAATTTGTGGACCATTTTACGAAACTCCATACAAAACTGTCAAACAGATGAATTGCGGGACATGAATTTTATTGTACGCAGATCATATTATGATTCTGCCAAAGCGTCCATTTTTGGGCCCCCTGTTCTAATTACTTTGGATGATCTTACAGAATACGGAAAGTCCTTGGCAAAGATTCGCGGAAAGAAGATAGACAGCGTGTCGCGGATTCGATTCCCGCACGGAACAAATATTTGTATGACCTACAAGTAGTTGATCCGGGTCTGGCTGTTTGTGTATGTGAGATTAAATGTTTGTAAACGCACCCACAATACAGGAGAAATTCCTAGTATGGGGCAAAGTTTTTTTTTTAAAAAAAGAAAAAGAAAAAGATAAAGAAAGAAGAGATAACTGCCTACTCTATAATTAAGGTACCCCGAAAAGGACAAAATTAAATGTCTATTTACTTTCGGAGTCGGTGTCTTTGGATCTGTATTTTTGTTTTTTGGCACCGACTTCCGAAAATAAATTAATGTTTCACTTTGTACTGCTTTTTTTGGAAGTCGGTTGTTTATTTTGGAAAAAGTTTTTATTTTTCACATTTTAGTGGGTCAGTTTGTAATTTATCTAAGTTAAAATAGCCTTAGGTATGTCAACTGCTTATCACCTTTTACAAAATATTAAGCTCCACTTCACCGTATGCATTGTGAGGAGCATAAATTGCTTAGTAGTTAACCCTATATTAAGAGGCTGACAACAGGTAAACCGCTGTTACTGTCAGATTGCATACAAAAGAAAGAGATGCCCAATGACACAACGTATGGCGTAATAATGCAAATAAAATCGTATAAAATTAGATATTTAACTAATTAATAAAAAATTATCCAACACCGGATGCAGTTTGGCATTTGCAATTAATGGTATACTTTTAATTATAATTATAACAGTTAACGAAGGGATAAACTGCTTTTAAAAATATTTAAGAGTTGTCTTTAAAGATTTTTTTATGTATTCAATTATGTTTTGAGTTCCATCACCGTATGCACAAAAGACTGGAAAATATCATACTGTCTTTGTTTTGGAAAAAATATTTATGGTTTAAGAGATACACTGCTTTAAAAAAACACCTTTTTGACAATTTTCAAGAATTAATCTCCGCCTTAAAGTACCTTATCGCAAGTTCGTGGGCCATATTTACGCTATTTATACTACTAACTTCACTATCACTATTTAAATCCCTACTATTAAGTATCTATAGTACTCCAGCGAGCCGTACGAGATGTGGACCTGTGCTGTTAAACTGCCCTGTGATCGCTACTTACAGGGCAAAGTACTTCGGTAACCCAGGTATCCTACGTGAGATTGTCAGTAACACCAAGGCGTTGCTGGCCTTCCTTGAGGAGCTGGGGTGGATCGAATAATCGATTTTCCCACCCGTACGCAAAATACGCGCATTTACGTGGAGTTGCGGACACCAGCCCGTAATACCTATTACCTATTATAAAGGAAGCGCGGGTGAAACTTGATTTTTTCTGCCTTACCTACTACGCCCTCTTAAGGGCTGATTTTGAAATTATCAGATTTATTTTATCCAAGCTCGTAACAGCATAATTTTTGCATCAGCAACCAGCGATTTAATCGCTGTTTGGAAGCTCGATACTGCGACAACGCTTTATCTCTCCGCCAAACATGCATAGTTAGAAAACGCAATTTGTAACCGTACTTAAACAGCAAGAGTCGCCAAAACGCAATGCAGCGTCGAAGTAATCGCTGAAACTTGTGATTTTGATATAAACGCAGAAGTCTAGCACAGTCTATTTGCAGACACAACTGTTCGGCTATCCCCGTGCTTGTATTGTATTGTATTGTTTTCGTTTATCGTTTACACTTAAAACAAGTTGTTCTTCACAACTAGCTGTATGCAAAATTCGTAGAAAACTTGGCAAAATGACAAAAAATGTGAACAAGATACCTTTATTAGTCAACAAATCCTGTTAACTTCAATACACATGACATGATTTTGATAAAACTACATAAAATTTACTACTTACTACTAAAGTTATAATAGACAGCTTTACGCTTGCCGTTATGGGGCAGGCAAAGAGGATCGAGCAGCTCATAAACTTGTGGGTATTGTTGGATCCCATAATTTAAAAAAAAGTTTATTTAATAATCAAAAACCCGACTGCGTAAAATGTAAACCAAAAAAAAAGATAGAAACAAGATTTATTTAAACTATAAACAATCTCATGAAGTCGGAGTTAATAGGTCGTTATTGTTAAGAAGATGCCTCCGACTGTATGACATTGTTTATAGTTTAAATAAATCTTGTTTCTATCTTTTTTTAAGTTCACTTTTTATGCAGTCGGGTTTTTGATTTTTTAATTAACTTTTTTTATTTTACACTTTTTAGTTAGGATTATAAGACGGTAAATTAGGTTATTTACTAACATAAAATCAGGTGATAACGGCGTCTTACTCAATCACTCAAAAAGTTCGGGATAGTTTTTTTATCATTTCTCATTGAAATTACATTTAAACATATAACTTGTATATATTTTTGTAATCACCTTTTTAAACCCTTCATTTTGATACTCGATAGGATGGAGATATATTTTTTTTCGAAAACATACATTTTGGCGCCAAAAATCCGTCATTTTGATTTTTAATAATTTTAATATACCCAGTGACACTCGCGCAATAAAGAAAAATCTAAAGACATATCATTCATCAAAACCAGTTCAGCCGTTTAGTAGTTACAAGGGAACATAGGGACGGACATACATACATACAGGTCAACACATAACCCTTCTTTTTTGGCTTCACCGCAGTCGGGTAAAAAGATTATGATGTTTCTAAGTGACTTTGCTTTTAAGTCAATAGTTTTTGAGATATTATTCTATTTTCTTCTTCGAAAATTTTCACCTAGAGAAACACGATGAGGGGCCGAAGCCAACTCGCTCAGTCCCTTAAGATGTTTTAATTAAAACCCCTACTAACCGACGATTATCCCTGTATGCACTATAATATGCAAGAGCGACCAAGGACAGCCCCCGGTTGGTGTAGGACTATTTCAGGGTACGAAATCAAAGATATTGGACTATGGGTTTGGGGTGTTAAAGTGGACTCGTTACCTAGAACTATGGAAGGACTATGGCCAATGCCTGATCAATGTTTTATATAAACACGAATAAAATGGCAAGGGTGACTTGCACACTCAATAATGGGCCCCCAGAAACTGTCGCCAGCACATAGTGATGTAGCGACAAGGGGACAGCATATCCTGAGGTGCTTGAAGAGTGGTGAGGTATTCCACGCCTATCAGGACAATCCCGAAAGTACGGTCAAGATTCCTACCAGCATTTTACTAGAATAATTCCTTCCTCCGAACACATTTTCTCTTGTGAATCTCCATTCGTGGAAGCTCAGCTCCTAGTCAGTGTTCACTCGGACTGGTCAATAAAGGCAAGCCACAGACGAGGAAGAGATAGGAGATAGGGATATTTTGTATTTTGAATTTTAATCAATCAAATAACAAAGTTAACATTAAATAGTATCATCTGTAGGTACACTTAACTTATGCTAGTTAACGTAGGTGTTGCAACCAGGGCTGGGGGCCAGGGGGCTGTGGGGGATCCCCCACAGCGCATACTTCCACGTAGTTTCCCCCGGGCAACGCCGTGTCTGACCACCGTAACGGAGTGGCAGACCGGCGGCTAAAGTGCGCTGTGATTCGTAGACATTGATGCGGTCGTCTGCGAATACTGAGGATTTTAATTTTAATAATACAAGTATGATGGGTAAGCCGACGCGGGACGCGTCTGGCCGTTTTATCACGAATCGCCCCTCCCAGGGCGATTCAAACGGCCCTTCTCAGGGCCAACCCAAAGGCCCTTCTCAGGGCCAACCCAAAGGCCCTTCTCAGGGCCAACCCAATGGCCCTTCTCAGGGCCAACCCAAAGGTCCTTCTCAGGGCCAACCCAAAGGCCCTTCTCAGGGCCACGACGCCGGCGGCGCTTATGCGTCGGAAGCAGACCGCGTACCATCTTTGGCCAGCTTTTTTAGTAGGCCTTGGGTAGGAGTTGTCGGACTCCGACGAGTCCAACATGGACACGTCGGCGGCCGACAGCGACCGCATCAAGCGGAAGAGGTCCGAGGGCTCCTCGGAGTCGAACGTGGGTAGGACGAAGAAGAAGTCAAAGTCGAAAAAGGCTTCGACTTCTGCTGCGGCTTGTGCCCACGATGTGGGCTTGGTCGACGCCGAGCGCCAGTTAAACCTGGCGAAAAGGGCGCAACTCCAGTTGGACCTGGAGGAGAGGGTCGCCGCCAAGGAGCGGCAGGCGCAAGTTGCCAGGTCGAGGGCTGGCTATGGCGCATCCAGCGTGCTTTATGCTGACCACTCCTTGGCGGAATTGGAGCGCATGGCACAGGAGGACAAGGAGGAGGTCTTGGAGGTCGCCTCCAAGTCTTCAAATTTGAAGGGGACCTTCCAGAAGGCCCTCAAATGCCAGGCCGCCAGCATGCACGGCATTGTTGTGGAGCTGGTGAAGCGGACGGCCACGGACGAGACGCGGCAGCTGCAGGCGAAAGTCGATCGCCTGCAAGCGGAGGTCAGCCAGCTACACCAGAAGCTGGCTGAGGTCACGGCGAGGCCTGCCCAATCTGCCCCGGGTCCGGTGGCGACAGGCTCTCCTTCCTCCTCTGCCAGCCTTGAGGAAATGTTCCGCAGGGTTGTCATGGAGGAGAGGGCCTTCACCAGGGCCTGCTTCGCAGGCATAGAGGACCGGCTCTTGCCGGAAAGGCGGCTCCGCCCGCCGCTAGAAGCGGAAAAGACCCCACCGCCGAGGGAGCCGGAACCTGCGCCTCTAGCAGGCCCGGTATCGGGTGCGCAGCCCCCGGCCCCTAAGCCCCCCAAGGGCAAGGGCAAGGGCAAGAGGACCGGGGTGGCTCCTCATATCCCCACGACAAGCGCGGAGGGAGAGTCTGGGTCGTCTGCCACTCCAGCAGCCCCCCAGAGCACGCAGGAGGAGGATGCCCTTCTTCCCTCCACCACCCCGTCCAACCAGTCGTGGACGGAAGTGGTCAGGAGGGGAAAAGGGAAGAAGGGGAAAAAGTCTGCCCCCAAGCCCGCTGCAAGTGGTCCTGCAGCCAAAAGGGCTCCGGCCGGTGGGAGGAAGCTGGTTCCTCCCAAAACTGCGGCCGTCGTGGTGACCATCACCCCGGGGGCCGTGGAGCGGGGCGAGACTTACGAGTCCGTCCTAAGACGGGCTCGTCCCAATGCTGATCCTTCCCGGCTGGGGATCAGCAACATCACGTGCCGCCGAACCCTAACCGGGGCTCGAATTTTCGAGTTCTCGGGGGATCAGCGCGGCACACATGCGGACCTCTTCGCAACAAAGTTGCAAGAGGTCATCGCGGATGCGACAACGGTCGTCAGGCCTGTTAAGACCGCAGCCTTGGAGGTGGCCGATCTGGACGATTCGGTCACCAAAAAGGATGTGGTGGCGGCCGTTGCGGCGGCTGGAGGCTGCGACGTGGGCGCGGTGAAGGGTGGAGCCATCAGGCTTGGCCGCCGTGGCATGGGCATTATCCGCGTCGAGTGCCCAGTTGCCGCGGCTGGGGCCGTCCTTGTTACGACCAGGGGGCGGCTGCTTGTTGGCTTCAGCTCGGCTGTGGTCCGGCCACTTGAAGAACAGCCTATGCGCTGCTTCAAGTGCTTCGCGTTAGGCCACACCCGAGTCACGTGTCCCTCCAAGTTTGACTGGGGAGATGCCTGCTTCCAATGCGGGCAGGAGGGACACAGGAGCGCCGCTTGCCGCGCCGCTACCGCGCCACACTGCGCGGCGTGTGCCGCCGGTGGTCGCCCCGCGGATCACAAGATGGCGGGCAGGAGCTGCAAGCCCCCCGTGAGGAAGGGCGTGGTGCCGGCGCAGGTTCGCCCTGTTGCTACCACCGCCGCCGTCGTCGCCGCTGTAGCTCCAGCGGCGGCAGCTGAGGAGACTGGTGCGATGTCGGAATAATGGTTTCCGACTATCGCATCCTCCAGGCGAACACCAACCACTGCAGAGCGGCCCAGGACCTGTTAGTGCAGGTCATGGCCGAGTGGTTGGTGAACGTGGCGGTGGTCGCTGAGCCCTACTCGATCCCCGGCAGCTGGCTGGGTGAAGAGGACGGCTTGGTGGCACTAGCGGCGCGGTCTTCCACAGACTCCCCTCCCCTCTCGCTATTAGAGAGGGGACCGGGATACGTGGCCGCCGCGTGGGGAGACTTGGCCCTTGTGGGGGTCTATTTCTCCCCAAACCGCCCTTTTCAGGACTTCGAGAACTATCTCGGAGTCCTGGCGGCTGTGGTCAGTAGGGCGGCGCCGCGTCAGGTCTCCGTACTGGGAGACCTGAACGCCAAGTCAGTGACCTGGGGCAACCCGGCCACCGATGCACGCGGGCGGGCAGTGGAGATGTGGGCAGCCTCCTCTGGACTCTCCCTTTTGAACAGAGGAAGCGTCCAGACATGCGTGCGGCGGCAGGGTGGCTCAATAGTGGACGTCACTTTCGCCACCTCTACGTTAGCCGCGCGCGTGCTGGACTGGCGGGTGGACCTGGTGGAGACTATGTCGGACCACCGCTACGTGCGGTTCGACATCTCCACCAGTGGCCCCGAACGGACGCGACCCCTCTCGGGGCGATCACCGTTTCCACGGTGGGCTCTTGCCCGCCTGGACAGGGAGGCGGCGGCGGAGGCGGCGTTCGTCCAGGACTGGCTTTCGCCGCCTTCCACCGGCCTGGATGTGGACACCGTGGCGGGGCACCTGAAGGAGTCTCTGACCGAGGTATGCAACTCCAGCATGCCTCGGTCCCGCCGACCCCTACCCAACCGCGCCGTGTACTGGTGGTCGGTGGAGCTGGCGGGGCTTCGATCAGCGTGTGTGGCGGCAAGGAGGGCCTACTCGCGGAGTCGGCGGCGGCGTCTACGGGACCGGGCCAACGAGGTCCACCTCTATGAGGTATATTTGGAGGCCAAAATGGTCCTCGGCCGGGCCATCGCCGCCGCCAGAGACTCGGCGAGAGCAGAGCTGCTGGAGGGTCTCAACAACGACCCCTACGGGAGACCATACAAGGCGGCGCGCAACAAATTGCGTCCCTTTGGTCCCCCGGTCACCGAAACCCTGGAGCCCTCCTTTCTGGATGGGGTGGTTCAGTCCCTGTTCCCGTGCAGGGACGACAACTTCACCCCACCAGTGATGGGCTCACCGCGGGGGATAGCTCCGCCAGCTGAGGAAGAAGAGGAGGCCCCTCCTGTCACGGAGTCGGAACTTGGCGCGGCGATTCTCCATATCCGCGCCAAGAAGACAGCTCCGGGCCCCGACGGTGTTCCGGCGAGAGTGGTGGCGATCGCTGCCACTCAAATGGAGGAGAGGTTTCGGGAACTCTTCAGCGCATGCCTTGCGTCTGGAAAGTTCCCGAAACCGTGGAAGGAGGGACAGTTCTGCCTCCTTCGCAAGGAGGGCCGCCCAGCAGACTCCCCCTCGGCATACCGGCCCATCGTTTTTGCTCGATGAGGTCGGCAAAATGTTCGAGGGGATTGTCGCTGCCCGCCTAAAGGGCCATCTGCGGAATATCGGGCCAGACTTGTCGGACGCTCAGTTCGGTTTTCGGGCTGAGCGTTCCACGGTGGACGCGCTGGCCTGCCTTAAGGGCCAGGTCAAGGAGGCGATGGAAGCGAGGGACGGATTGTTGGCTGTGTCATTCGACATAGCCAACGCCTTCAACTCCGTTCCCCACTCCACCATCCTAGAGGCGCTCCGATTCCACGGAGTGTCTCGACACATGCGCAGTCTGCTGGCCAGCTACCTGGAGGATCGGGCGATCGTCCTGGTGGATAGGACTGGCCAAGTCCGGCGGTACGCCGTTGAGGCCGGCGTTCCGCAGGGGTCAGTCTTGGGACCTCTCCTTTGGAACGTCGGCTACGATTGGCTCTTGCGGGGAACTCTCCTCCGAGGTACGAGTGTTGTCTGCTATGCGGACGACACTCTCCTCACCGCCCGGGGGGGGAGTTTCAGGGAGGCGGCCAACTTGGCATCGGCGGGCGGATCCTTGGTCGCAGGGAGGATCCACCGTCTAGGTTTAACGGTGGCGCTGCACAAGACCGAGGCCGTGTACTTCCACGGCCCTCGGCAGCGCCCCCCACCTGACGCCCACATATTTGTGGCGGGCGCCAGAATTGAGGTGAAGGCCCAGATGAAATATCTGGGCCTTGTACTCGACAGCAGGTGGCGCTTTGGTCCGCATTTTAGCGGGCTGTCGTCGCGCCTGCTGAAGGCCGCGGGCGCCCTCTCGTGGCTGCTTCCGAACTTGGGGGGGCCTAGCGCGCGATGCCGGCAACTCTACGCCGGCATCGCGCGTAGGCCGTATCTTGAGGAGTATGGCCCTCTACGGAGCTCCGATCTGGGAGGACTCCCTCCACAGGAGGGAGAACGCCGCGGCCTTGCGGGCACCCCAACGGGCCATAGCCCAGCGTGTGGTGCGGGCCCATCGCACAGTGGGCTTTGCGGCAGCATGCGCTCTGGCCAGCACCCCTCCTTGGGAACACGAGGCGTGGGTGCTCGCCAGAGTGTATGAATGGACGGCAGGGCGGAGGGCGAGAGGAGAACGCCCAGCCCCGGAAGAGCGGGCTGCAGTCCGGCGGGAGGCGAAAGACGCCATCGTCGTCCATTGGACGGGGGAACTCGCCACTGCAGCCTTCGGCCGCCGAACCCTCGACGCGATTGGGCCAGTCCTGCGAGACTGGCTCGAGCGGTCGCACGGGTTCCTCTCGTTCCGTCTTGTGCAGGTGCTGTCCGGACACGGTTGTTTCGGATCGTACCTGCATCGAATCGGACGGGAGGAGACGCCGTCGTGCCACCACTGTGGCGCGGCGGAGGACACGGCGCAGCACACCCTCGAGGTGTGCCCGTCGTGGTCCGAGCCGCGCCACAGTCTGAACGCGGTGATTGGATCGGACCTCTCACTCCCCGGCTTGGTTAACGCCATGCTGAGGGATGAGGGGTCCTGGGCGGCAGTCGCCTCCTTCTGCGAACACGTCATGTCACAGAAGGAGGCGGCAGAGCGCGCGCGGGAGGACGATCCTGCCGCGGCGCCGCTCCGAAGGCGGAGGAGGGGTCGAAGAAGACGTCAGTTTGAACGTCATCTCCGACTCCTCCCAGGTGGAGGCCAGCAGGCAACGGGTGCGGGGGCACCCTTACCTGTATTGCACAGGCCTCCACCAGTGTCGGACGGGAATGGTCAGGTGTTCCCGGCCATTTCCGTAGCCCCCCAGTAACGGGGGGGCATGAGGGGCCCACCAGCTAGGCGGGCATGCGCTGGGAGGGTTGTGGAAGAAAAGGCTGAGCCGTTATCCCATGGCCCTCCCAACACGGCGATGTGGGAACACCGCTGAGTTTTAGTGGGTATACTGTAGTGACAGGAGTCCCACATACCCCGACTCGTCCCCCATGAGCAGGCACGCGTAATGCATTTCTCAGCGTGAAAAAAAAAAGGTGTTGCAACCAGGCAGAACAAGTGTTTTAAAAACGAAAGTTAACATTACAACTATAATTTACAGAATTCAGAAATTACAATTTATAAATTTGACATTTGGAATAATCGTGTTTGTGTGTGCGTGTGTGTGCACGCGTGAATGTGTGAGACAGCGTGCGTGTATTTGTGTGTGTGTAATGGTGATGATGTGTATTGTGTCGGTGCAGAATGTGTGTTACGTTCTCGGTGGAGGGGTTTAGGGTGGGTTTAAAAAAAAAAAACTGTGTTGCCCCATACTAGGAATTTCTCCGGTATCGTGGGTGCGTTTACAAACATTTAAACTCACATACACAAACAGCCAGACCCGGAACAACTACTTGTAGGTCATAAAAATATTTGTTCCGTGCGGGAATCGAACCCGCGACACGCAGCGCAGCAGTCAACCGCTTAACCACTGCGCCCACCGTGTCGTCAAAGAAAAGCAGAAGAATTAAAAAAAAGCAAAAATAAAGCAGGCGTTCTGTGTCCAGGTAGTTATTTGTAAGTAGAAAGTTTGTCACAGATTTCTTGAGCGACGAGGTTGAAAGAGAGTAAAGTGTCAATTTCTTATTGAGTTTAATATACAGGGTGGAAACTTTCCGGTGGAACTTCGTGAAGCATTTTCGACGTTTGGCTCCCAGACTGGAGCGGGCTGGGGCTGCTTTGAAGCGGCTCCTGCCCAATCTAGGGGGTCCAAACGCCTCCTGCCGGAGGCTCTACGTGGGGATCGTGCGGTCCATGGCCCTTTACGGGGCACCGGTGTGGGCGCGTTCTTTAAGGCTGCGACCAGCCCAGCGGTTGAACGCGTCCCAAAGGGTCATGGCCATTAGGGTGGTACGGGGTTACCGCACGGTCTCCCGTGAGGCGGGGAGCCTCCTTGCCGGACGGCCGCCATGGGATCTGGAGGCAAAAGTCCTCGCGCACATCTGGGAGTGCCGCGAGGAGGCGAAACGCCGGGGTGAAACTCCGCTGCCGCGAGAAATCACGGCACGGCGGACAGAGCTCCGGCGGGATCTCATGGCGATATGGAGAGTGCGATTGTCGCAACCCAGCGCTGGGCACGCCACAATTGTGGCGATAAGTCCCCTCTTTGAGGAGTGGCTAGAGAGGCGCCACGGCGTCCTCACCTTCCGCCTGACGCAGGTCCTCACCGGACACGGTGGTTTCGGGAGGTTCCTGTTCAGGATAAAGCGGGAGGAAACGCCCGGGTGTCACCACTGTGTGGATCGCCCGGAGGACACGGTGGAGCATACGGTGGAGGTCTGCCCAGCTTGGGCGGAGCACCGCCGTGTCCTCACGGAGGCGATCGGCGGCGGCGATCTCTCGCGTCCGGGCCTGGTTCAGGCCATGGTTTGGAGCGAGAGTGCATGGGAGGCCGTCACCTCCTTCTGCGAAGCAGTTATGCTAGCGAAGGAGGAGGCGGAACGCGTGAGGGTGAGACATGGTTCGCGCCCTCGCGCCCTTAGTCGCCGCAGGAGACGCCCCGGGCGTCGCAAGCCGATTTCCGGCCACCGTAGGCGCGGGCCTGCGGACGGTGAGCGATGGGTAGCTCGCCGTCCGATAAGGACCAGGCCCGGGTCGACGGCGCGTTGTGTTCCACGCGCGCCTCAAAGAGATGTCAGCACAAACTGACGGGGTCCGTTAGGACCAATGCCTGCCGGGGTTGCGAGTTTGTCCGAAAGGGATATCGTGGCCCTGGCACACAGGCAACGGAAGGAACACGGGTGGGTTTTAGTCAGTAAAAGTCTGACACGCCCTCCCGCTCCGCCCAGAGCGGGAGAAATTATTTGATAATTTCCCACCCAAAAAAAAAAAAAAAAGGGTGGAAACTTTCAGCGGGGCAGTAAGGGGAAGTACCTTATCCGTTGCAGCTACGCGGAAATGGTCTTAAGAGACTATCCATAATTTTTTATGGAATTTTGATCCCCATTCACAGATTTTGAAAAAAGTTTTTGTGAAAATTGCCCATTTTCCTGCTGACTGTACATTTTTTTCAAAATCTGTGAATGGGGATCAAAATTACATAAAAAATTATGGATAGTGTCTTAAGACCATTTCCGCGTAGCTGCAACGGATAAGGTACTTCCCTTTACTGCCCCGCTGAAAGTTTCCACCCTGTATAATTGTGGTCCTTGGAAGCAAAGAAATCGTTTTGTGATTGAGTATTTACATCTGTAGTTCCGACAAACTATATCTTTATGTCTTTTATACTTATATTATCTTTCTGCAATAGTGTTTTGTAGTTATAGGTTGTGTGTTTGATATTGCTACCGCTGCTGCGCGGTTTTATTTATGTCTGGTGGCCAAGTCTGCTATTTTCAATGATTGGTCATTATGACATCCATACCAAGGCAACGCCATGACCATTGTGCCAATAGTTTATAACCTCCTAAATTCATAATGGCGTGACAGTGGTCCTTAAGGAAGTCAAAATAATAGGAGCTTGTCAGTACGAGATTACCAAATACAGACAATTTTTCCAATGGAGTATCAGTGGCACGTCATCGGAAAATCATAAAGACGCCTTTCAATTAGGAGATTAGCAAAACTGTCGAACTCTACAATTGCGGTGCCAATGATCCGCCATTCGGACACAACTGCGTTAGCAGACTTGGGCCCCTGGTCTATTGTAATGTGTTGTTCGGTCTGTAAGGATGACTCGGTCATAGTTATAGCTTTTGTGAGTTGCGGTTTTGAGATATAGTATCGCAAAAATAACTTTTAATTTCTTATACTCGGAAGTACTGTAGGCGTGGGTCGTCACGTGATTTTCGCGAAACGTAACGTAACTAGTTACTTCGAAGGCGTCACCTGTTATGAAAACACGTGATTTTAGTAACTAGTTATTTTTCCAATTCTGATGATCTGTTCAGTGATTTAACGTGATGCTTCTATCGAAGTATTACAGTTATTTACGAAACGAAAATATTAAATGATCACCTACGTAATACGTTAGGTACTTATCACAAGTTTTAAGTTATTGGGACGAAATAGTAGATTATTAACCAAGGGGATAAAGCAGTGTCTTCTGTCGCGGATGACGATTTAAATCGCGAGCGTAACGAAGGACTCGGGGTTTACTCCTGAGCGTAGCGAGGGTTTTTACTTAATTCACGACCGAAGCGAGGGATTTAAGACGAGTCCTGAGTGTAGCGAGGGATTTAAGTTCACCCAAGACTAAGACAGCTTTATCACCGAGGAAAATACTCTACTTTTCGTACCATTTGCGAAAAAATTAACACAATAATAATATGAGATAAGCATTTATTAAAAATAATGACAATTAAAAGTAAAAGTTAACATTCGAAACATTGGTCCAATTATTGATAGAGAGAGTTACATTTTTGTTTGGTACATTTATTGTTGATGAGTTGATTTGAGTATTTCTCTGTTCTTGCGTCTGAGGAACTTGCGTTTCATTGTAGATAGTATACGTCGGAGATAGTGGTGGTGGTGCATCGTGAGTTACGGACGAAGATAAGATGCCGGAAGTTGATGGTTGTGGCTCTGATGGATTAAGTTTTATATTTTTGTTAATTTGACTGCTTAATATGGTTTTATTCGCCATTGAGCTTTCGATATAACCCTCAGCTACTCTATCAGAACTCCAACCACCGTGTCTTTTTATTGACGTAATATCCGCCCCTGAATCCGCCAAGAAAGTCGCCGAAGTTCTTCTAAAGCAGTGACCGGTGTAGAGTTCAACATCTTTAAGTTTTAAATATTTGGCAATTTCCTTTGGCATATTGCTTATTTTATTTTTGCCGATGGCTTGTCGAGTACATTTCCCATTCCGATAGTTTATAAAAAATCTATTGTTTTCCATGTTGGTGGGACGTAATGCTTGGTATTTATGAATGATTTTAGTATATTGTCCTTGTACAATAAATGACCGATTTTTCTTTGTCTTAGTTTCCTTTACTTTATTCAGCAGTAACTCATTGGAATGATTTTCAACGTCCTCCACCTTTAAGTTTACAAGTTCACATCCGCGGCAAGCACCATTGAGTTCAAAAATTAAGGCCACCTATAACAAAGATAAAAAACAGGTAAATATATAGAATAATTACCATTACTAAGATACGAAATATTCATAGTTAAATCATGTATACTTACTTTTGTGGCCAGAAAAATTTCATCACGAGCTTCATTAAGAAATTTTTCCACATTTTGAGTCGTAAAAATTTTAGACTTCTTTGCGCAATGCCCTTCTGATTTTCTTTTTAAAAAAGCCAGTAATTCCGTGAATCTATTTATTTCAATGCTGTGTTTGATGCCTATTGCAGCTTTCAGTTTTGAGTATATGCACCAAAGTGTATTCGGATTCTTTGTCTTGGATAAATAATCAAAATAGACAAGAAGTACTGATTCTGAAATTGATAGGCTTTTCGCACTTCTCCACGTTGAAAATTCATCATAAGTTTTTAAATAATTTTCCTTGGATTTTGTTGGAAGCAAATTATTTATAATTGCGGCAGCATTTGCACTGATGGAATCCGACAATTCACTGTCACTGTCGCTTTTATTTAACATCGTAACGTATTTTTAGAACATTAACTTATTTATAAAAATAAATTAAAATAAACTTAACGTTTATGTATTTGAAGAAAACAAAAACGCGGCAAATTCCTAGACTAATATTTTTTTGTCGGAAAAGCAAAGGCATCAAGCTCATACGGCCTCATCGGTTTTCGTAATTTTATTTAATAATCATAACTGCATAATAAATGCGTATTCCTTTTTCAAAAAGATGTATAATGCTTTATATACAAACTCAATGGTGTAAACACAGATGTAGTTCAATATAAATTTCGGTAAGTATTCCAAATTTAAATCACATTCTCCCCCTAGAGGATGAATGAAATTCGGTACAATTTTCTTTCCCTGTTTTTAACAGATTAAAAATGACTATTGTTAAGTTCGCTTTTTGTGGCATAGAATGTCACTTTTTTTTTGTGGTACGAAAAAGATTTTTTAGTTACCTACGTAGTTACATCATAAAAAAACACAAATGAACTGCCCTTCAAACTTTATTAAAAAAATAACTCTCGGCTCGCTCGCTGTCACCTATTACGCGCGAAAGAAACAACATTCGCTCGCAACGTAACTTTTGTTTCGTTTTTATCTTTTCATTCGGTCACTGCATTGAAATGTAACTCGTAACTCAGAAAATCACGTGTTTACGAAAATCACTAGTTTATCGTTTGCATCGAAACTAGTTATTCGGCTACATGCCCCGTAGCTAGTTATTGTAACTAGTGACGTGAAATAACGCCCATGCCTAGGAAGTAGTGTTTGTTTGATACGAGTAGCGGGTGGAAGACGCTGCTCCCCATATTTGGGCGCGATAGACTCATAGTAATTGCTTCCCTCTCTAGGGCGGGAATTAATTTAAAAATAGAACTAAGTTTGGTTAGGTAGTCGGCTACGAAAAAATTTACCTATTTAAAAAAATATCGATGAAAATAAAAAAAAATGCTGCGGTCTTGTGAGTGTATAAACAACCGGTGTGAATTTAAAAAAAGTACCTATTAAGCGGGACGGCCCGCGGCTGTGACACGGTGTGTTCCATATTTAAAAAATTAAAAACACTATATAATTTGGCGGGATAGGTACTAACTCCAAAATACTAAATCTCGGTTTTATAGACTAATATTTGATTAAAAATGAGTTCAAGCGATTCTGAAATGTCGAGATTTTGCGATTACTATGTTTGCCTCGTCTTTAACCGATTAAAGACGAGGCAAATACAGTTATCGACAATCTTTTGTCAGAAATTTCAAAGGAAAGATGTTTAAATGCATACAATGATTTTATGAAGTGGCGAGCAAACAAGAAAATAAAATATTTTGAAAGACTAAAATTTTTTACTTTCCTTATAATCGAAATGATAAGTAGAGTGTTTAAAACGGGTGAAAGTCACCAATTGCTTTCGACTCTTGTATAACAATCTACTATTTTTGTTTTTTTCAATCTACTGTTTTTGTTGTACAGAGTTTTTAGAAAAATACTATGAAGTACAAACTTATTTTTGCGATTGTAGTGCATGTGTAAAAGAAATGGAAAACAAACGTAATAAGTTGAGATATGATTTAAAAAAATTGTCATATTTTTTTATCTTAGAATATGAGGAATCACCCCAATTCTCAATCTGGAAGTGGAGAAATATGAAAAAGATAGTTTTCGTGAGATTATCGATTGATTAATCGATTACACAATTATTACAAACATAAAATCTTTGTACTAGATAATAAAATTAACTCAAAGTAATTAAATGCACCATAACATACATATTATATGCAGTATAGTGCATATAATTATAGCCATGATAATATAAAATATCAGTTAATTATATATGATTATCGATTTCATATCGATTATTATTATTATTATTTTTTTATTTTTTATTATGCATAGGTACAGTCTTAATATTTATTGTACCATTAAACCAGAAAACAGAATATCAGTCTTCTATTTTTTCTGATTGACATTGACACTAGACAGTTGCTGACTGCTGAATTGCTCTTGGTCTTGTTTGCTCACTCGTTTCATGTTTTCCGATGCGTTTTGAGTGCTTTTCCGATTATTCTTCATTTTCCACGACCACTGCTTTGTCTTTTACGATTCTGACACTGCCTACCTTGTACGACCCTTGCTGTCACACTGGAGACCGAAGATCGCTCACATGTTTGGCTAAGAATTGTTATTTTGGATTTTCCCGCCGCCGCCGGCGGCGTGTGGATTGGATATTGTTCAAACTATGGATCGCTGTGAATTGTGGGATAGTGAACTTAATTTATTTAGGAAAATACCAAATCAAGCAGACACGTTCCTACTACGGTGAACATGTAAGAGTGAATGATGGTTTATAGAAATGTGCAGGGAGGTCAGCATGAGCCTTCTTCGAGAGCTGTCGGCTGCCAATACTTCCATACTTCCACATACAATCCCGACATATAAGTCGAAAAACTTAGTTTATTTATATTTTAGTCGACGGCTATCGTAGAGGAAGGGAGGCAATAGTAATGCATTACTGTAATTGTATTGTAGGGAGACGAACTGTAGGCTGCTGCGCTCATTTAACGTGCACCCAGCTAAGGTACATCCATGAATTGTGCAGGTGGTACTATGATCTTGATCATATAGTACCACCTGCACAATTCCTAGACATCATTTTAATTACAATAGAAGATAAATAAAACACCATATTAAAATGATTTTTTATTTTATTTTAGCCATCCTTTCCTTTTAATAAGTTATTGACATTCATTCATATGATTTTTCATTAATTTTCTACTTAATTCTCGTATAATAAACATTGGTGCAAAATAACATCTTTTGCACTTCAGGAATCAGCTGTTATTGGTACAGACGGCTACACATCAAGCTATACATTTCCAGTTTAAGCTGATCTCGCATTGTGTAGGATTTACGTACAATGAGAGGTCAGCGTATACTGGAAACATAGAGCTTGATGTGTAGCCGTGTGTACATAAACTCACTTTTACTTAATCTCTTATAACTCTGTTCTCAGATTGACAAAATCCGCAAAATTTTCAGTGAACGGTTACAGTATATGTAAGCTATTAATTGACACCACATTCATCTTTTTACACCTTTTTTTTTTTTTTTTTTTTTTGGGTGGGAAATTATCAAATAACTTCTCCCGCTCTGGGTGGAGCGGGAGGGAGTGTCAGACTTTTACTGACTAAAACCCACCGTGTTCCTTCAGATGCCTGTGTGCCAGGGCCACGATATCCCTTTCGGACAGGCTCGTAACCCTGGCAGGCATTGGCCCTTTCGGACCCCGTCAATTGGTGCTGACGTCTCTTTGAGGCGCGCGTGGAACACAACGCGCCGTCGACCCGGGCTTGGTCCTTATCGGACGGTGAGCTACCCATCGCTCACCGTCCGCAAGCCCGCGCCTACGGTGGCCGGGAATCGGCCTGCGATTCCCGACGCCCGGGGATCTTTTAGGCCCAAGATTGTATGAAATCGTTTCCGTCTCCACTTCATTCCAACTACGGAATCCTTCACTGTGCGTGGTCCGACATGAACTTGGTCGGTGTTTTAGTACTTATACTCGTACCTTAACATTCAATTGATTTTTAGCTTACAGTATAAATGGTTACTTTGTAGTACCTATATTATAGATATATATAATTTCCGAACTCAATAGCCATGTATAAGCCATCAAAGGCTTCTGTGGTTTTTAGCATAAAATTATTAACTCTGCGATATACTTTTTTTGAACATTAATAAAAAAAATAATCACATCAATTTAATTTACCTATTAAGTACATATAGGTGCATGGCATGGTACATGAAACAGCAAAAATACATAAACGACACCAGTTTTCAACCAAGCTTATCATGATTAATTGAACAATATAACAACGACGCACCTTTTCCACCCTTAACTTAGCATAGACAGAGAACCTTCAAAACATGGGTAGATAAAAATAAAAGGCTCATAAAAATGTATGAGCGGCACAAGATGCGCAGCTAACAAGATAAGGTTTATCGCCACTCGCCACTCGCCCCTCGCCCCCGCAACTCGCCTCTCGCCACATCGCTAGTTATTCCGCGTCACCGGTAATTGTGACAAATGAACGTGTTTTGTTATACTTACAAAATAGTTATAGGCGAGCGAGGAACGGGGGTTTTTTTTACAAATATTATGTTGTATTTGGTGGAGAAAAAGGAAATGGTTTGACAGATGTTTAGAATGGTGTTTTTCGTGTTTGTAGAGACAGTAGAACGCTAATAGGGGAGATCTACTTTTTTGCGTTTTTCTATGTATATACGTGTACTTGTAAAGTACACGTATATACACTCACAGAAAGAGGAGGCCTGTGTGCCAGCAGTGGGAACATTATAGGCAGATTATGTATATACAGTCTGTCTAGATAAGTATGGAATAAGGGGAGTACTCCTGAGCGGTTACACAATAAGTGTCTGACAGCAGGTCTTGAAACCCGTTATTTTTTATTTCCGAAGATATAAATTATGTTTGATACAATTGATATTAGCTTCAAAGATTGCCTCATCACATTAAGTTCAGCATTAAATTTGTATCAAAATATTAAATAATTAACGGAATATGTTCGAAAACCTTTATAATAACGGCTAAGGTTACATTGAAAATTAACCAGTTCCCGAGCTCTGTCTGACAGTTATTTCACTAAACATCCAGCAGCACCCTCACTATCAGTATCAATGACAATCTGAATGATTTTGAAGTATATTGCTAATCCATTGCTTCATATTGTCTGCTCAACAACGTAAATAACGCAATGAATGTTGTGGAACTGTCAAAATGAAACCCATTACTACTGATAGTGTGTTACACAGTTAGGTCCAGTTGAAAACCAGCGTCAGGTACTAGTTGTCTGGCATTTATGCTGAACTGGGTCTATTTGGCGCATTCGTGAGGCACACTATACTTGTAACGCAGTTTTTTCTGTTTTTGCCTCTTTAGTCTAGTGGTCGTTAGCGGTACTGCTGAGCATGGTCCTGAGTCGAGGTTCTGAGCTCGATTCCCGGGTCGGACAAAGTGTTGTTGGGTTTTTCTATCTGAAACTTCTCAGTAGCAGCCCGGAGTCTAGATTTGTGCCCGGTTGTTGGCAATAGACTCGTCCGACTTTATGGGAATTAAACATAACTGGCGAAATGTGGGTATATTACAGGTACACCTCTGCCCAACCCTTCAGGGAAACAAGGCGTGATGTTATGTTAGGTTATGTTTTTCTGTTTCTTATTTTTCTTTTGTGTGTTTTACTTTATCAAATAAGTTTATTCTCTTTTTAGGGTTCCTTACCTCAAAAGGAAAAAACGGAACCTTTATATTATAGTACCTCACTTCGTTGTCCGTCTGTCTGTCTGTCAGTCTGTCTGTCAAGAACCTTTTTATTTATTTAATACTTTAAGCACAAAAAAAAATGTACAGAGGCGGACTTAATGCCATAGGCATTTTCTACCAGTCAACCTTTGGGTGATGCAGAAACAACCAGTGGTAGGTGCAATAACAAAAATTGTGAAATCAATATTTATTTAAATATAAGGATATACATACATATACCTATTAAAAAACTTATATATACCTAATTATACATAAATATAAGACCAAATAAATACATATATACACGAATATACCTATAAACCAAACAAACAATGGGAAAACTTTACCGTTGTGATGATACTGCCAGCTTCTAACGAATGTGCTCGCGAACTCACTTCACTTCTTCGAATGTGCTTTTTTCTCAGGAACGTGTAAAGGTATCAAGTTGAAATTAATATCAAATACGTAAGTCTACGATCCCTTGAAGGTCTAAAAAAATCAAGCTTCTAAGTCAACGCAATAAAAAAATACGGCATTTTATGCGACATATTTTGATACTCACAAATAAGTCAAAACCTATAGGGTATTTCCCGTTAACAAGAAGTACCCTAATTACCTAAATTTGGCAAGAAGCAAGGTCTCACAGCACAAGTAAAGAAAAGTCCGAAAACAGTAAATTTGTAGTTGCAAAAAAAAAGGGGTTTGGGATAAATTCATCCCAACTACGGAACCGATTTTTTTCTAACCTACGGAAATGATACTTTGGGCCTAAGATCGATAAAGACACCAGCCCGTATAACCTATGTGGTCTATGCTGATAGACCATATTGGCTAAACAGGCTGGTGGTACGTTACCGGTACGGACCACATGTAACTATAGGTAGTGTCGGATTTACCAAAAGGCTGACCGCCAGTTGCACGTAAGTCCATTAAATTTAATTCCCCATTAAAAGTAATGCTGTCAGTTTCTGATACGTTCCGTTAGATAAGGCCAGCATTACTGTTATATTTTTTTGATGGCTATTTTTTTGTGATGGATCTCTGATGTCTTGCAGAAAGAAGTCTACAAGACATCTTTTCGATGACTTTTCTCTCTTCCCTTTCATTATACAGTCGCCAGCACATCAATTATATATACCAAACTGTCAAATTCTTCTAAATGATTTTAAACCTTCTAATGTTGGGGGTTAAGTTCAAAACCGAATGAGAAAATTTGATAGTTTGTGGTAATTTGATGTCCCGGCGAAGTGGCGACTTTACGTTCAACGGTATCAGCTCAGAAATATTCCCAAAAACTATTTCTTTTGCAATTTCAATCATATTTTTGGATTGTCACTAGCCGACAGACCGCTGCGCACCGGCGGAAGTCAGATAGGCAGTCGCTCCATGTAAAATACTGGTATTCAGCTGCATCCGGTTAGACTGGAAGCCGACCCCAACATAGTTGGGAAAAGGCTAGTCCGATTGATTGATTGAGATATTGTAAAAATATTCTAGGAACTGACAATTGTAGAGGTAAGGCGGCAAAAATTGAATAGCCGATACTTGGGAAATGTTTAAATCCGCCACTGAGTCCATAGCTAGACTTTACTAGGATATTGTCCTAAGATTTTCATGCGATGATTGTTACCGCTGAGGCTTACACAAAAACCTCGGCTTGACAATAAGTCCACAATGCAGGGCGAGCGTAGTAGGTAGGCACCTAAGTAGGTAACCAATTCGATAGCCGGAAAATCCTCCACCAATGCTGTTAAAATCTGTGGATGACGACTATTATTATGATCGATCGTACATGACTGAATTAAGTACCTTTTAACGAATGTAATTAATGTTAATAGCTACCTAATTCTATTTAATTCCTAATGAAGTAATGACCGACGATGCACGTAGCCCGTCCAAATGATCAAATAATTTTGTTTGAGTAAAATTAAAATACCTATACCCACATTAAGGCTCCCACAAACAGGCGCGAGGCGGCAAAATTTCTATGAAAACTTCATGGAAATTTTCTAACCTAATGTTCTAACCAAATGTTCTACCACGCAGACAGGTGTCGCACCTGTCTGCGTGAGCCTTTACCATCTATTCTGAACCGTTTTTTAACGGTTTGTTAGATAATCGTGCTGAAGTTTACTTCATCATTTAAGAACTTTAAAATTAGTCCTCAATATCTGAGCCATGCAAACTGGGCCTCAAGTCTGCTATTACCATAGTGTCAGAATGGTCGATCATTGATTTCATAATTGTTGATTTAGACAAGTTTGGTAATCTACTATTATAATGGCGGCATTATGACTTTCCAACGGTCGGCCACTGACACTACATTGAAAGAAATTGCATATATTGGTAATCTCGTACTTACATAATGACAAATGAATGAAATTTCTACTAATGGGTTTTATAATAATGGCAATACGACAATGCCATTATAATAACACAATTATATTACGAGAACATTGACTGACCAATGATCGACCATTATGAATTTACCAGATTACGAACTTTTAGCAAAATGACAATGGCATGACAATGAGATCGTGTTGGAATGACTGAATTTATAAAAATAGCAGACTTGGGCCCCAGGGATCCATGGATAAGCAGAAAACTGAGAAATATAAGCAGAAAAACGATTAATCCATATTTTTAAAAGATATAAACAAAAAAAAACAAAAAACCTACATGGATGAATAACTTGCAACAGAATTTGCTAGGAGTTGCACAGGAGTGGCTAGAGAGGCGCCACGGCGTCCTCACCTTCCGCCTGACGCAGGTCCTCACCGGACACGGTGGTTTCGGGAGGTTCCTGTTCAGGATAAAGCGGGAGGAAACGCCCGGGTGTCACCACTGTGTGGATCGCCCGGAGGACACGGTGGAGCATACGGTGGAGGTCTGCCCAGCTTGGGCGGAGCACCGCCGTGTCCTCACGGAGGCGATCGGCGGCGGCGATCTCTCGCGTCCGGGCCTGGTTCAGGCCATGGTTTGGAGCGAGAGTGCATGGGAGGCCGTCACCTCCTTCTGCGAAGCAGTTATGCTAGCGAAGGAGGAGGCGGAACGCGTGAGGGTGAGACATGGTTCGCGCCCTCGCGCCCTTAGTCGCCGCAGGAGACGCCCCGGGCGTCGCAAGCCGATTTCCGGCCACCGTAGGCGCGGGCCTGCGGACGGTGAGCGATGGGTAGCTCGCCGTCCGATAAGGACCAGGCCCGGGTCGACGGCGCGTTGTGTTCCACGCGCGCCTCAAAGAGATGTCAGCACAAACTGACGGGGTCCGTTAGGACCAATGCCTGCCGGGGTTGCGAGTTTGTCCGAAAGGGATATCGTGGCCCTGGCACACAGGCAACGGAAGGAACACGGGTGGGTTTTAGTCAGTAAAAGTCTGACACGCCCTCCCGCTCCGCCCAGAGCGGGAGAAATTATTTGATAATTTCCCACCCAAAAAAAAAAAAAAAAGGGTGGAAACTTTCAGCGGGGCAGTAAGGGGAAGTACCTTATCCGTTGCAGCTACGCGGAAATGGTCTTAAGAGACTATCCATAATTTTTTATGGAATTTTGATCCCCATTCACAGATTTTGAAAAAAGTTTTTGTGAAAATTGCCCATTTTCCTGCTGACTGTACATTTTTTTCAAAATCTGTGAATGGGGATCAAAATTACATAAAAAATTATGGATAGTGTCTTAAGACCATTTCCGCGTAGCTGCAACGGATAAGGTACTTCCCTTTACTGCCCCGCTGAAAGTTTCCACCCTGTATAATTGTGGTCCTTGGAAGCAAAGAAATCGTTTTGTGATTGAGTATTTACATCTGTAGTTCCGACAAACTATATCTTTATGTCTTTTATACTTATATTATCTTTCTGCAATAGTGTTTTGTAGTTATAGGTTGTGTGTTTGATATTGCTACCGCTGCTGCGCGGTTTTATTTATGTCTGGTGGCCAAGTCTGCTATTTTCAATGATTGGTCATTATGACATCCATACCAAGGCAACGCCATGACCATTGTGCCAATAGTTTATAACCTCCTAAATTCATAATGGCGTGACAGTGGTCCTTAAGGAAGTCAAAATAATAGGAGCTTGTCAGTACGAGATTACCAAATACAGACAATTTTTCCAATGGAGTATCAGTGGCACGTCATCGGAAAATCATAAAGACGCCTTTCAATTAGGAGATTAGCAAAACTGTCGAACTCTACAATTGCGGTGCCAATGATCCGCCATTCGGACACAACTGCGTTAGCAGACTTGGGCCCCTGGTCTATTGTAATGTGTTGTTCGGTCTGTAAGGATGACTCGGTCATAGTTATAGCTTTTGTGAGTTGCGGTTTTGAGATATAGTATCGCAAAAATAACTTTTAATTTCTTATACTCGGAAGTACTGTAGGCGTGGGTCGTCACGTGATTTTCGCGAAACGTAACGTAACTAGTTACTTCGAAGGCGTCACCTGTTATGAAAACACGTGATTTTAGTAACTAGTTATTTTTCCAATTCTGATGATCTGTTCAGTGATTTAACGTGATGCTTCTATCGAAGTATTACAGTTATTTACGAAACGAAAATATTAAATGATCACCTACGTAATACGTTAGGTACTTATCACAAGTTTTAAGTTATTGGGACGAAATAGTAGATTATTAACCAAGGGGATAAAGCAGTGTCTTCTGTCGCGGATGACGATTTAAATCGCGAGCGTAACGAAGGACTCGGGGTTTACTCCTGAGCGTAGCGAGGGTTTTTACTTAATTCACGACCGAAGCGAGGGATTTAAGACGAGTCCTGAGTGTAGCGAGGGATTTAAGTTCACCCAAGACTAAGACAGCTTTATCACCGAGGAAAATACTCTACTTTTCGTACCATTTGCGAAAAAATTAACACAATAATAATATGAGATAAGCATTTATTAAAAATAATGACAATTAAAAGTAAAAGTTAACATTCGAAACATTGGTCCAATTATTGATAGAGAGAGTTACATTTTTGTTTGGTACATTTATTGTTGATGAGTTGATTTGAGTATTTCTCTGTTCTTGCGTCTGAGGAACTTGCGTTTCATTGTAGATAGTATACGTCGGAGATAGTGGTGGTGGTGCATCGTGAGTTACGGACGAAGATAAGATGCCGGAAGTTGATGGTTGTGGCTCTGATGGATTAAGTTTTATATTTTTGTTAATTTGACTGCTTAATATGGTTTTATTCGCCATTGAGCTTTCGATATAACCCTCAGCTACTCTATCAGAACTCCAACCACCGTGTCTTTTTATTGACGTAATATCCGCCCCTGAATCCGCCAAGAAAGTCGCCGAAGTTCTTCTAAAGCAGTGACCGGTGTAGAGTTCAACATCTTTAAGTTTTAAATATTTGGCAATTTCCTTTGGCATATTGCTTATTTTATTTTTGCCGATGGCTTGTCGAGTACATTTCCCATTCCGATAGTTTATAAAAAATCTATTGTTTTCCATGTTGGTGGGACGTAATGCTTGGTATTTATGAATGATTTTAGTATATTGTCCTTGTACAATAAATGACCGATTTTTCTTTGTCTTAGTTTCCTTTACTTTATTCAGCAGTAACTCATTGGAATGATTTTCAACGTCCTCCACCTTTAAGTTTACAAGTTCACATCCGCGGCAAGCACCATTGAGTTCAAAAATTAAGGCCACCTATAACAAAGATAAAAAACAGGTAAATATATAGAATAATTACCATTACTAAGATACGAAATATTCATAGTTAAATCATGTATACTTACTTTTGTGGCCAGAAAAATTTCATCACGAGCTTCATTAAGAAATTTTTCCACATTTTGAGTCGTAAAAATTTTAGACTTCTTTGCGCAATGCCCTTCTGATTTTCTTTTTAAAAAAGCCAGTAATTCCGTGAATCTATTTATTTCAATGCTGTGTTTGATGCCTATTGCAGCTTTCAGTTTTGAGTATATGCACCAAAGTGTATTCGGATTCTTTGTCTTGGATAAATAATCAAAATAGACAAGAAGTACTGATTCTGAAATTGATAGGCTTTTCGCACTTCTCCACGTTGAAAATTCATCATAAGTTTTTAAATAATTTTCCTTGGATTTTGTTGGAAGCAAATTATTTATAATTGCGGCAGCATTTGCACTGATGGAATCCGACAATTCACTGTCACTGTCGCTTTTATTTAACATCGTAACGTATTTTTAGAACATTAACTTATTTATAAAAATAAATTAAAATAAACTTAACGTTTATGTATTTGAAGAAAACAAAAACGCGGCAAATTCCTAGACTAATATTTTTTTGTCGGAAAAGCAAAGGCATCAAGCTCATACGGCCTCATCGGTTTTCGTAATTTTATTTAATAATCATAACTGCATAATAAATGCGTATTCCTTTTTCAAAAAGATGTATAATGCTTTATATACAAACTCAATGGTGTAAACACAGATGTAGTTCAATATAAATTTCGGTAAGTATTCCAAATTTAAATCACATTCTCCCCCTAGAGGATGAATGAAATTCGGTACAATTTTCTTTCCCTGTTTTTAACAGATTAAAAATGACTATTGTTAAGTTCGCTTTTTGTGGCATAGAATGTCACTTTTTTTTTGTGGTACGAAAAAGATTTTTTAGTTACCTACGTAGTTACATCATAAAAAAACACAAATGAACTGCCCTTCAAACTTTATTAAAAAAATAACTCTCGGCTCGCTCGCTGTCACCTATTACGCGCGAAAGAAACAACATTCGCTCGCAACGTAACTTTTGTTTCGTTTTTATCTTTTCATTCGGTCACTGCATTGAAATGTAACTCGTAACTCAGAAAATCACGTGTTTACGAAAATCACTAGTTTATCGTTTGCATCGAAACTAGTTATTCGGCTACATGCCCCGTAGCTAGTTATTGTAACTAGTGACGTGAAATAACGCCCATGCCTAGGAAGTAGTGTTTGTTTGATACGAGTAGCGGGTGGAAGACGCTGCTCCCCATATTTGGGCGCGATAGACTCATAGTAATTGCTTCCCTCTCTAGGGCGGGAATTAATTTAAAAATAGAACTAAGTTTGGTTAGGTAGTCGGCTACGAAAAAATTTACCTATTTAAAAAAATATCGATGAAAATAAAAAAAAATGCTGCGGTCTTGTGAGTGTATAAACAACCGGTGGACTTCTTGGCGGGAAAGTGAAGCGTCATGTTAGCAGTTTTGTTTTATTTTCTAAAATTTGTGTTTAGCCGAATATTAATGTGTAATAGTGGTGGATTATTAACCATTAATTGTTCGTCAACCTGCATTAATGTAGGCAAATGAAACAAAACAGTGCAACATCACTTTAAGTTCTCTCAAGAAGTCCGCGCGAGGTTTCAGTAAAGTGCCGCGTCTTTACTTAAACTCAAGGGGAGCGGGATGGATATCATCAATCATCTTTATCATGCATTGAGTGGAGTTCATTTCATAATTATTTAAATAACTTTGTACTTGTTACCTAATTTTACATGACACTGGCTAAATGCACAAACCGTGCGAAGCCAAAAAGAAAAGAAAAAAAAAAAAAAAAAAAAAAAAAAAAACAACCGGTGTGAATTTAAAAAAAGTACCTATTAAGCGGGACGGCCCGCGGCTGTGACACGGTGTGTTCCATATTTAAAAAATTAAAAACACTATATAATTTGGCGGGATAGGTACTAACTCCAAAATACTAAATCTCGGTTTTATAGACTAATATTTGATTAAAAATGAGTTCAAGCGATTCTGAAATGTCGAGATTTTGCGATTACTATGTTTGCCTCGTCTTTAACCGATTAAAGACGAGGCAAATACAGTTATCGACAATCTTTTGTCAGAAATTTCAAAGGAAAGATGTTTAAATGCATACAATGATTTTATGAAGTGGCGAGCAAACAAGAAAATAAAATATTTTGAAAGACTAAAATTTTTTACTTTCCTTATAATCGAAATGATAAGTAGAGTGTTTAAAACGGGTGAAAGTCACCAATTGCTTTCGACTCTTGTATAACAATCTACTATTTTTGTTTTTTTCAATCTACTGTTTTTGTTGTACAGAGTTTTTAGAAAAATACTATGAAGTACAAACTTATTTTTGCGATTGTAGTGCATGTGTAAAAGAAATGGAAAACAAACGTAATAAGTTGAGATATGATTTAAAAAAATTGTCATATTTTTTTATCTTAGAATATGAGGAATCACCCCAATTCTCAATCTGGAAGTGGAGAAATATGAAAAAGATAGTTTTCGTGAGATTATCGATTGATTAATCGATTACACAATTATTACAAACATAAAATCTTTGTACTAGATAATAAAATTAACTCAAAGTAATTAAATGCACCATAACATACATATTATATGCAGTATAGTGCATATAATTATAGCCATGATAATATAAAATATCAGTTAATTATATATGATTATCGATTTCATATCGATTATTATTATTATTATTTTTTTATTTTTTATTATGCATAGGTACAGTCTTAATATTTATTGTACCATTAAACCAGAAAACAGAATATCAGTCTTCTATTTTTTCTGATTGACATTGACACTAGACAGTTGCTGACTGCTGAATTGCTCTTGGTCTTGTTTGCTCACTCGTTTCATGTTTTCCGATGCGTTTTGAGTGCTTTTCCGATTATTCTTCATTTTCCACGACCACTGCTTTGTCTTTTACGATTCTGACACTGCCTACCTTGTACGACCCTTGCTGTCACACTGGAGACCGAAGATCGCTCACATGTTTGGCTAAGAATTGTTATTTTGGATTTTCCCGCCGCCGCCGGCGGCGTGTGGATTGGATATTGTTCAAACTATGGATCGCTGTGAATTGTGGGATAGTGAACTTAATTTATTTAGGAAAATACCAAATCAAGCAGACACGTTCCTACTACGGTGAACATGTAAGAGTGAATGATGGTTTATAGAAATGTGCAGGGAGGTCAGCATGAGCCTTCTTCGAGAGCTGTCGGCTGCCAATACTTCCATACTTCCACATACAATCCCGACATATAAGTCGAAAAACTTAGTTTATTTATATTTTAGTCGACGGCTATCGTAGAGGAAGGGAGGCAATAGTAATGCATTACTGTAATTGTATTGTAGGGAGACGAACTGTAGGCTGCTGCGCTCATTTAACGTGCACCCAGCTAAGGTACATCCATGAATTGTGCAGGTGGTACTATGATCTTGATCATATAGTACCACCTGCACAATTCCTAGACATCATTTTAATTACAATAGAAGATAAATAAAACACCATATTAAAATGATTTTTTATTTTATTTTAGCCATCCTTTCCTTTTAATAAGTTATTGACATTCATTCATATGATTTTTCATTAATTTTCTACTTAATTCTCGTATAATAAACATTGGTGCAAAATAACATCTTTTGCACTTCAGGAATCAGCTGTTATTGGTACAGACGGCTACACATCAAGCTATACATTTCCAGTTTAAGCTGATCTCGCATTGTGTAGGATTTACGTACAATGAGAGGTCAGCGTATACTGGAAACATAGAGCTTGATGTGTAGCCGTGTGTACATAAACTCACTTTTACTTAATCTCTTATAACTCTGTTCTCAGATTGACAAAATCCGCAAAATTTTCAGTGAACGGTTACAGTATATGTAAGCTATTAATTGACACCACATTCATCTTTTTACACCTTTTTTTTTTTTTTTTTTTTTTGGGTGGGAAATTATCAAATAACTTCTCCCGCTCTGGGTGGAGCGGGAGGGAGTGTCAGACTTTTACTGACTAAAACCCACCGTGTTCCTTCAGATGCCTGTGTGCCAGGGCCACGATATCCCTTTCGGACAGGCTCGTAACCCTGGCAGGCATTGGCCCTTTCGGACCCCGTCAATTGGTGCTGACGTCTCTTTGAGGCGCGCGTGGAACACAACGCGCCGTCGACCCGGGCTTGGTCCTTATCGGACGGTGAGCTACCCATCGCTCACCGTCCGCAAGCCCGCGCCTACGGTGGCCGGGAATCGGCCTGCGATTCCCGACGCCCGGGGATCTTTTAGGCCCAAGATTGTATGAAATCGTTTCCGTCTCCACTTCATTCCAACTACGGAATCCTTCACTGTGCGTGGTCCGACATGAACTTGGTCGGTGTTTTAGTACTTATACTCGTACCTTAACATTCAATTGATTTTTAGCTTACAGTATAAATGGTTACTTTGTAGTACCTATATTATAGATATATATAATTTCCGAACTCAATAGCCATGTATAAGCCATCAAAGGCTTCTGTGGTTTTTAGCATAAAATTATTAACTCTGCGATATACTTTTTTTGAACATTAATAAAAAAAATAATCACATCAATTTAATTTACCTATTAAGTACATATAGGTGCATGGCATGGTACATGAAACAGCAAAAATACATAAACGACACCAGTTTTCAACCAAGCTTATCATGATTAATTGAACAATATAACAACGACGCACCTTTTCCACCCTTAACTTAGCATAGACAGAGAACCTTCAAAACATGGGTAGATAAAAATAAAAGGCTCATAAAAATGTATGAGCGGCACAAGATGCGCAGCTAACAAGATAAGGTTTATCGCCACTCGCCACTCGCCCCTCGCCCCCGCAACTCGCCTCTCGCCACATCGCTAGTTATTCCGCGTCACCGGTAATTGTGACAAATGAACGTGTTTTGTTATACTTACAAAATAGTTATAGGCGAGCGAGGAACGGGGGTTTTTTTTACAAATATTATGTTGTATTTGGTGGAGAAAAAGGAAATGGTTTGACAGATGTTTAGAATGGTGTTTTTCGTGTTTGTAGAGACAGTAGAACGCTAATAGGGGAGATCTACTTTTTTGCGTTTTTCTATGTATATACGTGTACTTGTAAAGTACACGTATATACACTCACAGAAAGAGGAGGCCTGTGTGCCAGCAGTGGGAACATTATAGGCAGATTATGTATATACAGTCTGTCTAGATAAGTATGGAATAAGGGGAGTACTCCTGAGCGGTTACACAATAAGTGTCTGACAGCAGGTCTTGAAACCCGTTATTTTTTATTTCCGAAGATATAAATTATGTTTGATACAATTGATATTAGCTTCAAAGATTGCCTCATCACATTAAGTTCAGCATTAAATTTGTATCAAAATATTAAATAATTAACGGAATATGTTCGAAAACCTTTATAATAACGGCTAAGGTTACATTGAAAATTAACCGGTTCCCGAGCTCTGTCTGACAGTTATTTCACTAAACATCCAGCAGCACCCTCACTATCAGTATCAATGACAATCTGAATGATTTTGAAGTATATTGCTAATCCATTGCTTCATATTGTCTGCTCAACAACGTAAATAACGCAATGAATGTTGTGGAACTGTCAAAATGAAACCCATTACTACTGATAGTGTGTTACACAGTTAGGTCCAGTTGAAAACCAGCGTCAGGTACTAGTTGTCTGGCATTTATGCTGAACTGGGTCTATTTGGCGCATTCGTGAGGCACACAATACTTGTAACGCAGTTTTTTCTGTTTTTGCCTCTTTAGTCTAGTGGTCGTTAGCGGTACTGCTGAGCATGGTCCTGAGTCGAGGTTCTGAGCTCGATTCCCGGGTCGGACAAAGTGTTGTTGGGTTTTTCTATCTGAAACTTCTCAGTAGCAGCCCGGAGTCTAGATTTGTGCCCGGTTGTTGGCAATAGACTCGTCCGACTTTATGGGAATTAAACATAACTGGCGAAATGTGGGTATATTACAGGTACACCTCTGCCCAACCCTTCAGGGAAACAAGGCGTGATGTTATGTTAGGTTATGTTTTTCTGTTTCTTATTTTTCTTTTGTGTGTTTTACTTTATCAAATAAGTTTATTCTCTTTTTAGGGTTCCTTACCTCAAAAGGAAAAAACGGAACCTTTATATTATAGTACCTCACTTCGTTGTCCGTCTGTCTGTCTGTCAGTCTGTCTGTCAAGAACCTTTTTATTTATTTAATACTTTAAGCACAAAAAAAATGTACAGAGGCGGACTTAATGCCATAGGCATTTTCTACCAGTCAACCTTTGGGTGATGCAGAAACAACCAGTGGTAGGTGCAATAACAAAAATTGTGAAATCAATATTTATTTAAATATAAGGATATACATACATATACCTATTAAAAAACTTATATATACCTAATTATACATAAATATAAGACCAAATAAATACATATATACACGAATATACCTATAAACCAAACAAACAATGGGAAAACTTTACCGTTGTGATGATACTGCCAGCTTCTAACGAATGTGCTCGCGAACTCACTTCACTTCTTCGAATGTGCTTTTTTCTCAGGAACGTGTAAAGGTATCAAGTTGAAATTAATATCAAATACGTAAGTCTACGATCCCTTGAAGGTCTAAAAAAATCAAGCTTCTAAGTCAACGCAATAAAAAAATACGGCATTTTATGCGACATATTTTGATACTCACAAATAAGTCAAAACCTATAGGGTATTTCCCGTTAACAAGAAGTACCCTAATTACCTAAATTTGGCAAGAAGCAAGGTCTCACAGCACAAGTAAAGAAAAGTCCGAAAACAGTAAATTTGTAGTTGCAAAAAAAAAGGGGTTTGGGATAAATTCATCCCAACTACGGAACCGATTTTTTTCTAACCTACGGAAATGATACTTTGGGCCTAAGATCGATAAAGACACCAGCCCGTATAACCTATGTGGTCTATGCTGATAGACCATATTGGCTAAACAGGCTGGTGGTACGTTACCGGTACGGACCACATGTAACTATAGGTAGTGTCGGATTTACCAAAAGGCTGACCGCCAGTTGCACGTAAGTCCATTAAATTTAATTCCCCATTAAAAGTAATGCTGTCAGTTTCTGATACGTTCCGTTAGATAAGGCCAGCATTACTGTTATATTTTTTTGATGGCTATTTTTTTGTGATGGATCTCTGATGTCTTGCAGAAAGAAGTCTACAAGACATCTTTTCGATGACTTTTCTCTCTTCCCTTTCATTATACAGTCGCCAGCACATCAATTATATATACCAAACTGTCAAATTCTTCTAAATGATTTTAAACCTTCTAATGTTGGGGGTTAAGTTCAAAACCGAATGAGAAAATTTGATAGTTTGTGGTAATTTGATGTCCCGGCGAAGTGGCGACTTTACGTTCAACGGTATCAGCTCAGAAATATTCCCAAAAACTATTTCTTTTGCAATTTCAATCATATTTTTGGATTGTCACTAGCCGACAGACCGCTGCGCACCGGCGGAAGTCAGATAGGCAGTCGCTCCATGTAAAATACTGGTATTCAGCTGCATCCGGTTAGACTGGAAGCCGACCCCAACATAGTTGGGAAAAGGCTAGTCCGATTGATTGATTGAGATATTGTAAAAATATTCTAGGAACTGACAATTGTAGAGGTAAGGCGGCAAAAATTGAATAGCCGATACTTGGGAAATGTTTAAATCCGCCACTGAGTCCATAGCTAGACTTTACTAGGATATTGTCCTAAGATTTTCATGCGATGATTGTTACCGCTGAGGCTTACACAAAAACCTCGGCTTGACAATAAGTCCACAATGCAGGGCGAGCGTAGTAGGTAGGCACCTAAGTAGGTAACCAATTCGATAGCCGGAAAATCCTCCACCAATGCTGTTAAAATCTGTGGATGACGACTATTATTATGATCGATCGTACATGACTGAATTAAGTACCTTTTAACGAATGTAATTAATGTTAATAGCTACCTAATTCTATTTAATTCCTAATGAAGTAATGACCGACGATGCACGTAGCCCGTCCAAATGATCAAATAATTTTGTTTGAGTAAAATTAAAATACCTATACCCACATTAAGGCTCCCACAAACAGGCGCGAGGCGGCAAAATTTCTATGAAAACTTCATGGAAATTTTCTAACCTAATGTTCTAACCAAATGTTCTACCACGCAGACAGGTGTCGCACCTGTCTGCGTGAGCCTTTACCATCTATTCTGAACCGTTTTTTAACGGTTTGTTAGATAATCGTGCTGAAGTTTACTTCATCATTTAAGAACTTTAAAATTAGTCCTCAATATCTGAGCCATGCAAACTGGGCCTCAAGTCTGCTAATACCATAGTGTCAGAATGGTCGATCATTGATTTCATAATTGTTGATTTAGACAAGTTTGGTAATCTACTATTATAATGGCGGCATTATGACTTTCCAACGGTCGGCCACTGACACTACATTGAAAGAAATTGCATATATTGGTAATCTCGTACTTACATAATGACAAATGAATGAAATTTCTACTAATGGGTTTTATAATAATGGCAATACGACAATGCCATTATAATAACACAATTATATTACGAGAACATTGACTGACCAATGATCGACCATTATGAATTTACCAGATTACGAACTTTTAGCAAAATGACAATGGCATGACAATGAGATCGTGTTGGAATGACTGAATTTATAAAAATAGCAGACTTGGGCCCCAGGGATCCATGGATAAGCAGAAAACTGAGAAATATAAGCAGAAAAACGATTAATCCATATTTTTAAAAGATATAAACAAAAAAAAACAAAAAACCTACATGGATGAATAACTTGCAACAGAATTAAAGCAACCAGATTAAAAAAAATATATTTACTATTTAATCCAAAACCATTACAACCAATTAGAATACAATACATGACTACTCAACCCTAAATTGCGATCGTATACAACATACGTAACATTCAGGCACGTGGGTCAAACGGACCCATTGAAAAAACTAGGCACGCGCCATGTCGCAATAGAAAGACGTCGTTAAACAAAGAGGCTATTGTGCCCGAAACGATCCCGGGTGGGCAGTTATTGTACAAATACGGCTGATTCGCGGAATTCGCAGGGAGACGCTTAAAATTTGCGGGGAAAAAAGGCGCGCTCGGGTAGATACGGCCGATTGTGCCTGATAGGGTTGATAGTCTGAAGCTGTCTGTGTTTTGGGGTTAAAAGTGTTTGTGCTAACAATAGTTCGTTAAGCATGATGTTTTTTATTTGTTGTTAGAGTTTTTGTAAAGGTAGACCGTATGTTGATGTAGTCTTTCATTGCTAATTCAAAACGTGTACACCATTTTCTTGTGGTCATTCATTAACCTAGTGTCAGAGTTTTTATGCCGCCCATGGGCCTCTGAACCCCATTGAATTCCTAGTTTTCAAGACCATCGTTATTAGGTATTTGGAGTCATTATCACAAATAAACCTTTATTTGAAGACATATTTTTGTCTCTTAGGTAGGCAAGATAAACCATAAACCTACGACAACCTCCAACCCAGTACCAGAAAACAAAATGTCCGAAACTGTCAACAGACAACCCTAATGTGTCTCCATTCTCTGTTATTAATAACGGCAGCATATTACAATTCAATTTGAGCGCTCCACCCGCGCCCGCGCCGCCGCGCCGGCTCCAACCCGTAATCCTTGCGTATAATCTGCCAACAGATAAACTGAACACAATTATATTAAAAGCCAACATGAAAATTTTGCCAAATCTCTCGCAAATGCTATTAAATCGACGTCTAAAAGCATTGTCAGCTGTTAGACACGCATTCGTGCTCCATGTGCTGATTTTAAATTTTTACATGAGTATTGGAGCGTTATGGTGTTATAATTTATGATAAATTGTATATAATGTACAACACATGCACATGCCAACATGCATGCATGTATGTACACATACAATATACACACACACATACACAAGTATGTGTGTGTCTGTTGTATTGTGTGTGTATGTGTATTGTATCTATTTATTTTCATTAATTCATGTACTTAGATAGGTTAACTACCTATGTTCTACAATGTGGCGCTACAATGGCGATCTTAATTTAAAACACGGGTAGGGCTTATAAAAAGGGCCAGAAACCATAAAAAATATAATAAGTTAAAATATATCGTACATTGAAATATTAAAATTTTCAAACAAACTAAATAATAAAGCTCTCTCTTTCCTACAATTCGTCTACTCTTTGCATGTTATTCGTTTTAATTTCATTGATGCGATGATAAGATATGTGACCCCGGTAAATGACCTCTGCGTTACAGTTCTTTAAGTATAAGTAGCTTCAAAATGCTATTTTAGAAAATTGTTAATAAATCAATAAATAATAACGTTTAATGATTAAAATATCTTCATAAAAAGAACACGTGAACCCGTATGTCTTAAACATAACGTCGCCATTAAAAAATTGTGAATTTCAACCAATAATAACAACGATTAAAAGTTACATGAAAGATCTAAAAAAAATATATGTAGAAGTTTGATATATTATGTTCTTATTTTCCTCCATCAGAATTTATAAAAAATGCGTAGTTTACGAAAATATTTAAATCTTGTAAAGGTCGATTCATGATTATATTATCAGCGGCACGGTGTATAAGAAAAGTCACAGTAAAGTACCTACTTATAAATAATCTGTAAAACTTGGAGTAATGTTTTCATGTTTTTTCTGTTCTTATTTTCGTTTAAGAAATTATGTATTGTATCACATTTCCATCGCTGAAGTAAACAATCTGATATATTTACAAGTGTTCACGGATGGAAGGCTGCGGGTATCGGTTCTCTCATTTAACGTAATCGGTTTAGTATAACCAATGCTATTTGTCGGTACAGTGGACGCGCCCTTACGTCGGGCATAAGTAAGCGCTGCAGTGATTGTTATGGCGGCTTTATATTTACGTAAGTACTACACTTATAATGTAAAAAGGTATTGGTTAAGATACTTGAACATGTTTAGGCGGGACCTAGAGAAAGTTAAGCAAGATGATTGGTGTTATGACAAAATAATATCACGGTTGCTTTCCCCGAAGGGATTGGACAGTGGATGTAGTAGTCAGAACAACCACATTTCGCCAGTTATGTTAAAGTACCATGATCCCATGTAATAGGGAGCTAGCCTACTGCCATCCACCAGGCACAAATCCAGACTCCGGGCTGCTGCTGAGAAATTCCTGATGGGAACCAATAATACTTTGCCCCACCTGGGAATCGAACACCTCACCTCATGCTCAACATGATTGGTGTTATCATACTTAATATTATCCTCTTTGTTTAAAACTGTACGCACCTATATGGAGAAAATATTATTAATTTCGTAGCCAACTTGGGGAAACCCAAGTCTTGACTACTTTTATAATTAGATGATAGACAAACAATGTCTTATCTTATACCATGAGCACCGCCACCTACATACTCTATGAACATAAGGGACATGCGTAACTTGGCATTTTAAATGCGACAACAATTCATTTGATATTATAAATGTGCTTACATAATTACTTAGTTTAAATAAGAAATAAGGCCGTCCCCTGTTCCCGCTAACTCTGGCAGACATAACTAAAAGTGTGAAGGCGCTCCACGGCGAGGCTCCAGTTAATTGAATACTAGCCACTACTACTGGAACTGGAAACGTGAAGACAGGATTTACTGGTCTATCAATAAGACTGAATGACTGTCAGACAGTATGAATGTGGATGGCTATAAGATTAAGGGAAGACCAACGAGACGATGGATGGACTGTGTGTTAGATGATGTGGCTAGAAAGGGGTAACTACTGAGATTGACGACTAATAGAGAACTATGGAAGATACATGGACATTTTGCGCCGACCTCAAATAAATAAGGATATGAGCAGGAGAATGATGAACTATCAGACGTGTAAAAATATAATGTCGTGACTTGTACATTTTAAAAGAGCGCTCATCCCAACCACTGCAACTCCTGACAGCTAGAATAAACAGTGGCCACAAAGAAAAGCGCCGCCACCAGGAAAGTCACTCGACTAGTCCCGGAGAAATGACTCATCTCACTCATCTGTCTTGGAACCCGCAATGAAAATATCTATCGCCATACAAAACAATACTTCCGAGTGTGGACAAGTAGTAGCATCCTGAGAGCAGCAGTCCGGAAAGTTAAAACGAGCCCCGCCTCCCCGGCCCCCTCACTCACCCCCTGCTTCCCACCAACGCGAAAATTTTACACAATTCAATTAAGAGCGCACTGTTATCGTTTTTAAATATGGCTGTTACAATAAAGATAACATGTTTCCTGATTGTTTCCACGTTTTAGCTTGAGAAAACGATAATTTGATTAGTAGTGAGTTAGGCTTACGTTTGACCACAATTTTTCATTCAATGCTATTAACTAGTATACAATGATGCGGTCAATCAATGGTAACGTACGCTTGCCTAGAAGTACCACTCAAGACTTGTACGATCCCAGGCTGTAGCTATATCGGGAAACACAGATTCCGGCAAGGAGTTCCACGCCTAAGCGGTACTCACAATTTGATGTGTTTGTAAATCGTTTCTTGCGTAGGTATGGGTAGATGTTCACCGCAGCTTTGGCGCTTTGCTGAATGTCTGCTTGTCCGATGATGGAAAGGACTCGGGAAAATTCAATTGTAAAATACCACTGCCAACTCCGAAATTTGCATCAAATGTACCGTTTCTTCCGTAATCGTAATGATTCTAACAACAGTTTTCGGGTAAATAAATGATGCTTCTTCTCCTCTGTCAATAATTAACAAGACATGTACTAAAATCCACCGAAAACAGCAGAAAATTATGTGCTTGTAGGCACAAAGGACGTAAAAAATAGCACCTTCCTATTTCTTCCCGTGGGTGTCGTAAAAGGCAACTAAGGGACTTACTAGAGAATGGGGGCAACAGCGTTCTCTATTCATTTTATCACCATACTGCGATCGCCAGCCCGCCTGCCAAGCGTGGCGATTATGGTACCCTTTTGGGCTGAAATGATGAGGCAAGAGAACTATCGTCGAAAAACCACTGCCTTGCGATCAATCGTTTATTTTCATTCAACAATTTGCAAAAGGAGGCAACTGCAATTTTTGCTTAACAAAATATGATCACATTCTCCTATATCGATCATTCTAAGTAATATTTATCAAGTTATTTAATATTAAAAGAGCTTAATCACTTTGTGTCCTTTGTTTGACCGTAACCCGAACCGCCCGTCGGCGGTGGGTTAGGCCCTTCATTAGTTAATCTATTGGCATTACCTAGAAGCCGCACTTTAGCCATGCCACTGCGTATTTTTGTTTTAATTGATGCTAGTACCGTTTACCTTTTAAGTTATTGGTAAGTAATATTGGAATTGATACGTAACTAACAACTAGTATGCTTGCAAAATGGTGATGTTTGTTGGGTATGGTCAGTTTAAATCTGCTATTATACATGTGGAAGCTTGTAATAGCAATTTACCTACCTACGAATGATTTTTAAATGCGTTATTAGTTTGAAAGGTTCTGTTAAGAGCGTATACGACGTACAGCATTTCATACAAACTTTCAAGCCCTTGTTTTTCGAAATGACTGAACCGATTATAATTAAACTTACGCATAAGCAGGATACAAAGGTCTAAAAAGTTAGTTAAGAACATTTTCAAAATCTCGATTATGATTGTTAATGTAATCCTTGGTCCATCCCTAGCATCAGGTGGGATGACACTGACAGTTCACTCCACGTTCACTTCATCTAAGTTTTCGCGGTGAGATGGTTACAGAATAGCACTGTAGAAACGTAATCGAGGCAAAAGGAGTATGTACGGATCGTAGCAGATAGCATTCTGTAGTTCCTGCCTACCCCCATGAGAGGAAGGGGTGAGTTTATGTATGTATGTAAAAACGGGTGGAGATAGAGAGTAAACAAAAAATTGCTTCAAAAATGGACGCAGAACTTATTATTTCTGAAACATTTTTGAGCCAAAGCTAAAGCGATGAGAACAAATTATAGTACCGTAGAAGTCAAACACTTAGCATTAGGTGTTTAAGAAAATATAATTATGAAACAGGTAACCAGCCGATCTATTCTGAAAAAATCTCACCGTGTAAACGTAGGTGAAGTGAGGTTGAAGTAAGTTGTTAACAGTGTCAATCCCTCACTGACAGTTCACTCCACGTTCACTACACCTAAGTCTCCACGGTGAGATGGTTACAGAATAGCACTGCTGAGGTTGCTTATACTGCTACGAGGTGAAAACCGTAGCACTACACGCCTATGCATCACCTACGCCGCTGCTACCAGCAATAACCCAACTTATTCATGACATGAACCCATTCATATACCCTCTCAACACTACACCACACACACAGAAAAACACAAAACACATCACACCCTCACCCACACCCCCATGCACCTTGAACACTACACTTAATAGAATTCATACAAATTTAAGATATTATTATTATTCTCTTCCAACAAATAGTTTGCCCTTATAACATAAAATGTAACTTTCGTTAAGCATTTATTTTTGAATGTTTTTGATGATATTTTTGCCTCTAGGGATGAGTCCCTGGTGTCCTGAAATACACGGCCTAATTTAGGCACCAATCTCCCGCAAATGTAAATTGTCCTACATCATAATTATTAATTTTTCATTTTTAAGTTATAGTTAATAAGTGTTATTTGTGGAAGAAAAATAATCATTTTTTTAATTTTTATTATTATTTATTATTCAGTTTATCGTTCCAAGAAGGGCTCACAATGTTCACATGATTTGTTTTCCTTTATGCACAATTTATGAAAACCAATTTTTTATTTATTAGTAAAGACTTAAAGCTCGTTTTCTAATCCCAGATACTAATTTGACAGGTGCAAATGTCAAACTCCAAATGAAAAATAAAACAATAATCATTTGAAATGTCAAATTAGCCTCTGGGATTAAAAACCTAACTTTTGGTAAGAAGTTTCTTTCATACATTTTCTGCTTCATTAAACAGCACCTGCAGGCATATCGCTATCTATTTCTACTCTACTGTAGAATAGAAATCACTTGTCTACCGAAAATATTCTACTGTCGACACGGAAACGTTACTTTTGTCTACTCTTCAGTTGACAAAACGCTTTTCTACGGTTCTCGTGCTAAGCCTGTTGTTGAGAAAATGTGTCAATTTTGTCAAATATGTCGCATTGTCAGTTACATCAAATAGGGCCGGAAGATAACAACATGAATCTTCAAGTATTTTCAACATTATTTATTTACCGCAAACATGAATAAGCATTTAAGCACCCAATTAGAGGAAACTCGCACGTGTATTCGAAATATCAATAGCAATCTTTAAAATCTAAATACACGGAAAAAATCCGCTATTAATTGGTGCCGACGCCGACGTTACAAAGTTGGGGCGCATTATAGGTTGACGAACAAGGCGAGCTCATTGTTGATGACTTGAAAAAATAATTCCAATTATCAAGAGGAATTAAAAATGGTGTAACTTTATAAATGTGTATTGGGATTCTAACCTTATGGATGCATATTAAAGTGTATTTTAGAGTGAAGTTATGGATGTTATATGATGATGCTTTTAACGTAACGTATGATTGTTGTGGTCGCGTGCTTATAATCCTTTCATTGTAAATATTTATCCAAATAAAAATTTGGTTGGTGATTCAATGTGATGTCTTACCTGAGGTTTAAAGTACAATTAATTATAATCCTCGACAACCCCGAAACAATTTCAAACCGTACCACGGCCGGGTAAACCGTCCCATTATTCTTCTTCAGTATAATTCTATCCTAGGGGTCTACTCCAAAGCGATAATCCGAAGTATTGGCCGAGTGTTCGGCCTTTTCTTGACTTCCAAAGTTTTCTTTTTTGACTTTGAGTCCTTACCCGACTTCAAGTCAAATTTTTGACTTTGACTTATATTTTTGACCGTAGTCAGGAAACGGCCAAGACTTCGGATTTATCTTCGGAGTAGACCTTCAGATCCAAGTTGACAGAAAGAACTGTGTTTTGAATAAAACTGAGTTATTCTTGAATATTTGCACGTATGGTAGATTTAAAAGGCAAAATTCAAATAGACAGCCTTCAATAATACAGTTATTGAAGTGCGATGAAAATGAATATCACACACAAGAACCACTCAAATCATAGCAATGAAAACACCAGTATAAGAAGCATTAATTGTTGAACAATTTTTATTGTTTATCATTGTAAACATCTGACAATAAAGCTGTGTGCAACAACAACGTAAGGGCTGGTACACACTCGACAATGGCAAACATTCGCGGCGTGACGACACTTCATTATATCGGTATTGAACATCGACTGTAGTGAGGGGATTGCACATCGATATATTACTAAGTATCGATGAACTTTATTAAACGTATGGGAAAATAAATCTACATGATCTATATTGTTGAACATTGCCTGTAAACTGAGAAGTAGATTTAGTTTTATCCAATTTAAAAACTAACTTATTAATTTATATCAAATATTTTCGCAAGTATTGGTTTGACAGTAGAATCTAATAAAATGACAATAATCACAGCTCCAATGATTTTTTATACCTGAATTAGAGGTCTCAAAAGTGACGATGCGATAAAATAAGTTCTATTTCCCGAAAACCTTTCATAAAATCTAATATGTACAACTATGTTAGAGTTAATAAATACGTACTATATTTTAAAGCTTTAGAAAATGACAATATCCAATGGAGACCACAAAATACTTTTCAGCAAAACATCGACAGAACACTTTCCCATCACTATTCCGTCAATTGCCGTCGCAACAGGGGTGCACAACCCTTCATCGCGGCTTAATTCTATAATTGAGGGTTAAATCTCTGGCAGGCGGGCTTCCTCATTATCACACCATGTTTATATCTTAGTACTTAATCGTTCACGCTATAGCCGGCAGGGAACCCTATCTTGATGGCATTTCCACTATTGCGTCATAAAAATATATAATGTTTTTTGAGAGGAAAGATTGGCTATTATTCAATGATGAATTTCTATGTATTTTTTTCAATGTTAGTAATTGTTTTAACATTTCTTATTTGCACGCGGCTTCGCCCGCGTAGAAGTCGTAAATTATCCCACGGTAATACATTACCGGGATAAAAAGTATTCTATGTGTTAATCTAGGTTATAAACTATCTGTGTGCCAAATTTCATCCAAATCCGTTGAGCCGTCTTTGAGTAATTGAGTAACAAATATCCAAACATAGAAAATTTCACAAGTAGGTAAGATAAAATTACATCTAAATAATATATGATAAGGATATTATATATCGATGATTTCTTCGCTGTCATTAGGAAATAAACTGCATCGATGATGAGCAGGGTCCGTGGTAGCACCAACACCGTGCTCAGAACATTAGCGTGAAAAATGTATAGTCCGTTTACTGCGTACTGGGCACATGTAGTAATGTACACCAGCAGGCTTAGCACGACAATCCAGGATTAGCACGATAACGGTACAGAAGAGTTTTGTCGACGGAAGAGTAGACAAAAAGGATGTTTCCGTGTAGACAGTAGAACATTTTCGGTAGACAGTAGAACATTTTCGGCAGACAAGCGATTTCTATTCTACAGTACAGTAGAAATAGAAAGCGTCGTGCTAAGCCTGCTGCACAGAAATAGGAAATAGCCTTGTAATTATTGTGTAACTTTTTTTGTTTACTATCAAATTACAAATACCTTCTTATTTTTATTTTTGCGTGGACTAATAACAACACTACTAAACGCACTACTGTCTTTGTAAAAAAAATTTGGACGTATGTCTGAAATGAAGATAAATTATTATTATTTCCTTTATTTCATGAACAAAATATCAATTATATTTTTCAATATTAGATTATAAAAAATATAAAAAAAAAACATATTATTATTTTTTATTTTTCCAAATTCTGTTGATGAACATCTTTAATTTTTGTTCTATTCAAAACATATTTATGAAACTATAGGTATAGGGACCATAGGGGGGGGGGGTGGGTTTAATTGACGACAGTCAATCCGATTACATAATTATGCCTTATTACTAGATAATTATTACTATGTAATTTCAGTGACGACCTCGTTTGTTTTAAAGGTTTCGTTATTTTACTCCGAAACTAAGTGAAAAATTACCATATATTGAAATTAAATGAGAGAAAATTTAAAACACATATTAAAAGTACACTTTGTAAACAAGCATATTACAAGTTAGAGGATTATATCCAGGACAGGAATGCTTGGAAACATGCTGGTCCAGCTCCATAGGACAATCTAGAGTCTAGACAAAATCAAACTGGTTGCTATTTTTATGGTAAAATCTGTTATTTTTATGATATTCATTTTACATTCTGTGATAACCTATACTCACACACTGACTTATTTTTTTAGAAAAACATACTTGTATGATGTTTGTAAATATGTGAACACCACGTATCTATCTAATAATTAAGTTATTTTTCATTGCTTAGTTTTTAATTCGTTTTACCTATTATGGTATAGTAATTTTATTCTAGGTGCATCGTCTTCACATATAATCATATAATTAATGTAATCAAACAAAATATTGTAAAACATTTTTAAAAGAGTACCGGTGGAGTTTCTTGCCCATTCTTCTCCATACGAAACTACCTTTTGGAAGGGGCAACTAGAATCAATTCTATTTTTTTTGTAAATTTTGACGTTCAAAAGTGCCTCTTATGTGCCTATTTGAAATAAATGGTTTGACTTTGACTTTGACTTTGACCAGTCTTGCTTAGATTTATTTAGCTTCATATAAAGTTAAGCTGGAAGTTAGAATTCAGTATGTACACTGAAAAATATGCGAGCTAACTAAGATACATTTTCTCTTAGTTGGCATTAAAATGTTTGGAATCATTATTTATTTATTTGATATAAACAAGATAGCATATTTGCCAGAACAAATTAATTTTATTTATATCGACAATGTGATATGTACAGAATAATCACAGGTCTGTGTTACATCTTAAATGCTTTGTTTGATTTTACTTCTTCACTTTTGTATATCAAATAATAATTTAAGTTGATGGTAACTAGCAACTAGTTAGCATTATATCATTCTTAAACTGGCCAACATTTGAGTTAAATTAAATAACTACCCGTAATTAAACTATTTAAAAGTTCTCCTAGCTGCAGAAGTCAAGATCTTGTCAGGCTGGTATGGAGTCAAGATGCGTGATCACATTAAACAAGATTTTTGTTAAAGCAAACACTTTTATTTTTCAGTGTATTGTATATTTCAAATTATTTACTAAATTTCAGCTTGACATGGTTAACTAAATTGTATTGATTTGATTGAATGTGATGATAATTATAGCTTAAACTGTATAAGGATCATTTTAAACTCAACATCTTTATGTAACATCTGTATGTACTTTCTGTGCAAATAAGGAAATATTCCCGTGCCGTGTGGTGCCGGACGTCAAGAATAGCACCATCCTATTTCTTCCCGTGGGTGTCGTAAAAGGCGACTGAGGGACTTAGTAGAGAAGGGGCAGCAGCGTTCACTATGCATTTTAACACCATACTGCGATCGCCAACCTGCCTGCCAAGCGTGGCGATTATGGCAAACCTCCCTTGTGGGAGGCCTATGTCCAGCAGTGGATGTCTTTCGGCTGAAATTAAGGAACTATTCTATCCTAAAAGGTATATTTGAATTCCAGATAGAAAAATTAAGAAACAATATTTTTTGGATAATGGATTCAAATGTTGTCATTAGGCTTATCTGATACAGGCTTCGGCCTTCTATGGACTAGAGACACCAAAGGAATAATCAATGACTTGCCAAAAGACTCATCCCAAGAGCCGGACATAAATATCAGTACGAAAAATCTTTTTCCTGGAAACAATGTACGATCAGGGAAATTCATTGTTTATCAAATTGACGCACTACGCCAATTGGACGTGCCATTATATAAACTGTCAATTAGAATGATAGTTGTGATTTGTAGTTAAGGACAATTTTAGTTGGTAATCAATTTGGTAATTTTTCCTGACTTTACTTAAGATATTTACAGAAAAAAAACAACACTGGCAACACTTAAACATAACTGGCGAAATGTGGGTGTACTTTAGGTACACCTCTGCCTATCCCTTCGGGGATTACAGGCGTGATGTTATGATATGTGTAAAAATATATATATATGTCTCAGGTATTAACTCCACCTTTGCACAGTATATTTTTTTTACTTGTGCATAAAGTTTTAATAAATAAAATGAGATATGAGTTGTTGCATAACTGAGTATCTAATAATTCCTAGCATAAGATAGTTGACAGTTATGAAACTAAAAGCAATTCAAGTTTATTTCGCGTTTAAGGAAAAGCTTCCTTTTTTTTTAAAACGTTGCCCTACGCTAGGAATTTCTCCTGTATTGTGGTTGCGTTTACAAACATTTAAACTCACATACACAAACAGCCAGACCCGGAACCACTACTTATAGGTCATACAAATATTTGTTCCGTGCGGGAACCGCGACACGCAGCGCAGAAGTCAATTTATTTTCTTATTTGTTATAAATGTTTAAGATTGTGTATTCATAATTTATCCTCTCAAAGCTCAATTCCGTTTAATTAACGCGTCTTTTAACGTTACAAGTATACCTCTAATCCTCTCAAACTCAATACTAACAATACCGGTATCAAATACCACTATAATTCCATTCATAGTACTACAGACTCCAGTTGTACTACTTACAGGTATTCAGGTATATTCTAGTGTACGCCTGTACGGTATAGAGGTAGTATACGTAAGGAGGAAGCTTATACTTCCACGGCTTTTCTTGTACAATGCGTGAGTAGGTACTTACCTGCCTCCTCTGCTTAGTACCGTACTAGGTATTTGTATTTACTTAACTTACTTTTATTATGTTTTGGAAATTTGAATTTTAATGGTGTTTAAATTGTAATTAAGTTGTGACGAAATATTAAAAAGATTTTTAGAAAAAACACCTTCATTATGTCGCATTAATTAAAAACCTACCGAAATTACGAAAAAAAACCGGCCAAGTTCGAGTCGGACTCGCGCACGAAGGGTTCCGTACCATTATCTATAAAAACGGCAAAAAAATCACGTTTGTTGTATGGGAGCCCCTCTTAAATATTTGTTTTATTTTAATTTAATTATTGATTTTTAAAGTGAATATATAACGAAATATTCTGTGAATATTTCAAGTGTCTACCTGTTACCGTTATCAATATCGAGCAAAAACGACCAAAAAAATCTCGTTAGTTGTACGGGAGCCCAAATATAAATAAACTATAAATATTAATGTTATTCTGGTTTTTAGTATTTGTTGCTATAGCGGCAACAGAAATACATAATCTGTGAACATTTCAACTGTCTAGCTATCACGGATCATGAGATACAGCCTGGTGACAGACGGACAGACAGACCGACAGACAGACAGACGGCGGAGCCTTAGTAACAGGGTTCCCGTTTTACCCTTTGGGTACGGAACCCTAAAAAGTATGAATAATAAAATGTAAAACTAACATAACATTTAAATCTTAACTGGATCTTAAAACATAACTACATTTTAAGTAAAAAAATTGACCTTCAGCATCATCTTCATCACCATTTCAGCCCAAACACGTCCACAGCTGGACATAGGCCTCCCCCAAGGGGGGTGTGCCATAACCGCAACGCTTGGCAGGCGGGTTGGCGATCGCAGTATGGTGTTTAAAATACATGGAGAACGCTGCTGCCCATTCTCTAGTAACTCTCTTAGTCGCCTTTTACGACACCCACGGGAAGAAATAAGATGGTGCTATTCTTTACGTCCGCAACCAAACGGAACTTTCAGTATCATAAAACAAACAAGATTAAAAATCAACACCTGAAAAAAAAACACCCGGCGCAACGAATCGAACACATCAAAAACCAGCAATCGTAATAATCTCTATTTTAATCGAACGAGTCGGGCGCGAACGAATTATACGTTTATACTTGTAATTTCAATCACAAAATTAATTCTGTCGTCGCCCGCCTTAAATAAGTGCTGGGGCCGTCCAATCGATAAGTTGAGGCAGGCTGGGCGGGCGGGCGTTAGAGGTAAATAACGTTTTGGGCGGGGGCTGATTGGTTCGTGCGTTGGTGGGCGGGGGCTGGCCGGGGCGTGGTGCGATTGGTCGGAGGCTAAAGAGGACAGTCTCGTGACTACCGCGGTGGTGCGCGGTGTGTTACGCGCCCGAATAATGTTGTGATTTGTGACAGCGGCCGAAATCAGGTATGTTTTTTTTTTTGTTTTTATAAAAAAAATGGTTTTTAATTTGACTAAGTAAACTGAAATAATATAAAATTGCGGGGCCAGTATTTTTTAACAACGAAAATGAAACGTAACTTTAATCTAAAAATTGCTTGCTTTTAAAATAATAATAACAATATAAACATGTAACAACGAACGTGAGAGTTTCAGTAAAACTAACTAACAAAACTTTTGTAACGAGCTACGATCTTTCGTAGCGCGCGTAGCACCGTAGCACGACGACTACGGAACTTATACGCTACAACTTTTTTCAATGAAAGAAAAACAAAGCAATATTTATCACATACGGCGGAAAATTGGTATGAAGATCTTCGCAGGAATTTTTCGCCATTCGTGAGAAACATTGCAGTTCTTCTTTTGATTTGATATACATTTTCATTCTTTTGACATATAAAGCAGGCTTCACTTTATGGTTCCTGTATACATTATGTAAGATATTATTAAGTATGTTCAGGCAGTCGTTCCATGTACAATACTGGTATTCAGCTGCATCCGGTTAGACTGGAAGCCAATCCGAATATAGGTCGGCAAAGACTAGACAGATTGATTGATTATTAAGTATCTTCTATACATTTTGAACGGACATTTTTAAAGGGAAAATATGCGGTATTAATAAAGGCAGTGAGCGTTCATCAGCGGTTTGATACATTGATTAAACTAAAAAGTTAAACTGTAGTTTAAAGTATCTCTTTAAATGTAGTCTGTGCCTTACGTTTAATTTGTTCCGGCATAGGTATTATATTTGTTTTTTGCTGTGTTACGTCGCGTTTTATTAAAAACTTAGTAGTTTGGTATTTATAGTAGATTTGTCCGTTACTAAATGTTCAGAATGGCTCATTTTACTGCAGTGCAATGGCAGGATTATAACAATACATGGTTGTTACTTCTTCAGACTGAATAAAAACAGTTTTCTTTAAAATATAAGTGGAATAATTGTTTATTTCATATTTTCTCTTGTTGGTGAGTGAAAGGTCTCTCTTTTTCTTTAATCTACTCTCTGCGGGTTCCTCTCCCGGGTTTGCGCTTGTTTAACATGCAAGAGCGCTTTTATTGTGTCTTGTTCCTACATCGTAGAAGAAGATGTACGCCGTCTACTGTTCTTAGTACCTACATCATCATCATTTCAGCCGAAAGACGTCCACTGCTGGAGATAGGCCTCCCCCTAAGTGGGGTTAGCCATAATCGCCACGCTTGGCAGGCGGGTTTGCGCTCGCAGTATGGTGTTAAAATGTATAGAGAACGCTGCTGCCCCTTCTCTAGTAAGTCGCCTTTAACGATACCCACGGGAAGAAATAAGATGGTGCTATTCTTTACGTCCGGCACCACACGGTAGCGGTCACGGCTACGGACTTAGTACTTACGAAAAAAAAACATACTCAAAATTCGACGAAGTAATGCATTGGGTAGGCCCACAGCCAAGGGTGGATCCAAGATTTATTTCTGGGAGGGACATGGGCCTGACAGATAAGAAGTGTATCCTATATCTTATGTTACACTATGCTGATTTTGGGATTCATTCGTTATTAACGAAATATATGAATAACTACAAAAAATAATACAATTTTAGCACTCCGCCTCGGATTAAATAGATTTTGACCATAGATACAGAATTTAGTGGACTTTGTCGACATTGGTAGTAAAGTTTAAGAGTTAAGAGAATTTGGGCTGCAAGAGCGAGCGAAGCGAGCTCAATAATTTTAGCACCCCGCCTCCAATTGGTTAGGTTAGTTATACTTTTGAGGAAAGCTGCTCGGGGCCCCTCGGACCGCGTTATCTTTTTAGCATTATAATATGTAATGCTGAAATCCTCTCGCCAACTAAGCCTCTAGGCCGGTACATTGTTGGCTTAGCAGACCTCTGGGCCCGAGTACGAACTGACTGCACCACTTTGAACCTTAGTAGTTACGCTACTGCTGCTGAAGATGTGGTAGCCTGCTTCTTCATCATTTATCATTGAAGCAATGTCTTGATAGATGCATTCAGGCCAGTCCATTCAGACGATTCGATTTTATTTTACTTTATCCGTTATGTGGCCCCTTTTTTTTATGTGTCCCTGGATCCGCTTTTGCCCACAGACCACACAGTAAGCCTTACGCCTTTTTTCAAATAAATAAAACCTCACTTTTACTCTAACCACAAATTTATATGACATCAACGTTACAATTTCTTTAATTGACGTCACACTGTTTTATCGTGATTATACTGGTTGCTACACCTCTGCCTAACCCTTCGGGGATAACAGGCGTGGTGGTATGATGTTAAGTTCACTGGTTGGTTACTTTTATGGCCAGTTTTAGGGTTCAAAGTTCAAAAGGAAAAAATGGAACCCTTATAGGTTCACTCGTGTGTCTGTGTGTTTGTCCTTCTGTCACAGCGGATTTGCTCCGAATCTACTCGACCGATTAAGTGTGTGACCCAAACACGGAAGTGTAACATAAATAAATTTATTTTGAATAAGAGGGTCAAAATGTTTTGCAAAAGGGCTTGTTGTGCTCTCAAATATATATTTTTTTATAATTTTAATATAAATAGTTTTAAAGTTATTTAAGAAAAAACTTTTTACAAAAAAAAATCAACCGACTTCCAAAAAAAACACTACAAAGTGAAAAATAACTTTAATTTCGGAAGTCGGTGTCTTTGGATCTGTATTTTACTTTTTTGCCACCGACTTCCGAAATTAAAGTTATTTTTCACTTTGTAGTGTTTTTTTTGGAAGTCGGTTGATTTTTTTTTTGTAAAAAGTTTTTATTTTCCACTTTTTAGTGGGTCAGTTTGTAATTTATCTAATTAACAATAGCCTAATGTCCAATGCTCATCACCTTTTACAAAATATTGGTATTCCCGATGCAGGAGCGTTAATTGTTGAGGAGTTCTCCTGGTAAGAACCAGGAGAACTGATGGTGACTTTACCATATGCATTTTGACGAGCATAAATTGCTTATCAACGGTGAAATACTTATTACAAGTAGTTCCGGTGGCCATCTGTGGTCATCATCAGTTCCACTTCACCAAATGATGCTTTCCGAGAGCAAATGGACGAGTTACTATAAAAAATACTCAAATCGCTATAGGTATGCCTATAAAATTTGAGGATTTCCCTCGATTTCCATGGGATCCCATCATCAGATTCTGATTTGGAGGCAATGGGACCACCTCGGGAGCATACCCTTCCAAACAAAAAAAGAATTTTCAAAATCCGTCCACAATTGACGGAGTAATCGGTGAACATACATAAAAAAACAAAACAAATATACAGCCGAACATATAACCTCCTCCTTTTTGGAAGTCGGTTAAAAATACATGTAAATTTACCATTCCCTTATCTCCGAAACTAAAGAGCCTAAAATTTTGAAAAAAATACTTAGAATAGTTCTTTACTTATAGATTACAGGAAAACCTATAAGAAGTCTATGGTCTTAAAATAACATGGCAAATCTCTCAATATTGTGCGTACAAACTTACATTCGCAGTTGGAATTTATGAGGGAACGTGTTTTTCAACTACAATGTTAAGTTTGTTCTTGGGAAAAAACATGGTGATAACATATTCATTGTACGGAACCCTCACCACGCGAGTTCAACTCGCACTTGTCCCGTTTTTAATTTTAAACGGTTTTAGCTAATATTGGTGTTGTATAAACAAACACAAAGGCACTTTTGTAGCCTGTCGGAAAACTTATATCTTATCGGTAAATACTTAATATAACAACATAATTACATTTTTGTAGACCGAATAAAAAATCGAATTAGCGACGATGAACATTGCAACTTCTTTCGAAACCCCTCTTGTCCAAAATCAAAACAAATCATAGAAGAAAAAAGCCACATCACCGTAAAAAGTCATTGCTTCCGTAGATTACATTTTGTACTACACAGATAAGCGGAAGATTTAATTTTTGTCCCTCCTTAAATATACATGGGAGTGTTACATTGTTTAAACAGGGGAGGCGATGGGCCCTTGGGAGCCTATAATTGAAAGACAAACAGGGGACGGACGATTCGCGACGAATTCATTATTTCTACATTAAGTTGATACCGCTTCGGATTGACGTCATACGGATTATGTTTCTTAGATAATCATTGGAGGAATTTGTTCTGTGGTTCCAGTGCACAATTGTTAGGAGGGATTAGTTTGTTTCTGTTAATTTTGTTGTTTCAGTTTATAGTATGAAATGCTGCTGGGACACAAATCTTCTCTCGGTGAGAACGAGTGGGCCGTAATCCATCATGAAGGTGTATCGCGGGTTAGTAGATATCACATGTCTTCGTTTTTTTTCTAGAACATGCCAGTTACCTTCACCGTTTTGAGAGCAGTGGTGATGGAATAATTTACACCGTGTCGGTTCGAACCTACGGCCTACAAGGCGTAAGTCACGGCCGTTACGACTGGGCCTCCACTGCACACCACTGCGTGCGGTTTGTCATTATACACTTGTAAAGAAAACCGAAAAAGTTCCGAGCCCTTCACAGTCGTCTTGGAACGGGCTTTATGGATAGCTGCGACATTATTTTGTTTTGTGGCATTCCTACCTAGTATATACTAATACTAATATTTAACAAGTTTAAAATACTACACTTAATCTTATATAAAGTATATTCTTATCATTTCGCCAATTCCAATTTCCTCGGCGTCCGCGCCAAATACAAATCAGTTGTCATTTTGACATTTAACTTTTAAAATGGCGCCGTCTTCATCTAACTTTCTTTTATGAGTTTTCCTCAAGGAGTGTTTCGTAAATTGTGTTTATAAAGCTGTTTCATTGTCAATTCGTTTCTTTGGCTGCTCTCGTGAACTGGATTATTGGTTTGTCAATTCAATAGTTAGGTACAATTGATTTGTTTGTACGAAGCAAAGAAATTTAAATATCGAATTAACAGCGATTCGAACAAAAATCTGTACTGCTACTTATTAAAAATGTAGGGTTTAGAGCTTTTTTGTGCCATGTGCTGCTGGCAAGAGTCTGCCGAATTAAGCAAAAGCAAATGGAAATCTCGAAACGGCTGGTTTACACTTCCCGTGACCCAAGGGCTGGCGTTTACCTTGGCCCAGAGGTTTTCTTTTTTGGGGTGGGAAGTTATCAAATAACTACTCCCGCTCTGGGCAGAGCGGGAGGGCGTGACAGACTTTTACTGACTAAAACCCACCCGTGTTCCTTCAGTTGCCTGTGTGCCAGCGCCACGATATCCCTTTCGAACAAACTTGCAAACCCTGGCAGGCATTGCCTCTAACGGACCCCGTCAGTTCATGCTGACATCTCTTTGAGGCGCGCGTGGAACACAATGCGCCGTCGACCCGGGCCTGGTCTTTATCGGACGATGAGCTACCCTTCGCTCACCGTCCGCAAGCCCGCGCCTACGGTGGCCGGGAATCGGCCTGCGATTTCCGACGCCCGGGGCGTCTCCCGCAGCGACTAGGGGCGTGAGGGCGCGAATCTTGCCTTACCTCACGCGTTCTGCCTCCTCCTTTGCGAGCATTACTGCTTCGCAGAAGAAGGTGACGGTCGCCAATGCATTCTTGCTCCGAACCATGGCCTGAACCAGGGCGAGAGATCGCCGCCGCCGATCGCCTCCGTGAGGACACGGCGGTGCTCCGCCCAAGCCGGGCAGACCTCCACCGTATGCTCCACCGTGACCTGGGCCTGAGGCATTACCATACAACGTGGCAATGCCGCCAGTTTTTGGGTACATTACCAGTCGACAGTGATGTGGATGAATTTTTCGACGCATATTTTGTGTGTATAGTTTTAGCTAGGATATCATTTTGTTATTTTTATTAATTAATTAGGTATAAGTTGTTATTTATGTACATATTATTTTAATACCCTATTGAAATTAAATAAACAATACATTTTACAATTAAAAAACTGCATAAACAAACTAACTTAATACAAGTAATTATTAAACAGGAGAAGCAAAAAACCGTATTACTTATGCATAAGTCTACGCATATCTGCGTAATAAACTTAATAGAGGGGGGACGAAGTTAATAATAAGTAGGCTTCTTCTACCAAGTAGGTAATTTTCATCAAATCAAGTCTACAGATGTCATTTCGCCAGCGCGGGCGATTCAATTACTTGTATAAATAAATTCGGAGACAATTTACATGTTGATGCCTCTTGTTCACCAACAAGAAGGGATGCTTGTTTAAACTTCCTCGTTACCTTACGATAAGTTGATTTTAAAATGACATATTATTTAGATTTTATTTTTATGTCAACTTTTATAGAACATCTTCGAGTAGGATTTACTGTACCTATTGTTACCTACCTTGATGCAAGTATTATAATGAAAAAAGTTTTAAGAATTCTTGGTTTGAAATGCCATCGCACTGAAGAAGATCAATTCTCGTTCCTTCTCTGCGTAAGAAGTGGCCGGAATTTACATGTTGACGCCTTTCGTTCACCAACAAGAAGGGATGTTTGTTTAAACTTCCTCGTTACCTTACGATAAGTTGATTTTAAAATGACAAATTATTTAGATTTTATTTATATGTCAACTTTTATAGAACATCTTCAAGTAGGATTTACTGTACGTATTCTTACCTACCTTGATGCAAGTATTATAATGAAATAAGTTTGTAAGAATTCTTGGTTTGAAACGCCATCGCACTGAAGAAGATCAATTCTCGTTCTTCCTCTGCGCTAGAAGTGGCATTAGCTCTTCAGTGGCTCAATACGGTACTGGCCAGTATTATTATACTTAAGGGTTGTACACATAAACTCGCGCCTTCTTCCCATGGGGGTAGGTAGAAACTATAGTATGCCACCGCTACGCTCCTTACATACTCCTTTTGCTTCGCCTACGTTCATACATCTGGTCATACACGCACGCCGGTTGCGAGTACTACGCACATGACATTTCATGAACATCACCGATTAGGTCTTATGGGTTGTGTTTTTTAATATTCAGGATATAGTTTCGTGGTAAAATTGAAATAAGACGTGGGTAGGAACAGCTAATTAACTAGCCAGTAAATACTCAAAACTTTACGAGGGATTTTCTCCCTCGTAAAGTTTTGAGTATTTCGGATTTGCCAGCATTACTTCGAAATATTCATTCCTAAATGAGTTCTCAAAGCCTTCATAGTTAACAATATAATGTAGGTAGCTTTATAATTCCCTTACTCAATAAATGTTTTATCAATTTGCTTTAATTTCTTTTTACTCAATAAATTCATTCGGAGAGTTGCCTATTTTTTTGGTACCATGTTGCAAGATCAATCATTAAGCTATTTTAATTTATCATTAAGAAAAACCGAACCGAAATAAAACATTTAAATCCAACAACCGTTTAATTTTCAACAAATTAATTTACCAAATTAACAATGGATCGGGGATTAGTTACGAATTCAATTGTGCGAAAAATCTGCGCAGAGAAGCGCGGCTGTGCGACCCGTGTGTCAACACAGCTCATTGTGCTCTGAGCGTTCGGGCGATGAAACGAACGCGCCCTGGTTTAGAACTTTATGGTTTGCCAGGAGCAAGCGCCACAGAAAAAAAATGTGCTTTAATTTTTTTAGTTTTTGGTGGCAGAGTTTTAAAAGATGATTATAAATGATTAATAGATGAATAAATATAATTATTAAAATAGTACTACTATAATACTATATTTTATTATTATTATAATATATTTATTCAACTTCTGGGCGTGTTCTTTTCATGCGGTTTTCTCTTGAAAACTGCGTGAAAAGAACACGTCCAGATTTAACAACGTAATATGAGGATATCGTATGGTGGACCGTCGATTCCGTTTGATTAAAATTGAATTCAACAAAACACAACAAAATTATGACCCTAATGTCTTTCTAATATGAAAGGTACTTATTAATTAGTAACACAAGGCAGATCAAAATTTTTAACCTCACCACAAGCCAAAGCCTTCTTAATTCTAAGCAAACATTAAAACATTTATCTACCAGTTAACGTTGACAAAAGCTCCCTGGCTCCGAGACTACAACTCAAAGCGCTGATTAAATATGAATCGACGAATTAACTCCATGTCTTTGGCCGACGACTCAATTAAGCGAACAAAGTAGCAAAGTAAATAACGTCGTCGAATTAATTTTGTACGTAACCTTTTGAATTTGAAGCGGCTTGTTTAAACTATGTGTCTGTTGTGCGAAGGATGTATGGAGATTACGGATTATGATTATGTGAATGGGGTTTAGGTATCTCTCGTGATGTTGTTGCTAGATTATTTTGATGTAGGTAAATAAGTACTAGATAACTGTGTAGATATTATGGAGTATGTAAGGATCATGGAGCACAACAACCAGGTTGTTGTGCTCCAGGGTAAGGATCGTAGCAGGTGGCGTTCTGTAGTTTCTGCCTACCCCTACGGGAAGCAGGCGTGAGTTTATGTGTGTGTGTGTTATTGCATTTGATGATTAATTTGGGATTTGCATTTCGGTGTCCATACACAAGACACAGTTAGGTTTTTTTTTATTATTATTATACATAATAGGACATCTTAATAATTTAATAAAGAGTACAAACGTAATGAAAATTGTAAATATACTAATACACATATTTCTATTTACGAATGATTAATGACAAGTAAAATATTAAAGTACCTACGCAAAACACGGAGTACCTCATCTAAAAAAGGCAAATCAAGGTCTTAAAAAACCGGCCAAGTGCGTGTCGAACCACGCTCAATGAAGGGTTCCGTAGTTAGTTGCGATGAATTTACTCCAAAAGCAAACTTAACATTATAGTTGAAAACATGTTCTCCCATACATTCCAACTGTAAATGTAAGTTTGTACGCACAATATTGAAAGATTTACCATGTTATTTTATAACCATAGACTTCTTATAACTTTTCTTCTTAATCTTTACATAATAGAACAATTTTTTGTTTTTTTTTTTTAATTTTGGCTGAGATTAGTGGGGCGAATGATATTTTTTTATATAATTTCTTAAATAAGTTTAAAACAATTTATTTTAAAATTATAATAAAAATATTTGAGACCCTCATAGTACGCCATTTAATGTGTCACATTTCACTTTATTTTTTCATTTTCTCATTTTTCCCCCAAAAGTGACACCCCATATTCATAATTCCCTTATTTACGTTACACGTCTGTGTTTGGGTCACAGAAATTTATAATTATACCTTTCAACTTAATCGGTCCTTTAGATTCGGAGCAAATTGGCTGTGACAGACGGACAGACAGAAACACGAATGATCATATGAGGGTTCCGTTTTTTCATTCGGTCGTATGGAACCTTAACATACACCAAAAATAATCCCAAAACACTTCAAAACATCAACGTACCATGACATATTATAATGACTTTTACAAAACGGTCCGTTTCGTCACGTATCATAAAAATAGCGAACGTGAACCCTTCGACTACTGTCTACTGACTAGGTAACGGATATCGGACCGTAACAATGGCGGACGGCGGACGGGACCGACGGGCAACGCCGACGGCTGTCTTTGTAAAGATTAAATAGTATTGCGCTATACAAAACGGAATCTCAAAGGAAGAAGTTCGAACTATTCGTTGTTCGGATTTTGGTAGGGTGACTAGGATATTGCGTTAGAGTTTTTGGGTTTTAGAAATGTAAATAGCATAGCAAGACGTATACCCAAACTGTGAATAGGGACAACATTACTATCTTTGAAGGCACCGGTTTCTTTGGGTATAAGTTTATACACATTTCCCAATTACGTTCATGCTTTATGACAAAACAAGAATCTTTTTATTTAAATTAATCTAATAAAACATTTATTTTATATTTGTCTATAATAATATTATAAAGAGGTAAAATTTGTGTGTTTGTAAGTTTATATGTAGAGATTACCCAATCTCTGGAACTACCAGTCGGATCTGAAAAAGTCTTTTCGCATTTTATAGACCAATTCTCGAGGAAGGTTATATGCTATAATATTTAACATCAAGCTACGATCCTTAGGCGTCGAGCAAAAAAAAAATAGAAAGAACTCTAAGGAAAATGAAGTAATAGCGCGGGTGTACGACGCAATGCGACGCAGTGGGTCGGGGAACAAGAAATTTCACGAGGACGAAGTCCTGGGCAGAAGATAGTAAAAATATAAAACCAGCCTATTATTGTCCCACAGCAGGGCAAAAGCCTCTTCTGATACAGAGAAGGCACAAAAAAAAATTGAAATATATTATTATTTATTATTCAAATATATATTTTTTAAATATATTGATCACCACGCTTGCTCAAAGCGGGTTAACGATACAAAAACTTAACGTGCCTTCATTTGTCATTGAACATGCTTTCATTTTTCATTTGAATTTTTTATTTATTTTCCTTTAATGAAATTGTGGTTTATAAATATATATTTCAACGTTGTGATGTTTAATATATATAACAAAAGGTATTTTTTTTTCAAATATATTTTATTTATTTGTAAGTTAAAGACTAACCAAGACCAAGACCAAGACCCAAGACCCAAGACCTAAGACCAAAATCCAAGACCTTCGCTTACTTCTACCAAAAAATAAAATTTCACGGTCACCCTACAGTCCCCTGCACTTGACACACAGATTCGAGTGTCCCCTTTAGTTACGGATTATCCGGGAAAGTGCACAACATGTTGTGAATGCGGCGATCGTTGCGGGCACAAGCCGGTATTGTGCGATTTGTGCGTCACACGTTTATTTGGACAACCGATGATAGTTGTTTGAGTGTCACTATTTGTTGTTGGATTTAGAAAATACAGTTTTATACCGAGAACTAGGTTTTTGTTTTGAGGTTACGTAAGTTTTTTTTAGTATGTCTCGCTCTGAGTCAATGTTGTACGAAAACTGCTGTAATGAGAAAGGGGTTCTTGGCAATTTTCTATTTTTCATGAATATTACTAGGTACTCGTTGACGTTTATTAAGTACACGAAAGTATATTTGTGATAATGTCAAGGCATCTTGTAACATAATGTTGCTTTTAACATTATTAGATCATGGAGATTTATAGAAAAAAAAAGTTGAAAAGAAAATTAGGTACAAGCATCACAACAAAATATTCTCAGAAGCATTAATTGGCACCTGTTATGTACTCGTACAAACCAAATAATGAATTCAGAGAAAATTGAAACCGTGAAGGTATTAAACTAATGCCGACAACCATACTAAAAGAACAGATTTCTTCCAAAAACGATTAGTTCCGTTACAAGTGTACACATGTGCTCATCCCCATGCCATCCCATGGGGGATGACCCCCATGTATCACCGATATCAACACATATGGCCCCCATAAGGGATTTATAATTACAAGTGTATTTTATTAAATGTATTGTCCGCGAATCAACAGGAATTGTTGTCAGCTGAACCGTGAAATGTAAAAATTGATTAATATGGTGTACCTAATCTGCATACAGTGAAGGAAATATGTGCGTCTAAGGGTATTTTTTTTTTATTTTTTCCTTTACATTTTTTTTTAATAATACGGAGAAATTATGACCATCAATTCAGTTCTTTTTTTGGTCAACTATATTTTGATACAAAGAAAGACATGTTAATTTTTAGACGAAGACCTAAACTGGGAAATTGTAACTCACTAAAACCGAACATTAATAACAGCATAGTGTTCCAATATCCATTTCGTCACAGCCAAAAAAGTAATAACTAATCTATTCACAAAATCACCACAGAAACAATTGAATGCCCCCTACAAAGCGAACATATGTGATCATTACATTAACGTAACGTCGTTTAACTTAATCAATTATTTTGGCGGGCTTGCTCTTCAGCCCACTGTGCAGGGGTGACACAAATTGACTAATCACACCCTATAATGATGCTGCCGGTATGTCACCGCGTCCCGTCCTTGCCAGCCCTATTTTGATTCCTGATTTTAGGCCAGTTTTAAGTGGTAATTTATCATTTTAAAGTGGTGACATGTTTCGTTACAGTGTTTTATAATGATTTCAAGGGTCAGGTTTGTTTTAGTTTGATTCATCTTAAGCCTTTTTAGGGTTCCGTAGTCAACAAGGAACCCTTATAGTTTCGCCATGTCCGTCTGTCTACTAGAAAGCTGTAATTTGGCATGGTTTTTTTAATGTATTCGTAGAGGAGAACTTGGTTGTGTTGTCATTTAGGAACAATGGCATTTAATTTTTTCATTTGTTTTTATTAAGATTATACCTACAACAAGTAGAGTAGATGAGTTGGTAATTTCTACATCATTTTGGACAGAAATGATAACCGAATGAAACTTAAGTCCTTATAAAGATAAACGCAATTAACATTTTCAGATTCTCTGCTTTAAAAAATAAATGCTCTTGTTTCTAAACTTTTCTTATCACTACTTACTAAACCCAAACGCGAACCTGATCTACGAAAAAAAGTAGTAAAATGAGGGTCCCTCAAAGGGGCGGTGCCCCATACATTATCGCTCCCCTCAATATGCCCAATTGATATTCGATACACTAAATTCACACGCAAACTGCCTATTTGTATACAAAATGATCAGTTTTGTCCCAAATTTATTCGAATATATCACATTGTGCAGTTTTATTGCGCGGCAAAAGTAAATGAAGTCATTTTATTGCTTATTTGTTATATTAATGGAACAGAATGGCATTTGGTAATGATTTTTGGTTTATTATGGTGTATAATGACCCAAAAAGTGTAAGGAATATAAATAATAACTGGTCTGATTAAAAATGGAACGGAATTGAGTTATTTGAGCAATCAAACTCTCAGCTCGCTAGTTATTCAAATCCTTTTTATTTTCTTGTAGAATGGAGGCTACTAACTTAGCAATATCGCCGCGAGAGACTCTCAAACCTAGAGCAGAACACAAGGCTTTGCAATTAAGTGGAAAACCCAATCAAGTAAGAGTTTTTTTTTTTTAATATACAAAGATCATCTGCCTACATGAAAGTTATTTCTTTATTCGTTATACTCGATCTAAGTGATCGAGTATAACGAATAAAGAAATAACTTTCATGTAGGCAGATGATCTTTTGATATAACTTATTAACTAGATACGTTCTGCATCTTCTTCATGTTTTATATTATACCCGAATCGCTTTAGCGTGGCAATAGCCTAGCCAGGGTTGCGGGTTTGATAATTTCCCAACCAAAAAGCGTGGCAATATCGGTCATTAACCCACCTAAATTTTCTAACTTTATTTAAAAAACTGAAATAAAGTCCGTTAACATCCTAAATCAATATCACGTATCGTGATTTTCAACATATGTTTCAATAACGAAAAACCATACATAGTTTATTGTTTGGGTTCTAACGAAGAGATGTTAGGGAAAGGGTAATGACCGCTATTGCTAACGCTAACGCAATTCGGGTATAGGCACATTTACAGGGGAGAGGCGTTTGCCCAGCAGTGGTATGATGCAGGCAGTAACAGTAACATTAAGGGTGCTTCGGCGATTTTTGTGTAAATGTATTTCTTTCTGACAAAAATCGCCCAAAAAATACCTTGCACGTAGCACCCTTACAGTGATGCAAAAACCAAAAACAATATTTTTCCAATATTATTAAATGAACCACTATACACATAGGAATAGAATTGACTTCGAATAATTTCGATTCGAATAATAAATTTTGGGTCTACAAAGTCAGAAATTCACAATCCTTGTTTTTTGATATAATTATCTTACTGTTAATGTGGGTTGCACAATACTACTACGCTTATTAAACAGCTAGAATCTAGATGTAAATTCAACAGCCAAGTCATTAATCTATTTCAGGTTATTCTAACATGATTATAAAACTCTCTTCTCTCACAGGTCGGCACCGTCCTCCTCTACGGAGTACCAATAGTCTCCCTCGTAATTGAAGGGAACGAGCGCCTCTGCCTGGCTCAGATATCTAACACCCTGCTGAAGCAGTTCTCGTACAACGAGATACACAACCGTCGGGTGGCCCTGGGCATCACGTGCGTGCAATGTACCCCGGTGCAGCTCGAGATACTGAGGAGAGCTGGTGCCATGCCTGTGTCGTCACGACGATGTGGTAATAACACTCAATATGGCAATATGTAATCCGAAGGTCAATTCCCGTACTTATAAAACGTTCCTATTCAAATTGCAATGTCATCTCAGAGACAACCAATGTCAAAAAAATGTAGGGAAATTTGAGTTTTTTTTACAGATTGAGAATGAGAAAATGGGGATCCGGTGGTTGCTATAAAATCCGTTATATGCCATAATAATGATGGATATGATTGGTGTCTTTGTTAATTTAAAGTGATTGTAAAAACTATACTATGAAATCACGTTAAGCCATTGGTCCCGGCTATCATTCGTAGATCTTTGACACGCATTTGGGGTAGGCAGAAGCCCGAAAGTCTGACAGCCAGTCTTGCCAAGGGGTATCGTGTTACCTAGTATCTGGGTTGTGTTGTGGATTTCAAATAGGCAGTCACTCCTTGTAAAGAACTGGTATTCAGCTGCATCCGGTTAGACTGGAAGGCGACCCCAACATAGTTGGGAAAAGGCTAGGCAGATTATGATGATGTACAGCTAAGTGCGACTTATTGCAAAGCTCATGCGGTGGTTGCTATAAAATTAAAGCAATACCCCTGCATGCTTTTTGACTTCATTATTTAAAAAAAATATATACAGTGAATAATAAAACTATTAGGTATGGTCCAGAACACCACGAAATAGAGTGTTTAAGTGACTGCGTGACAAATAGCCCTGCAATTTGAGTTTTTACAAAAGCAATCAAAACATTATATATTTACTACGACCATGTAGTACAGAATAGAGTTTTTTCTGGTACTTATAAGTGAACCTTTTCCGTAAAAAAGTTTTTTATAAAAAAGAACAACCGACTTGCAAATAAACACTAAAAAGTGATAAATAACTTTAATTTCGAAAGTCGGTGTCTTAAGACCTGATTTTTACCTTTTTTGCAACCGAATTTGTCTTTATATTTCACTTTGTAGTGTTTTTTTTTGGAGTCGGTTTTTTTTTGTAATTTAGTTTTGTTTCACTTTTTAGTTATGGCACCTACCCTACACCAATTCGTATGCCACTATTTGCCATGTAAACAACAGTGACAGGAAGTATTATAACATCATCAAGATACACAAAGTGGATTAAATACGTATTATCGAAGCTAACTCAAAAACTACCCAAGCAAAGTTAATAAAATGTATATCGGACCACCGCGCAAGATTCTTCTACCACATGAAGAAATAATTTTCAAAATCGGTTGACAATTGACAAAAATATACATGCAGACGAACATACAGCGTTCATTTTTGAGATGGGGCAGTAAGGGCAGCTACCTTAACCGTAGTAGCTACACAGGAAAACGGTCTGAAGAGACTATCCTTAACTTTATGAGACATTTTGATCTACATTCACAGATTTTGAAAAAAAAATACAATCAGCAGGAAAATGGGCAATTCTCACAAAACTTTACGTTTATATGGTACGAATTGTACCTTATGGCTTTATTGACGCAATTTCATGCCTGAATTAAAATAAAAACCTTTGTTAATGTTAATAAATAACTCTAATATCAAGGCACCTTTTAACTAAAACATCGTTATCACCCAGGTATGATAACAAGGCGAGAAGCGGAGCGACTCTGCAAGTCATTTCTTGGAGACAATGCTCCTCCAAGATTACCGGATGACTTCGCGTTTGCTGTCCATCACGAGTGCGCTTGGGGATGCCGTGGAGCTTTCTTACCAGCCAGGTATAACTTTAAATAGTGGATATTGTATAAGGAGTGCATTTATGGCCCACTCTGCGTCAGAGCAGTGGTGGCCCAGTGGTAATTAACGGCCTCAACTTACGAGTAAGTAGGTCATGGGTTCGAACCCAGGCAGGCGCTTTACTTCGTGTAAATTATTTCATCACCACTGCTCTCAAAACGGTGAAAGAAAACATCGTGAGGAAACCGGAAATGTCCTAGAACCAAAAATTCGAAGACCGACTCTTTCTCGATCTACCAACCCGCACTGGGCCCGCGGGGTGGATTTCGGTCCACTCGCTATCACAGAGAGGAGGCCTGTGTCCCAGCAGTGGGACCATTATAGGCTGATTATGTTGTATGGCCCAGTCTGTAGTTGTCGAAGGCACAGGCGAAAAGAGTGTGATGTGTTTATAGCTTCATGAATTACCACAACGGCAAACAGCTGTGAGAAGTAGAAAGAAGGGATAGGTCTTTTTCAGCAATGGGCCCCGAAAATCCTTCCAATACTATGTGACTTTAAAATTTTGAAAAAAATCATTTAGAATTTCACAATAGTTGTAAGTAGTTATCTTGTCTTTGTAGATCGTTCTAACTCAAATTTTACAAATCTTCAGAATAACTCTAACGATATGACTTCATCTTTTTTTTTAGACATAATAAAATCAAAAGTCATCTATTCAAACTAGGCTGAGAATTAGCGAGAATTATTACATAAGACAGTCCCCCAAAACGCCCGCCCTTCACCACTTCCTAGTGCTTTAGCTGGAAAGAACTGGCGCAACGACCTCGCCATCAGCACAGCTGTCTGTTCAGTTAGAAAAACTTGATTCTATACAATAATATGCAAAATAATTTACATTACGCAACACAAAACATTTAATTAAATTATTTGCCATATGTCAGTTAGCACACGCCAATATACCAACAAAAAAACAATGTCAAATAACAATTTTAAATACTTTTTCCCTAGGTACAACTCTTCACGAGCAAAATGCATCAAATGTGCCTACTGTGGCTTATTCTTTTCCCCAAACAAGTTTATATTCCACTCCCACCGAGTTGGTCCTGGTGACAAGTACATCCAGCCTGATGCAGCCAATTTCAACTCTTGGAGACGGCACATGAAGCTCAGTGGGACGCCTCCTGAGGAAGTGGTTCATGCTTGGGAAGATGTGAAGGCTATGTTCAACGGGGGAACGAGAAAGAGGATGCTGTCGGCTGCTAGGTGAGAGCGAGATAGATATGTTCTTGGTTGTTCAGTTTTGAATGTTGAGTGAGTAAAAGGGTTTGGTTTTGAATTGTTAATTTTGTATTGAATATTGGGTGATTATATTTTCAGCTTAACTGTGAAACTTAATTTTGAAGCTTTTATTCTACATTTACCTTTTGACTCTCTCTAACCTTAATTCTTCTAAAACCTTTTACAAAAATCGATTTAAATAGTTCAGCTTTAAATTGTGCTTCAGAAGAGTGCCTCTTCGCAGGCCAGAGCCAGAAGGCAGCACAGAGGCCAAGAGACCTGCAGCAAGTCCACCGAGCGCCCATGCACCCGTGCCTCGGCTGGCTGACTATGTGTGGGGAGCCCGGCTGCCTCTGCCGTATGCTATACCTTGGTTGAAGCCTACTTTGTGGACCCCGGGTAAGTTATTAATAATGTTTGAGTTTTGAAAATAAGCAAAGATACCGCGAAAACACGTTACCTTAAAACTAATAGTGGTGTATGTAAGGTGCTGTTAGTTTTTGAGTAGTAACACTCCACAATAACTTCTAACGGAAAACTAAGAAAAAAACTGAAGTTTTAACTTGTAGCTTAAAGTTTATAAGCGTAAGTTAGTGATATAATATGGTAACACTAACGTTAATATTTGTAATCCTGATTCAGCGTTTAATGGCGAAATTTTAAGACCTACAGAACGCAAATGGCAAAGACCTTCTAAGTTTATAGCGTCTTTTTACCAGAACCATCTTTTATACAGGTGCACTTACAGCATTGAGCAGTGTTAACTCAATAGAGGAGCCCCGAGCTTTCCGTCCGGTGAGGGGACACAGACTGGAGTCGCCGCAGTCGTCACCCGTCATGTCACCTCCGAGGTCTCCAACCAGGTAAGTTAAGATGACTGAAATTCAAGAAGCTTATAGAGTAAGCATTAGCTCTAATTAATGACTCAACATAATCTGCGCAGTGTAAAAAAAATTAAGCAATAATTTTCGTTCATTGTGAATGAGTCAAAACTGAAAAAAATACCAAACGGTTTGGTCCTTTGCCCCGGGAAGAACCAAACCACTCTAAGACAGCAACGATTAATTAAATTTTTCAAGTGTGAGATTGTCAATTATGTCTTTTTTGCATACAAAATGTGCTGTTTCCTATCTCAATATAACAAATGAGTTTTGTTTTTTTTAACCTAGCATATCATCTAGGTCACCGATGTCATCATCGCCGCGTCGGTCATCACACACTAGATCACCGCTGCGGTCCCCACCGCCGTCATCACCTGCGCGTTCACCCAAGAGCGACCGAGATAGTGATGAGAGTGTCGATATAGAAACGACGGAGGAAGACCAGCCTAGAAATATGGTGAGAGATTTAAATACTTATTTAATACTTCAATGCACAGAGATGGACATAGGCATTTTCTACCAGTCAACCTTTGGGTGATGCAGAGACAAACGACGGTATATGCAATAGTGTATTCGACTGCTACCAAAAATAGAAAAAAATGTTTATTTTTATAGGTGTTGCAAAAAATACAATTTGAGAAAAAATATATAAAATTGGTGGGAAAATTAAGAAGTTACACGCTTTTGAAATTATTCTACTATCCTTGTCACGCAAAACGATCATTGTAGTGAATAGCGCGAAGTTACTATGCCGTTCCTGTGTTGTGACGTCAGATACTAGCAGTGCTATCTCTGTCTACAATAGACTAAAACGCATACAACTTCGACATTTTTTGAGATAATAAAACAATTTTTTTACCGTGGCTTAATTTTTTTGTTAGTTTCTAAAAATATAAATAAAAAAAAAAACATATTACGAATAATTTTGGAATAAAATTTATTTAAATATAGATAAAGTTATAGGTATATTAACGTAGTTTCAGAAATTATATAAAGGGAAGAGCCACCTTTTTGTATTTCACATTATAACAGACTTAGTAAGAAAGTCACAAATACTATGAAATGGTGAAAATATTATATTCTATGTTATTCTGAAATATGTCTAAAATTGCAAATCGCGCAGACGAAGTATTTAATATTGTAGAAGTCTAAGTACTAAGTGCTCATTATAATTCAGTAGTGCTATAGATAAAAGCCTTTATTCTTCTCCGATAATACCTACACAAAAGCAACTAAGTACTATAAGGATCCATACGGACCACTCAGTACTCACGAGTAAGTCAGTAAACATAAGTCCAATCCTTTTATAACTTACGTAAACGTTTCTCAAAGATGCAATTTAATAGTATTGAGTGAATCGTATTATCCACTCGAGTTGGATTTTTCTGAGCTCGAGCGAACGGAGAGTTAGATCCAATTTAAAAAGTTGGAAGAGGAAAATTTTTCCAATCACCTTGTCTGTAACTCGGTAATCGTTGCGATTAGTTTTTTTGTTCAACTATTTAGACTTCAAGGTGCTCTACTGGATTTTGTAGAGGGTAATGAAAAAATGTTATAATAAAAACGGGTAATACTCGTATAACGCATAAGTGTGAAACTTATAGAATTGAAAAGGAATTTGGATTTTTTTTTTGTGGTCGGACTATTTTGGCAATAACTCCATCCCTACGTATTGACATGTAGCAGATTTTAATTCAAAGCCAAAGTCAAACCATTTATTTCAAATAGGCACATAAGAGGCACTTTTGAACGTCAAAATTTACAAAAAAAAATAGAATTGATTCTAGTTGCCCCTTCCAAAAGGTAGTTTCGTATGGAGAAGAATGGGCAAGAAACTCCACTGCTCCACTTGATTAGATAGGACTCCTATTTTGTTATAGGTACGCAAAACGTGTCTGTTAAAACCATAAAGTAAAAAAATCTTCTCGGTTTCTAAATCGATATTACCTAATTGACAGAGTTATTATAATATTAACGCTACCTTTGAAGGTTGAACCTAAAACAATGATCTAGGATGAAAGGGTAGGTCATCAACTGCCTAGCGTTTTCCCAACTATGTTGGGGTCGGCTTTCAGTCTAACCGGATTTAGGTGAATACCAGTATTTTACATAAAGTGACTGCCTATCTGACCTCCACAACCCAGTCACTGGGTAATACGATACTCCTTGGTAAGACTGGTTGTCAGACTTTAGGGCTTCTGACGACCCGTAACGACTGTCAAAGGTCCATGAATAACAGCCGGGACCAACGGCTTAACGTGCTTTCCGAGGCACGAAGGGTACCTTCTTATTATGGTAGGCACGAATGGAAGGCACGAAGGGTGCCTTCTTGGTATGTAAAGATGGCCACCCATCCACGGACCAACCGAGGCAAGCGTAGCTTAACCTTATCGATCGACCCGTGAGGCTGTTATTAATTAGCCACAAGCCCCACAAAGGCTTAGGTATATCTTTGAATCGATCTCACTATGAGAAGTTGGTATCTCAATTACTTATTTCGATTTTTTTTTTACTGAATTAAGCACCCAGTTTACAAATAAATAAACTCTAAAACAAAGAAAACTTGTGTAATTAATGCATTGATTAATTTTATTCGCCTAAAGATTAGCCATTTAATTTCAAACGGTGTCCGTCATCCTCCCAGAGGAGCATACTGGCCGCCATTTTACAAAATGGCAGCCGCTCGAGGCTTTTGCACGTCGTAAACTCTGTAATTACTGGCGGGACGAATTCAAATGAACTTCATTTCGGTTTTAAATAAGAGAAAATGTTTAATTTAGTAGCGATCGGCTTCGTGGACCCAATTAATTGCGGATTTACGTTTTAGTGTCCGCGAGGTTCGAGTTTTTGGGGGTTTATTTTTATATTGAGCATTGAGTAAGCTTTGGTGCTTTGGCTTTCATGGACTGTAATTAGTGAATATGCTTGCTCAACGTCTTTACAGGACGCGCATTCTATCTATTATTCGATGCCTTAGCCAACTCACCTACTTATTAATTTATCACAGCTTGTAACAATGCGTAAGGAAATAATTCAAAGTCTAGGTAAACTATCTTGTAAAGATCAAATCACTCAATATCTATCACTTGAACTGTGAATTTTTACCCGTTTAAAGGTTTCCGTACCCGAATTGTGCCAAACGCAACCCTATTACTAAGCCTCAGCTGCCCGACCATCCATCTATCCGTCTGTCTGTCAGCGGGCTATATCTCATGAACCGTAATAGGTGGACAGTTGAAATTTTCACAGATTGTGCTATTCCCGATATCAACAAATAATAAAATTTAAGTTTATATATAGGGATACAAGAAACGTGTTTTTTCGGCGTTTTTTTGCTCGATCTTAATTTATGGTACGGAACACTTCGTGTGCGAGTTCGACTCGCACTTGGCCGGTTTTTAAGTTTATGGGACCATCAAAAAGCATTATATTATTACCTACGTTGAACATTACATAACATCAACACATGTAGTCTCCGCAGTCCCTAAAGGGTAGGCAGAAGTGTACACCCAAATTTCACCAGTATATGTTCAAGTCATATTAACCCAACCTTGAATATCGTCACAATATTGATCAAACACCTAAAACAACACAAATAACACAGTTCTAAGTAAATCCTGTAGGCTCTGATCGTAAACAAGTTATTTACCAGTATTGAATGGGTATTAGCTGATAAATAAAAGGCTGTTGCCTCTAATGATTGACGTAAACGTTAGTAATTAACGCGCCTCGAGAACCCTACGATTAATCCCTTCAAAGGACATGTTAGGGTTGGCGCAGAGAGAATTTGTTTGTGTTGGTTTGAATGTTATTTTGTTTCGGAGTAAGTAAAACTGATGGGTTGAAGATATGGCCGAAAATAATGTATAGTAAATAAATAAATAAATCATCATTTATTTCAGTTTCATCATTATGATTACATCCATATTGGTTAGTACAACTGCGAGCTTACAAACTAGTGTTAGTAATAATTAATAGCAATTGATTGACATACAATAATAATTAAATGAAATAATATATAATAATAATAAGTAAGTGGCTGGTCCGGGTGGACTCCCCGTTGCCGGTGACAAATCACTATACTACTGCGTGCAGCCGTATCCAGCAAGCCAGCATCGGAGAGTCCCACCATAATTTTGTTGTTTATCAGTATAGAAGAACGTGTTACCTATTTGACCTATATTAGATTTTAATGACTAAATATTTTCTATTTGCTGACAGTTTCAAATAAACAGCAGAAATAATTTAACTTGTTGAAGTTTTTAGATAACTGAAAATAGCGACATATTCAATTCAATTATTTTTGAATGAATCATCTTATAAATTTTTACCAATTATTTTACCAACCTATTTCTGCTGGACAGCTTGATTGATTTGACAATTCGTAAATTGCCACAAGAGCATAATTATTATTATTTTAATCTATTTAAAACTTTTAACAACGCAAACATTTGCCATGTCTTTTTAAATATTCTCTGTCATCTATCAAATTGTATGATCAGATGTATGAACGTAAACGAAGCAAAAGGAGTATGCAAGGAACGTAGCATTTGGTGTTCTATAGTTTCTGCTTACCCCCATGGGAAGGTGTGAGTTTTTATTTTTATTATTATTCTCAAACATAGGTACATTATTTGTTGTTTCCACAATTTACTCGCCAAACTTTTTAGTTTGGTGGTGAAAAATGCTTGTACATATACACAAGTAACCTAGTAAAAAAACCGGCCAAGTGCGAGTCGGACTCGCGCACGAAGAGTTCCGTACCATTATCTATAAAAATGGCAAAAAAATCACGTTTGTTGTATGGGAGCCCCCCTTAAATATTTGTTTTATTTTAATTTAATTATTTATTTTTAAAGTGAATATACAACTAAATATTCTGTGAATATTTCAAGCGTCTACCTGTTGCCGTTATCAATACCGAGCAAAAACGAGCAAAAAAATCACGTTTGTTGTATGGGAGCCCCCTTAAATATTTATTTTATTCTGTTTTTTAGTATTTGTTGATATAGCGGCAACAGAAATACATAATCTGTGAAAATTTCAACTGTCTAACAATCACGGTTCATGAGATACAGCCTGGTGACAGACGGACAGACAGACAGACGGCGAAGGCTTAGTAATAGGGTTCCCGTTTTACCCGTTGGGTACGGAACCCTAAAAACTAATCTTAAAACTACCTTAGGTATGTATGTATATATCAAATCAATCAAGTGATGTAGAAATAGGTACCTAATAATGATTGCAAACATGATGATACACAGCCAAAAACAAACTTCATAAAGGCTCGTACAGACTAGTGCGATATCGCGGGCGTCACGCGACACTAGTAGCACAATTTCTTTGCCGGTGCCTGTCGCGCTCGCGATATCGCGCGAGCCTGTACTATCCTTAATGCATAACAAATCCGTCGACTTCATCAGTCTAATGGCTGGAGCCTCAAGCCAAATCAGTCATCATCAACCCTACGTACCTATTACTTCATAGTTCTACCAAAACAATTAATATAGATTGCCAAATCAGAACTGGGATTAAAATGTAATCGCCAAATCGGATCCAGAACCGATGCTCTAGTCTAGATGGAATCGGCTTAGTGTTCACGCCCGGGGCTCTCCGCTTATTGGATCGATCCATTGTCGGGACATAAGGGCTCTTTGTCCATATTGGATGGATGTTGGCTTAAGTATTGTATGGGCAGGTGTAACGGTATTGTGGATTAAATTTTAAATGATTGATCGTGTAGAGAGGTGCACTTGTTATAAGAAGCATTTACCTAAATGTCAAAGGTCGAATTTTTGTTGCGGACTCGACAGACCAAAATATAAATGTTGTTGATCAACGATTTAGATGGGAAAACTGCTGTTTTAAGTTAAAGTAAATAAGCCGTAAATAAAAACCAGCAAGTAGATTTATATCCACATAACTTTCAAACTTATTTAGGTAACATTATTTTACATTCAGCGAATAAATTAACCACTCCTTAAGCGTTACCAGCGGCCTACTATTAAAAGATCAACAAATAAATGTGATTAAAATCGTTGTAGACAGCCCTGCCACGCGCTGTTCAAATTAGGGCGCGTTCACAAACAGGCACTCGACACTCTATCATAAGCTCCAATACTTTAAGTCCTCGTCGACAAGTTATTGAATTAAAACGGTAAATCCCTCTGTTTAATTAATTATTAGTGGAAATTTGAGAGATGGTTTCATTTTGTATATCTGTTTAGAATCGACCTTTGAAAGGGTCTATTTAACAATATATTTTTTTTACAATACCGTAACTCAAATCAATAGTTTCTCTTTAGACTATAGCTGGGACACAGTACAGTAAATAATTTACACAAAGTACAGCGCCTGTCAGGTTTCGCAGCTATGACATAATCGCCACGCTTGGCAGGCAGCTTGGCGATCGCAGTATGGTGTTAAAATGGATAGAGAACACTGCTGCCCATTCTCTAGCAAGTCCCTTAGTCGCCTTTTACGACACCCACGGGGAAATAGGACCCAGCCCTCAGTTAACATTAAATAATTAAAATAAAAAAGACCACTATTCGAACACCATGACGTAGGTAATACCTACTGGTAACCACAAAAACACAAAGTAACCAACCCAAAAACGTACCTATCTCCTCAATAAGACGAATGGACGTAATCCTCGGGGCGAGCATTAAAGTAAAAGAAAAAAATCCCAGTTACGTACCAACACATGAATACTTTTGTACCGTTAGCGCGAGTTCGGTAACCGGATCACGTCCCTAATAGATACTTCAGGCGGATTGTGCCAAACGATTCAATTGTAGTACTTGATGTTGGTATAAATCACTCGCTTTACCGTGCCACTTTGTTTTAGGCACGTAGAGATTATGTTTGGGTTTCGTGATGCGTTACAAGTATACGTGGGATTTGTTGAGAGTGAATTTTCTGTTTTTGTTGGTCCTGGTTTTCGGATTTGCTTTTTGTTGAAAATTTTGGCGGGTTGCGTTTTCATGATCGTTCATATGTTCAGCTTGTTGATTTTTAAAGTGTCTGTTTTAGTTAAAAAGCTTCTTATTTTACAATTAAGTGTAAATTCTTCACTTCTTAACTTTACATAACGTATTTCATCGTCAATTTGTTTGGTCTTGTTCCGATTCGAAGGACCAAACCATTTGCATTGTGGAATTGAAATCGTATCAAACTAAAAGCAGTTTGATCTTTTATTTATTAATAATTTCATATTTCGATGCATTGTGTATGTTATTATAGCCCAAGGCAATGCCGTACCTCGTAATTGAATTAGATTAAACAATTGATTGTACGCAATGCAACAGCGTCGCCCCCCGGGATGGCCTACGTCCCGCGTCCCGGGTCCCGGGGGAGACTGACGTATCCCATTTAATTACACGCTTCACACGCTGACGTCACGACAATGACGTCGTTTTGTATTAATTGTGTTTGAACTCCGATCCGATGTTGGTTATAACCTAATCAAAAATTAACTTTGTCGTATGTATATACATTTCCATTGAAATAGAAAGAGGTAATGTTTGTTTTAGCTGCTGGTCTAAAAACTAGGCTGTGGGTTGTGACCTTAATGTCATTCTGCCTATACAACGGGAATACAGCTTGAGTGTGTTAGTTTTGCCAGCATATGCCAGATGGCTCAACGTTTTTTTTTTGTTTTTTGGTGCCCTGCTCCTGAACTGTTAAAATTTTACAATAGCATATGCTTTGCTCGACTGGCTGTTCATAATGGTGTGCTGGTATGTTTCTGCCTACGCTTATGTATGGAAGTGAATGTTGGGTGTGGCAAAAATATCATGAAAGTAGAATAAATGCTGTGGAAATGCATTCCTTGCGAAGCATATGTGGTGTGACTATAAATGATAGGCAGAAAAATGATGTGATAAGGCAACGGTGTGGTTTAAAAGAAGATGTAGTGACAAAAGTTGAGTATGCTTAGATGGTTTGGTTATTTAGAGAGGATGTATGAAAGGCGACTAACAAAAGGTATTTACAAGGCAGATGTGAGTGGTAACGCCGGGAGGGAACGCCCTAGGTGGAAATATAGTGGCCTATTGGTGATGTTCTTCAGAAAGGTCAGGAGCGTAGTACTCGCAAGCGGCGTGCGTATATGACCACATGTATAAACGTAAACGAAGCAAAAGGTGTATGTAAGGAGCGTAGCAAGTGGCGTTCTATAGTTTCTGCGTACCCCCATGGGAAGATGGCGTGAGTTTATGTATGTATGTGAGCTTTGCGTATTAGATGCGACTATAGCACTGTTCGGAAGCGAGTATTGTGTAATATTTATAGATATTCTTTCAATAAGTAAACTACAAGGTTGATTTATTTTCTGCATCGAAGCTGGAAATAATTATACTATATACCTTCTCTGAAAAACACTTTCGCTCTAAGTAATAAGTAAATTCTCTTGTTATAAGTGGGCGATTCCTCGTAAAGTGTTATAAAGATCTGCATCTCGAGAACTATAAATTAAATTCAAAATAATACAGTTTCTAATATTAAAACTCAAAACTCAAAAAACTCAAGGCATTTATTTCATTTAAACCATTTACAGGCACTTTTGAACTGTCAAGAAGTCGATCAGTTAAAAATATGAAGCTAGTTGCCCATTCCAAATAGTAGGTTCCTATGGAGAAGAATGGGCAAGAAACTCCACGGACACTCAAATATTTGATACAAAGTATTGGTTACATCATTCTTATTGAAATATACATGTGAGAACGATGCAAAACGTAAGAAGCGTCCATGATAAAAAAAAACAATTCAAAACTAAAATAATTAAAAATAAGCCGCTAACTAAGAGGTGACCAGTCCCAACTGACAGCGCCCGTTCACTACAGGTTAATTACAGGAACAACTCCATTATGAAGTGAAGTTGATAAACATCCTTTTTAGAACTACCCAAACACACGTGTCGCATTACACGTTTTCTATAATATTTATTTTCGGTAAACAAGTGACACTTAGAACAAATTACTCTAAACAACATTACATTTCTTTTATTAAACAAAAGTCTATAGCATCAATAATTCAATGATATTCAAACACATGGCATTTACAATCAAATTATTTGTGTCTATACATTAGTGACAAAGAGATCTTTATCGGAATAATATTAAAAGTTCGGCAGTTATTATTGTTAGATAGTGTTTTCATGGGACTCGATAATTATTTGGAACAAAAGCGGTTTTGTAACCTTAATTGGAATGTTGTCAAGTCTGATGTTAGCCGCTGTGATTGGTTTGCATAATGACATAATAACCTAATATTTTACAGTAGGTAGTAGACTAGAATTTTAATTCATAACCTTTTTTCAGCATTTGAAAACCGATATCAGAGGGGCAATTCCCGTATTTTTAAGAACGTTCGCATTCTAATCTCAGTGTCAATCTGTCAAAAAATCCTCTAATTTCCCTACATTTTTGACAAGTATTTGACATTGATTGTCGCTGAGATGAGATCGCAACTTGAATTTGAACGTTTTTAAGGACTAGACTTGGCCTCCAGACTATAGAATGAAAGCCATTAACTTAATTATTTTGTATGCCAGAGTTTTTATAATACCTACTATATTCAGGTTTTAATTTGTTCATTAAAAAAATATATATTTTAAATATTAAGTAAAAAAAAATTGTACACAATAGATTACACAACTAATTATTTACACTAACGAAACAAAAAATACAACATTAAAAAAAAAAGACACTTAAGCGTCGAAGTACTCGTCCGCATCGCTTTCATCCGGAAACGTGCCCAGAAGACTGGCAGTATTACTACGTTGAACGGCAAATACCTACTATATTTTAAGTTCTAAAAATGTTCTCAAGTAGGTAAGTGAAATCCTTGTAATTTCTAATTGAAAAATATATTTTTTTGACCATAAACCTTTGAATCTGACAGAAGAAAATGCAATAAAAATGAATATGAAATCAGAATGGTTCCGCTATATTAAATCCCAAAAAAAAACTTACCAAATAACTTTACTCATTTCAATTTCATCAAAAATACAACAAAAACCTACCAGTCTGTGCCGTTATTTAAATGTCGTTGTGACATTTCGATATTTTTTTTTATTTACCTCATTTGGGATTTGGCATTTTGGCCCGCCCGTTTTTATTGGTAGCGCCGTGTGCGGAACATTAATTTTGTTGTTCGCTTGTGGGCCGCGAAAATGTATGCCCCTAGTCTTTTGTTAGTTGTGACGTCATTACTTTTGCGTAAATGGTTTTTTTTTTGTTTGTTATTTTTTCTTGTTGTGTATTTGATTTGTGTTGGCGTGCTAGTTTGCTCACAGGCGGCTGTATATAGGTAGAAAAAAATGCGCAGCTAGGATTTGAGAGAAAATTTTAACTTAGATTTTTTTTTTAAACAAAAAAAGAATTTTGTTTTTAACTTTTTGTTTTTAAACTTTTGTTTTTATTTTGTTTGTAAAACAGGAAAGGCATATAATAACATTGTGTATAAGATTTTTTTCCCGTTCTACTTGTGTTATTTTCAGTTGTAAAATCATAATTTACAGACTCGAGAGTTTGATGACTTACTTCTTTAAAATAACAACATTTGCACCGAAATAAAAAGAGAACTTGTTACGTAACACAAAAAATACCGATAAACATATTACATTATTATCGACTCTTAGGCAATAAAACCTAATTTACCTATAATTATCTAAACATTCAACAAATCTAAGCCAATAATTACCCATATCTAGAACGAATACCTTTTCAAGTCGTAACTAACAAATAGAAGGTTTAATTCGAAGTACTCATTGGCACGCGACACATGGAAGTATGGTAATCGAACTACGATATATTATTTAACGTATTACGTGACTCGACGCCACGTAACGGTAATAATTATATGGAACCGGCGATGAATAGTTTAGTAGGACAGCCATAGAGTTGTCAGTGTATAGAGAAGTTGTGGAAAAAGTTGTGTGTGATTTTGAAGACTTTCGTAGGCGCTCGTAGCAAATTGCTACGGCGTAGCTACGTAGCAAGTCAAGCTTCGCAGGGAAGCACCGATTACAACAGACTGATATTTTGTTTAATTGAATACTTACTGAGGATTATCTATCTTGCCTAAATTAATAACGTTACTCTCATACGAGTTTCTTTTAAATTAAAATGGACATACATAGAAACGCGAAAGATAGATTAATTAACAAAAAACCGGCCAAGTGCGTATCAGACCACGCACAATGAAGAGTTCCGTAGTTGTTATGAATTTATCCCAAGACCAAACTTAACATTGTGGTTGAAAAACATGTTCTCCCATACATTCCAACTGCAAATGTAAGTTCGTGCGCACAATATTGAGAGATTTGCCATGTTATTTTAAGACCATAGACATTTTATAGGTTTTCCTGTAATCTATAAGTTCACTCACTCTTAATGATTTAATCATGGTCAATGGTTCATCACTTTTAATGATTTAATCAATCTGCCGGGAAACCTTATTTTCACACTAGAATTCGATGATGCACAAAGCATTTTATACATTCAATTATTTTTAATAATTTGCTTTCCACTAAAAAGTTGTCCTAATGCACGAAAAATCTGTTCTAAAACCTTCCATAGTCAACATTTTGTCGCCAGTGCAATGGCTTTTAAATCAAACAACAATAATTACTGTGAGCTTTGTTCGTAATGTCACTATCTGTTCGCTCGCAAACTGGTCAGCGGTACTCAACATTTCCAGTTGGACAAGTGTCAATACAATACTGATACTACCTCAACTGTTAAAATGGTGATTTAAGTGTTTTTTGTGGGTATTTGCATTTTATATTGCTTCAATGCTTACGCAAAATTCGCTGTATCGTACTTTTCTTACCTTGGCTTTTAGGAGTGCGTAGTTTTATTTATTGATACCTGTCTTGTCCCAAATTGCAAAATTATATCTTACTAGCTGTTACCTGCAACTTTGTCTGCAATCCAGGGTAAAAAATAGCCTATGTCCTTACCCAGGTCATGGTATATCTCTGTGCCAAATTTCATCCAAATCCGTCCAGCTATTTTTGCGTGAATAAATAACAAACAAACTCACTTTCGGATTTATAATATTAAGTTAGGATAAATGGTAGAATAACGATTTTGATAGAACTTTTAGTTATATCAAAATGCTTTATAAAAGTTTTATATACGTTCATAAATTATAACATTAGCACATCATATTTTAATGATATTTTAGAAGTACGTTGTTAGAGAGTATGGCTACCTGGCACTTGGAGAAGATTAAAAGGCCTTGAGATAATAGATTAGATAAAATTTTATATAGAAACAAACATACGGGTAGACACTTTTAGACAGAAGTCACAAACTAAACAATATTTAAACTTAGAAGTAATCTTAGAAGTAATCTAATCTTAGAAGTAAGCTGCCAGGTAGAGTGTTATCATTGAAATTCCAACATATGTAAGTATAATTATTCTCTTAGTGTACTTATTCATTTAAACTATTTAACAGTTTTTTTTTTCTATTTTATTTATTTTGTTTTCTTTTCTACTCTTACACACGTTTTTTACATCTCTTTGTCTACTTTCCTATCGCAGGTATGCTGGAAGAGATTTCTTTAGAAATAAGCATCACCTTTGTACGTTTTTTCTCTTCCTTTATTCTTCTGTTTATATGTGTGTACATAAACTGTTAAATAAATATATAAACATTTTAAACCGTGTATGGGTACCTATATGTATTAACAACCACGTAGTTATTACATAAGTTACGAAAGTTCTATTTAGAATACTACATTTATGTCTTGTTATACCTACTCCCACATTTCATAAATCCCAATTTCCAAAGTCGACATGCATTTCCATGTACATAAATTATGTAGATATGTTTAAATGCGGTTTATGTGTCATTCTCTATAGTGATACTGTAAAAGCCAAGTGAAAACAATGTAAAAGACGATTGTTTTTAAAAGAGTCACCATGGATTTTTCTTGCCGGCTCTTCTCCATAGGAAACGACCAATTGGAACCGTGCACCTAGCTTCTGACGTTTCATAAGTGCCCATGTAGGGTTATGTGAAATAAAATATTTTGATTCTGATTTTGATAATAGTGACGCGCCCCTGCTTCACACGGTTTTACGACTTGACAAAACATCGAGATTTATTTATTATATGTTAGTTTGGTCGCTTCTCGAAGTTGTGAAGGAGTACGTCTACCTAGGGCAAGTTTTCCAGCTTGGTAGGAACAACTTTGAGAAAGAAGCCGATAGAAGGATCCGGTTGGGTTGAGCAGCGTTTGGAAAACTTCGTCCAGTCTTCTCGTCGCCAATCCCGCAGTGTTTAAAGACTAAGGTCTTCAACCAGTGCGTCCTGCCCGTTATGACATACGGTGCCGAAACGTGGACACTGACAGTCGGGCTAGTCCACAATTTAAGGCCACCCAGCGTGCTATGGAGCGGAGCGGGCTATGTTCGGAGTTTCTTTGAAGGATAATCAAGGACCAGAAATGAAGTTATCCGGAAGAGAACCGGAGTTACCGACAGAGCCTACAGAGTAAGCAAGCTGAAGTGGCAATGGGCTGACCATGTTTGTCGAAGGACCGATGGCCGGTGGAGCAGACGAGTCCTGGAGTGGTGACCGCGTATGGGCAAGCGTAGTGTGGGGCGCCCCCCAGCTAGATGGACCGACGACCTTAAAAAGGTGGCTGGGACAGACTGGATGCGGAAGGTGGAAGACAGGGTGTTATGGCGCAGCCTGGGACAGGTCTTTGTCCAGCAGTGGACTGCTATAGGCTGAGTTGATTGATGTTAGTTTAATGTTAGTGTAAATTGATGTATACTGCACACACGTACACCGTGCGATCAGCAAATTATTTAAATATTTTTTTGTTATACCTACATGCAACCAGCAAAATTAAAAGTAACTAAATAATTTTGCGTAATTGTCATCGTGTACCGTTGTGTAATGTGTGTTAAGTTTATGTTGTTAACAGTTAAAACTACATATATGTAATAAGCTTTGAAAGGCGAATACCTAGGCTCATAAAGTGCCTCAATTATAATGGCTAATTAAAAAATTATAAGCTACATTAACAGCTTAGAAAAAGTGCATTTTGATAATTGTTCCGTTGATAAATAAACATATTTGAAAATGAATTAATTGAATGTATAATATATTGCACGTATACCTTCAGAAATTATTTCTGTGAAATATGGTGAAAACGGTGAAAATCCGTTGAGAAGTTTTGAAGATCAATGCGCTCACACAGACAGACACGAAAGGCATCGTTAATGCAAATGCAATGCAATGTGTGTAATATGTATAGATTTTAATATTGTGAAATACAGTTCTTTGAAATTAAAACTTCTCGCACGCGCTTCTGCGCGTTGAGCGATTTTTGGTAGGGGAAAGACTTATAGATTCGGGTCCGACATGCTAATGTTAACAGTCTATCTGTAGCTATGAGTATGCCATTTTAATTTTAATTAATAATTTTCTCGTTTTCTTTTTTTTTTTCTTGTTCTCACACACTACTTTTTTATTGTATTTCCTTTTTTTTTTGTCTACATATCTTTTTCATTTCTTTTTCACAGGTCTGCTGGAAGAAATTTCTTAAGAAATGAGCAGTACCTTTGTACTTAAATTATAGTTATGTAGTACCTTTTCTTATTTTTGTGTTTATGTTCTTTTTTGCGTCATGTTTACCGCAAATAAACGTATTTTTCTTCTTTCTTTTCTTTCTGTGTGTACATAAATATAAAATAAAAATAAATCATAAATAAATAAATAATATACAAATTATTTTTAATGTTTGATACAACAATTAATTATTAAAAATAAATTAAAAAAAAACACTTTTATTTTATAGTTTTTTAGTTTTCACTTCTGTCGGCAGTCCCCATGACTGCCTATATTTTTTTATGTAGTCCTATCTCTAGGTCAATCCTGACGTCATGGACAATTTCATTCATCAACAACACATGCAAGAATAAACTTTGACAAACAATAAAAATCGCTGTAATAGCATAACGGTAGTTATTAGTTAAGTGATAGTAACGAAGGGGTAGTTTCAAGTGGCGTGCCCCATCAGATAGATAGGCTCTCGTGACTGTAATCGAAAACGCGCGTTTTCGTCACGAATCGTGTGGAGTACGCCGATTATTGTCACTGAATTTTATGAATGCACCGCATTCGTGATTTTAGATAAGAATTTTCCCTATTATTCTTATACACTTTGTGAAATTCATCGGAATTCGGAACCAAGCAAGAAAAAGGGCCGATAACTTATTGACAATCAATAAGTTATCGGCCCTTTTTCTAGCTTGGTTCGTATGTATTTCTGGTTATCTTTGTCATCCATTTCAAGCACTTCCTGGCATTCGATTGAGCAAAAACTTGGTAAAATGATGTGCCGTCTTAATTTATTGACATATTATTACTGTTTGGCATGAAATTATGTCATCTACCTACCTATTAACTTTATTGTTTTTTTTTTGTTTTCGTTCTGCTAAAGTGACATTTGATTACCTAAGCTATTTTGTATGCCTTCTGGCGGGACATAGTATGGACCAATTTTATTAAATATAATATCTGTATAATTTTACCCTATGTTCCACAATGAATAAATTAATTTGAATTTGGTATACTTATATAACTTCGGTTATCAGCCCTTTTACATACTCGACTAGTCCTGAACATGTTGTAATACCGCGAGAATGTCGTTTCAACTGTTATATAGACCAGAATTATTTTCAAAATACCATTACAATCGGTTGGCAAACTCATTGGATTGATGAAAAGTATAATTATAATAAATAGCGGTAAGTAGGTAACCACATACTTACGATGAAAAGTGTTTACCATCGTCTATTTATTCAACAGATTTGCCATGAAAAAGAGACTACTTACTATCAAGATCGTAACCTCTAAACAGCTACTAAAATGAAACACATATTTGAAGAGATAGGATAACTCATCCTAAATAATTACTTTTTCAATACAGTTGTTAAACATGGCGTACTTTCAGAGGCTATAATTATGATTCGAAAATTAAATCTTTTGCATAGGCATCTTTCTGTTACGCGGTCGTGACTTTTGTTTACGAGCTCTATCATTAGTTTTGCAGTTGAGTTTTAAATTTATAAGTCAATTTAAAAAGTTTAGTAGCAAGGAGTTTTCATACACATAATAAAATGGGATAGATTTTATACGAGGAAAAATTAATTAGTCCGTACGCCTTAGCATTGAATTCTCAAAAGTCTTTTAAATGGTTTTTTAATATATTTAATTACCAGTTTTAATTTAATTATTTTCATATCAACATTTGTCAAAAATCGAATAGGCTGTACAGGCTGTTTTCGTTGTAAAAAAAAAAAATATGTCCAGTTGCAAAAACGCGCCATTTTCTGAAAATTTTAATTCATTCTTTAAATAATTTTTTACTATTTCCCACAAGTGTATTGAAAAACGTCGACAGATACACGGGTGTGTAGGTTATTGCAAACTTTCCACCCTTCTATCACAATGTACTATTTTACATCAATGTCCGAGATGACTCTCGAAAAAATACCAAATAGTTTTTATCTCATAATTTTATGCCATGAACTTATAACGTTAGTGGAGGTTAATTGGTAAAGTCATGTAACGAAACCTCTACATCTAGCAGGGCTTTTTCGAACTACAGTGATTTTCCCCTCCACAGGCATGCACCTGGCCAATCAGCAGTGTGCCGACTCCTCGACCTGATGAGAACTGCTGGAGTGGCCTGGTGCCCAAGGTTGAAAGAGATGAGGAGTCCAGGGTCGAGCCGTGGAGGCTACCCGACCTGCGACCCTCGCTGCATTATATGCATGATCGTGGTAAGTGTAAGTTATCGACCCTTTTTTCTAGATAGATTTTCGTTCGGTTTTCGTTTGCATATTTAAAGACGATTGAAACTGTTTTTTATTTATTTAATAAATTATGCACACAAATGTACAGAGGCGGACTGCTTCACACGTAATAGAGACATTTTGTGTTTTAATCTAAAGCTTTTATTATTAAAATAAGCCGGCAAAAATCGTCTCCTTTTGCTTCGTTTACGTTCATACATCAAGGGGCCGATTGCACTATTTGTCAACGTAATTACCGTTCGAACGGAACGTTTTTGGTTTTGGTTTAGCTGATGTAAGAAACGGTATCGCGCTATTTTTTGTGAGAGTATTGTTCGATCGATCGTTCCTCCAACGTAACTTCCAAAGTAAAGCTAAATCGTTTCCGTTGAAATGATTAGCGCGATACGAAATGTGTCTAACGTAACGTTTTTGGTTGTGGTATTAACGATCAAAATTAGCGCGATCGGCCCCTGGTCATACACGCACGCCGGTTGCGAGTACCTACTACGCACCGAACTTACATCACCAATTAGGTCACTATTATGTCCTCCTAGGGCGTCCCCTCCTGGCGTTTCCACTCACCTCTCCTTTGTAAATACCTTTTGTTAGTCGCCTTTCATTCATCCTCTCAACATGACCAAACGAATAGAATAGAATACTCTTTATTACGTACACCATAAAAGTTACAGATATAAATGTTGAAATTTTACATAGGGTGACACAATGGGCGGTCTTATCGCTAAAAGCGATCTTTTACAGACAACCTTTGGATGGATTAAAGGGAGAAAGAGAGACAATACTGCAGGTAGTCAGTGGTATACTATTTATATGTAGGTACAATAAATACATACATACACAAAGCATACACTTATCTATATATATATATATACAATATATAATAATAAACATGAAACAAGAGCAAGGAACTGTATTCTGTAATGATGCTGTTTAAGAAGAGAGAAAGTGATTTTTTTACGATCAAAGTAAATCTTTTAAAAATTTTGTCACTAGATCTTAACCGCACCGTTGCCAAAGCATTTTTTAGCCTATTCATAGTCACGCCAGACATGCTTCGTAAGGAACGCATTTCCACAGCATTTATTCTACTTTCATGCTTCTTTTGCTACACCCAACATTCAGTTCCATACATAAGCATAGGCACCAGCGCACCATTGTGAACAGCCAGTCAATCTTTCATCCAATAATGATGAAAGATGGCGGCTTTATAAATTGTAATGTCAACAGCCTATACTTAGGTAATAAATTGTGCACAAATAAAAAAATTATATGAATCCGCAGCTGTAGGCCGCGAAATTTAAATTTACTTACGTTTTTTGCTATTTGCAGGTCAGTGTCAATTTGTATCTCGATCAAAATATGATTCGCGACTATAATAGATAATAATATGTATTTAATTAAAGAAGTATAATTATTAGAATCATTGATACCTACATTATCTCTCTAAGTTAGATTTGTTCCATTGAATTATTTTTTCATGAAACCATGACATTGGGGAACAAATCTAACTTTGAGAGAGATGTATTAATGATTCTAATGAATTATAATTCTTTAAATACATATCTGTTGTAGTCGCGAAACATATTTTGATCAAGATACAACCTACCACTGACCTGCAAATTGCAAAAAACCTAAGAAAATTTGAATTTCGCGGGCTACAGCTGCGGATTCATGCGCTGCAAGCTTCGTTAAGATCCATGGTCAAATTTCAATGCTTCCACATAGTGGTTTAGGTTATGAGTTGTCTATCAATCAGTAAATGCAGTTTAAGATCCTAACGAATATTATAAATGGCAAAGTGAGATCGTTTGTTTATTTGTTTCCTACGTTTGGCGCTAAAACGGTTGAACGAATTAGGATGAAATTTGGCACATGGGTACTTTTTATCCCGATTTTCCCACGGGATCGAGACATAAGCGGGTGAAACCGTAGGGCGCAGCTAGTTTTCAATAATTAGGTAGATTCTTTTATTTTGCCACAAACGACCCTATATATGTGAAACATCCTGACTGTGGGTGTCCTCGCCCCAAAACTATGTGTCGTAACGGGCCGGGTGAACTGGCTCAAGACCTGGCAAGGCTGTCCAACCTACTTCCTCGAACTTGTGTAAGAATATGCTGCACTCGGGCACACACCCACGCACCAACATTCACTCTTTATTTGTACCTGGAAAAATACCTAATGACCTAAACTTCCCCGAAATCTTGTACAATTATGTATTCTGTGCCCAAATTAAACAACATGCACAAATCCGTACATTTCCATTCCATTCAATGAAGGTATTCACATCCGTCCATATTTACTTGTAATTGGCAGCACCAGGAGGCGCAATTATATTCGGATTATGTTACCGGTGGGCTGAGACAAGGATCGATATTCTCGTCCATTTCACTTATTTGTGAAGTCACGGAACGGTTAATTTGCAACTCGTGGTGCAGGAGTATCTCTATACCTATGCGTATATACCTACCTACTTATAATATATGTTTTCGTACCACTTGCTCAAAAAAGTGACATTCTATGCCACAAAAAGCGGACATAACAATAGTCATTTTTAATCTGTTAAAAACAGGGAAAGAAAATTGTACTGAATTTCATTCATCCTCTAGGGGGAGAATGTGATTTAAATTTGGAATACTTACCGAAACTTATATTGAACTACATCTGTGTTTACACCATTGAGTTTGTATATAAATCATTATACATCTTTTTGAAAAAGGAATACGCATTTATTAATTATGCAGTTAAGATTATTAAATAAAATTACGAAAACCGACGAGGCCGTATGAGCTTGAAAGCAAAGGGCTTTTCCGACAAAAAAATATTAGACTAGGAATTTGCCGCGTTTTTGTTTTCTTCAAATACATAAACGTTAAGTTTATTTTAATTTATTTTTATAAATAAGTTAATGTTCTAAAAATACGTTACGATGTTAAATCAAAGCGACAGTGACAGTGAATTGTCGGATTCCATCAGTGCAAATGCTGCCGCAATTTTTTATAAACTATCGGAATGGGAAATGTACTCGACAAGCCATCGGCAAAAATAAAATTAGCAATATGCCAAAGGAAATTGCTAAATATTTAAAACTTAAAGATGTTGAACTCTACACCGGTCACTGCTTTAGAAGAACTTCGGCGACTTTCTTGGCGGATTCAGGGGCGGATATTACGTCAATAAAAAGACACGGTGGTTGGAGTTCTGATAGAGTAGCTGAGGGTTATATCGAAAGCTCAATGGCGAATAAAACCATATTAAGCAGTCAAATTAACAAAAATATAAAACTTAATCCATCAGAGCCACAACCATCAACTTCCGGCATCTTATCTTCGTCCGTAACTCACGATGCACCACCACCACTATCTCCGACGTATACTATCTACAATGAAACGCAAGTTCCTCAGACGCAAGAACAGAGAAATACTCAAATCAACTCATCAACAATAAATGTACCAAACAAAAATGTAACTCTCTCTATCAATAATTGGACCAATGTTTCGAATGTTAACTTTTACTTTTAATTGTCATTATTTTTAATAAATGCTTATCTCATATTATTATTGTGTTAATTTTTTCGCAAATGGTACGAAAAGTAGAGTATTTTCCTCGGTGATAAAGCTGTCTTAGTCTTGGGTGAACTTAAATCCCTCGCTACACTCAGGACTCGTCTTAAATCGTCATCCGCAACAGAAGACACTGCTTTATCCCCTTGGTTAATAATCTACTATTTATTTCCGTTGTGATTTCTTTATTTTTACCCGACTTCGGCAAAGCCAAAAGGAACGGTTATGATTTTTACGTCTATTGTGTTTGCTTGATTTTTTCCTGTATATAATAGGGTGGGTATTATTTTGATCGTTAATGTAATCATGAACGTCGGTAATTGGTAGGTGGTACATCAGTAGATAGTTCGTTTTTGAAGATAATAAACAAAGGTTCATTGATACTCACTAAAAACTTGCTGCGAGTCCTATGTCCGAGTCGCTACGGTCATCATCTCTCGAAAGTGAACTCTAGTAGATGTCCTGAAAACGAAAATGAAATCTTTATTTGTAAACATAGGTTTTTAAATGGTGTTACAATTAAATATAAGAGTCCCGTCTATGTTTTGCGTTTAAGCGTACAAATTAAATTGATGATTATAATCAGTTTTTATCAAATTTCAAATTACAAAAATAACATTAATGTCAGAATGATTAGAAAATAACAATATTTTAGATTATTAATTACAGTCAAAAATTTTACACACACAAACAAATTAATTGTCACATAAACATAGAGGTAATAATTATAACAATTTTATTTCAATAATTTAATTCAGTGCAATGTCAAGTTTTTACTAATATCATAAATCGGATATAGTAGTTCTAGCAAGTTTCATTAAGATAGTCATTAATAGTGTAGTAACATTTTTCGATCAAAAAATCATTTAACCATTTTTTTAACAGATCTGTATTACTAGCTTCTATGATATGTTTGGGTAATTTATTGTAGATTTTGGGTGCCATGCCTAAAAGGTTTTTGCTGAATATAGCTTTTTTGTGTCTTGTCATGCATATTGTATTTTTATAGCGTATGCTCTTCGGGCGATTATATAAATGTAGATTTGATTTGACAAAAGTAGCTACTTCATATATATAAAGACACGGGAGCGTAAGTAACTTAAGCTTTTGAAAATATGGCTTACAGCTCTCTGTATTTTGTATGCCACATATTGCCCTTATGCATTTCTTCTGTGCCCTAAACGCCACTTCTCTGTCTGGCGAGTTTCCCCAAAACATAAGTCCGTAGCGTAATGTTGATGACACATAACCATGATATGCCACTAAAAGGGTGGCCTGACTTGATACCTTCCTTGATACTTCCTTCTTGATACTTTCCTTAGGTTATAAAGGGCATAGGAGCACTGGCTAAGTCTTTTACACACGCCCTCAACATGCATTTTCCAGTTCATGCCTTTATCTATCCACATGCCCAAGCATTTTGTGTGATCAGTATCCTGAATACTTGTATTACCATATCGAACGTCTGGTTTTTTATTATTTGTTTTTTGTTCAAATGAGATGTAGTTAGTCTTATTTAGATTAATTTTTAAGTTATTTTCTGTTAGCCAGGATATTATGTCATTAAGGTTGTCATTAATTTCTTTTTCAAGTGTGTCATCATTTTTGCTTTTAAATAATATTGTGCTATCATCTGCGAACAAGATCATAGGATTGTTAATGAGTTTAGGCATGTCGTTAATATATATGATGATAAATAATGGAGCAAGTACACCGCCCTGTGGTACCCCGCATAAACATTCCCGATGTTTGGATTGATATGTAATTTCTGTTTTTGTACGGGGGTTGATTTTATTGATACATGTAAATTGTTGCCGATTGGTAAGGTATGATTCAACAAGTTCAAGGATGTTGCCTCTGATACCATATTTTTCCAATTTGTTTAGGAGTATTTTATGACTAATATGGTCAAATGCCTTTGACATATCCATAAACAATGCAACTACAGGAGTTCCATTGTCCATATTAGTCAAGACATGTTCTACAAGCGCATATATTGCGGAATTAATACTTTTATTTTTCCTGAAACCGTACTGTTCGCTGATTAAGATTTTGTTTGTTTCTAAGAAAGAATATATACTATTAAGTATGCATTACTTTTTCGAAAATTTTAGAGAAGACCGGAATAAGTGCAATAGGTCTGTAGTTACCTGGATCTTGCCTGTCACCTTTTTTAAACAAAGGTTTGATTACTGAAATTTTCAGCCTTTCTGGGAATACGCCTTTCTCAATGCAGTTGTTTATAATGTGACTGAGTATTGGTGCAATAGTTTGAGACGTAGCTTTAATCACTTTAGTGGTAATATCGTCATATCCAGCACTATTAGTATTCTTCAATGATTGGATTATTTTAATAATGTCAAAGGGTATCGTAGGTGTCATGAAAATTGAATTAGGATTTGTGTCAAATGTCAGTGTATTATTATAGTTAATTTATAAAATATTCATTAAATGATTCCGTTATTTGTTCTGGAGAATTTTCAACTTTATTGTTAATCTTTATGCTGCAAATTCCTTCTTTTGGGTAATTTATTTTCTGTTTATTAATGATACTCCACGTAGATTTGCTCTTGTTTTCGGACGTATCTATAAAATGACTGTTTTGCGCTTTTTGTGTTTGCTTGACTATGTGTTTTAATCTGTTAGTGTAGGTTTTTAGTTTGTTTTTATTTTCTGAGCTAGGCGACTTTCGATATTCCCATAGCATGTCCCTTTTCCGTTTGGAACATTTTTTTAGTCCCGGTGTTATCCACTTAGGTTTTTTAATTAGCGAAACCTTTATTTTATTAATCGGAAAACATAGGTCATAAAATAGTTTATAAAGGTCATGGAATTCATTAAATGCATTATTAGGATCAGAGCACATAAAGACATCATGAAATGTTAAATTTTGAAGGCATTCTCTAAATTTTTTTATATTTTCGTCACTATAATCACGTTTATGTATGAACCAGTGAGAAAGCGTACACGTTTTTTTGACACGACATTTTAGCAGTTGCACTGTATGGTCAGACAATGCTAATTCTTTAACCTCACACTTGCTGCCTCTAATATTATGAACTATGTTGTCAATGCAGGTCCCACTGCATAGACGTGTCGGTGACCGAGTACCCAGAATCAGATTATAACTGCGCAATATAGTTTGAAAAGTGACCTTGGTTTTGCTATTTTTGCATATATCTATATTAAAATCCCCACATAGTATGATCTTGTTATTATGTTTTAGACAGATTTCTCTAAACATCATGTCTAAAATCTCAAAAAACTCCTCTCAAACTACTTACGCAAAATAGGCTTCTACTAAAGTGGGTTTATTTCAGTGCAACAGGGTTCGTGCTCATGAACTTTCGCTCGCCATTCCGTGCGTCACCCAAAATGGTTCAAATACTTACCTGACTTTATTGTTTCTCTTTTCTAGATAGAGACTGCGTTGCCTGCGTCGCGCCGTTGCCCCTGCTGCCTCCACCCGCACCGGCGCCGCATTAGCCAATACTTCCTGAAATACATATCTGTAGCCTTAATTATTAATTTGTAAATGAATACACTAAGGCTAGGACTTCACGGTGCGATTCTTACGCCCGATTTCTGGAACGAAAATTATCGATGCGTCAAAATTTAAACCAAGTCAAGTGATGTGATTGGCTGTTGATAAGTCATTTAACCAATCACAGCAGTTTACGCTTGCTTCACAATTTGTCACATTCATTTTGCGATCATTTTCGTTCGAGAAACTGGCTGTTAACCGTGCTTGCATGCAGTTGCGGGTCTACCCTATTACAGAGTACATTTTATTACAATCCTCTCTGGCGCGAGCTTTTCCTACATTTCCAAAATCTACCTGCATGCGGGCACGAAAAAATAACGCACCGTGGCGCGTGGGTTTGGTCCCAGAGATTTCTCAATTTGCCAAAATGACTACCTAGTCGCATACATAACACGGGTTTAATAATTATGATCTCACCTTCATTATATTTCAGAAGTAAACAAATTTTATTTACATGCAATAATTTAAGTTAAAAATAAACAAAATAATAGCCGCTGACAATGAATTGTATAATTTCGTAACAAATTGCAACGTTGACAGCTAGAGGGCGTTGATTTAAATTTAACTATTTGACAGCTAAGCCTAGTGTTGCTACGTTGTAAAAATCAGCCAATAAACCAAAACCGAGCAAAAGTTTCATTACACTGCACGATCGTAAAAAAAAGTTGGATCTAGTCACACAAGCTCTAGTTATTAACAGAATCTAGTCCTGTATAACTACTTTAGTCAATTAGAAATAATACTTCGTAGTGTAACATAAAAAAGCAATTGTAATGAATTTAATTCATTGATTTATAGACCCTAGCTATAAGAATGTAATCTAGTCCACGACTCTATGTAGTTCTATAATAATGTAAAAAAATGTAGATTGCGCACTTTTAAGCTAAACGATTTTATTGTAAATAGCTAATACAAAAATATGATAACGATTTGTAATAATAATAATTAAACATTTTATTTAAAACTCTATTTCATAAATTCTGTATTCTTACATGACATGCTAAACAACAGTAATTTAGCTCGAAATCAGGGTTGTTAAAAATACATTTTGTCATATATTACTTTTGATTACCTACATATCAGAATTTATTATTAATTAATGTAATTACTTACAGTATCAAAATGTAGTGGTAATATTAGCAGCACAAACAATAAATTATGCAAAAAAGTTATAGTATTTTCCTTCCCCATTTTAATTTTAGGTTTTCGGTCGATTCGATGCTCGTGGCTAAATAATAACCATCCATTATCTTTAGCAACACCCCTCCGTGCCTCGGATAACACGATAAGTCGTTGGTCCCTGCTGATAATCGTAGATCTTTGTCAGTTGATATGGATGGTTAGAAACCCAAGTCTGACCACCAGTCTTAGGTACCAAGGGTTATCGTGATACCCAGTAACACGGTTGTGGAGGTCAGATAGGCAGTCGCTTCATGTAAAATTCAGCTGTATCCGGTTAGACTGAAAGTCGACCCCAACATAGTTGGTCGATTAGATGAAAACAATATTATTATAAAGAATAAAATTAGTAATGATTATTATTACATTCAAATTATCCAATCACGGCACTGGTACCTACACTTGACTCTCATTCTATTATAATACTTAGTCTATGACCTACACTCTTAGCTGCCTAGTTGCCTACACTACACAACTACCTAATCCAGGTTTATAAGTAAATGGGTTAAACCACTGAGAGTCATACTCTTAGCGCCATCTATTTTGTCTTAGATGCATTACTTTGCAGCAAATAAAGCTATGGTCATATTGAAAGAGTACTTTTTTTAATTTACTTTATTTTATCCAATACATTTATTTTATTGGGATAAATATTTTGTCTATTTTTTATTGTTTAGCGACAGTACAGTGCGCACGTCATTATTACGATGATAAACATGGATTAATGTTCCGTGTGTTGCCTGACGTAAAGAATAGCACTATCCTATTTCTTCCCGTGAGTGTCGTAAAAGGCGACCAAAACCGGGAATTTACTACACGGACCTGACCGCGGGCAGTTGGTACGGGCATGTCTGTCCCCAAGATACACTACACAGACTCGTCAGTTTGTTGTCTCTGTCTCAACCGGCTACACGGTTTAGTTGTTACGACGTCAACAAGATGATGAAAAATCTTAATTGCTGGTGCCGCAATAATACTCTTAAATGAAAAGAAAATGAAAAGAATTTGGTGCAAAGAATGGTTTAAAAAAAAATCAGTATAGCCATATTAATTTGCTCCAAGAATTAGAAATTGATGAACCAGGAGACCTATACTTTTTTTTTTTATCTTCCATAAACATGGATATTTTTTATACTCGGCTAAAAATTCTTCCCTGAATAATTTATTTTCATTATAACTCATTTTATTTGAATGCCTACTCTACAGTTCATTACATAAATCATAAGAAACGTCTTTACTGATTGCTGTCACTCTCAGGTCTGAGAGCAGGCGTCCCGCGATGAAAATTCACGTACGGACATGTCTGTACTGACATATACCCGCGCAGACAAAATGAGATCGCGCGGACGAGCAACGGGCAAGTCTGCCAGACTGACTGTGGCGGTCCTACACTAGCAAATATTGCAATACCTTTAGAAGCGAGGTCCACCGGGCATGTCTGCAGACTTGCCCGCGGGCATGTCCGTCTAGTGAATTCGTCTAGGGAGTTACTTGAGAATGGGCAGAAGCGTTTTTTATGCATTTTAACACCATACTGCGATCTCCAACCCACCTACCAAGCGTGGTGATTATGCCCCCCCCCCTGGCAGAGGCCTATGTCCAGTGCAGTGGACGTCTTTCGGCTGAAATGAATGAATGATCAATCAATACATGGCTGTTGTATTTAAATAAGTGGAATCTTGTCATCTAGACTCAAGTACGCAGGTATGTACTCGCCTCCATATAACCCTTGTCAGTACATCTTCCTTCTGTTTTTAATCATAAGCCTGTTATTACTTACCAACGAGCCATCTTGGGCACACTGTAGGTCATCAGCATAGACAATTTTAAAAATATTTTTTTGGGCTAGCAGCATTTTGTTACAGTTGTCAATGTCAAAACTCTAGTTGTCAAAACGTCTTGTCTATTCCTTTTCCTGTTAAATTTTCTCCTGGGAGGTTGGTTTCGTGTTTGTTAAAATCTAATTTAATCGTGAAAACTACTTAGTTTTGAATTAAATCCAGTTATGGTGTATTTAAGGACAGTGAATTCTTGTTGCTCATGTGTTTATTTTATTAAATATGTGAAAAGCCGGAATGTTATAAAATGATAACCTATGTTCGAAAGCGTTTGAGTTATATGCCGCTCTGTGTTTCAGAAACTAAACATGGGGCGTTACTCAAAGGAACCTGATAACCCAGCGAAGTCATGCAAAGCGCGTGGCTCCAACCTCCGTGTTCACTTCAAGGTAAAACACAAAACTGATATTTGTATACAATTTTTTGATTCCACATGGACTCACACTCCTACACTATGTTTCTTACACGTATGTAGTTTATAAACTATAAATTTACTTCTTTTACAAGAGTGTTTGGGGTTGAAAAACAAACTTGCATCCTAATGATAATCTTAGGTTAGTTTGACATAAAGAAACAAGCACTGACAAGCAGTGTTTTACTGTTACCGCCTTTGAATCTGATGAAATGTCAATTCAAAAGTTGTTCTCTTTGTTATTTACAGTTGCCTTCATTGTTGAACGCGATAACCTCAAAAACGGCTACTAGGCAATCTATGTCTGAGGAATACTGGCAAAGAGGAAATTGCATTCCCCTGTGTCAAATATCGAAAATGTCTTTTCATACATTCGTAAAACTGATATTGCAATTACCAAACAAGTAGTTCGTGAATAAATACAATTAATAGTTTGTCTTCACTAAATCCACTGCTCGAAATTTGTCTAGTATCACAAAAACTAATGTCTTCCTTTATGTATCTTTCAGAACACATATGAGACAGCCATGGCGATTAGGAAACTGCCCCTGCGCCGTGCTGTACGTTACCTGAAGAATGTTACAGAGAAGAAGGAATGCATTCCATTCCGCCGTTTCAACGGTGGTGTTGGTCGTTGTGCACAAGCCAAGCAGTTTGGCACCACACAGGGTCGTTGGCCCAAGAAGTCTGCCGAGTTCTTACTCCAGCTGCTGAGAAATGCTGAATCCAATGCTGACTACAAAGGCTTGGACGTTGACAGGCTTGTCATTGATCACATTCAGGTGAATATTCATTTGAAACTTTATTTATAATAATGCTTAATATTATGCAAATGAATTGAAATGCACAGCATCAGTTCTAGGTTTGTATTTCAATTAAAATTTTGATAAATAAGGTAAGAAAGTGAATTTATTGACAAAAAGGCTCTTTCACAGGGGTCTATAATTCAGACAGGAGTACAAAATGCTGTTTAAAATAGTGTAACATTACAAACCATGTTTACATAGTAACACCATTTTAATTGGTTACTTTAATTAATGATTGGGATATTATTCATTATCAACTGCAAAACAGCATCATTCGGATCTGCTGAAAAATATAATAAAATGAATGATTTTCTATTTATTTTATGTCACAATTTATGTTTGGAAAATATATTTTTTTAAAGGATTCTACTGCGCTGGCACTGTATGCAGCCTAGTTGGCTGCATGCAATGCTAAAATTAGTTTTTATGTGATCCGTTATATGACCATTCTGTAGCACAACTTCTTCTATGGTCCATTTGCTTGTGCTATTGCATTTACTAATGATTGCTTATTCGTAGTTGTAGAAGTGAATATAAACATTTATTCCATAAACATACTGACTTTGAAGTGTCTGTGGATGTAAAGTGTTCAAAGAAAATCTTTTTGACCTTTATTTAAATGTAGAATACTCTGTGGTATGTAGACCATAAAATATACAGATATAAATGTAGAAATTTTACTAGAGGGGTTACAACGGGTGGTCTTATAGCTAAAAGCGATCTTTGCAACCTTTGGATGGTTAATTTGTCATGTATAATTTGATTCAAATGTAAATCTAATAATGGTTCATGAATGTTTTCCGTAATTCTATTAGATTTTTTTACGATTTTGTAGTACAATGCTTGAAATATTTTATTATCCCTTCTTTAGTGCAAGTTTACAATTTTAAATATATAGTGATGTCTGAAATATTGTGTTTTTGAGTGGTGGATAAAATTGAAATTCATTTTCTAATAGATATTTATTAGTTATTACACATGTATTGCTTAAAGCTGAGTTTTTTTTTGAACTTTGCCACACTAGGAATTTCTCCTAATAAATATTGCCTTCTTGCTTGTCAGTGTTACCACTTTCTCGTAATCACTGTTTTCAGAAGGCATACATCAAGAAGTGGTTAACATAAAGAAAGTTTGCACTATGGAACTTTCTTTTCTCAATCACTGACATTTTTATCCCATTATTAGTGTAATCTTGACCAAATTCTTTAACGATTTTTCTCGACTACTGACACTTTTCAACTCAAAACTTTTCAGCTCAGATGATGATTTGACGAATATAAATTATAACCTCCCTCGTTTTACTCTGCAGGTTAACCGCGCTCCCTGCCTGCGCAGACGCACATACCGCGCTCACGGTCGTATCAACCCTTACATGTCGTCGCCCTGCCACATCGAGGTCTGTCTGAGCGAGCGAGAGGACGCCGTAGCACGCGCCGCGCCAGCTGACGACGCACCCGCGAAGAAGAAGCTGTCAAAGAAGAAGTTGGCTCGCCAGAAGGAAAAGATGATGAGAGAATAGATGTTTAAGGGTTAATAAATGATTTTACAGTCGATGTTCTTGTTTAATTTAGGTAAAAATATACGGCGTTTTCACTAACGGTTCCTGAACATGCTTCGAGCGGAACGATCAAGTATCAACGCGGACGCTTCTGGCTCGCTCCGCAGTTGCGGAAAGCACGTTCACTGGAAACATAATACATGCTAACTTGAGCGTGGTTATAGTATTTTTGTTCTGATATGATTGAATTGAGGGTTTATCAATTTATTATAGGGTCAAAACTGCCAGAGGTAAAAAGTTAACCCAATTTTGTATTTTTATTTATTCACAAACATTCAGTAACGATATGCTACACGATAATACTATTGTAACGACGCTCATTGTGACTAAGTACACGTGGATCAATTATTTTTATGGCAAAATTGTTTGCACGTTTAGTTTCCGTGTCTCAAATGATATAATTCAACGTACGCTTCGGTAAGACAGTTTTCTAAACAATAGTTAGCTTCGGCTAACTTCTCAGCGTGATGGGACGCTTCCATTCTCAATTTTTTTGCTTGAACAATGAGCTTTTTCAATGACTCATTCTCGGCTTTGAGAGAAACCAGTCTCAAATCTACGATTCCACGCATTGCTTTTATTTATTTCCCGAAGTTTACAGGCTTCTTGTTTCACGTCATGTATTAGATTCTTTAGATACGCATTTTTTTCCTTGAGGTCTATTGCTCTTGACATCTCCTGATGCTGCTTATCAGTGGCTTCGAGGAGTTGTTCTCGAAGACTTTGATTTTCTTCCGTGACCTTATTTATTGTGCCATGTGGATCACAAGTTTTCCTTCTTTCTGATTGAAGTGGTTTTTGCAGTTTCATATTCTAAAGACACATTACACTTGGGAAATTTTGAGTTTGATCTAAAATGATTGGTTTTGATTTATTTTCATTTTTGTACATTATCTACAGACTACTAAATCAACCATAGGGTTGATTTAAAGTAAATACTTTTTGCAGGCCTTAGTACTGAGATAAAGGAATGAGATTCTTTGGAGGTGGTCTATAGATTTTCCAAAAATCGTCCCAGGACAGTTAAATTGAAGCTCCAGGATTTAACTGTCGCCATTCAGTTAATCGCAAACCTCCAAAATAACTATTGTCCGACCGAAGGTTTGGTTTCATTTTCGGCTAGTTTTGCCCAAGAAAATCAGGTTACTGTTTCGGGCAAAAAGTGACCAACCGAAACTGGCGTTCGTGTTGTCGGTTTTGATAGAATACGAACGACCGACAGATAGACATAGTAATGGGGTAGGTAGGTACCCTTTTCACCTTTTTCAAACTTAAACTCAAGGCATATATTTCAAATGAACCGCACTTTTGAATTGTTAAGGGGTCGGTCAGTCAGAAAGATTCAGCTACTTGCCTATTCCAAAGCGTAGTAGGTTCTTATGGAGAATAATGGGCAAGAAACTCCTCGTACAAAATATTGTATTTTTTTTCTCTTGTCCTAGGATTCATCAATAGAATGAACCCTAATCTTATTACAATCTAGCCTTATAGATAGACTAATAAGTAATTAAATTATAACCTAAACTACTAAATTGTCTTTACTAAGAATGTGTCCAATAGCACTTTTCTTATTGTCTCTATTAAGGCGAATACACTTCATTTTTGTGTTTGATTGGCACTTTTGTACTTTACACTATTAATTAACACTAACTCGAACGGTTTTGTTCTTTTTAGTCTCCTTACTATGTTTGTGTGATCGAGAAGCTGGATTGCCTCGACGTTCACATGCTGATGAAGCCTCTTTTCGTGAGCTTCTGCAAATTTCTGGATCACTTTATCGATGAACTCAACTTTTAGATCCCGATGGAGGTCATCATTTCGTATGTACCAAGGTGCATTAACAATTTCCCTTAGCACTTTGTTCTGGAATCGTTGTATAATTAATATATTGGTCTGTTTGGTGCAGCCCCACAGCTGGATACCATAAGTCCAAACTGGCATCAGGACTTGTCTGTGTAGCAACAATTTGTTTTGCACGGACAGCATGGAGTTTCTTCCAAGCAGCCAATACATTCTTTTGAATCGGTGGTCGAGTTCATGTTCTTTCTTCTTGACGTGGGCTTTGCGTAACTGCGTAACTTTGCGTCAAGGGTCATACCGAGGTACTTGGCTGTATTCTCGTATGGGACTTGTTTATTGTTTATGTAAACTGGAGAATACTGTTTTTTTTTTGTTAGAAAAGTCTATGTGAACACATTTGGATTCATTTAGTTTAATCTTCCATTTTTTGGTCCAGTTATAAACTCGATTTACAGCCATTTGGACCTTTTCTACTGATTCTTCGTGGCTGTTTCCTACAGCCATTATGGCGGTATCATCAGCAAAGGTCGCAATCGTGTTTTGCTCTAATTCAGGAATATCGCAAGTGTATAGTAGCTACAGGATCGGACCTAACACACTTTAATTTGTTTGCATTTGTTTGTTTTGTTTTTTTGCATAATTATAATATATAATAATTGCATTAATTTGTTTCAGTTCTGAGTAGGCGTCTTCTTGTCTTATTCTAAAGGCTCTGTTTAGAATGTAGGATTCTAATATATCTGCAAACTGCTTTGGTAACAGGCTTTTCAATTTATGTATAAGGCCTTCATGGCATACTTTGTCAAACGCTTGCGCCACGTCTAAGAATACAGTAGCACATACTTTCTTGTCTTCAAGGGCGTTTTCTATTACGTTTGTGATCCTATGCACTTGATCGATGGTAGAGTGTTTTTCTCGAAAACCAAATTGGTGCTCTGGTATGATGTTTTTATTATCTATTATTGGATTAAGCCGTTTGAGTAACAGCTTTTCAAATAACTTGGACATGATTGATAGTAAGGAAATGGGCCTATATGATGATGTTTCGTGAACCGGTTTTCCTGGCTTGGCTATCATTATTACTTCAGCCTCCTTCCATAAGTCTGGTACATATTTTAGCCTTAGTGCAGCATTGATAAGGGTTGTTAACTTAACCAGACCCTTTCTTGGTAGGTTATGTAGTATTTCTCCGGTTATTAAATCGTAACCTGGTGATTTACGTGTACTTATATTACGTTTTATTTCTCGTGCAACTTCTCCCGGTGTTACTAGTTTTATTGTTACTTAATTTTCAGATGTCACCATATTAGCCGAAGTGTGATCTTCAGCGAGTTCCTCGTCGGTTGGTTGAAATATATTTTCTAGATGCTCTGCAAACCTCTTAGCTTTTTGCTCATTACTAATGGCCCATTGCCCGTTTTCACACTTAATAGGTGGGATTTGGGTAACCGGCCTTTTTAGGTACTTAGTAGTCTTCCATAAGGAATAGTCTGTCGTTTGGTCATTACTTAGATTCTGGAGATAGGTGTTGGTTGATTCGTCTTTAAAGTTCTGGATTAGTCTTCTTATTTTTTTTGTCAGATTATTTAATTTTCGTTTGTCATCAGGGCACCTAGATTGATGCCATGTTTTTCTTTGACTTCTTTTTTCCATAATGAGCTGCTTGATTCTAAAAGGGTATGTATTTCCCTTCGTCCTCTTGTTGAAGTCAGGAGTATTTTCCCACGCTGCTAGCTGGATGTGCATTATGAAATTCTCTACTTCAATGTTTAGGTTTTCGGATGTTTTTAATGGGACTTTAAGGTCTATTTGATCATTCAATCTGATCTTGAAGCCCTCTCAGTATGTATGCTTATTGACAAGAGTGGGGCTGTAGTCTTTAAACAAAATGGTCTCGCTAATTTCTAAATAAATTGCAGAGTGATCCGAGTTCATGTCATAGCTTTGTTCCAATTTTATATAACCTAGGTATTTTTTTTATCGTATACCGTGGTGGACAGTAGATGGCTGATACTGTAACAGGATATTTTTGGTTTGTAGACAAATAGCGACTGCTTGGATCTCTTTCTCTTCGTATTTAAACTTCATAGTGCTGAAGGTTTTCTTTTACAATAATTGCACTACTGCCTCTTGCAGAAGTGTCGACACGACAGTGTCGTTTGATGCACGTGGACATTTGTTATTGCAGTTTTCGGCTCAAAAACAACCTCGCCTACGGTTCGGGTGTTAATTCCGCCTCGAATGCAATAACAAACATTCTCCACTTGTATCAAAATGTACTATTCTTCAATAGCTTTTTTATATTTATTTTATTATTATTATGTGGTAATTGTTTCATCATCATCTGTCTAGCCTTTTCCCAACTATTTTGGGGTCAGCTTCTAGTCTAACCGGATGCAGCTGAATACCAGTATTTCACATGGAGCGACTGCCCACCAACCCGCACTTGGCCCGCGTGGTGGATTAAAAAATGGGAAAGGATACGAGGATGATGACCTCAGGTTTTAACAGTCTCAACCTTGGGGTGGGCAGAATTACAGGAGCAAAAACCTGGTTCTCGTTTATTTTGATGACTCCGATTTGACAATACTTAGGACTTCGTGGAGTCCAAACCTTGAATTGCTTCTTACTCGCAGCCCTACACCGTAGCTCCAATTGTGTGCACAATTAAACTTGAACGTTGAGAGTTGCCGCCGAGTTGCCATCAGTCCTTCAGTCGTGACCACCGCTGCACGCATGTCGTACGCGCGCACTGCTTTGTTCTACGCATGCGCGCTTGCCGTTAGCGCGGTCTACGCTGCGCCTGCGCTGCCTGCCAGGTCCGATAATAAAGGTAAATGTTAAAATATTATTTGTTAATACATAATATTCGAAATTACATGGGACTTAAACATAACTAGCGAAATGTGAAGGTCCTATAGGTGCACCTCTGTCTAACCCTTCGGGGAAAAACAGGCGTGATTTTATGTTATGTTTAGGTTTGCCTGCAATATTGGTAATGGTGTAGAATTTGTAGAACTATACAAGAAAAATATAGCTTTGGTAATAGGAATCAGTCATAAAGGCATTAAAAAGTTAGATAACTACTTGCAGTTCTGCGAGCAGTAGACCTTGCGAGTACTAACTTTCTTCTTTTTTGCAATAATCCATCAATACCTACCTAGTAGTCAAAGGGCCGATTCCACTGGTGTAAATCTAAAAGTGAGCAATTTACTGCATTTTGAGGAGCTATTCTGCTCATCACGCCGAAGATCCTTATTAGATGTTCACTTAATTTCTATGAGACCAACTTAAAGTTATACCTTTCAAACAAACGAAGAACTATCGAAATCGGATCTTTTAGGGCGGAGATATCCAGTAGCCTCCTTTTTGGTCCCTTTTTGGAGGAAGTACCCCCTCCAGTCAAAAATCGTCAACGACAAAAAAATCTTTAAATTCGTAAGACCTGTTTACCAAGTCTCGTCCAGATCGGTTGTAAAATACGTCCTGTAGAGGTGTACCAACTAACTGACAGAGGAAAGGTAATTTTGCGAGACTTGAAGCAGAGATGCTTCGCTCGCTCTGTCGATAACAGCTTAAAATATTTATCAAAAAGATTATGGTGTTCCGCTATGGAGAAAAACATTCCCAAATTTTTATAGTCTTGCTTTCTAAATGCTATACCTACGTATATCCAGCTCCTGGTAAATTAATTCAACTTATTACAAAGAGGTAAGCGACGGTGCTGTACGTTTAAAAAAAACCCTAAGAGCGGTATTTTTGGCTTGTTTTTGTCCCATTGCGGGGCAAAGGCCGTGAGCGTCAAAATGGAGGGACCAAGTCTCCAATGTCTGTCATACATATATAAAAAATATAACCATTAATCTACTATTTCCTACCTTTGCTATAATTTTAGCTACCTCATCATATACATAATATTTTAACAGAATGCTTGGTCCCTCCATCATGATATCAAGATGGAGGGACCAAACTGATAGACTACTCCCTGGAATGTTCTACCTACTCAGTGTTATAATACCTCAATTCTACCTTAATATTATTGATTTTTGCTGCCCGAAACATATATTGTTTTAAAGATATCGATTATATAAGTTGGTCCCTCCAAATTGACGATTGAATTGTTTAGTGCAACAGGAAAATGGGCGATTTATTTTCGATCTTTGAAGGATAAATATTTAATAACTATTTACTACCTTCTAATCATGCAAAATTTCTTACGTTAAAGTTTATTTTAACGAGCCAACAAAATTTTAAGAAATTATTATTTTTTATTGATTATTTTTTTATATGTGTATGACAGACATTGGAGATTTGGTCCCTCCATTTCGACGCTCACCAAAGGCCACCTACCGTTTTTCTGATGATCTTGGTCTTTTTGGCGATTCATAGTTCTGTCGTCAATTTTTTTTTAAATACGTTTTTAATTAATCAATGTCCGGTAAACGCACCTGAAGCGCTTTTTGCCGTACCAACGTTGATTTGGGTAACTTTTGGAATGCAAATTAGAAAAAAAAAATACAAAACGTGCAACATATCAAATGAAACGGCTTGTAAGAATTTCAGATATATTTTCTTTATAATTTTAAAATAAATACTTTTAATATTATTTATGAAAATAGATGAAAATTTACCATTCCTTCAACTTATCTCCGAAACTACTGAACTTAAAATTTTGAAAAAATACAGAAAATAGTTCTTTACTTATAGATTATAGAAAACCCTATAAGAAGTGTCTTAAAATAACACGGTAAATCTCTCAATATTGTGCGTACAAACTTACATCTTCAGATGGAATGTATGAGGGAACATGTTTTTCAACTACAATGTTATGTTTGTTCTTAGGATAAATTCATCCTAACTACGAGTACGGAACTCTACATTGTGCGTGGTCCGACACGCACTTGGCCGGTTTTTTTCGCTTTGGTTCCAAGCCTAAATCGGTAGTTTACGAAGATCATTTACTATGGGCCACATTTACCATAATCATTGTCCAGCTCATCAATTAATGGGGACATCGAATGAGGTCATACAATAAGGAGCTGTTTCTCAGATCAATCCCCTCTTGTTCTTTACTTGACATTGTTTCAGAAATAATCTTGTCATATTTACCAAATACCTAGAGACCACTTAAAGATCTCCAATACAAAGGTTCATGATGCTAACAAAAAAAGTTGCTTGTCTAAATTAAGAATAGGATCTAAGGTATTATTATTATTGATAGCTTCCTAAATCCTATCATAGTCGCAATATCCACGGGATAAAAAAAATTGAGTCCCTAGAAATCACCGGGATTCATGGAGGTTAAAAAATACTTTTACACTACTTTGGGAGAACTTAGTCCACTGAGGTCTAGGTAGTATTGATGTTTACCACGGGGTGCTGATGTCAAGCTGATGGTGTCTTGGTCGGAAGCTCGGTACATGCTGCCTCCAACAGCCTTCTTGATCGCGTCTGACCATCTTGCCGGTGCTCTGCTTTGAGTGCGGTTTCCTTCCACCCGGCTCAGAATCAAGCCTTTTCAGACAATGTTTAGATGAACGTTTGCCCTAATATGCCTTCACAAATTCTGCAGCCAGCATCAAATCAATCTGTATGACTCTATAGCACGCAATCCGCGTCCCACACGCATAAAACGATCAATCAAACGTCTTATAAATCACAAAACACACTCCGAGTATTTTAAGACCTGTGATCGTAGCTCCATTTAGATCGTTGACACCAAAACTGTATCTAAGTGAACTCAGGAACATGTCAACGATCCTCGCGGCGTCTTTGATCGCTTGACCCATATTAGTAGTGCACTTGCCGACACACCGGATGTTGGTAAACGCTTGTAAATCGTTTATAAGTGTGATGTGATTTTGACCTATTTACGATTGTTTCTTAGTACCATTGTTTGAATAAAGGAATAAGACACAGAGTCTTAAGAATCTGGTGTAAATTCGGACAAAATTGGGTTCTACCACATGAACCCATTCGTGATGAGACAAAATGTAGCCAAGGTTTTGATATCTACGTAACGTATTGAATCTGACTTAAACATAACTGGCGAAATGTGGGTGTTCTATAGGTACACATCTGCCTAACCCTTCGGGGATTACAGGCGTGTGTTATGTTATGTATTAAATCTGATCTACCAAGAGTCGTAAATAATTTTGATAGAATTAGACCAACAGGAAGAATATCCTTCAATGAGCCAAATGTGGTCTCCCAAGAGTGTGTGCAAATCGTATTTAAATCGAAACCAGAGTATATACATAGAAACGAACAAAATTAAATAAGTTTCGTTATGGTCTTGTCTAGAATTCCAACCATATTGAACTCTCCAGAAGCTATAAGTGCTATAACTGTAATGAAGAAGATACCACTTTATACCGTTACAAATCGTATTGGTATACAGGTCACTGTCATGACACACTGCGCGAATTTCGTCCTCCCGAGGCCCACTTATGATGTTCCATTTCCTTAATGTCCATCGCAAATTGTGCGTAGGTTACCAACACTTGGCCATATTTCGCGAACTGTTTTTGGACGTTAAATTCAGTGTTGTTTTTGTCTAAAAATATGAGATAACATCAGGATTATCTTCAAACTGATGTCATCGTATGGCCAAAATTTTGATTCTTTAGGATGTGCCGTGCTCAGGTTATGTTAATCAGAGTAATAGGCGAAATGTCTTTGCAACAGTAGCGTAACAATTCAAAAGTTGTTATTAAAATCCCTTCTCAACTTTCTTGATAGAAATATAATTTTCAGGCATAGAGAAATAACAAAATATACCTAGGTAAACAATGCATTAGGTTATAGAATAAATAGTTTGTCAAAATCACTGCTATAAGGGCTAGCCAAAGTTGAGTCGTACCTTTCACGAAAACACGAATTACTGCAAAATTTATACGATTAATGCAGGAAGTTCTCATGTCATTCTAAAAGAATACAAATTGTCCAAGCTGTTTACAATTCTGCAGTCGGCTAAGGAAATATTTTATAGCCCAGTAATAACTTAAGTACTTCACACCCACAGTCATAAAGGTACCTACTACGTCTCGTGAGGAGTCACGTTTGCAGCCATCTGCTCAGATTCACTATGATGATTATTGTCTACATTTTTCATTGTGTCTACGTATCTTCCTCTTCCGCTATAGCTAGAATTTTGTTGACATGCATCTGTGATATGAATGGAATGCCAGATGCTATTTATAATGCTAGCTCAACATGTTTGTATCTTGATTATTATTCTAATTATTAAGAATCTAAGGAACCAGTCCAAGAAGTGCAGAGGTGGTAGCACCTACTGACTTTGACAGATGACTTGGCGTCATCCGTGGCATCCGTCCTGGCAGAGTGCAATAGAAAGAAAAGAGAAGAAATAAATATAGTGTCGAGGTGTTTACAAACAAGACCCTTGTTCCTGTTCAATCACTTAATCTGCATAATGTCTCACAAAGACAAGTACACGTGTTAGTCACGTTTGCATCAATCTGCTTCTCAAACATCTCCCACGTTACCACGTTTATGTTTACGGTGCATCTTATTTATAAGCACTTAGGGCACACCCTCTTGCAGGTCGAGTCGAGACATTGAATTTTGTGCCTTTGGATAAGAAATTCAGAAACAGATCCTGATACATTCTCCCTAAAATTTATACAAGCCGATGATTGTATTTTGAAGAAACACTAGCTTTCTAACGCGCTTATGAGGCCTGTAAAAAAATAGAGCTTTTGGAAGTTTCAGAATTTACTTATGTTAGACAGAAGACAATATTGCTCCATTTTGGAAAGCGCCAAAACGCTGACCAATTTTGTGTCGTATCAAGTCCTCTCTTTTAATTTCCTTGTACGAGTGATACGGGAAACTGATACGGAAAAAAATTAAGTTGGATGAATATTTTATACTCTAAGGTTGCAAGCTCCTGCTTGATCTTACGATATCATACTTTTGATTGACAATCTCGTGAGACTGTGAGGGCCAAACATTTTCTCTTATTGTTGTGTCAGGAATCGTCCTTTTATCTTAAAGGGCTTTGAACTTCAGGTCTTACATTCGTTACCCAAGGACGTTTATCAGATCTGACTACTTTCCGTCGCAAATGTTGTTTGCTTTTTTTTACCTTGAACCTATGTTTGACAAATAAATAATTTTGATTCTGATTCTGAAGCAAACATTGTTGTTGGAAGTTATGCAACAACAGTTATGTCCAATATCCATAAATCTGTGGCGTACAACTGTCCATTTTTATGCACATCGCCTTAAGTGATAAATGGTTGTTCCTAACACAAATGACCGGGAAGTAGCTGGTATATGTAGACCAATTGTCAACATTGGATTGTGAATGTTCTCTGTATGGAATTTGTAGCTTTGAAGGGAATAGTAGACTGCTGTTCTGAATTAATGATACCAAAAGATACTAACTTTAAGATTTTTTGGATAGTCGATAGCCTACAAAAAGGGCATTAAGTTTATTTCCTCAGAAAAGGATCGTCAAAAATATGATAGGAGCATTCTCTACTGAGTTAAGAATTGCATTAGGAAACTGAAGCAGTAGACTTAATGACTGGTTGAGTAGAAACAAAGTCATTTAAGTTCCTTCCTGGTTGCTATTCCGCCAATTCCCACTAAGCGTTTCCAAATGTCTTTCATAAAGCGCACAGGAAAAGAGTGGAACTCTTTGCCTGCGTCAGTTTATCCGAACGCATACAACCCTAATCTCTTCAAAGTGTGAGTGAACAGGCTTCTTCTGGGTAAGCTCACTCCATCGTCGACTTTTTCTCTGTCACCTCTGACCTAGACTAGTAAAAAACATATGTAGAAATAACGTAAACTACAACAAAAGATCATGTCGCATTTGGTTTAACTAAACCAAATGCGACATGATCTTTTGTTGTAGTTTTGTTCTCGTTCATTCTAGATTTTATCTAACTAAATAGATAAAATCTAGAATGAACGACTCTGCTCGATACTCGAGCCTATTCTTTTGATCTGAATTCCTTAGGTATCTGCTTTTTTAGCGTACTGACGCCAAATATGACAGTTGCATGGATTCATCAGATAGTTACGATCAGGTAGGATGTAGACATGAGACATAACATAATATGCAGGAAGATTCTAACTCCATATTTAAATAATATTGTAATGCCTGTGACTTTGAATGCGCTGTCTTCCTAGTTTTTTTACCGGGAGTTATTATTGCTGCCCTACCGCTTCCGTGTATCAGTAATAACTGGCTTGGAATTTATACCCGGTAGGGATTATCTTGCCTGGGCATTTAGCAAGACATGGTTATCATTCATTTGGCTAACAACGCTGGATATTGTATGTATCGGAAGGGATTGTGAACGATGCGGAAGGCGGAGAACCTGCGTTGGTGTTGCGTGTTTGTTGTCCAGCCAGTTGGCTGCGATAAACTAAATGCATTGATGTTCTGGTTTTAAACTATACCGGTACGTTTAGATCATTATTAAAGATATTCGCGTTCGGAACGCAATACTATCTGGTAGGCGAAATCTCAACGCATTACCATAGTAGCACCTATTTAGTAATTTTTCACTTAGAAGAACTTGTTGCAGGATCGAAAATGGTGCAAGAAGAAACGATCGTCGTGCGAAGGTTGCCAAATGCTTACTTCTATCCGTTCAGTTTATGGCCTTTACCGAAATATCAAGTTCGAGGTGAGAGTTCTGTTATCAATCTGATACGTTTAATCATGGGAGGATCTATCGTACCCTTGTATTATTTGAAAAGTGACATTATTTAATTATTTTCACTCAAATCGGCTTATTATATTATTGTAAACAGAGAACGAGGAAAGCTGTCCCACCGTAATAGAATTTATACCAAGTACACGGGGTCAGGGTGAGGGGGCTCGTCCACGTACTACTTTTTTGTAGCTCCGATAATCGCAGCGAGCTTTTTGTAGCTCGTTTCAGTATTGAAATCTGAATGTCTTATAATCGGCGACAAAATAATCGCTCAGCGATTGTCGCTCGTGGGCGAGTTCCTTTAATCGGTTTCGTAACAATCTTATTTTTTTATTGTGCACTGAGTAATTGGGTATCAAACCGTTAGATTCATAGAAAGTATGTACTGTCAGTGACCTGCATTAGCTGACCCCTCTTACAAATAGAGAACAATGGAAGAGGGGTTAGGTTATGCAGTTCACTGACTCTACTAGTTTAAAATTTGTTGTAAGGTTGTTTTCTTTTGGCAAATAAAGATTATATTATTATTTAAAGGGTCAAATTAAATTAGCTAGCGAAACTCCGCAGCCGTGATGGGTATCGATATCTAAACACGAAAATATACAAATGAAAAAGATTTTAATGTTTTTTTTTGGGTCAATGTCTGCTGGTGGTGTTGTTACTGGAAGTGTAAGTTGAGAAAATCTGTTTATTGATGTTTAACATCTTACCTTTCGCTTTCTGTGGGAGTGATTTCGGCAAAAAGGGATTATGGCAACCCCCCCTTTGCCAAGGCCTATGTCCAACAATGGTCGGCTGAAAAAACTCATCAAACGAATAATTTTTTTGTTTCATCTTGTTTCGTTATCGATACCCATCACGTCTGCAGAGTTTCGCTAGCTAATTTAATTTGACCCTGTATACCTATGGGCATATTCCCAATTAAGCGTATGTGGACTAGAAATAATATAGTATCTACATTACTGCAGCGGCCTGCAAAAGGGGCGCTGATGGAGGAACGTGAAAATGTGCGCCAAGGCTAAGCCGAGGCACTCATACGTGAGTCCATCAATGTCTGGTTGCGGCCAAGGCTTGTATAGTGCTTTTCTCAAATAATGCGCGGCAATTCAAACTAAATAAATTATTTATAAATTCCAGATTCAAGACGAACAACGATAATTTTTCACGCGCCAATATGTTCATTTGTTTCTTTTTTACTTTAACAGCTCTATTTGCAAGCCAGTTCGAAATTTAAATAAAATCTTTGATAAGCTACTTCCGTGGTTGCCATGTGTCGACGTAAAAAGTTCGTTCCATTTTTAAATTACACGACAGATATGAGTTTCCATAGTAATTTATTCGGCCGCTAAACACGACAGATATGAATTTTCATACTTTACATTGCCGTCCGCCTGCTCGTGTTTGACCAGTACAGCATTTTCGATTTTTCTCGAAGAAGGTAGTCAAAATAATGCTCGAATTTCCAAGCATGTTTGAGAAAAGATCTTAATGAAATACAGGCACTGTCTAAGAAAATAGCTACCTAGTTATAGTATGGATAATCAATCCTAAATACATTCATTGATTCTTGCTTGATTGATACACGCTGAATTGACAGAATTTTGAGCCATCAATTTTATTCCACAATTATTATCGATGTTCATAGATTAATGTTATGAGAATTAACTTGTCTATGAACCTAATGGTATGATAATTAACTTGTCTATCTATAACCTTAAAATTTATGAATATGTTATAGGTACATATTGTATAACCAGAAGTAAAGAATTTCTTTTATTTCTACAGATAATGAAGATTCCCACGAGTCGTTTCCGTACAGAAGAAGTTATACTATTAAGAGGCAAAACGAAAGATAGTTGACCGATGCTTAGTTCCTATATTTATGATACAAGCCGTTATAATTACTAATTACATTATTAATTCCTGCCAAATTTATTCCCGTTAAAAATAAATTTATTTGCGAAATTTACAATCGGTGAGAATGCTACGCCGCGCTACGAAGAAAAGTTATGCTATGAAGAAATGCTACAAAATTATAGCCTCATTAAAAAATATTTTTGCTAACGGAGCTATTACTAAAACCTGTATGAATAAAGAATAAAGATTATTTTTGTCGGTGAGACATCGGAGCCGGAAGCTGGTAAATATGTAGGTACTCATGTAAATAATTAGGATAGGTTAATTACGATAAATTATTTAAGAGCAATCATAACATTGTCACTTTGTCAGTTGTGATTATTAAAATTTAATACATTATTTTTAAACAGTGTTTTGTTTTTTTTTTGTCTATACTACAAGGCCGCTTTCTGTATCCTCCCATTTCTGGAATACATTGCAGGCAGTTATTATTAAATAATTTATTCTAGTTATTATCCATAAAACATAGATCTAACGTTTTGCTAATTTAAACTCAGATTTTTTTGCTGGACCAAAATGACAGCTGAGATCGATTTTTCTTTAAAAATAAGACTATAAGTATTTAACTAATATTACAGAGACAACACGACAACAGCGAAGATCCCCCTTCAGAGATTGATTCAGGGTTCTTGGTGAGAGTCACTCGGTAACTAGATTATTTACTAGGTTCTTATTATATCAACACCAAATGTCATTTTAGTATAGCTTTTAAATTAGAGTTTAGTTGAAAACAAAAGCTGGTGCGATTTTAATTTCTGTATTTATCTGGCGTAAGTAGGTTTGTATGATCACCGATGATATAATAGTAGCCGTATGATGTAGGTAGATCACACAAGGAAGATGAAGAACATTAAGCTGTACTCCGACCAGGAAATAATAATTGAGTGCATTAATAAATTCCTGAACTGAAAATAAATATCGTTAAGTTCAGCATCAAGCATTCTTCAAAAATACGAAACTTTAGCATCACAGTAACGCCATCTATGTCCTCGCAAACAAAACACAACGTCGCGAATTCGTACCTCTCAAAACAATAAAGGCGTAAGTCCACTATTGATTACGCAATACGCATGCGCGCTACTACCCTCATCTCGGCCTTCGAACAGCATCTCGCGAATTGTAAACATGTTCCTTTAAAAATATACGAAAAACAACTATCAAAATGAAGCTGGGATTCGTGTTTATATTGTTAGGTTATGCAAGAAGCTGTTTTGGTAAGTAAAGTGCTGATTTTTCTACTAATTTTGATTACAGAATTATGTTTCGATTCAGGTACTGTCTTGTAGAATAGTCGAAATTCATACCTTTGTATTAATATTGGATTTCTAAAGATACATGATAATATAATTATGACAATTGTATGCTAAAGGATCCATCCCTATATGTGAGAAGTTAAGCTGATTAAAACAAATGATATTATAAGAAATATATTATATTTTCAGTAGCTCAAGAGCATTTATTATTTGTATAAACAGCTCATTCGTTTATGCTACAAGTATAGAAGACAGATAGACGATTGCCAATTTTAAATTCAAACCTACTGTTAATTTTAAATATTTACGATTGATCGTTGGTATTTAGGTCAAACAATCACAACAGCTTACAAGATCTGACAGCAGATTTGAATAAGCCTGACTTATAAGTCATTGTTCTATCGTACCGTATTTTACCAGGTGTGAAGCTGCTCGAAGCAAATCCGGACGTAAAACGATTGTATGATGATTTACTTAGTAACTACAACCGACTTATTCGGCCGGTGACAAATGTCAGTGACATACTGACCGTCAGACTTGGACTGAAACTGTCACAGCTCATGGAAGTCAACCTTAAGAATCAGGTCATGACGACCAATCTTTGGGTGGAACAGGTGAGTTTTATTATTTACACACTGATTGAATTTTAATGTAGATACCTAGATACTTTAGGTAGCTACAGGACGCTGATTCTCTTGAACACCATCTTAAGCCTGTGTAAAAACATTGCTATCTCTTTCTGACAGGCAGAGCGAGAAAGAGATTGCGAAGGTTTCGAGATGCCGAACAAGTTTTAAATGAGTTAATACTTCAAAGTATCTTTAGGCGTGTGTTGTAAGGTGACACTAAATTAATCTTTAATGAACTTTGTAGTCTTACTATCTTCCGTCTCTTTCTTAACTTAGTTGCGAGTAAAGGTGAGCAGTCTAACTTAACACGTGCAGGGACACAAAACGCCCGTAGGGATCATAACAATGAAATTTATATTGTGTCACGTTCAGTGTCCTTGAACGCGTTAAGTTTAGTTGGTCTTTCACGGAATCTACTAAATATAGTTCCTTGTTAACGTTAAGCTGGAAATAGTAAAACTGAGGCTTACATCAAATTGCCTGTAGTCTAAGACACTCAAGGAAAAACACTCGGTGAACTGTTTGTAATCTTGCGTCTGACCAAATAAATAATGAAATAGTTAGGAGTGTCAAAAGTGGCACATTCTGAAGAAGTGACGATAATTATGTTACAGAAATGGTTCGACTACAAGCTGCAATGGAACCCGGATGACTACGGCGGCGTTGAGATGCTGTACGTACCATCTGAGCACATCTGGTTACCTGACATCGTGCTTTATAACAACTGGGATGGGAATTATGAAGTGAGTATGATTTCAAGTACGCTTGTAAACAAACAACAGATAATATGAATCTTCATGAGATTAAAAGACATCAACATAAGACTTAAAAGGATATACACGGACACCTACAAACTTAAAAGATATAGACCGACTCCTACAAACTTAAAAGGATATAGACTACAAACTAAAATTTCAGCTTAAGGTATATCAGCTGAACATGAACATTAACATGACATTTTCAAACTGTAATATCTTGGAGTTTGAAAAATAATAGCTTCAGGTTTTACAAGAAAAAATCCTTTCTACTTTAAAAATGTCAAAGATCAACACCATCATTTCTTTTCATTTCTAGGTGACACTAATGACGAAAGCCACACTGAAGTACACTGGCGAAGTGAACTGGAAGCCGCCTGCGATCTACAAATCCTCATGCGAGATCAACGTGGAGTACTTCCCCTTCGACGAACAAACCTGCTTCATGAAGTTCGGATCTTGGACTTATAATGGAGCTCAGGTAAATAGTCCAAATTCTTTTACTGACTTTGATTGGGGGTTAGAACCGATATGACATCCACGAATTATCTATATGAAATGATTTGATAGGGTAGGAACTCAGATGCGCGTAACCTAAATAAGTTAGTTAAATTAAACAAGATGCCGCTGCGGATGAAGTAGGTAGCCTACTGTGTTTATGTTTAACCTTTACAAATTCTGGAAGCTCCTTACATAATGCTTTTATTCTTATAAAAGTGTTCATAGAGGTATGAGGAACAGGGTGTAAAGTTCTCTCAACATCTATCTCCGACCAGACGGGTGTTGTGTCTGGTGGCCTACTGCCCGACTATTGATGTTGGGACGTTGTATATTTGCTAGTCGCGCGGTAAACTCTGCTTGCGCGATGCAGGATTTTACGTGACGTCAGTGTGGCGCGTAGTTCGCATGTGGCGATTTAGATGCCGCCACAAGTTAATCTAGAAAGGTCATAGATACCATTGTGAAACGTAGCAACCGCTTGAGTGAAACATGATGAGCTTAGGCATTTGATTGTTTTACGAATTGCGTCAATTAGAAAAAATACTGATTCATTTAAATTACATTGCAGGTGGATCTAAAGCACATGGACCAGTCACCAGGTAGCAGTTTGGTACACGTTGGCATAGATTTGAGTGAGTTCTACCTGTCAGTAGAATGGGACATACTGGAAGTACCAGCTACGAGAAACGAAGAGTACTATCCTTGCTGCCCCGAACCGTTTTCAGGTAAAGTATTAATCTAAAAATAGAAAAACTGAAAAGAAAAACATATCGGTTTTAGCGATAAGACCGCCTATTGTGTCACCCTATGTAAAATTTGAACATTTATATCTGTAACTTTTATGGTGTACTTAATAAACAGTATTCTATTCTATTCTAAAATGTCTCTTAGTAATAGTCCCTTTGGAAGGGTTGATTTCATAAAAAATTGTGGCTTTTGCGATGCAGTGCTGATTTTGCTAACTGGGTTCAAATCATTTGTGGCAAATCAACACTTAGGAGTATAAAATGTATTTTAATTACAATAAGATCCGTAGTTTGCAGAACGAATAAGCATGGGTTAAAAGCATTATTTTGGCATTTTGTAACTCCGTACTGATTCAGTGAGTTTACGGCATGACCTGCACATTATGAGTGTTTGGAAAATTCCAAAACAAAAAAAAAAAGCAAAAAGGTTGCATGATACACATTTACGCAGAAGGCATAGTAAGCTAAACAATAAGAGATTATGAGCAAACAGGCACACGACCGAAGTCGACTTAGATAGGTAGGCACACAAAATAATAAAAGCGACATTATTCAAAACTTACCCAACTATCAGTCATGAAATCACATTGCGGAATCTAGTTTTCCAAGACGTTGGAACGCTTGTTTTGATGTTGTGCTGAAATCAAAACAAAACTAGATTTCAGACACTGACATTGGTGTTCCAACATTTGTTCACCTTTGCCCCTTTTTCAGATATAACGTTCAAGCTGACGATGCGCCGAAAGACATTGTTTTACACGGTGAACCTGATCATACCGTGCGTTGGACTTACGTTCCTAACTGTACTGGTATTCTATCTACCGTCGGATTCCGGAGAAAAGGTAATTATAGTTTGTTTCTTATTTATTTTATTGTGTATGGTAGACGTAACGACATTCTATTTAAAAACTGGGGTTCATAGAGGTTGCTACTTTCTTATTTCCTTTATTTTATTTTGTTAGTTCTAAATCTTTTGTGCTTTGAATTGAAAGTATTGTTTTGATTTACTTATTTTGAGAACTGTTTTCTATACTTATCATAATCTACTTACTTCTTAGTTTATTTTGACCTGTAGCTTATATAACGACATTGTTTAGTATTTGAACTAACAGATATTCTTCTATTTCGTAAAATAAAACAAAGATTTGTTTATTTCATACTAGTTTTTTTCTACACTGTCTATTTTTAATGAATTGTGGGGTGTTAACAATATTAAGGGGAGCTATTACACAAGTGTTTTTTTTGCGTTACTTAAAACAATGCAATGAAAAGTGCCGCAGAAGTCTCATATTTGATAATTGAGGACTCATTGTATTAGAGTCGTACATGACTATCTTGTTCACAAAAAAACTTTATTTGTGATGAAAAATGCAGACGGTGGGTGCTGCTATTTTCTTGAAACTAAGGTTTTAATTCCATTAACAGCGACTTGGGTGAATACTTGTGTTATAGTACCTTGACGGCATAGATTTTAGTATTAGGACAAAGATTTTAAATCTAGAATAACACCAAAGTTATCTTCAATATAGAATTTTAATAGAATGTCGTTACAATATAGCTTTCTATGTAAATGTGAATGGGATGTTTCAGGGCATGTTCATAATAGCCTTCAGTCCGCAATACCATCCTTCATGCCCCTCATCCATTGGTAATGGTCTTTTTTGAATCACTAGCTAGTCGTGTGCGTGTGTTAGTGTCATCTGGATATTGTTTATGTTTGCTGTTGTCTTTCCACGCTCCGAGATTTTTGAATTGCAGTGATCCTCGTTTGCGAATCCCAAAAAATATATATCACTTCTGTATTTATGTATGCTTTTGATTATACCCCGTCAAATCTATTGGATATTGTTGTCCTTTTTCTTTAATATGAATGTTCTTCTATTAACTTGGTTGATTAATTCTAAAGCTTTTGCCAAATGCTATTCTGTAGGAAAAGTAAATAATATTAATGGATCCGTGCTGTCTTAGGCTAAAACAATGGCTCCTCTTTTGTCTTTCAACCTCTTGATTTCAAATTCGTCCCTGTTTATTCTTGGACTTTACAGTTTCCAATACTCTGCTCAGTTTGTTAAACATTAATTTTGAAACCAATAACTAATAAAGCAACTACTAATATTTTCTTTACATTTATAGTACTGTATGAGTAGTGAGTAAGAGAGATTGTAGTCTTTATTGATAACTTCTTTCCCATTGGAAACCAAAGTAGGAGTTTAATTGCCATATTTCTGAAATTTTACCGTCCTGAAACAGTTCAATCTTTCAAAACTACTCCACGATACCAATGAAACTATTCAATTATCCCCAGAATAATCATTATCATTGCATGATCCCAAATATATCACTCATTGGTTGTACAACACATTCCATGATTTGTACCTTACTCTTTTCTAAGTAAATGTTAGTGGAAAGACAATTTATAATTATTCAAATATAATGTGATAGCTATAGAATGGATTTTCGTGCACTGATTTATACACAGGTGGAATTAATTTCTGACTAAGGTTCGTTGAAAACCCCATCAAAGAAAAGTGAAATGGTAAGCATGACAATGTGAGTGAACTATACCAATTAATTTGCCGACAGAGAATTGGACTGCGATTTTGGACATTTCGGGCCTATACAGACGTTTGACTTCAGGACTAGTAACAGTTTTAACAAAGGCTTTTGACTTGGTAGTCGTATTGCCTTCAAGGAAAATTGCAGCGATAATTTTGAAATTAAATCAAGTCAGTCGTCTGTTTAGGCCCTCATTCAGAAGAACGATCGTCTGAACCAACATCATCAACAACTACAGCGGGATGTCAAGGAACCTTAAGATCACAAGCTAATTCCACATTTAGTGTGCAAAAAACCAAAGAATTGAACAAAATAACTCAAAAGAGACTTCTCTTCCTTAGATATCGCTCTGCATCTCCATCCTGGTGTCCCTCACTGTGTTCTTCCTTGGTCTGGCTGAGATAATTCCGCCAACATCCCTGGCAATCCCTTTGCTTGGGAAATATCTACTATTCACGATGATACTCGTCTCGCTCAGCGTTTGGGTGACTGTTTGCATACTTAACGTGCATTTCAGGTAAATATTCTTTTTTTCTTTTCTCGTAGATATCGTTAAGCATCTCGATTTTGGTGTCGCTGACTGTATTCTTCCTGTTGCTGGCTGAAATAATCCCGCCCACGTCGCTCGCTATACCTTTATTAGGGAAGTATTTGCTGTTCACCATGATTCTGGTGTCTCTGAGTGTTTGGATGACTGTTTGCGTTCTCAACGTTCATTTTAGGTGAGTAAAGAAAGATAGTTAGCTTCCTTTCTCACTGTTTCCACTTCCTTGATTATATCTCTGGCTATACTGTCGCTTAGTAGATGGTTGTTTATTATAAATTTATAATATCAAGGTAAATAAAGTTATCATAAAACATCTAGTGGCAGTGCATAAACCCTTATAAATAAAAATGATGGCAATAATGTCTTAAATCCTAACTTAGCTTTGATAGTTGCTAAATAATTGTGAAGCTTTTACAACTAATATAAGTATTATGTGCCTTAGTTTTTATGGCTGATTGTTGGGAAACCGGCCCCGAATAGTTTTTAAATAAAATCTGCAAACTATACATGGATTGTTCACCCAACCTTACCTTAGCTTATTTTCTAGCAAAGTATAATAGCTTGTAATAGTAGATACAGATACGCACATAATGCTAGTTGTATAAAAAGGGTACATTCTAAAGTATCCATACCCTTAGAATTTATATTTCTGTCAAAATGAGAAGAAACGCTTAATGGTAAAACAATACACAGGATCTTCACGACTCATGGTTTAGAACAAGCAGACACCCCACAAACGCGCGTATTTTTAGATGCATATTTTAAATATGCATAAGTAACTCATTCCCTGTATGTGTCACTGTTCATATATATTATAATATATGAGCAGTGGTAACGACTGCGACTTAAGAGTTATAAGTCGTAAGTTCGAACCCTGACAGGTGCTTTACTTTGTGCAAATTATTTAATCACCACTGCTCTCAAAACGGTGAAGGAAAACATCGTAAGGAAACCGGCATGTCCTAGAACTAAAAATTCGAAGACATGTGACTACTACCAACCCACACTGGGCCCACGTGGTGGATTACAGCCCACTCCGTCTCACAGAGAGGAGGCCTGTGTCCCAGCAATGGGAACATTATAGGCTGATTATATTATTTGAAATGACTTCTAGGTCATCAGATGTTTAGACGTCCTTCAACTTTCCTTACCCATACGAAGCAGTCATGGGCTTTATTGCAAAAAAACACTAGTTAAATTACAAGGAAATCATGTTTTTTTGTAATTATATCGTGTTCAGCGTGTCCTGCACGTTACAGGAGCTGATAGTCGCTATTGAAGATGCCAATCTTGTAGCCAAATTCTGGGCTCACTCTATATTGATTGCCATCGATACGCTAAGAAGAAGTAATAATACACAGTTCTTAACTATTCAAGGTATCCATGGTAGCCCATCCCCGTAGCCACGAGCTACACGCTCAAGCAACACTAGTCTTGCGATAGCCTGCGACTGCGGAGAAAACAAATGAAACAAGTTGTTTAGACACTGACCTCCATATATTTCACATTGGATAGGCTGTCTCCATACAAATAACATCTAATTTTGTGTGGCAATTTGAAGCGCCACTACGATTGTCCCGAGAACTAATTTTGACGTACACTGCTAATTCACTAGTGATTGACAAATTCTTATCGATAAAATGTCGATATTCAATAACAAAAGTTGATACAGCTCAGGCTGAACAAGTATAAAATGAGGACAATTGTTTTATTACGAGTATCATGCGAGTGCTATATGATAGAGTTCAGCGCTGTTCTGCCGCGTTCAGCGCTGTTCTGCGGCGTTCAGCGCTGTTCTGCGTCGAATCCGGCGTTACGATAGTGTTCCCTATCATGTGCGAATGTATGCAGGATTTTGTACTACTTCTTCCGAAGCATTATGCAAATGTACACCCATAATATTCTATGGTTTAAGTAATAAGATTCTTAAAATCGGACGTTATTAAGAAAAGGTACTTATTCATATCATCGATATGTATTATCATTACCATAGTAGACTTAAGAACATCACTAATTTTAGTTCCATGGACAATTGTATCTGCCTACAGCGCCAAAATGGCGGTACTCAAATAGGTACAAAAATATTTTGACAGCAGCCAGTCCAGTGTGAATTAGATAGAGGTCAGTGTGTTTAGAGCATGTCATGAGTCTCTGCGACGCTACTGGCGGAGCGACGGACGGAAAAAGGTGAAGGTGACGGGCGCGCGTGTCGCTTGACACAAGACGCGTTGCATGTCGTGTCACAAGTCGCATCGCCCGACGCACGGTGGATCTAAAATCGGCTGTAGAAGACATAGGATCTCGATTTCTTAAATGTTATTTTTTTTGCTGGAAATGACTTCTGCTGATCATTACTGTTCTATAAAATGTCATATGACGTAATTGTGTGCATAAATGTAAGAGTTATAATTTTTATAAGAAAAAAATGTATGGAGCTGACATGAAAAATGAGGATATCTCTGGAATCGCAAGGTTGGCCGTTATATCCTTGCACATTGTTATAGTACTATTTATTTGTGAATTTTTGACATACTTAATATCACGGCATCACTTGCAATATTTTTTTTAAATCTTCAAAATTAAAAAAAAAAAAAAGTATGTGATACATTTTAATGCTTAAATATGGCTATACCAAGTGTAATTTACAATATTTTTTATGCTTAGACCAAAACATTCTAAGAAATCACAAAGTCGTATTACCTACTTTGTGATTTTCATTTGAAATGACATGGTAATTATGAATTACGTAATACGTAATCTTGTCTAATGCCTCAAGTCCACATTAGCTAATGATTAATAAAACTGAATACCTATATACCTAGTTAAAAGGATACGTACCAAAATAATTTGGGGTACTCGCTAATTTAGCAATTAGTGCAGGATTAACTTAATGAAAGTAATTAGATAAATGTGATACCATCATTAGTCAATAACAATAAATAGTCAAACATTGGATTCACAACTTCAGTTCATTTAGAGCATTTCTAATACTAACCGTGCCGTACCTACCGTGTCTTTTTACTCAGTGATCGTGAAGAATGGAAAGCATTATTACAAATTTGGATTTGTTTGTTATTCTGAGCAATCAGGATGCTTCGTCTTTCGATCATGAAATATTGTTCAACACACTTGTTATTCGACTGGGCTCTAGCCTTTCAGATGAAGACAGTGTTACCGTGAAAGAATTTTGTCGAAGATTTACACAGGCAGTTCAAAAGAGATGGTTACGATCCCACAGGAAAAGTGAAGTTTTTAGACGTAATTACAGTAATTGACTTGAGGCAAATATTGACTGGCCAAACTGCGTGCAAACCAATTTGCTCATTCAAGAATCAACAAGTGAAAATATTTCTACTGAACCTGTACCTGAACCTGTACCATCAACTTCAACAATGAAATCAACTTCAACGATGACAAAAAGATCTCGAAAGCCGTTTGAAGATCTAAGTAACAAGCAGAAGAAGAGACGATCTGATGAACATATAGGCGATGACCCTAATGAAGTAGCTTATTCTGCTGCAGCACTTTTGAAAGGAGATGGTCGTGAGGATATTGCATCTGTTATTGAACATATGCTCTAAAATCCAGAAGCAGCAGCAAAATACAAGGAAATTTTGAACAAACCAGCTCCTTCAACAATATTTTCACCAGAAAACGCACTGGGTTTGCTACTTTCATTAAAACTATCGAAATGGCAATATATCACATTAAGGGAAACGACTATTCGAGAAGGTTCAAAGGAGATATATCCGTCTTACTATAAAGTGCAAAAAGCTAAGCTACAGCGCTACCCTCCGAAGACATTTGTGACTGTAACGGATTCATCTGCTAAGATTGCACTACAAGCGTTAGGTTTCTAAGATTGCACTACAAGCGTTAGGTTACTAGATTTAACAGTGAACAGAATTTTTGAAACTATTTGTAGTCCTGATGCGATACAAGATAAACAATTGATATTAATATCAAAGTGGGGATTTGACGGTGCATCTAACCAAAGTAGATATAAGCAAAACATAGAGAGTGGTCAAGATGATTCCAGCATATTTATGACCTCTTTGGTTCCATTAAAGTTGACAGCTGACGGTGATACCGTATGGGTGAATCCAAAACCCTGCTCACCTAGGTATTGCCGTCCAGTCCAGTTTAGTTTTGTGAAAGAAACCAAAGACGTTGTCATAAATGAAAAAACTGCAATGGATAACGAAATTGAAGCTCTCGTTCCCTCAAAATGTCAAGGACATGAAATTAGTCACAAATTAATGATGACGATAATTGACGGCAAAATTTGTACATATCTGTCTGAAGCTAAGTCAAATGCGGCCTGCTACCTGTGTTTGGCTAAGCCTACAGAAATGAATAAGTTAGATGTCATTGCGTCAAAAACCATTTCTTCTGGTGTGTATGAGTTCGGATTATCATCACTTCGTGCCCGCATTAATGTGATGGAATGTCTTCTACACATAGCGTATCGTCTCGACTTCAAAAAGTGGTCTGCAAGAGGAGAAGGTCATCAAGAGTTATTGCATTCACGAAAAAAACTCATTCAAGATCGATTCAAAGATGATCTCAACCTTTTGATTGACATCGTTAAGCAAGGATCAGGCACAACTAACGACGGGAACACAGCAACGCGGTTTTTTGAATTTCCTGATAAAACTGCATCGATCACTGGATTAGATGAAGACCTAATACGCAGATTTGCTGTGATTCTGCAAGCTATCACATCTGGAGAGATTGTAGACGTGCCGAAATTTAAAGAATACGCTAGAACAACCGCTGAAAAATACGTGGAACTGTACGATTGGTACTACATGTCATCAACCGTCCACAAATTGTTGATTCGCGGAGGGGACATAATTGCAGAAAATGCTATTGTACCAATTGGAAGTCTTTCGGATGAAGCTTCAGAGGCCCGAAACAGACACTTTAGGAGGTTCAGAGAACACCATTCGAGGAAAAAGAGTAGACAAGCATGAAACGAGGATATCCTCAATATGCTTATCGTCTCTTCTGATCCTCTAATTTCTTCCACAAGACCAAAATTAAATGCCCACAAGAGGCAGACATACTTTAAGGAAACAGTAGAACTACTGAAACTTCAGGATCAGGAAGCTCCGACAGAGTTCTTAGAAGTTATATCTATTGTAGAGCCTGATTCTGAAGTTGATTCTGATGGTGACGAAGTATAAACTAAGTTAATTTTTATTGTTTATGTTAGGTTAGGTTAAGTTAATATTTTTTTTTAATAATTTGCTTTTATTTTTAATCATACAATAGTTTACCATTTATTGTTATTGACTAATGATCACGTTTATCTAATTACCCTCATTATGGTACGTATCCTTTTAACAGGTATATAGGTATTAAGTTTTATTAATCATTAGCTAATGTGGACTTGAGGCATTAGACAAGATTACATATTATGTAATTCATAATTACCATGTCATTTCAAATAAGTAGGTAATACGACTTTGTGATTTCTTACAATATTTTTTATGCTTAGAGCATAAAAAATATTGTAAATTACACTTGGTATAGCCATATTTAAGCATTAAAATGTATCATATACTTATTTTTTTTTAATTTTGAAGATTTAAAAAAAAAATCGCTAGTGATGCCGCGATATTAAGTAAGTCAAAAATTCACAAATAAATAGTACTATAACAGTGTGCAAGGATATAACGGCCACTTGCGATTCCAGAGATATCCTCATTTTTCATGTCAGCTCCATACATTTTTTTCTTATAAAAATTATAACTCTTCCATTTGTGCACACAATTACTTCATATGACATTTTATAGAACAGTAATGATCAGCAGAAGTCATTTCCAGCAAAAAAAATAACATTTAAAAAATCGAGATCCTATGTCTTCTACAGCCGATTTTCGATCCACCGTGCGACGTCGGGAATGGGGCCTATCGCAGTACGATGAACCACGCGACCCTGTTTGTTTGAACAGCTACTAAACACTACCATCATTAGGTATCTTGGGTTGGTGCTTCTACGTTTATGGTACCTAACCGAACAATTTGCGAATTATGACTGAAGATTGCAAGGTGTAATTGAAGAGACAGTCTTACTACCTATGGTAACTGAAGTTGGAACATATAAAAATATCATGAGTGTCATGGGACACATGGAATATTGATGTAATATTTCCTACCATTTCAACAGTACCTACCAAATATCACTAATATCGACCTGGTATTCGCCGAAGTGGTTTGTGTTTCGCGAACTTACCTGAAAAGAGAGCATTCGATTTGCATAAAAAAACCAAAGGGCAAACCCCGAACCCTTAATACTTTTAGTTTTCTTTTAATTCAAGCACAGTGCTTTTATTTTAAGTACAATATTCTTACCAAAGAAAGACTGTCTACTAATTTTGGATTATTACAAAAGTGTAGTTTTTCCTAGTTTTTTGTGTACATTTTCACGATTTTATATTCAACAATCGATAGCTTAACTAAAATATTCCATAAACTAACAAAAAAAACACTCAAAAATGTGATAAAAATATTCCGGTAAACGGCGTTCGCTAAATAAAGGAGGACGCATAAATCGGACGCATAAATCTAAAGGTTCATTGTAATAATGTCAGTTCGATAGCGGGACAATGGCGTGAAATATGGTATTGTTACACTCTAGTTTAGAGAATGCTCTTCATTGAATGCATACGAAGGACGTAATGGGAATTTAGGTGTCGAGATACGAGATGAGTTTATGTGGTTTTGTAGCGGTGGAGTTTCGAAAAGTTTACTAAAGCCTGTAGCTGATTATATGTATTTGGAAAGTGCGTTTCATGCATATTTATAACTAATAAAGTTAATAATAATACAAATACTTTTATCACAACATAAACCGTTGGTAATTTAGTAGGTAATTTTCCACAAGTATATACGTATACCTATATATTTTGAGAGTTTTTGATTTCACAGCAAACAAACACGGTAAGTACTTCGATGGAGTAAGTGACATAAGAGTGACTATATGTGAGAAAAAAAAAACTTATGAAGGATGCTCCTAGTTTTTTCTTTAACGAAAATAACCTAGATAAGACTAGGCAATAGGCATCCTAACTGCTATGCTGTGAATCACAATTCGCCTTTACGCACCAAATCAAGCCAGCAACATTGAAATTTCAAGCTATCACAATTTAACTTCTGAACAAAGGTGTACCTATACCGAAGCTATATGAACATCGAATGCAAGTGAAACTACCCTCTCATACTCGTTACAATAAAAATTAACCGACTGCGCTCATGTAATCGTGCTCCTACAAATGGTTTCAACCGTTGTGCGTAGTGACGTGCCAACTATTGCCGGCTATTCGAATAGAATGGGATTCGAAGTCACTGTTTGGAGTACTTGGAACAGAACGTTTGTTTTCTTTGTGTACGAATTGGGATGGTGGAATCATGGAGGTGGTAGGTACTTCTTAGCTGTTATGATGAAAATAATATGAGGAGTTTAGGAATAAAAAGTGATAAATTACATGTTCACTTTTTTCATGGAATATGAGAACTTATTTGGAAGGTGTAATAAATATATTACATGAAATTGTTTAAATTTTTGTTTATATTTTTAGGTATTTGGTAAATGTACAATACTGCCAGAATAATAATAAAAAAAAATCTATCATATATCATATTAAAATATCACGTTTTCACCCGTACAACTGCTAATTATCACTGTATGATTGTAACTGTGACAAATTATCACTATTAAATAAAAAATAAAACATATAATTGTTATTATTTTTCACTTTTCTTTTATTTTCAACTGGTAACTCGTCCATAATGGTGTAGTTATGCACGCAAATAGCAAAAATAATTAATTTTATTAAGCACAATGCGAAAGAAATTAACCGCCAACTAATAAATCCACTTGACACTTCAACAATGACACTAATGACATAAATATATCAAATTATTTTTATTTTTGGCTCAAATACTAGCTTTTTTTAAATGCATCATTCGAAAACAGAATAAAATGATAAAAATAAATACCAAATAATTGATCACATTTGTCACAAACAAGTACAGGTTCATTATAAATTTTACACTTTCTGAACCAAAGTTGTGTGAGAACTGATACTGAAAATATTAAAAATTATCACTTGTACCAAACTTGATATTTTAACTTTTTATTTTTAGCATTTTAATAAGTTTTTATAAGAAAACATACCAAGGATAGATAGAAAACAAGGTGTAGGAGTAGACAAAAAACAGATAGAAATAAAGATAATAAAATAGTCTGTTCATACCAAAATAATTATGAAAAAGTCTTATGTAGTTTGAAAGTAATATCGTTTTTTATGCTTTGGGTAGACATTACTTCCTGAATTTATTGCATAAAGTATTTTACTACAATACTTAAATATTCCCTTAAAGAATTAATCTGTATGCGTTCTGGTTTAACATACGTTTTTACTTGCATTATATGAAGACGTAATAAGAGATTTAAAAGTCACTAAAATCATATAGTGCCGCCGTGGCGTATCTTGGGATTCAATATTATTTATGTATAAAATTTTAAGAAGTTTGATCACATTGCAAACAGGTTCCGGATAATCATCTTTCTACAAAACAATAGCTATTCGAATTATTTGAACGGTACATCCCTATTCCAGCGCTTCGAATAAATCTTCCGTTTTCATTGTTATTTTGTCATTACAGTAATAGAACATTGTATGTGTGATATATGGCGTGCAAGATAGCACGATAAGCTATTAGAGCTTTGAATAATTTGTGCCGCTGTATAAAATAAAGCGATATTTCATACGGTAATTAACGAGGCAATTTGAGTTGGATCTTTCAGCGCTTAAAGCGATGGATTGTTAAGTAATCGCTACTTAATGACGTGGTAATGGCGTATGTTATCTTATTTGAGTACATACTAAGAGTAATACTGAGGTAATTTTCAGTCATGTTTTATTTAGATATGCTTTAATTTACTTACTCGCACCCCATTAGCATAGATAAATAAACTAAAATAAATTTATCCATGCCCTTAGTCAGAAAATGGGTATCAGTAAGATGACAATTTGTAAACTGACTTGGTTTATTCTAAAATTAAAAAAAAAAAATTGAAAAGTAATCCAATAAAAATCCTACTTAAATTCATTGAATAGTGCTTAAAGTAATACCTAGTTAAATACGGTCAAATACCTTTCATAATGATAAGCTTTTTATTGTCATGTCATGTACTATCGCGGATGTGTAAATCGGACCACTGTAAGGACTATTCCTGCTTGCTGCGCTCGGCCGCTATAGCAATGCTTACGTCGCTCATCAACTAATGGCATCGCCGCATCAGATATTTGTGAGCCCCTTGTTTTTGTAAATTAATAAAAAAAGACCGTAAAAAAACCGGGTAAAGGGTGGTCAGACATTTGTGATCGCTGTAACAGAGCCTGAAAAATTTATTTAAATAAAAGAAAAAATAAATAGGTCGGCGGAAAAAGGGGCGATTTAACGGATGAGGTCACTTTGTTTTGAAAGTGGTCCGATTTAAACGCCCGCGATAGTACCTACCTAATAATAAATGTAAAGCCACCAGCAATAATTTAAAAATGGAATTGATAAGATAAGAATAAATACCTAAATGTAAAATCCCTTGACCAATAGTAGGTACATCACGTAGTTCAAAAAGGTACTAGCACAGACTTCCTGAAAAGAAAGATGAATAGTTTAGATTTTTCAACAATTTTGTTTCCCCAATTTCATATCCTCAAATTCCACAATAGGTCACCATCAACCCACACAATGTCACCCTGGATGAAGAAGCTGTTCCTCCAGCTGATGCCCAAGCTTCTCATGATGAGGAGGACCAAGTACTCCCTGCCAGACTACGATGATACCTTCGTGTCTAACGGATACACCAATGAACTGGAGATGAGGTAAGATTTTAAGCGAAATGTCGTAATTTTTGTATGATGGGTCATATTAAATTAATTGGCAAAACTTAACAGACTTGATTGGTATTGATACCTATCATGATAAAACAAAAAAAGTATATTCTAGACTTATTGTTTCTCATAGTTTGTGTGTCCCATGGCCCGAACAGCAGTATATAGTAATTTGATTTTTTTGTTTTGGTTTATTAAAAAAAAAAGTTTTGCAGCTAATTTAATTTGACGCTGTATTTGTTCATTTGATCGATTGGTCAAATTTTTAACTATTCTCAACTAATATTTTTTAAACTTTCAAGCCCTTCCGACGAACGGCTGCAAAGACTACTAAGTAGCACTTGTAGTTCAAGGTAAAACTACCTGAAAGTGTTTGTGCATCCATGCATGCATGTAAACGTGAAAAACTGCCAGCTTGCTTCCAATTCTAAAGATAATTTTCATAAATTTTCCCTGTCTTTCTATAAAAGTGTATTCAAAAATAATTATGGCTATCGAACTTCCTTGTGTGCTGTACTTTTTCAAATAAAATTCTTATTCTAACTACCAATATTAAGGCACATTCCACAGCAGCCTGCTGCTAAGCTACGCACGTGTTAGCTTCGCTTTACATGTATGAAGATGTAGGTGTGATCGGCCACTGCGGCCCGCTGCCAAGCTAGGGTACTTGTTTATAAGCGGGTTCCTCGTAAAGACAAGTTGGTCAGACAGAAATTAGCTGGTTCTTTCCGATGATCAACCTGAAGCCATCTGTCATCTGCCGTCATCTCACCGGGAGTCGGGCCCGAAAACCCGCTTCTTTATGCAAGCACCCTTAGGATGAATGTGTGGCTGGCAAATAAATGAATCGCGCAGCTAACGTGTCAAACCTCTCAATTCATCCTACGTAGCAGTGGATGGACGACTTTATTTATATATTATAATTTAACAATAAGAAAAATATACAATATTATTTTTAGAATATGCGAAACCTGAATATAGATTGTTCAGAATAAGGAACTGAATCGATTTCAATATTTTTTACACCATGTTATATTTTGTCCTAAAAATGTTTAAGTGTGATGGAAAATGTTATCACCATTTAATTACTTACAATACAATCGCCGTACGGTTAGGTACCTACTGCCAAATTATTATCAATGACCGCAAGACGACCCTGGAGGCCCCGACCCGACCCGGGGGTGCCGCGCTGCTGGTTTTGTACGGACAACCCGATAACATAACAACCTTATAACTTTGTGATTTTTCATGATACAGTTTCGAAATTTTGTACATAGATTCTTTACATAAAAATACTAAACACGTGTTTCGGGTATTCGCATATACTAAAACTAATATTGTATACTAACTTTATAAGTAACGAAAATATATGAAGACTATAGATTATTACAGCCAGCCAACGATTTTTTTTTAATTTATTAAATTTATGGGGTTTTGATCCATACGGATATGCCAACCCCATCTACAGCCAACAATTGGGCGCGTTTTTATTGGAACTGGTAATGCATTCCACCAGTAAAGGATTTGTTAAGGGAAGTTGTGGAATGCATTGGCATTTTTTAAGCTTCAAGTTATCTGATGACTTTATACTGGTGTTTCAATAACCAGGCTAATTATCACTAACATTCAGGATTCAGACTCCGAACAAAAGCAAGTACATATCGTACACGCACCGATTAAGCCCATTATAAATGTCGATGGCCTATTAATTTGTCGATGCATCATCGTTACCGATGCGTTGAAAACGCTCGTTTCTCGGAATTGTTCGGTTTTATTAATAGTTAAATTAAAAAGGTTTCCGATTTTTGTCGACATTTCTGAGTTGAAGTGTCACTTCACTATGTATGAAACCGGGATTTTCTCTGTAGATGACAATTAATATGAAATATTTACCTTAAGACGCATCCGCAGCTCTAGCCCGCGAAATTCAAATTTTCTTACGTTTTATGCTTTAACTCAAACTCAAACTCAAACTCAAACTCAAAGCATTTATTTCAATTAAACCATTTACAGGCACTTTTGAATTGTCAACAAGTCGGTCAGTTACAAATATGAAGCTAGTTGCCCATTCCAAATAGTAGGTTCCTATGGAGAAGAACGGGCAAGAAACTCCACAGACACTCTTTTAAAATAAAATATTTGATACAAAGTATTGGTTACATCATTCTTATTGAAAATATACATGTGAGAACGATGCAAAACGTCAGAAGCGTCCGTGATAAAAAAAAACAATTCAAAACTAAAATAATTAAAAATAAGCCGTGGCAGCTAAGAGATGACCAGTCCCAACTGACAGCGCCCGTTCACGAACATGACGCATGGATCAGCACCATTCAGCTCAACCATTTTGAAGGGAGCTAAATGATCCAACACACACGCCACCATCAGCGAGACATCTGAGTGAGCATGACATACTCTCAGCTGCCAGGACATATTCAAGTCAATGAAAGACATATTACCCGGTAAATGGTAGCTCTATTGTACATAGTACTCACACCTGTGTTATGCAATTATATAATACAAAGGTGATTGAGTTTATACAATGAAAAGATAGTCTTACAATCTTCAGCAGCTCCAACAGTATTTTCAAATGTTAATCAATTAGTTGACGTTGTGGAGCAGGACCAGCATTGAGCCAAGCATTTCTATCAGCGATGTAATCCCCCAGCCTATAATATGCCTGCTTGCATAGTGTGCGTTTTATACAAGATTTGAATTTCGTCTCATTCAGTTGAAGTATGTGGGGAGGAATTTTATTATAACATTTTAAACAGTACCCCATGAAAGATGAGTCTACTTTAGCCAGTCTGAAACCTGGTTGAGCTAATAGATCCCTACTTCTAGTACTATAATTATGTCTTTCGCCTCTTTTACTAAAAAGATGTAAATTTTTTCTTACGTACATGATGTTTTCATAGATATATTAACAAGACACCGTCATGATGTTAATATTCTTAAACAGTTCCCTAAGAGAATCGCACCTGCGGAGATTATATATGGCTCTGATGGCTCTTTTCTGCAGAATAAAAATAGACTCGATGTCTGCAGCCCGTCCCCAAAGTAAAATACCGTAAGACATGATACTATGAAAGTAACTAAAATAGACTAGCCTCGCGGTATCTACATCAGTAAATTGACGGATTTTTCTGACAGCATATGCTGCTGAACTTAGCCGTCCTGCAAGAGATGTTAAATGAGGACCCCATTGAAGCCTAGAGTCGAGCGTGATCCCCAGGAAAACAGTTTTATCGACGAATTCTAGTTTCTCTTGATTCAATACTATCTCATAATCACTACTTTTTACATTTGGTAAAGAAAATCGTATGCACTTAGTTTTCTTTCCATTTAATACTAAATTATTGGCCGTGAACCAATTTTGGACCTGCAGTAGGGCGTTATTTACGTCGTCAAAATTTGTAGCACGTCTATCTACCTTAAAAATCAAGGAAGTATCGTCAGCAGATAACACCATTTGTGGTTGATTTTTTAATAAATGGAGAAGATCATTAATATACACTAAAAAGAGGAAAGGACCCAATATCGAGCCTTGAGGAACACCCATTTTTACTTTTAAACCGAGTGAATTGATACCATTTATTTGAACTAGCTGTTGTCTATCGTTTAAATAAGATTTTACTAAACTAAGCGCAAGTTTTCCAAGTCCGTAATGCTCAAGCTTCAAGAGTAAGGTTTCGTGATCGACGCAATCAAATGCCTTGGAAAGGTCACAAAAGATTCCTATGGCGTCTTGGGCCTCTTCCCACGCGTTAAAAATGTGTCTTAATAAGGTTACACCGGCGTCGGTCGTACAACGTCCTTTGGTGAAACCATACTGTTGATCGTGAAGGATTTTATTCGCGTTGAAATGATTGAGCATTTGATTAAGCATTACCTTTTCAAACACCTTGCTGAAAACCGGCAAAACGGATACGGGTCTATAATTATTTGTGTCTTTACTGTCTCCGGATTTGAAAAGTGGTATTACCTTACTGTATTTCATTAAATCCGGGAAGACTCCTTGATCCACACACAAATTAAATATTAAGGCTAAGTAAGGCGCTATAGTCTCAATTATTGAGGTACAGACTTTAATGGACATTCCCCAAAGATCTTCGAACAATTTGATCTTGATTTGCTTAAAAGCTTTTAATACTATTATGGGGTTAATATGCTTAAAGTTAAATTCAATCGGGCAGGCTGCAACGTTCGCCCTTACAGAGTCAAAAGCGAGCAAGGGCGAGGAATTTAAGGTTTCAGTAGTTTTAAGTGGGATACTGGTAAAGAAATTTACAAACTCTTGAGCAACTTGTTTGCTATCGCAAATGAGTCCACATGACGTCTCCAGTGCGTAATCAGAATCATGCTTTTTGTTCCTATTCGTTTCATTATTGATAATTTTCCAAACCGTCTTTATTTTATTGTCTGCTGATTTAACCTTGTTGCTAATGTATAAGGCTTTAGCGGCCTTGCAAGTGTTTTTAAAAGTTCTAGAGTAAGTAGCAACAAAGTTATTAAAAGTTTCCGTGTTTATATAAGGCTTAAGGCCATACAGCTCGAAAAGTCTTTCCCTACTTTTCCTGAGTCCTTTAGTTGCCCAGTCACTAAATAAAAACCTAGGGCTGATGGTTTTAGTGTTCTTCTTAAAATAAATATTGAACTCGCTTTGGACTACCGAAAAGAATTCTTTATACAAAATGTCAACATTGTTCATTGTAAGGTTCATAACACTTAACTTACAAATTAAAGTGCTGTTAAATCTATTTAAATTAACAGATGTTATCGGTCTGAATTGTATCTGCACCTTCTGTATTGGTATGTTGGACTCAAAAGTTACGGTTTGACCGCTGTGATCAGAAGGGAGATAATTAATTATAGCTTTATCTAAATAGTCGCAGCAACAAAAAACATTATCAATACATGTAGCAGTAGTCGTAGTTATTCGGGTTGGTTCTACAAACACATTTGACAAATTAAATGATTCAAACAAATTTAACAATCTACTGGTATTTGAATTATTTTCTAAAATATTAATGTTAAAGTCACCACAGATAATTACTGATTTATTCCCAGTTACAAGTTTTGCCAAAACATCTTCCATAACAGACTCAAATATAGAGTAGTTTTGATAGTTTGGGGGTCTGTAAACGCACACTATAACATGCCTATCTAGCTCAACACAAGACAGTTCAATGCTATGTTCAACCGACAAAGCAACTATGTCTTTACGAGTTTTAGATTTAATACAACTTCTAATTAAGATCAGTGAACCACCACGCAGCATTGATTTCCGGTTAAAACAACTGGCCACACTATAATTCTCATAATTAATTAACATTTCATAATCTTTTAACCAATGCTCAGTTAAACAAATAATGTCAAACATTGTTTTTTCTAAAAACAATTCGATTTCCAATTGTTTGGAAGAAAAACCTTGAATATTTTGATGAAATAATTTCAAGGATTTCTGCTTAGCCCCTTTTCTACAGTTAACAATGTTTTTGCTAGAAAATACCATTTTGTTATTAAGTGTAACTAAACTGTTAGTGGTACCTTCTGTTGTCTTACAAACTAGTTTAAATTATTTGAACTAACCACCTTAACATTAGTACTATTACTAATTGTGGTGCTAAATAAAGACTTCGACATATTAGTTATGTCTGGGTTAATATTAAAAGCTAATAGCCTAGCTATTTGACGTCTAAAACTAATAGGCAGATACACAGTATCCCTAGTCGACCTTAGCTTATCAACAAAAATGTTGGTGTCAAAAAATATAAACTTGTCACTATGGTGACTAACTAAGAAATGCATGTAATTATTTAACATATGAATGTAGCAGTTTTGCCTGTTTGACAAGTGCTCAAAGTACGGAAAAGCACACAAAATTATTTTCTTACAATTTACCTTCAAAAGTTTGGTCACACTATCAGTGATATCATCTTTTTTAACATTAAAACTATTACCTATTAGTACAGTAATAATGGCGTTAGGATCATATTCATTCCTAGTTATTGAATACATTATTTGTTTGTAGGAAGTCTGAGGCATGCAATAGTTTAGAGAAGAATGACTCAGGTTGTTGCTAAGTAATTTTCCTAACCCTTTTCCAAAACTATCAGAAAACATAATGGAGCTACATAATGGACTAGCTTCCATCTGAACTACTTGCAATGGAACTTGTACATTATCTGGTGTATCTTGATTGGGAATAGAGACCTGAGCACTTCCCAACTGGTACGAATCCTCCGTTGCCTCAGGTTGGAGAGTGCCAAGACTGAAACTCCTATGCAATGAAGATTGAGAGCTGCTAAGAGTCAGCGGGTCCACTTGGTCTGCATTACAGTTGCACATAGCCATTAACTCATTTGCAGCGAGTATGTGCTCCTGAATTTGTTTTTCAGACGTCACATACTTAGTATAGAGTGAATGTAATGATGCCTCTAGTATCTGAATATCAGACTGTAAGCGTTGAGTGTCAATCTCATAAATGTTCTTACTGTCTTCTAATTTAATTTGATAGTTATGTAATTTATTTACAAGAAAACCACGTTCTTTCCTTAGTTTAATATTATTGGAACTGTGTTTTTGTTGTTTCCTAAATTTATTGCATTTATTTATAATTTTATTTAGTTTTGCATATTTCTTAATTTTATTTTGACTTACTTTATAACTACTATTATTGTGTTTCAATAAAGAATCTTAAGCAGATTTGTTCCCCAATGTCATGATTTCATGAAAAAGTCTTTCAATGGGACAAATCTAACTTAGAGAGATGGATTAATAATTCTAATGATTTTAATTCTGTAAATACGTATCTGATATAGTCGCGAATCATATTTTGATTAAGATACAACCTGACACTGACCTGCTGATTCATCAAAGTTAATAATTTTCATAGAGAGATTTGTTTCCATTCACAGTCTGTGAACACATGACGCATTTAATTTCCGTATCCGGAACAAATGTCATTTATTACTGCTACTAACACATTTTGGTTTGGTAATTTGAACCCACGGTAGCTAAGAAAATTTCTAAAAAAAGAATTAAATTCAGAAAGTATATAAATTATGAAAATGAATTCTACGACAGTTTAAAAAGTCTGTGGAGCTAAACTTCCAAAGATTTTACTGAACCAAAAGTTTTATATTATACGATTTATGCAACACCTACAACATTAATGCGTGGAATGGCAAGTGGCAGATCATGAGTTTGACCCCTAGGGGTCCCCCTCTCCCCCCTCAAGGGGAAATAGAAATAGTAAACCACATAGCTTGAAAAGCAATGAGGGTGCAAAGTAATTAGCTCTTAGAAAAATACTAACAACGTGGCGTTTATTTACTTAGGTAGCTACCGTTTCATGTTTTTTTTTGCATTGCACTGCGTTTCTTTTGGCGTCCAAAACTAATTTTTCGATGTTTCCTTCCTCATTCAAGCAACAAAACAGGTTTTAAGTTTTCCTCATAAATTTCATCTTCCATGGAATTGTATGATGAAGCTCTTTGGCAAGTGTTACAGACTTTTAAAGTTGTCGACTTCGATAAGTTTTGGTGAAAACTTAGGTTCATAAAAAGTTAAGAAACAAAAATATAGTTTGACGATGAATTTAGGCTATAACTTTTGGTATTTCTTTAGCAGGGACAGCTTAACGGATGCGTTTGGTGATAAAGATAATGGGGATTATCGCAAATCACCAGCTCCTGAAGACGATATGCTGTCTGCTGGTGGAGCTCACCAAAGGCCTTCAGGTAAGATGCTCCTCCGAGCAACCAAAAACGTTCTACATTTTTGGTATGTTTCTAAATTACTTTTATTTTTTCTTGTTCTACATTGTTTTCGGTGAAATAGTCTGTGAATATGTTGTTTTAAGACCACTAATGAAATGCCTCACCAAATTTTATTTTTGATTACGGTCTTTTTCTTTTGGATTATTTGGGAAATGCCCATTGTAAACATTAGGAGTTTATGGGCTGAATTGACCATGTTCTGTAAAATGGTACATTATTGACACCATTTCGCATCTATCTCCATGCCCTAGAACCAAACATTGGAAGAAATGTGACATCCACCAACCCGCAATAGGGCCGCGTGGTGCACCATGGCCCAGTCCCTCACAGAGAGGAGGCCTGTGTCCCAGCAGTAGGAACGTTTTAGAATTAATATGCTTATTCTTTATATCCCAACTAATCGAAGTGCGTGTTGGACCACGCACAATGAAAGGTTCCGTAGTTGGGATGCATTTATACCGAGAACAAACTTAACATTGTAGTTGAAAAACGTGTACATACATACATTCCAACTGCAGATGTAAGTTTATCGACTATTACTCGCTAACTTAGCTGTGATAGTTTTCCTTTTAACTCCGTTATATATACTACTGCCGTGAATTTTTTCACATAGTAATATCCATGTCCAAATTTTTTAGTTGTATTTGGATACACTTGACTCTAACAAAAATTACCACTTTAAAGCTTAATATTACGCAAACGGATCCCTGAATATTTTTATTGACCGATCCGTGATTTTTTTTAAATGGCCTATGCAACAATACCATACCATAGATTAGACGAGAAATAAAATTCCCACTTTACGTGCAAGAGAGGACCCAAACGTTTATTTTTTCAATATTTTATTTTACCACATTGTCGGCGTGATTAATATTTATACCCATGCCAAATTACAGCTTTCTAGTACTTACTGATAGACGGACATGGCGAAACTATAAAGGGTTCCTTGTTGACTAGGGAATCCTAAAAAGTAGAAAATTGTGTCCCTTCAGCTTTATTTTAACACAGACTCTATTTGTTTCTTCTATAGTGACTGAATCAGAGAACATGCTGCCTCGCCATTTGTCTCCTGAAGTGGCTGCTGCGCTGAAGAGTGTCAGGTTCATAGCACAGCATATCAAGGATGCTGATAAGGATAATGAGGTTAGTGACCTTTTGTAAAAACTGGGTTTTTCGTAGCCTTGCTTCTCGCTCCGCCAGCGTGAAATCAGTCTTTATATTTTAAGTGAAGAATATTACCATAATTATGTATTAAATGTAATCTGAATCTGTTTAGCCGCTTGAGAAAGAAACTTCTAAAATGTACGAAGATTAATTTATTTCCATTTATTCATAAAACAAGAGTGTACACAAGTTATCTATGCGTTCTACATACATATGCGTGTCTTGTGGCATGCAAAAGATATACGTACATTTTGCAAAATGAGTACTCGATTTTTTTTCAGCGTTTCATAAAAATCCACTGACGTTACTAAAAAGGTTTTACTCAAAGGATTCTCGTTGAACAGCCATGAAAAGAAAACTTTAAAGAAAACTTCCGTCGTACTCAAAGATCTTATGAAAAACCACAAACTTATTTTCTGACGACGCAAAAATTTCGTAGCTAAACAAAAATAATCTTCGACATGAATTTATAATTTAAAAAAATTATACAGGGAAGTCTTAATTATCATCGGATATTAATAAAAGACGGACAAAAAAAATACATTTTGCTTGTATATTAAGGAGGACATTTAAATATTCATGTAGTACAGTCGGAGTCGTAATGGTTCGGGGAACAGGAAGAGTAATGGCGGCTGTGCCGAGGTCGCAGAACTGACAGCTAATGGTGTTCCTCTTGTTATAATTACATCAAGGCATTTGTTCATCAATGTTCTGAGGTGTATTGTGTGTTAGTTTGATTTAGAAGTAGGTTTTCATTAGTCGTACTTGATTTCAGGCAATACTCCAAAAAAAGAAATGTAAATAAATAATAAATAAACAATAAAGATCTTTTCATGACTTATTTGGGTACCACAAATTTTAGAACACATAATCAGCCTATAATGTTCCCACTGCTGGGACACACTCCTCCTCTTTCTGTGAGAGGGAGTGGGCCGTAATCCACCGCGCGGGCCCGTGCGGGTTGGTAGATGTCACATGTCTTCGAATTTTTAGTTCTAGGACATGCCGGTTTCCTCACGATGTTTTCCTTCACCGTTTTGAGAGCAGTGGTGATGAAATAATTTACACAAGTAAAGCGCCTGTCTGGGTTCGAACCTACGACCTACAACTCGTAAGCCGCAGCGTTTACCACTGGGCCACCACTGCTCACTTTTTCGCAGTATTTAATAACAACCAAATTCAAATTCAAATTCATTTATTTGCTGGAATGCAGGTTTACAATGTATGATCTTAAAAACTATAATAGTCCCTTTACATTCTACCATTTTATATGGTGTGCAAATATTTAATGTTATCATAGACAATGTTATAAAAAGACAGCTACAACAATTATGAGCTCATGCATTAAGATTTTTATGGAACAAATTAATTAATTGATGTCAAAGTTATACATATGCCAGTTCAAGAGATAAAGTTTACTATAATGTCAGATTATTATTATTTATAAATAATTGTAATTGATAATGTCATAACTAATATAGTTTTAAAGTTTTGATTAAGTAATATTTGAACATTAATTAATTATTATAAGGTATATACCAATAGTGTCGATTTTAGTTTTCGTCTCCGCGATCTGACATGTATTCATTAGGATTGTATAAGCATTTTTCTTTTAACCAATGCGTTAACTTTTTTTTTTAAATGGTCAAAGGTAAATCATTAAAGGCGTCCGGTAACCAGCACGTATTGTTTCCTTAACACAGTCTTCTTTTCGAGTCAATGGTACTTTAAGAAATTTAGATTACTTAGGCGCAATAGGTGGTTAAGTTAATAGCACCATCTGTGACGTTCATTCCTTAAAACAATTTTAAATGATGTCTTTAATTTCGAAAATAGACTGTTTACTGCAGTACATGCTACTTATGTAAAAGGTTTATTTTGCAAGTAAGAAAATCTAAGAAAAACTGGACCTTCTGTCAAGCATGGATCAAGCAGTGTCGTGCACGAAATTAGATTTTCCTTTAGCGAGTTTTCACTACTCCAACATCACGAAATCTCAAAGAAAATAACTATTACCACACAGTTTACGTACACTTCCGTGCATTGCATCGGTGGTGTTATAAAACCGAATTACTAATAAGTTGGTGGTTCATTGCAAGTTCGCGTGCACTGTACACTATCGTGTACCGAAAATCGTAAACCTGCAACAAAAATACGAGGGTGTAATAAAAGAATTGAGAAATGGTACCGTGTGTTTGCACTGAGTTGTAGTCTTCGCAAATGGCTGATAAATCGTACGTGTTATTAGGTAGCGTGCAGCTTGCAACAGATTCTCATCTCGTGCTAGATTTTTTTGTATCTCTTGGTATACTGGTGAAATTGGTTTGCTTTCGGTATACTTTGCGCTTTGATCAAAGTTTTATATCACATTATACGCTCGTCGTGATATTTTAATTTTTGACCCAGATTGAGCCTAGTTCTGTTCTTTTACAAGTTGAAGAACATTTCTCAAGTATAGTTGCTCATACGTGTGTTCTTCGATACATTAAGTATTCTTCTCCTTTTTAGGGTTCCGTAGTCAACAAGGAACCCTTATAGTTTCGCCATGTCCGTCTGTCTGTCTGTCTGTCCGTCCGTCCGTCTGTCCCCGGATTATCTCAGAGACGCTTAGTACTAGAAAGCTGTAATTTGGCATAGGTATACATATTAACCACGCCAAGAAAGTCGTAAAATAAAACCATAAAATCTATTATTATATATTTTTTTTCTCGTCTATTCCATGGTGTGGGGTATCGTTGGATAGGTCGTTTAACAATATGATGGGTTTGTGTAAACCATTTTTCCATTCAAGGATCCGTTTGAGTAATATTAAGCTTTAAAGTACTATTTTTTGTTAGAGTCAAGTGTCCCCCCCTGCCAGCTAAATGGTTGGTTTTGGATATGTGAAAAAATTCATGGCAGTAGTATATATAACGAAATTAAAAGGAAAACTATCACAGCTAAGTAGGCTTTACAAGTTAACGAGTAATAGTCAACCAACTTAAATTTGCAGTTGGAGAATTGCCCGTAACGTATATCGATGTATGGAAGAGCATGTTTTGCAACTGCAATGTTAAGTTTGTTTTTAGGGTAAATTCATCCCTACTACGAAACCCTTCATTGTGCGTGGTCCGACACTCACTGGGCTGGTTTTTTATATCTAAATACGTTAATTCCTTAATTTTTAATTGAAATACCAGGACGACATAAAAGTAAGCGGATCGCAGCCACGCACAATGACGCGACAATCAGTCAAAAAATCTTCCAATTTTCATACATCCTTCCAGCTGATCGAATTTATTGGTTCCTTGCCTCACTTTGTGGCTCAATCGACAAAACGTCTCTGATCCTTAATTCCAATTTAAATATTCAATAGGTATTGGATGAAGCATTAAAATTTCGTCGTTCGTTTGTTGAACATACCTTAAATCGATGCCGGATAATTATGTATGTCTGGTTTAAGGTAACGATGTTATGTTCTTGATTAATCTTATTTTGGGTTATGATATTGATCGATTTGTTTGTTTTACTTACGGGGAAGGGAATCTTACGACATCTAGTGTTCTTTAAAAGTCGCGCTACGGCTTGGGCGCCACAGTCTGAATATTATAACAGAGCACCAATAATCGATGCAATGACATTTTTGATACCATAATAGAACGATGTTTATTTATTTATTTTATTAGGTTCACCAACAATTGATTTATCTAATACAAACACATAATACATTTTTAAAAGTAAAATGACAGTGCAAACAGGGAACGTCACATGCATAAAACAATGAATCACAGAAATATGCTAACATACTTATTAATATGCGCTAATATTGAAATATTTGTACTTAACATCGATAAAAAGTTACATTTAAATGAAATTAAAATTTATGAATTTCAGACTTAAAATGATAAAATTAGTAAAGGTAAAATTGGATATTCTTTGACATATCGTTCATAAAATTAATAAGTTATTTTTTTGTTAAATCACAAATTAATACCATTAAGTATACAGTAGATAGTACATGATTTTGATCTTATGACGTAGTTTATAGTCAAATACATACATATATAAATTCACACCTTCTTCCCATAGGGGTTGGCAGAAACTATAGAACGCCACCTGCTACGCTCCTTACATACGCCTTTTGCTTCACCTACGTTTGTACATCTGGTCATACACGCACGCCGGTTGCGAGTACTACGCACCTGACCTTTCTGAAGAACATCACCAATTAGCTATAATGTCCTCCTAGGGCGTCCGCCTCCCGGCGTTTCTACTCACCTCTGCTTTGTAAATACCTTTTGTTAGTCGCGTTTCACTCATCCTCTTAACATGACCAAACCATCAAAGCATACTCTTTTCAATTTTTGTCACTACATCTTCTTTTAAACTGCACCGTTGCTTTATCACATAATTTTTCAGCCTATCTTTCATAGTCACACCACACATGCTTAGCAAGGAACGCATTTCCACAGCATTTATTCTACTTTCATGCTTCTTTTGCCATACCCAACATTCACTTCCATACATTTATAAGCGTAGGGACCAACACACCATTGTGAACAACCAGTCGAGCCTTTTTGGGTATAGACTGGTTGGTCACAATCGCATGTATAGCACCATTCACTTTATTTCCCGCATTTACTCTCCTTTCCACGGCTTCATCAATCTTTCCATCCCTTGTAAACTGACTCCCCAAATATATAAACTCACTTGCTCCAAACTCTCATCATTTATTTTCACAATTTTTTTTTTAATTTCAACATTTATATCTGTAACTTTTATGGTGTACATAATAAAGAGTATTCTATTCTATTCTATTCACATCACACACCGATATATCCTCTTCTCTTTCAAACACCATGACCTTCATCTTATTCACATTTACATTCATCCCTTAATAGTCAAATAATGATTTTATAACAAACAACATCATAACAATCCACATTTCAAAGTTATGATAGTTCAAAACCTTTACAATACCGTTAATATAATCTCGAAAGCTCCACAATTTGCCAAATTGCTCCACAAACAAATAGATCACTTAATAATAATTAAGTCATCACTTAACAATTAATTTCCTGCCACTATAACACATTTACTGAACTAATATTGTGGATCACTTCGAGTGAATGTGAACGAATGGTCTCGGGAGACCGGGAGTGATGAACGAATTAATGTTTTATTACCTGCGTCCTGGAGGTAGCGGTGACGAAATAAGGAAATAGGGGAATAAACGAATTACGGAAACTTGTTTCGGTTAGTGATGGAACAATGTAAAAGGAATTAATCGAATTGATAAAGGAGATACGCTCTAACTTATGCGAGAGTGGCGTTTAATGTTTTTTTAAAATTTATCAATACATAAATGTGTTGAATTGACCCGGCTGTCATTCGTGGATCTTTGACAGTGGTTACGGGTCGTCAGAAGCCCGAAAGTCTGAGAACCAGTCTTACCAAGGGGTATCGTATTACCCAGTAACTGGGTTGTGGAGGTCAGATAGGCAGTCGCTCCATGTAAAATACTAGTATTCAGCTGCATTCGGTTAGACTGGAAGCTGACCCCAACATAGTTGGGAAAAGGCTAAGCAGATGATGACATGTGTTGATTCGAATAAATGCAAAATTATAAATTATGCATTATTCAAAAAAACCTATGAACTTAAATCGTCCGTTAATTAAAATCACTACTGACTGTCCTCTCAACTATTACTCGTAAAAATACTTACGCCAGTCAAGGTAATTCTTTTCTTTTTGGCTTTGCACGGTTTGTGCATTTAGCCAGTGTCATGTAAAATTAGGTTACAAGTACAAATTATGAAATGAACTCCATTCAATGCATGATAAAGATGATAGATGATATCCCGCCCCGCTCCCCTTGAGCCTCAGTAAAGACGTGCACTTTACTGAAACTTCGCGCGGACTTCTTGAGAGAACTTAAAGTGATGTTGCACTGTTTTGTTTCATTTACCTACACTAATGCGGTTCAGGAACACTTAATGGTTAATAATCCACCACTATTTCACATTAATATTCGGCTAAACACAAATTTGAGAAAATAAAACAAAACTTCTAACATGACACTTCACTTTCCCGCCAAGAAGTCCAAGGTAACTTTTATATTTAACATTATGAGTGCCTGACAGAAATAATAAAATAAAATGATATTAAAAGTCAAACAGTTGACTGCATTTAAATTTGGAATGCGCCGCCAGCCTGAATGTCACGTCAAGTGTCATGTGACATAAGTCCCGCTCATTTCCCCCTGTAACCCGCATGATGGCTTTGTGGAAACGGTAGCGTTGAACTACTGATTCTAGGTACTTTAGAAGAACTTAATTCTTGATCAATCGTCATACTTATGTTTTTCGGTTCTTTCTTTTAATAAAATGTAGGTCTTCTCATAGTTTTACCGATTTACGAAGGAAATATAATTATCAAGGTATCTACATAAAGCTGCACTGTTGCTATTTCATGATAATCTGGCAAATAGGACACGCTATTGAGAGTCTGTCGCCTTATAGTAAACCTGAAACAGCAAGCCATTCGGTTCTAGTCAAACTGAAAATGATTCATATGCCTGTAATGAACGAACACCGAAAAATGAAAGACAAGATGGTTTAGACAAGTGGAAGTTGCTTCAAAGCGTTTCGTATTTATATAAAGACTTTCAACAAAATCAAAAGTAATTTATTCAAGCTAGGCGCACTTTTCGAACGTCGAAATTATATAAGACAGTCCCCAAAAACGCCCGCCCTTCACCACTTCGTCTTCTTTAGCTGGGAAGAAGAAGTGGCGCAATAAACTCCCCAGGATTGACATAAGCTTTTCGGTAGCTTATGTGAGTCCCATACATTTTTGACTTATCCGTCATCGTTACACTTTTGGCCACCGCATCGTGAACGACACGTCAACGAGAAACATGGACACGCGGCCATAGTAGATGTAGTGTTGCTAATTCGGCGTCATCTCGTTCGTTGATGGGGCGGTGGACAAACGGCCTTATGGTTGATAGAATGTCACTTTGTGACACAGGGTCTAGACCCTAAGATCATCATCATCATCTGCCCAGCTTTTTCCCAAGTATGTTGGGGTCGGCTTCCAGTCTAACCGGATGCAGTTGAATACTAGTATTTTACATGGACCGACTGCTTATATGACCTCCACAACCCAATAAGAATAAGAATAATTTATTTGTGAAACATACAAAGATCTTAAAAATTAGGGAGTGCGCTATATTTTGCCAATATTGACATACAGATGATTAATATGACTAAAACAATTAAATGAGTACAATTTCAATGATAGTTACAATATAGTATTTGAGTACCTTATTGTATTAACGCATGTAGTTACTGGGTAACACGATACCCCTTGGTAAGACTGGCTGTCAGACTTTCGGGATTCTGACGATCTGTAATAACTGTCAAAGATCTACAAATAACAGCTAGAAACAACGGCTTAACGTGCTTTCCGAGGCACGGAGTCTTGGTGTGTAACGATGGTCACCCATCCACGGACCAACCGCGGCAAACATAAAAAAAAAAAACTTTTATTAGCAGGCGTCGTAGGCCCATGGCGTGTTAGTTTACAAGTAACTTAAAACTATGTTAGTAGTAAAAAATGATGCACACAATACAATAACAACGTTAAAACGTCAAAAAACAAAACAAAGCAAAGCCAGGAAGGTTAATCAAGCCCCATGTCTGACATGTAGCTTGATAAATCTATCCATTGTAGGCCCTTCTAACCTATCAGAAAATACCTTCAGAATGCTATTACTGCTCCCTCTCACTCTGCGCATTATTGACGCCACTTTCTTGCGCATGATCGCGAAATAATCATCCGTTTCAGCGAACATCTGTGATGCACTACAGTAACGAGGAAGCCTCAACAGCATCCTGAAGGCATTGTTGTATTGAATGCGCAGGGCGTTGTCAGTTTTTAGGGTTCGGTTCCCAATGGGTAAAACGGGAACCCTATTACTAAGGCTCCGCTGTCTGTCTGTCCGTCTGTCACCAGGCTGTATCTCATAAACTGTGATAGCTAGACAGTTGAAATTTTCACAGATGATGTGTTTCTGTTGCCGTTATAACAACAAATACTAAAAAAACTGAATGTTTGACAAAACGCCTTAAAAAGTGTAACATAGCTTAACCTGATGGGTTGACCCGTGCGGCTGTTAGTACTTAGCCACAAGCCCCTTTTTTTACTTTTTTTTTTGGGTGGGAAGTTATCAAATAACTTCTCCCGCTCTGGGTGGAGCGGGAGGGAGTGTCAGACTTTTACTGACTAAAACCCACCCGTGTTCCTTCAGATGCCTGTGTGCCAGGGCCACGATATCCCTTTCGGACAGGCTCGTAACCCTGGAGCCACAAGCCCCTAAGATCAACGTCCTGTTCTAATCTATTGCTATTCTGTAACAAAATCTAATATCGAAGCCTAATTCCGGTCAAACAGATATAATCCTGCATTAATCTATTATCTTTTATCAAGCTACGACTACACTCAATACTCGTAGCTTACTGTGTGAACCTTTTCTGCTATTCCCTGTGGCGTTAATTTCCACTAATGCGGACAAAAAGTGTAAGATAATGTTCAGTTTCTTATCCGAAGACGATGAAGTAGGAGCATATGTGATGTCATTACTTCTACCTGTATTTATGAGGATTTATTACAGCTGGGTAGAGGATTTTTCTTTTAGAAAGTAGGTAATATTTCTAACGGAACTGTTGGTTTTTATGACAACCTAAAAAGAACACGTAAGATTTTTGGATAACAAAAAAAAAAAAATGAAAATACCATAGATTAACGAATTCTATTATCACAATAAGCATGTGATTCAAATAAGGGTTATTTTTTTTATAATTTGTTACTTCAGTATTATGCCTCTATCAATATTTATGGTTATAGTTAATTTATTTTTGAGGAAGATTTTTTTTTTAGGTTCAAAATACCTGGGAAGTTCAAATATTTGAAAAGCAACGCCATTGGTCAGACCGAATGTGATGTATGACAACACGACAACAATTGAAGTCAATATGTTTTTTAGGGGTGTTTGCGATTTCTTGTTTGTTTGTTGTCATAGAAAATGGAGGTTTAAGGTGGCCGTGTCAGTTGGCTGTTTTAAACTTTTTTTGTTAAGTACCTACTTTCAATTGCTTTTTTGGCGTTGAATATTTTTTACTATTAATGGCGATAAAAATATAAAAAAATATACGCATTTTTCCCTATTTCGAATAGAAGCAAAGTCAAGTTAAGGGAGATGCGCTAAGGTAGCGCTAGAAATTCAAAGTTTCTTAAGTTTTTTGCAATTTGCAGGGTTGTATCAGGTTGTATGTTGATTAAAATATGATTCGCGGCCGTAACAAATATGGCTTTACAGAATTATAATCATTAGAATCATCAATACCAGTCTCTAAGTTCATACAATCCTGTTGAATGGCTATTTCATGAAATAGTCATTCAATAGGATCCTACGAAGAGAGTTAGTTGCTATTGACTAAACTTTAACGACCCCCACTACCCCTGTACTACTGCATGCACCCATACACAATGTTTTGTGCAATGGCGTATTTTAAGATTTGGCGCCCTAGGGGTAACACGGTTTGCCGACCCGTCATTTAACAAAACAAATAATGTGAGAACAAGCAAAGTGAAATTGAAAATTTTAGCACCTCGGATAGATTATATAGATTTTGTTTTACCATTCATACAGGTGATATTGAAGCTACTTTTTCGACTTATGCATAAAAGCTTCAAAACAATTAAGTTACTTTAGGGTCAGATTATACTATAATCTGAGACTTTAGGATTCAAGAGCGAGCGTAGCGAGTTTGAAAATGTTGTTACCCCGCCTCGGATAGAAAAAAAAGAAAAAGAAAGAAAAATTATTTATTCTGCACAAACAAAACGCACAGTACAACAAAATAAGTAAAAAACACACATACAAAGTAGCCAAAACCCTCGCATCCAATACCCTAAACATTTTGACAACCTTGTCCATTGGTTGATGTCTGTGACCAAAGACAATTTACAAAGTGTTTACTAGTATAAAACCTCATTCTATATATATTAGTCTATGGTCTATGTGATGACAACAAAGTCGACAAACAAACAATGAAAACAAAAACAGAATGGTGATTGCCGAGTGGAAAAATAACTACTTTTGTAACAAACAAACTATACTAATTATGAACAATTACAATAACCGTGCGTCACATCTGTGCAAGAACAGGGGGGCCGATCGCGCTAATTTTGAACGTTAATACCAAAACTAAACCACAACCAAAAACGTTACGTTAGACACATTTCGTATCGCGCTAACCATTTCAACGGAAACGTTGGAGGAACGATCAACTTGACGTAACGTCAACGATTTTGTCGCTCAGAAAAAATAGCGCGATACCGTTTCTTACATCAGCTAAACCAAAACCAAAAACGTTCCGTTCGAACGGTAATTACGTTGATAAAAAGCGCGATCGGCCCCCAGGTCTGGTAGGATTGGTTACGTTTTCTTTTGACCAGTCCTACGGATATACTCGTAGAACGTCAACTTATTGATAAAAGTTTCAAAAGTGAGAGAATACAAGAGCTAGCACACCGAGCTCGAAAAGTTTAGCACCCTGCTTCGGATGGGTTATTTTTTTTACTATTCATACCTACAGATGATATTGAAGTTACTTTGTCACTCAACTTATGTAATGCATAAAAGCTTCAGAATAGTTAAGAGATTGTAGGATGCAAAAAGAGAACGAAGCGATCTCAAAAATTTTAGCACCTCGCCTCAGATAGGTTTTTTTGATCATTGATACAGATAAGAAGCAAGAAGATAAGTAGTGCTTGAATCAAGAAAATCGGGCAAACTGAAAGGGGCGCCTTGCGGCGCCCTTCGCGGTCTGCCGCCCTGGGCATTGGCCCTCTTGGCCTAAGGGTAAATACGCCACTGTTTTTGCGTGCGTTTCATAGCGCGCTACCGAAAACAGCGATTTTGTTCACCAAAAATTAATGTCGTTTCCCAGAAATAATTTTACCCCAATAATAAGTAATAAGTTTTTTATTTTCATAATCAACAGGTTTTAACAAATAAGTCGTAGATACCTTCTTTTAAGTATAGAGATACCTGTAACAGAAGATCTCCCTCTTCCATAACTATGTGTACAACATAAAAAGCCTGTTAATAACAGAATTTAACTAAGTAGGTAAAATAACAAAACTAGAACTACAGAATTAAAAAATAATTACAATTATAATAATTAATTAGGTACTTGAATTCGTAATCTCAGATACCTTATTAATTAGTGTGTGTGTGTGTGTGTGAGGGTGTGTGTATGTGTGGGAGGGTGTGTGTATGTGTGTGTGTGTGTGAGGGTGTATGTGTGTTAGCGAGTAAGAGAGAAAGGGAAATCAAAAGCATATTACGCAGCGTGAAGTAAGTGGTAAACGACTGTATATTAATGTCCATGTATAAATATTAGTTTAATGTTCAGAATGCGTAGGTGACAGCTATGTGATGGGTCTTTTAAAACCCTGTCTAAAAGCATGTGTGTGAATAATAAGAACAATATTACTAAATATGGCCTAATAGTGAAGAGCCTCGACTAACACCTCAGGAGGCTCTCATTGTGCAGCTGGCTCAAGGGCTTGATTCAGAAAGCAATACCCCTGGACACGGCACGCATAGTGAGGATGTTCCTCTCAACCACTGGCAGCTTGGACCCTGTTCCTAATGCCGATGTACAACGATTTTTTATATTTTAAAATGTTTTTTATTAATGTCTTTTTCAAAAATATTTCAAAATGTAAATAGTGCCTCTGCTTGGCCCTTTTGGCGGCAATGGTAACATAGGAAATATTACTAAAAATAACACAGAAACACTTTCATCGCTGATAAACCAACTAGATTAATGACGTTAAGATGCTGACAACAGCTAAACCGCGGTCACTGTCAGACTGCAGAATAAAGAAAGAGAAGCGCGATGACACAACGCTTGTAATTTATTGCAAAATATGAAGCAATTATCTATTTACTCAAAAATGAGTTGAGTAATCGAAAATAAAAACAACCAATTTCCGCACACAAATAAGACGTTCTTGATTAATTAAATACCAACCTTAATACATATATTTGGGATTGAAACTAAAAGTAAAGGGTTAGTTTACCGTTAATTTGTATCGAGATTTTATCTTCGTGTTTTGGTAACAACCAAGTTCTGAGAAATATATTCAATAATAACATATATTTTTCCCGCTACCACAAACTATATAGATTAGCCATTTTCTCTTGTCAGCGCCTTAATAGCGTTTGGTCTTGTACCTCGAATCGCTCCTGCGGGACCATTGTGAGCGGTGAGTGGTCTTACGTTGCCGTAATGACTCGTGCAAGGAAAAAGGGCGAGGTGCTAATATTCTGATATCCTTCTAATATAGCCTATTCATCTTAATGCAGGTGTGTTTATGTCTAACGCTTGATATTATTCCATTTGGATTTAATCCTTAATCCCTATCCTCCCCCCCTTTCTTTTTTACATGCACGTATTTCTGTGGCAATGTGTTGTGGGTGGCGGTGTTTTTTCATTTTTTTATATCGTCCTCACAGTTAGTTATAATTTCAACATTCGAGCACGGCACGGTTGGCGCAGTGGTTAAGCGATTGACTGCTGCGCTGCGTGTCGCGGGTTCAATTCCCGCACGGAACAAATATTTGTATGACCTACAAGTAGTTGTTCCGAGTCTGGCCCTTTGTGTATGTGAGTTTAAATGTTTGTAAACGCACCCACGATACAGGAGAAATTCCTAGTATGGGCCAACGTTTTTTTTTTTTTTAAAAAAAGAGCTGTTGTAACAATATTTGTGTAGCATTACAATTTAAAAGAGTGTCGATGGAGTTTCTTGCCCGTTCCCCTTCATATTTCGATTTATTCCAGAAATCCCCACCAGTGGGGATTGTTATTATTTTTTCCTGAAATCCCCACTAGTTAAATAAACTCAGCCTAGTGGGGATTATTGGAAAAAATAAGTAACAATCCCCACCAGGTGTTGTTGTTTCTAAATTTTAAACAAAAAATGCGTTAATCAATTTAATTATTTCAGTATTAACTATAAAATTGTTTGCATAGTAAATATTGCAAAACTTTAGTCATCAGAAATCTGGTTTATCATACATGCAATATAGTGTGCATCCAGAGATAAACAATATACACCACTAAAAAGAAGTAGAATAGATTTAATGCATAGTTCTTACTGGTAATTTTATATTGCTGGTTTAACAGTCGCGTGTAGAGTAGTTAGACAAAATATTAGCCACTTCAAACTTTAAACAATATATTTTATGTAGGTACCCTCTTTTACTTGACTTATAATAATTATGTGCTTTGATAGTTTTCCTTTTAATTTCGTTTTAGATACTACTGCTATGGATTTTTTCAGATATCCAGAAACAACCATTAAGCTACAAAAAGCTACTAGCTAACAAACAACAACAAGCTACTTGACTCTAACAAAAAATAGCACTTTAAAGCTTATTATTACTTAAATGGATTTTTGAACAGCCTATCCAACGATACCTTACACCATGTGATGGACGAGAAAAAAAAATATTATCCCCCAAGAGAGGTACCCTAAAAATAGTAGATTGTTATACAAAGGGCAAAAACATAGAAATATATTTAAAAAAATATAGACAAACTGGAGACAGCTGGTTCCGGTACATTCTCAACCACAGGGCATATCTCCTCCTTTCTTATATTTATGGGCTAAAATGACCAATTACAATATTGACATAGTTACTTACTTATCTAAATAAACGTATTGATTAACGCATTGTTTTGTATAATAATTTAGAAACAACAACACAGGGTGGCATTGTTACTTATTTTTTCCAAAAATCCCCACTAGGCTGAGTTTATTTAACTAGTGGGGATTTCTGGAAAAAAAATAACAACCCTCACTGGTGGGGATTTGTCGGTGGGGATTTCTAGAATAAATCCATATTTCTAACTGACCGACTTCTTGACAGTTCAAAAGTGCCTGTAAATGGTTTAATTGAAATAAATGGTTTGAGTTTGAGTTACGAGTTTGAGATCGACCATGTCATAGCATACTGTTATCAGATAAGTCGGATACTTTAATGTTTTTGGTTAATCATCTAGTACAAAGTCAGGGACTTCACGCTATTTATAACCCCTTTTTTACCAATATAGATTATTATTAATTGGGTAAATTACATACTAGCTACGTTGTATGTTATAAATATTTGCAAACGGTTAGTAACTATAAAATGCATGTTAATCCTAAATCTAAATAGTTGTTTCGCTAGTGCCTAAATATGACATCATCATCTGCCTAGGCTTTTTCCAACTATGGTTGGCTTCCAGTCTAACCGGATGCTGAATATCTGGAGCGTCTGCCTATCTGACCTGTGGGGTTATTGCGTAACACATATACAATAGGGAAGATGCCTGGGTAAAAAAAAAAATCTATTTAGGCCGTCAGTCAGAAAATAAAAAAATATTAGACACGTTTTTTTTTGTTTTATCATATTAATAAAAAAAAAACGACTTAAATAAAACGCATTAAAATTGGGGAGTCCGGAGTAGGGCTCGCTACGTCACAATTCAGTATAAAATCGGTTTAGTAGTAAGGCGTGACGTTCTGCCACATTTTAATTCAATGTATCGCCGTAATCTTTTGATTACGTAAAAAAGAAAAAATACGTGTCCAATATTTTTTAATAATCTACCTGACGGACTAAAAACAATTTGCCGTCATCCCTATTGCAATGTCGTTCATTGTGACAATTTAACAAAATTAATTGCGTTATTTACACTGTCGAGCACACTAATTTTTTAAATAAACAAAGGAAAGCAAAGGATTAGGAATTTCCTTCAAAATCCTTGAATTGTCATTGAAAGTGTGTTCCGCAAATAAATTAAAAATACCTACCTTAACACTCACCCTCGAAATAACATAAGATTCAGTTTCAATCATCAAAGATACAGAGAGTGGAAATAAAGCGTAGGTACCTTCATAATGATACGGTAAGGTCTTCTACAAAAAAAGTCTAAAAACATGGCTTCTTCAATATAATTTTTACACATTAAAATAATTCCTTGAATATAAGAGTATAGTCGCCGGCACGTAACTTGGCAATGTTTTGACGTAGTCTGAGTAAGTTTACGCATGTACAATTAGTCCAAACGAAAAAATATCACTTTTATTGCTTGTCATTATTCTATGGTTGATGCCAGAGTTTATTTTAAAACGTGTATGTTTAGGAGAAAGTTAAAGAAAGGAGGATGAACTATTCTTGCCAAGTTACGTGCCGGCGACTATAATCAATATTAGACGTATTTATTTTTTGTAATACAAATGTTGTTGTTGTTTTTTTATATTGTTGAATAGAGTTTATAATTATGTATCTGTATGTCTATAGTCTAAGTGTTTTGTATTATAAAATAGAGTATAAGTAGTAGGTATATATAATGTTAGGTTTTATGCCCATGTGCAATATTTAATATTCGTATGCCGCTTGTATCGGTGGATGTGTCCTGAACAAAACTCAGTTACCTAACTCTGTACATATCATCAGTCATAATATTTTTATTTGTTTCTGCTTATGTTTTAAGCAATTTAAACAAAAATATTTTCTTACTATAAGTGTTACATTAAGAAATTATTATTTTGTGTAAAAATATCAAGTTTCTATACTTGAGGTACTTGTCGAAGGAATTGGTCCGTCGGGATGTCTGAGTAGATCGTTGAGTGCTCACTTTAAAGTGTCGATAATAAGGCTTCGAGGAAAAAATATAGAAATTGTGGCTTTTAAGTACTTAAAGAAAAAAGCGACAGCAAAAAATCGATTAATGGACAACCTTGGCTAGGTGTTATTACCAATTATTGTTGTTTTAATAAAAACATATTTAAAAAATAATTGTTATATTTATGGTTAATTTTTAGTCATTAGCTTTTGGCCTATACAGCTTCACGTCATCGCAGAATAAATAATTACGGGCAACTGCTAAAAATATAGAAAAATATCTAAATCGTTTCTTTTCCATCATCAGTAAAAAGTGATAGTGTTATTTTGCGATGAAATTGGAAAGGACTTGGGCCACTTGCTGACAGATGAATATCCGGGACACTCCATAATAAATTACTGTATGCCTGGTTGATCTTTATTTGTTATTATGAAATAAATTATTAAATGTAACTTTAACCAGGTCACTACATTATTAATTTTTATGGGTAATAGGGGAAATGTGAACAAAGGAGAATTGCTCCAATATTATAGGACATTGTGTAATCTTAGTTAAAAAAAGCTGTATTAAAACCAAACTTTGTAAAAAAGGGTACTATAAAATTTCTGATTATTTAGAAGACAATAAAGCTTGGGATTGAGCTGCTCGCTCTGCAAGCCACAAGGCTTGCAGAGCGAGATCAAACTGGAAAACTTGTCATTTAATGTTATTATGCATGATTTTATATAAATATTGACATTGCAGAATTTTATATACAATATTACATTAATGTTTACTTTGAAAAGTATTATATTTACTCTTTAATTTATTGTGAATGTGAGCACTGTGTGGGTCATTTTTTTTTTCTTTAAATATTTTCCTATTATTTTATGTTTTTCTCAGTTTTAATGGTCGTCTGGCATTTTGAGCACTTTATGAGGCCTACCCAAATGTACTTTCTTTGGTATTGTTCGTCGAGTCGTTGAGCTCCTTAAGTCTTAAGTCGAGCTGCACAATTACGACAAATGCTTGCACTGATTGGACAGGTCCACTCAAAATTGTGTGGTTCTTTCCTCAAAAGACTATTTCAGACACAGATCTACATGGTCCTCACATGATCTGACCAAGATTATGTCTGGACTTTAAAAGAGACTTTGACCCCTGAGTTTGTTTCGCCATTTCTTCTCAGGGGTAGTCAGATAGGAAATGTCGACTACATCTAGCTTATTTTTTACTTTTTAATATGACGTGTAAAAGTGATTCCGATATCCTATTTACAGAATAAACGATTTCATTTCATTTCATTTCATCAAATAATTTATTAATAAAACATTTTTTAGGGTTCACCATATTACTAAGCCTCGCCTGTCCGTCCGCCCGTCCGTCTGTCTGTCAGCGGGTCTCATGAACCATAATAGAGGTAGACAGTTGAAGTTTTCACAAATATTTTTCGCTTTAACAACAAATAATAAAAATTAAACAAGGTTTATGATTAAATAAACGTGTATTTTTATGTGTATGGCGGAACACTTCGTGTAGTTAAAAACATCAACATAAAATAATAAAAAAAAAGACTAAACTTATTTTGTTGTTTTTTAACAAATCATCTTGCATTAAATAATCCAGTAACATCACTAAAAATAAGTTATTCTCCCCACATAACAATCCCAAAGTAAAACACAATTAGCGAATTCAAAACGCAGCGTTTTACTAATGCCGCCGTATTATCAACGAGACGAGCATAGAATAGGGACTAAATCTAATTACGATCTCTCATTACTGGTTACGATGGAAGAAATCAGCACATTTAAATTGCTATCGATTCTGTCCTCCCTAAGGAGCTATACTGGCTTCGTCTCCTCGAAGGAGTAGATACTGCGAATGTGCCGAGATGAATTCCAAACGATTTAGTGGGGGAAGTGGCGGCAGATTTTTTTGCTCGCAAGTGTAGTAAGCAAATTGTAAGTAAGTAGTGTGAAGTGTAGTGTGTGTGCAAGTAGGTAATTACGCAATGTAAATTGTCTTTGGTCCTTGGCCATCAAGCAATGGACAAGATTGACAAACTTTTATTGTTTGAATACGAAGCTTTTGGCTACTTCGTATGTGTATTTTTAGTACATTATGATACATGATGTGCTTAGTAATATGTTGGTCATTACACTCGAGGCGATATTAGGCGAGCGTGCTAAGGGAGCGAGTGTGTAATGATCAATGCACATGTTCCATATAATGTTTTACAAAGTCTGGCAAAATCACTAAACAGCCTATATAAAAAGTATAGTGAACACAAAATAATGTCTTGAATAAGCAAATTAAGGTTGTTATGTATTGAAAAATAACTAATTTGATGAAATGAATGAATTTTGAAGATTCATTTATCATTTTAACGTAAAATAGTTTATTTATTCACAAAAATATTCATTATTTATAGACATAAAAACTATTTGCGGTAATAAAAAAAACTGTAAAGTAAAAAAACACGAGTGTATTAATAAGCTGAATTATGAACCATTTAGGTTCATAATTCTGCTGAATTATGAACCATTTAGGTTCATAATTCAGCTTATTATACACTGCCATTGATTTGCCATAAGAGTCACTTTACAAGCAAGTGTCTCGTTTTTTTTTTGCAATGTGCGTTTTGTTTGTGCAGAATAAACAATTTTTCGTTCTTTTCTAAGTATTTTCTAGATTGTGTTTTTTAAGTTCTTCTAGATACAATGAAGTTTGTTTGTTTAGACAGTTGATGGGTTAGTAGGGCCTAATAGTGTTGGTTTAAGTAAACATGCGGGTTATGAGGTTAAATAACCTGATCAACGTTGATTGTCCATATTCAGTTAGTTAATTTGACCCAGTTTGTCGGCAACAGAAACTTGATAGGTATTCACGTGAGAGACTGTTATTTTTGGAGCAGGAACTACTTTTTTTTTTTTATGTATTTTCTTTCTTCTTCTTTATTTCTATTTTTGTGATATCCAAATCAGCACCCTAATTGCGTAACACACTATCACAATCTGAATTATTTTGAAGTATATTGCTAATCCATTGCTTCGTTCATTTGATTTCGGGTGACCACTGAAAATCAGTGCTGTGCTGTGGGTCCCCCATAGCACAGCATCATGCTGAGTGGAGGCCTTCTTGTCACAGTCATGACGTGTAGCTGCCGACTATTTGTTTTTTGTACTCGTGATTTTTGTGTAGATCTATTTTGTTTACCTACTCGAGTTTAATTATCTTTTCGTATGCACGTATTTCTGTGACAAATAAAATTAATGTTCTTTTTACCGGACTGCGGCGAAGCCAAAAAAGGAGGGTTATGTGTTTGACCTGTATGTATGTACCTACTATATATATGTGTCTACTAAACGGCTGAACCGATTTTGATGAATGGAATGTCGTTAGATTTGTATTTATTGCGAGAATGTCACTATGTTAAAATTATTTAAAATTAAAATGGCGGATTTTGGGCGCCAAACGGTGTGTTTAATTTACCGTCTTATGATCTTAACTAAAAAGTGTAAAAAAATAAAATAAAAAATAACATTAAAAACCCCGACTGCGCAAAATCGTAAAAAAAAAATAAACAAGATTTATATATAGATATTAATAGGTATATAAATCTTGTTTCCTTTTTTTTTTTTTAAGTACGCGACTGCATGAGATTTTTTATAGTATCTAAGATACTATAAACAATCTCATGCAGTCGGAGGCATCTTCTTAACAATGAGGACCTATTTGCTTCCGACTGCGTGAGATTGTTTATAGTAAGTATCTATTAATATATAAATCTTGATACCATCTTTTTTTAAAATTATTAACTTCACTTTTTTCTTTGTTTTTTTTTTCTTATGTTCGAAAAAGATGTCTGCTCAACAACGTAAATATCGAAATGAATGTTGTTAACTGTCAAAATGAAACGCATTGCTACTAATAGTGTATTACACATTACCCTGCTGAATTTGATAGAAGTCGCGGTCGACGGATATGTTTAAGAAACCATCATGATTATTTTTGGTGTCTTGTGTTCCGTATTCAAATTTACATAAAATAGTTTGAATTCTACAATATTCGATTTTACGCCGTGTTAAATATTTTTAATGTATTACAGAGAAAGCATTTATACGTATATTTATCTATCTGTAATTTTTATGGTGTACATGATACAGAGTATTTTATTCTATTTTATTCTTATATCAGCTGCGTGTTGACAGAATACTAAAAACGTTTCTAGAGGTAGGTACTTTAGAGGTTCTATGATAACGCCATCATCCTAACCGCTAGTTGGCACAGGCAGCTTAATAAAAATAAATATTTAAAATCAGAATGTAGATTTGTAATGATAGGTTGTCAGAGACACAGACTAGGATTAGCAGACAAAGAAACATGTATTCATTTAAATAAAAGATATATTATTAAATTAGTTACTATCCAAAAGGATTATTTTTTGAGTAGTATAGCACGTCCCGCACACTACAGTACTATCGCGGACACTGGCGCCTAACCACTTTTCAACCTTATGCTCCTAGTAATAAGGTCGAAAAGTGGTTAGCCGCCAGTGTCCGCGATGGTACCTAGTAGGTACCTTTTCTTGAACGAACTGAAATCTATTCTACTTGTTCACTGTGAATTTACATGAACAAATCCTAAATTCAACGTCGTGGTATTTACCCTCTACAAAATATCAAGAAAATTTCTTATTTGCGCTCCCAAACGTAAAATGTCTTATCTATGTCAACATAAATAAACGTAAACACTTGAAAGTAAAACAATAAAATTAGCAACACAACTTACGTCACGTAGCCCATAAGTAAATTAGTGAGACGCAAGCCCCCGCTAGGCCGAGTGCCAACACCGCTATTGCCGAAAACCGAATTGTTATTCTGAACACGTTTTTACGTCTCTGAGATAACCGCACTTCATTTTTGAAACGACGATATAAATAGCACCCGGAGGCCGAATAAATTTTAAAAAGCATCTCGCCGGATTACGCGCGCGATCCATTTTTGTTCGCGAATTAATATCAGGTTTTTTTCCTGTAAATAGATATTCGTTTAGTATTGATTTGTATTGCGTTTTTGTTTGAAGTTCAATGGTATTGTAATTTTTACAATACCATTATGGAGGGTTTTATTTATTTTTAAGGAATTCATTGCGATTTCATTCTATGTCTAGTTTCACTTGGCAGTTTTGAGTTTAATTTCTAGAAAAGTCCTTGAAAAAGCCTATCGAGATGTTGAGTTAAAAAATTGTAACTCCGACTGATTTATGATAACTTTATGGTGTATTATAAAATTTATAGCTGCTGTAAATACAAGTCGTTTGAGCTGAATATGATTGTCTTTATTCCCGGTACATAATATCTTTTACGGTTTAAGAAATCATATCTAAGTTCATTTTACGTATTCAAGTTTCTGGATTAAACTGATGCATTTAATAGGGGGAAGAATGCAATCTTTAAGGCCGGTATAAAATCACAACAAAATTGGGAAAATATTGAAAAAACAAAAACTGGTTGCCTATTAGAAAAGATAAAATTATCGGACCATTTTTCTTTAGAAAAATACTGCGAAAAGAAATACTTTTCACTCCGTCTATTGTGAGACCCGTAAACACCAAACAGATAGCCCGCACCCATTCCTTATAATCCGAAAGGTTCCGTATCCGATGCACCCTAACACATCACTTTTGACAACTCAACAATCATTTTCACGCATCCCTATTGAGTATTGACCTAACAATTCCTTTCGGCTTTCGGCGTCTGTCAGCGTCTCGCCAGCATTATTCGGCGATCTCGAAGAGCCCAACGCCGAAAAACTGTTTATTCGTCTATTCACTTTGTTTGCCATCTGTATCCTATATTAATGGTGCTTTCTCTTATCTCCACGGAACCGACGGGGCCTGAATTCAAAACAGGATGAAATATGTAATATTGAAGTGTTTTTGCTGTGTTTTTTCGGCCTGAGCGTTGAAATGCTGAATGTTTGGGATACTGCTTGTTTATTTGTTGTTCGGTTTGTTCGTTTCGTGTTTTTTGAGTGAAAAAATGTTGTGAAATGGATATTTTAAAAAAGCTTTCGAACGTTACTTTGAGGCTTACGTGCGGTAGCTACTGTATCGCGTTTAAATGTGTGTGTTTTTTTTTATCACGTTTAGCATTTGTTTTGTATTTTAACCCCCGACGAAAAAGAGGGGTGTTCTTTTAAACATAAAGGGCCAATACATTGTTTTTTTTTTGTGGTTTTTGGTTGTGTCGTATAATTTGTTTTTGGTAGAAGTTGTTACCAATCCTTCTAAAGAAGACACATATGTATGTAAAATATGGCAAATATCTTTGACTGTCTATCTAGACATATTTATATCTTTGACTGTCTATCTAGACATATTTATATCTTGGACTGTCTATCTAGACATATTTATATCTTTGACTGTCTATCTAGACATATTTATATCTTTGAATGTCTATCTAGACATATTATTTATATCTTTGACTGTCTATCTAGACATATTTATATCTTTGAATGTCTATCTAGACATATTTATATCTTTGCATAAAATATAGGAACGCAAACCAGATGCAAATAGCCTAAGAAAAACTTCACATTTCCTTGAGTAGAAGAATCCCAGCCATATCCTCCTTATCACAAATCTACGTCTAAATATTCCCAATACTATCAATATTTCCGGGAAAAATTCCATGCAATTGCAAGTGCGGTTGCATATTTGCTTTAAAAGCTTACCCATCCCAAGAGGCTGTATACCAATGTAAACACGGATCGTATCCTGAAATCCTCCGATCCTCTTCGCGGGATTTCGCTCTGTAACATACACACTACAGTTTATGTTGTTACGTGAGCTCCAAGAGAGAGATAAGTAAGTAAGCTATGTAATACAGACAAAAATGTTCGCTTGTGTACTGAATTTTAAATTTTGGTATACAGTTTGTTTATTTGATGAGACATGTTGGTGGTTGCATGGGCCCGTGGCTAAGTTATAACAGTCGCACGGGTCGATCCATAAGGTTAAGCTACGCTTGCCGGGGTTGGTCCGTGGATGGGTGACCATTTTTACATCGACGAGACTCCTCCGTGCCTCGGAAATTACGTTAAGACGTTGGTCCCGGCTGTCATTCGTGGATCTTTGATAGCCTCCCCCATGGGCACGGGTTGCCATAATCACCACGCTTGGCAGGCAGGTTGGCGATCGCAGTATGGTGTTAAAATTCGTAGAGAACGCAGCTCCCCATTCTCTAGTAAGTCCCTTAGTCGCCGTTTACGACACCCGCGGGCTATTCTTCACGTCCGGCACCACACGGACAATTTTATCTATTTGTAGAGACTTAGTCGGCTGATCGCACAACTCATAGTCGGCCCAACACCAATATTTAGTTTGTTTGAAAAAAATAACAGTTTTTTAATTTAACTGTTAGGATTTATTTGATAGTTTCAAAATAATCCTAGGCATTAGTATTGCCAGTGTTTTCATTTATTGTCGTTTTGTGTCTCCAAATAGTATAAGCTTGATGTTAGGTTTGGATCCATAAATGAAATGACGCAATGTATATTGGGCGGTCCACCGAATGATTAGAATTTTTTTTTTGAACCAGTATAAAACGGATGGGTTGTGTGTGGTCTATACTCACCTACCTCGTCTGTTAACTAATCAATCTACTATCAATCAAACTTTCAAATTGCATTGTGAACCATATCAATTATCGTTCCATAAATACAGGTCTCCCGCATCCAAAAGTTTTGTGTCAACGCCAGACATTGAGGTTGCATGTGATTTGCGGGAGCTATGCCAGTGAATATTGTATTTTTATTTAAGGTGCAGATATATGATTTTAGTGACTTTTAAATCTGTTATTACGCCTTCATATAATGCAAGTATGTTTTGCAAAAAAAATATGTTAAACTAGATAAATGATAAATAATTTATTTCTGTAAGTAGGTTTGTACAAACACTTTTACACGTCAATCATATTAAAAAACACTATGTGTGTAACACTGTATGAGGTTTCGTATCCGACTACTCTGAGAAGAAAGGCCGAAACAAACTCAGAGGGTCACAGTCTCTTTTAAAGTCCAGACATAATCTTGGTCAGATCATGTAGATTGGTGCCTGAAATGATCTTTTGACGAAAGAACCACACAGATTGAGGGGACCTGTCCAGTCAGTGCACGCATTTGTCAGTAGTCATGCAGCTCAACTAAGAACTTAAGGAGCTCAACGATTCAACGAACAATACCAAAGAAAGGACATTTGGGTAGGCCGCATAAAATTACTCACGAACGCATACACATCAATTCTATATGTGAATATTTAAGTTTTGTAGTAAAATACTTTATGAAATAAATTCAGGAAGTAATGTCTACCCAAAGCATAAAAAACGATATTACTTTCAAACTACTTAAGATATTTTCATTCTTTTTTTTTGTATGAATAGACTGTTTTAATATTTATAATTCTATCTGTGATTTTATTCAAATATTCATATTTTCGTTACTAAAAATAAATATTCCCTATGAAAATTAATGGTTGCGCAGCGTGAGCGCGATGCGCATTTGTATGGGCAAAGTCAACGGCGACTATCTGACCCTTAACTCTTTTGATACTCTCACACACAGGTATTATGTGCACAACGTTGTTGATAGGACTACACTGTCCTCCTTTACCTGTTAACACTGTAATTTGAAAACATTGTAAAAGCCAATTATTTTTAAAAGAGTAGGTACCTAACCATGGAGTTTCTTGCCGGCTCTTCTCCATAGGAAACGACCAGTTGGAACCGAGCATCTAGCTTCTGACGTTTCATAAGGGCCCATGTAGGTTTAGTTATTAATAGTTTATAAATATTATTTCACATAAATGCGATATAATATTAATATAATCAATATTATATATTATAATATAATCAATATTATATATTATAAATATTTTAATTTTGATAACCTTTATTTGTCTTTATTCGGTAGGTACACAAGTATGTATTACGTACTATTAGCATAGGCATATAAATAGAATTTGGTATGAAGTATTATGCTTTGCCGTGGCAATAGGGCAGAAACACAAAATATTACCCTCAAAAAAGTAAATTTATATATATTTATTTTACTTATTTTTGTTTTAGATCTATTTATTTATTTTCTTTCGTATTCTGGCTTTTGGCTATAGTATTACCGTGTATAATTATTTTAATGTGCGTTTTATTTTTGCGGAATAAATTATTTTTGTAACTTTCTTTCTTTCTATTATAGTATTTTTATTCTTCTCACCAAGTGACCCGTACTTTACTTGTAGTTACCAAGTATACAAAAATGCTGTAAATGTATGTGTGCTCTTGCACACATACATTTACTTTTTGAGCCCTTGGTACCGTCTGAGACACAGGACAAGTCGAAAGTGTGTGTTTGTGCGTGTGTGTTATGTGCTGACGCTACTCGTCTTCACGCACACAAGCACAGCGTGTTTTTACACTTGGTTACCGCAAGCAAAGCGCGCGTCGCTTGGTAATAAAAACAATTATATAAAAATCTTGTAGTATAATTTCGAATTCCACTAAATTCTTAACTGCTTCGTTGACTTCAGTTTTCAATTTATCACATCAAAAACAGCTTTAATAATAAATTCCATGAAATACACAAAACATCAAATCAAGTTTCAGGAAATTCAATAAATTACCTATGTAAAGAAATTGGCCGTAATTCTTCTGAATCCATTTAGTCTTATATTTCTGGTCTAGGCACCAACGTTGAATGCTGTCTGATTGAAGCTAAATCGCAATTTACTCCAGATTGATTCATTTTCTATTAGAATGAAGGCTAATAAACGTTATTTGAGTAGTTGCTTGATTTCTGGAAATATATCCTTTGTACACGTCACGGTTTCTTTGCAATACGGCGCGCGGCATAAAAACCGCGCCGTAGAAAAAACGTCTCAGTCAACAAGCTTCCATAGTGATCCATACAACACTGACGACCGTGCCAACACACGGCGAATAAACCGTAGTTTTTCACGGCAAGAAAAGCATGTGAATTTCTGACAAAATAGCAGTATTAGTAAATCTCATTTTGAAATGACACGTGACAAGTATGGAAACAAAAGCAAAACATTTGTTGCGCTTATCCCAATTTATTTGGGGTCAGCGCAACATGTTTTTTTTTTCCATAAGTACTTCTCTATTAGTCATCTCCCTGTCATCAATAGTCACCCCCTTTCTAGCCACATCATCTTTCACACAGTCCATGCATGGTTTCTTTGGTCTTACTCGTATAGCTGTCCAAAATCAAAATAGTTTATTTCATGGGCACTTATGAAACGTCAGAAGCTAGGTGCATGGTTCCAATTGGTCGTTTCCTATGGAGAAGAGCCGGCAAGAAACTGCACGGTTACTCTTTTAAAAATAATTGGCTTTTACAATGTTTTCAAATTCATACTCAAAACAATCGACATTCATACTCAAAACTTACCTGACGACATTTTTCTTATTCCTCATAATATGACATTCAGTGTGCCGCTTTAATGGCGACATTAATTTGATACACTTATTCGGTTTCTCGTTTTCTTTTTATGAATATATTTTAATTTCATTAAACGTTATTATTTATTGATTTATTAACAATTTACTAAAATAGCATTTTGGAGCAACCTGTACTTATAGAACTGTAGCGTAGAGGTCATTTGCCGGGGTCACGGATCTTAACATGCCATCAATGAAATTAAAACGAATATCGTGCAAAAGTAGGTGACTTCAAGGTAAGAGAGAGAGAGAGAGCTTTATTATTTAGTTTGTTTGAAAATGTTCATTTTTCAATGTATGAATTATTTTATCTTATTATATTTTTTATGATTACCGGCTAGTAGGTACCCGTGTGTTAAATTAATGTTGCAATTGTAGCGGCACGTTGTATAAAAACGTATGCCCCCTTATTACAAAACAAGGTTTATCTTCAGACCAAGGTCTAAAACATGGAGCCATTATGGAATTTCGAACTTTCCCGACTATGGTAAAGTTCCCAAACACAAAACTGACAACTTAGTACCGAACTAAGTTTTCAGTTTTGTATAAAGAACGGTATTTCAATCACCATTACGTTCTTATTACAAAAACTGGCTACATGGTTTAAGCCATGTCAAAATATATATCTTGTTTTGTAATAAGGCGGTTAGTGTTTGATGGTAATGGCAAACAAGCTCAACCCACCTAAATGTAAGCAAGGTACATAGTGGCTATCGACCGCCGTCTGATGCAGCGCTGAAGCCGCACCGTTCCAGCGAAAAAGCTGGATCACTGGGTGAATTGCAGCCATATGAGACGTTCCAATTTCATTTGTATGGTACCAAATGCATACATTTTAATTTTGTTCGTAAGATTAGCAATGCATTGGTAAGCCCCTTCTGTTGCATATATGTTTTAAGGTAGTGGTTTCATCACGAGGTTTATTGATTCGTGTCAACTTGTTGTATCCAAAACCCTTTTATAACTGCGTACACAAGATACATGTAAAGTATTACTCTAAATTCATAAAAGACAATAGAATAGAAAACGAAATTATTCACGAAAATTATAAATTCTACACTATAAAGTCGCATTTCGGTTTCATACATAAAGTAACTCTCGGAGCAGTATAAAAGCTTTCACGTTTGCCATCAAAAACTTACTGAACATCCATTTTGATACGAAATTCCGTATTAGGGGTCAAAGTACGTCAAATGAACCAACAACCGTGTACCAAATTGCTGAGAGTGCACGGTTCTCTAGGGACACGGTGGGGTCATGGTTTCCTGCTAGATCACTGTGTTTTAATGTGTGGGTTTTCTGTTCTAGATTTTACTGTGTTGGTGTACTGAGTTTAGTTCAGTGTTACATAAGGATTGCTGAAAATATAAAGTGCATTGAATTGAGGCTGTGTTATCACAGGGGCTCTTAATAAAATACTTTTCTTTCAACTACGTAGTAATGTTATCATTAATCACTACAAAACCGGTCATAATCCCGTCTCAGTTTTAACCCTGTAATCATCATAATCAGTCTATAATGTTCCAACTGCTGGAACACAGGCCTCCTCTCTGTGAGAGGGAGTGGGCTGTAATTCACCACGAGGCCCTGAGCGGGTTGGTAGATGTCACATGTCTTAAATTTTTTGAATCTAAGGCATAACGGTTTCCTTACGATGTTTTCCTTCACCGTTTTGAGAGCAGTGGTGATAAAATAATTTACACAAAGTAAAGCGCGCCACCGTTAATACCATTGCATAATCCACTGCCCTACACCCCCCACCCCACACTACTTGCACTATCTAACCGCGCTATCTACGAGGGAATGTATGAAATTTTTCTGTGAAAAAGTCTGGTTAAAATAAATAGGTTCCCGGACAGCCGCTCTGGGCTGGTTCTATGTACTTGTATCAAGTAGACTATGTACTTTAACGGTCGGGGATGTACTAGGTATTTTAAAATACATTTTCAGTAGTGAAATTGTGTTTTTTAGGGTTCCGTACCTCAAAAGAAAAAAACGGAACCTTTATAGGATCACTCGTGTGTTTGTCTGTCTATCCGTCTGTCATAGCCGATTTGCTCCGAATTTACTGGACAGATTAAGTTGAAATTTGGTACACATATGAATTTCTGTGACCCAAACACGGACGTGTAACGTTAATAAATGAATTTTGAATATGAGGGTCACTTTTAGGGGGCAAATTAGAGTATAAAATATCAAATAAAAGAAAATGTAGTGAGGGTTTCAAATATATATATAATTTTTAATTTTAAAATAATCAGTTTTAAAGTTTTTCAAGAAAATAGATGAAAATTTACCATTTATCTCCCTTATTCCCCCCCCCCCCCCCTCCCTCCCTTATTAGACCCCCTTATCTCCGAAACTACGGAGCCTAAAATTAAAAAAAAATACAGAAAATATTTCTTTATTTATAGATTACAGGTAAACCTATAAGAAGTATATGGTAATAAAATAACATGGAAAGCTATCAATATTGTGCATACAAACTTACATTTGCAGTTGTAATGTATGGGAGAACATGTTTTTCAACTAGAATGTTCAAGTTTGTTCTTGGGATAAATTATCTTGCGATAAAAAACATGGTGGATAACATATTCATTGTACGGAACCCTCACCACGCGAGTTTGACTCGCACATGTCCGGTTTTTTTATTATGTATGGGTTGCGCTTAATGTACTTGTTTTGGCACTGTTGTTCTGTTTTAGGATGCACTAAACTAGTTGTTTAAAATGTTGTCTTTTCTGGGTATCTCTTGGTTGTACATTTTTGTTTATTTATTATTAGATATTTTTTATTGATTAAAAATTTATGAATATACGTTGACGAAAGTTCACTGTAGATTCGTTACGGATGTCGAGGCGGATAATAGATTCTAGTAAATATAGGAACTAATTCATAATAATCATAAGATTGAATGGAACCAAAATGTATCAAGCGTATCTTAGTTCTACCTTTTAAAGGAAAAAAAACATGGAAAATAACTTTAATTTCGGAAGTCGGTGGGAAAAAACTAAAATACAGATCCAAAGACACTGACATCCGAAATTAAAGTTAAACTATTTTTCACTTTGTAGTGTTATTTTTTCTTGGCTTTTGTAAAAAAAAGTTTTTTTATTTTAACTTTTTTTAGTTATGGTCTACCAATTCGTATACCTTACTATGTAAATAACATTGACAGGAAGTACCTATTATAACATCATCAAGGTACACAAAGTGGATTAAATACGGATTATTAAAGTTAACTTTAAAAATTAACTAAGCAATGTTAATAAAATTTATATGCGACCACCGCGCAAGCTTCCTCTACCGATTAAATATGAAAATAATTTTGAAAATCAGTTCAAATTGACACAAATATCGATGAACATACATAAAAAAATACATACAAACGAACATAATATATAACCACCTCCTTTTTTGAAGTCGGTTAAAAAAAGGTTTTTAACGTTGTTACAAAAACTTGGAAATTAAAATGTCTGAATAAATAATGAAATTAATTAGTGTGTGTTTACGTTTCATCGTTTTCAAGTATACCTTTCCAGTAGGTACAATAAATGTGTATGAATTGTGGAGCGATTTTCAGTAAAGTGGTTAATTAAATGCGTACCAGTAATTTATTGCTCTTTCATTGAGTCAGAATTTTATTAATATTTATTTGCTGTAAAGGCAACATCACGTTTGAAAGGTGTATTAAATTCTTAGGTGCTACGTTCTGTGTAGTTTTCGGCAAATAGTATAATATACTAATAGGACTTTTTTACCAGAGTTTCTTGCCCTTCCTTGTCCATATGAACCTACTACGCTGTGGAATGGACTACTCTTTGACAGTTCAAAAGTGCCTCTAAATGGTTTAACTTATTGATATTATTATTGGTTTTGATTATTGTATTATTAATGATTTTGACATTATTAATAGTGATTTTGACATTATTAATATTATAGTGATTTTGACATTATTATTAATTATTTTGACATTATTAGTAATTACAAAAAAAAAAATGCAAATGTATGTACTAAAACTAGTGTTTAAGGTGTGTATGTAATTACTACATATGCATATAACAAATTGGATTTATGATCTGTAAAATAAATGATTTGATTTAAAGGAAATAAATGCTTTGAGTTTGAGTTTGTGGTTGTCATAAAAGGTGGGTATCTGGGTAGGCAACACCTTGGCGACTGTCTATGGTCACCCATCCGTTTACCATAATCATATCGGTTTTCCCTTTTTTGTCTATTTTAGTGGTTTCGGAAAAAGGATATTCCATCATCACAAAAATTGTTTTTATGATTCTGGTATATGGATTTGTCAATTCATAAAGAGTTTTATCCAGCCGTGAGTTTTATTAAATAACCTGACACGGTATAAAAAAAAAAAAACATAAAAACTGTTAAAAAATGTTCAGGACAAGTTTGTAATAAAATTGCATGCTACAAAAGCAAAAATGTCACAACAAATTTCCTAGACCAGAATAAAGGCTAGCGGACAGCGAGACAAATTGAGATGTTATCTTCATAATCAGCTTTCCTGACTTCTTTGAGTACAAAGTGTTTATCTACAAAAGTACAAACGTGTGGCATTGTATACATAATCGCTTAGGCACGGTTAATCCCAAAGAGGAAATTGTCCCTTGATACGCTTCTCCTTATTCAAGACTCTAGAGGCCTGTTACGAGAGGAAATAATGAAAAAAAAGGCAAGGAAACTCTATCTAGATGATAAGGTGTGCGCAGACGTGGCGACTTTCCTAATAATGGCAGTTGATAGCCAGTTTTTGTTGCAAACAACAGCGAGTGACGTAATGAATTCGTGAGATAAATGGAAGAGGATAAAGTGTTCTAGTTGTAATGATTAATATGCGGAGAGTTTGTTAGATAGTGTCTCCTTTGTTAATTATACCAACGTTGTGACAAACCATGTTCAGTTTTTGGGTAGTTAAAGGGTGAAAAGTTTAATTTACAGCCCTTGAGTGGAATGGGCTTCAGTTACGGTCTGTTCGCAAAAAAAAAAACTGTTTTGTATATATCACACAGCAGCTATGTCGGTATTTGAGGCTGTTAATATTTTTTGTTGCTCTAAATATTAGAACAACAAAGATCTTTTCTTCTTTAAATCTAGTAAGAAGTTTTTAAAGCATAGTAAATGCATAGTTGATTATCTGTTACCTCGTTTGAGCGCGTCCTACAAAAGGGTTCAATTAAATGCGCTCTTTTGAGAACAAGTAAACAACGCTTGTTCACATCGAATTGCCTCTTTAGAATAATTGGTCGCCATTCTCTTTGGGGAAACTTTTAAATTATAGAGGAATAGGGAACCAAAGATTAAGTCGAAACTTCAAGAATTTAAATCGAGTGCCATTTTAGTTGACATTCATGGTTTTGATTAATAGGGTCGAAATTAATTGGAAAAACTTTTGGGTTTGAGTTTAGTTAATTCGTAATACGACAAGATTTCTGGTTTTAATTTGATGTCCAGTCTGATTACTTTAGTTTATCCACTGTTATTAGTTAGACTTATGAAATAAACTTTTTTAGTCCTTAATTTATGTAACACTTGTACGAAAGTAGCTTTCACAAGTAAAATAAGCTCGTGAGTATGCCAAGCTTGATCTATTTACACAGAACCGTGCTTTACAGAAATTACGTTTTTAAAGAATGAGTTAAATTGAAAGTTATGTTAGTCAGTATGTAAAGTATTCAGATACATTCTCTTTGCCACCTTTAACTTTATCGAAAATGCGGATTTGTACATGATATTTTGTAATTAGCTTATATGCGCGACTGTAGAACTGGGATCGTGGATTTTTGATCTCCGGATCGTGATAGTGGTATTGGGTTTTTCCGTTTCCTATGGCTTGTACCGTAACAGGCGAAATTTCTACCAACGACTATTTTATACAACGGCTTAACCCTACTTGGCTTCATGTTACGGTATGTTTAAATTCTTTTCCATTGTTCCCAGGTCGTCGAAGATTGGAAGTTCATGTCCATGGTCCTTGATCGCTTCTTCCTGTGGTTGTTCACCATCGCCTGCTTCGTGGGAACTTTCGGCATCATCTTCCAGTCCCCCTCGCTCTATGATACCAGGGTACCAGTGGACCAGCAGATCTCTTCCATTCCTATGAAGAAGAACAACTTCTTCTACCCTAAGGATATTGAGACTATTGGTATTATTAGTTAGATTATTGATTTTAGAGTTTGTATTGGTTATAGTTTTCATAGTTTATATATTTCTTTATTAAGGCATGTGTCATCACTGGATACATTATTTATATTTGATGATTTCTTCGACGACGAACGCATTAGCCCCTTATTAGGGTATTTTTTTTTCAATTACCCTGTAATATGTCAAGATCATTGTAATCTGTTGCAACATTTCTGAATTTCCCTGTAGCACAAAAAAGATGGCTTAAAGGTTTCCGCAGACTGACGTTATGCAATGGTGCGACGCGATTCTGGTATTCTGGTAATTTCCATGAAGTTTTCATATTAATTGTTCTACTAGAGTCGCGTCGCGCTTGTCTGCAAGAGCCTTTATACGCTTGTTGATATTAGGTATTGATATTTCCTGAAATATTCCCGGTTTAGCTCCCATTTAAATTATTCTAGGAACTTTTCTAAACGAAAACATTGCCAGGATGGGAATATTACATCGGATACTACAGACGTGTTTGGTTATTCAATTTTACTCATGTTACGTTACCTTTTTTTGAGATTAAGTAGGTAGCTTAAATTGGAAATTAAGTTTGGGTTTATATTTTATCAATTTGTTATTGATACCGCTCATTTAATACTTAAAGAAGTCGAAAATAATACTACTCAAGCAAATCATCAATCACTACAGAGGGCTTTCCATTTGAGAAAATTGAGGTGTTTAATTAATCAATTAAAAGGTGTTACAGAGATCTAGACGTTACTAACGTGTAAAGTGTTTGATTAATGCGAAAAGTCTTTTCGTATCGTCTTTGTTTACCAAATAGAACATGTAAGATTTTGCAATTTATGTTGCTAAGATATCTACTACAAATTATTGCTCACTTGACTTGTTTGTACAAATCTAATAATAATTTATAGCAAAATACAATTTTTATTAGCACAATTTATAGAAAAATATGTTAATGTTATGTTTCTGTAGATTAGGTAGAACTAATATTGACTTCCAGAAAAAAAATATGCTTTCTAATTAATACATTACTAACTGCATGACTATACAATGTTTTTTAAATAGTTAACATCGTAAGCTATACGAAGGAATACCTAGGTATTAAATAAATAAAAATTATTATTATAGTGATCAATAGAAGTACTATTTTGGGTATACACCCGTAATTAATTAGGTAACTGTAAACACTTATTTTTAAACATGTTTTAAAAAAGTGCAAGAAATTCTTAGCTTAGTCAAGTAATAGCAAAAATTATAATTTATCTGAAATTAACACTTTTAATTTGGTTGGTGTGCATGTAAAGTTAGGTATATATAAAAATACATTATTTTACATTAGTAGATAATAATAAAATATATGGTTAGAAAACATATATTTTATTATATAAATACTGTCAGTAAGATTTTGTAAAATATTGTTAGATATAAATACAAATATTTTAAAAGATTAGTCAATGATTAGATACAAATACAGGCGGAGAAGGGAATATTGTAACAACGTTTTTATTAAACGAATTGATACGTGAGTAATATTTTGTTGTTTTTAGAGAAAATGATTTTCATGAAGAATTATAATTAGGTAACCTTACCTAATTAAACAAAGGAAACGACATAATATTTATATACTTATATAATTATTATGTCGTTTCCTTTGTTTAAAAAAATCACTTGGTAAACTTCATATGTATCAATATGGAACTAGTTTATATTAAATAAAAATATTGAAATTCAATTCCAAATGCACTATGGCGTATGTTTATTCGAAAATTGAAATGATTATTGAATCAAAATTAAAGCATTCTGTGTAAACTATAAGGAATTTTAATTGTAAGTACCTAACTAATGTATACCTAAGTATTTAAATAAAATAAAAATATATTTTAATGTAACGGCTGTGAATGATAAGTTTTAAATTTTATAAACTGACAAGTTTAACAAATTAATGTAAATCACGTGTACTGTAATGTACATTGTTATTAACATAAAGTTTAGAGCCTAATAAATACCTATGATGATAATTATTGGATTGTTTCATTAATTTTCTTTAATAGCTAGTCTTTGAACAAATTAGTATAAATTTATTTCTATTAAAAAAAAACTTGAAAAAAAACAAACCACTTTAAAAAAAACACTACAAACTGAAAAATAACTTTCTTTAATTTCTGAAGTCATTTGATCTGAAGTTTTTGGATCTGTATTTTGCCAACACAATAATTATAATTTAAAATTACAATTCAAATTGTGAACTGGGTGAAATAAGTTAGGTTAGAACTGTGGCCGGCCCGGAGCAGGCGCACCGGGCGTCGGAAGAGAGCAGATAATGCCCTCTTCCGGCCCCCCTTAATGGATCTAGGGACGTTCGCCACCGCCCATCATACAAGACCCGAGGTATGTGTTTATCCAGTTTCCAGCAAACACGTCGATAAGAATAATAGTCACATACTCATTACTCACGGACAGCTAGGAAAAAAGATACTGAAGTCTGACCGGGTTCCGTTTTGACTTTTTAGTAAGGTGTGAATGAATGAATGAAATGCATAGACCCCAGCGTGGTTGAACCAGACTCGATGGCTCAAATGAACCCAAAGAATCATTCTAGCCCCTGATGCCTCATGTTTCATGGGACTAGAGAGACCATTGTGTAACATCAGAGAGTAGACTGGGGGGCGCGATAATGGTAGGGAAGACGTGCTTTTGGGATATGGAAGAATTATTAAAGCCGTAGCGGATATGCATCCTTCAGCAAGCATTGGAATAGTGGAGAGACGGGACATATTTATCTTTGGGAGGGGCATCAATTAACAACGTTGCCGCCAGGTTGGCTCAGGTCCTGCTGCTTTCTCGACTCTTATCTGTGTCACTGCTATGCTGTGTTACACGTTGTTGATTCCAAAGTCTTTTGACGTTTTAGTAAGGAACCCAGGAGGTAATAGAATCTTATTTCGAAAATGATGATCATATCTGCTATGAGAGGATTAGCTGTAACTCAAAACTCAAACTCAAAGCATTTATTTCAAATAAACCATTTACAGGCACTTTTGAATTGTCAAAGAGTCTGTCAGTTAGTCAGAAAGTGGAAGCTATTTGCCCATTCCAAAACGTAGATCTATTCCCAATCTCTATGGAGAAGAACAGGCAAGAAACTCCAAGGACACTCTTTTAAATCAAGATATTACAAAATCCTGGGTAGGTACATTATTCTTGTCGCTTCTATATGTGAGAACAATGTAAAAAACCAAAATAAATATATTAAAAAAAAAACAATTCAAAATATAAGATTAAAAGATCTGTCTTCTGGCTTCTAGAAATAAAATTAACTAGAAACAAAAGAAAAACAATTTCTTCTTTTAAATTCCTTAAATCGAGTGGGGCAGTTGTACAAGTCGTGTGATGTAATCGAATAGGCTGGTGGGGCAGAGGTCGATGTACTTGTCGCAGTCTCCGCGGTGCCCGTCCTCTTCCGCCTCGTAGTACTCGTCCTCCAGACCTTCTTCCTTCGATGACGAGGGCCTGAAAAAAGGATAGAGATTGGGTTTCAGAATCTTTCAATGCTTGCTTGAATTAGAAGGATGTTTGTAAGAAAATCCAGAAGTGGTACTTTGAAAATGTTGGTTGGTACTGTGTCGTTTTCCTGGAACTGTAGTGTTGACCTAATCTTTTCTAGATTCTGAGTGTCCCTTTACACGGTATTGGATGATTCCCAGAAGTATCAAGAAAACACGTGAAGTGAGAGTAAAGTGGCGTGCAGTTCATCCAGTGTACCTAAACTGGTTTGAACGTCATAGAAACCACCAGAGTTGGGAAACTGGCTGTTGTAAACTGAAGCCACGTGAGCAAATTCGTCAGAAGTTGGCCGAAACATCCCAGCGGTGATTTGCTGGAGTTGTTTTCTTCGCTACCGGTCGTTATTTCTCCTGACAAAGTTTATTTTGGTATATTATGTATGTATCTATTTCTCTATCTATCTATCTATCTATATATTAGTATATATGCTTGTATTTTATAGTTATTTCCGAGGTATCTATCGCGTACGTTGCTTGCACCAGCCATGGTTTTTTCTCTGCATCACCCTAAGGTTGAAAATGCGTCCGCCTTTGTACAGTGTTATTTTTACTTGTTCATAAAGTTTTAATAAATAAATAAGAAACAAAGCTTCTTGAACATCAGATGTTAAGTAATTTTAAATTCACAAAAATATGAATGATCGTGATACGTAGGTGTCTAATTGTAGTCCAAAGTTTTGACTTACTCGTAGCTATCTTTCCAGACATCATGTTCAGTTTCCTCATGATTACGTTAAAAGAAACGGAAAATAACGTCTTTTTTTCTTGAACCTACCCAGCCGTGATAATTTGATTTTTGATTTATTCACATCACATAATTCTTGAGCGAGACGCTTAGGTATATTTGTATGAACAAATTTGTGTTAATATTATCATTTACGCAGGAGTTACTTTTGTCCGTTTCGTTTATGATTTTAAAAGACGCAGAGCCCGTAGTTCGGAATTTGTTATGTGTTTGTATTCAGTTTTAAGTTTTTTTTTTTGCTACATATGTTTCTCAAGTTTGATATGATCTTATAAAGAAAAAGCAGGTAGGTAATACAAGTGACGATCTGTACGTCTTACGAATCAGTTCAGATACCTTAGTAAACTGGCATAAAGGTTTCCCGCATGCGTGAACTTCGCGCGTGTTAAGAGCGGCCAACCCGACATACTTTTCATACAAACGCTTGTACGTGATTATGGCGTATTAACACATCCTTCTTAGAAAATTTTGAACCAATAGGTGTCTTGTGAACTATATCTAGATTTCTATGCAAGCATAAAAATGGAAATTTTGAAAAACAAAGTCAGTATAAGCCTGCAAAAATCTGCTTTTTTGCACAAATTTTACCTGAACTTTGGCCATTCATAATGTACTCATAAATTGTAAATGTTAAGAAAACATTACGATACAAACCTTGCAAATGTAATGGAGATTCTAAATGACCAACATTTATTTCACAAACTGGTAAGACTTACTCAAAAACACGTATTTCCTGGAACAAGTTTTATGAAAATTCCGCACATTATTTTTTCGTTCAATGTTATCGTGTTCTTTGTTAATAGTTTTCACTTGCGCTGGATGAAACCACAAACTTTTCGACCATGCTCGCGTTGATGATAGATGGACCGGGAAGGGCCCTCTTAAGCACTCGCAAACTACCCGCGTCCAGCATGCGGATGCGGGCGGTAAGGGCTAGACACACACGCGAACACAGAATGATAGGAAAAAGGTCCTAAGTGGTGAACTTACGTGAATATGATGTGCATGATGTGTCCAAGAATGCCGTTGTGGTGTAGTGGTGTCTCAGCTGCCTCACAAATGTTTCGCAGCATACATTCCCTGCCCTTCATACCGTATCTGGAATTTGGAGTTCGCAGTTATTTAAATAGCAAATTACAACAAACGAAATGTAGGTCTGGTGTAGCCCTCAAGCACAAGACAGGGTTGCGAGTTTGTCCGAAAGAGATATCGTGGCCCTAGCACACAGGCATCTGAAGGAACACGGGTGGGGTTTAGTCAGTAAGTCTGACACGCCCTCCCGCACCGCCCAGAGCGGGAGAAGTTATTTGATAATTTCCCAATAAAAAAAAAACACAAGATATTGAACGTATTGGCAAACCCCTTTTTACTCGACTGCGGCGAAGCCAAAAAAGGAGGGTTATGTGTTTCACCTGTGTGTATGTATGTATGTCCGTCCCTATGTTCCCTTGTAACTACTAAACGGCTGAACCGATTTCGATGAATGTTAGATTCTTCTTTATTGCGCGAGTGTCACTGTATCTGTCACTGGTATGTTTAAATTAATAAAAATCAAAATGGCGGATTTGTGGCGCCAAAAGGTGTGTTTTAAAAAAACCCAAGACTATCGAGTGGGGTATTAAAATAAAGGGTTTTAAAAGGTGATTACAAAAATATATACATATTATATAATATGTTTAAATGTAATTTAAATGAGAAATGATAAAAAATTATCCCAAACTTTTGTAGTGAGCCATTATCACCTGATTATAAGTGAGTGAATAACCTAATTTACCATCTTATAATCGTAACTAAAAAGTGTAAAATAAAAAAAGTTGATTATAAAAATCAAAAAACCTGACTGCTTAAAAAGTGAACTTAAAAAGATCCAGACAGTTTCCATCTTTTTTAAGTTCACTTTTTACGCAGTCAGGTTTTTTGATTTTTATAATCAACTTTTTTTGTTCCAAGCGTCTATAGGTGGGTTGGTAACAATTTTCCATCAGTAAGGCTACCGGTTACTTTACGGAAGACAATTCATGATAGATTGTGCAGTGTTGTGCACCTGCTTATCTTTGCAAGAATACCATATATAAGATAGCTATAGTATCCAACTATAGCTATCTTACGGAAAAATATACTCACTCTTGAAATCGATTCTCCAACACGGTGTACGTCAATTCTCTGGATATACTACGACTTTGTCTGGAACTTACAACCTGAAAACAAAATTAAAGTAAGTACAGTACATACACACATTGGCTGACTAAGCCTGTCGTGGGGCCTGGGTCCGCAAAACTAAATGGGCCGCCCAAGAATGAACCGCGAAATATTTAGCACACTGCCTCGAAAAAGGTTTTCTTTTGACTAGGTATTGATATAGAAATAGGAGATAGGTACTTTATCGCCAACAGAAAAGCTAGAGCATCAGATGAATAGTGGATGGTAGAGCGAGCGAAGCGAGGTCCACAATTTTTGCACCCCGCATCGTTTAAATTTGCTTTTGTCCATTTATACAAAAATAAACATTACTTTGTCAACATATACAGAGCGAGCGAAGCTAGCTTGAGAATTTTTGCACCCCACCCCGGATAGGTAAGTTTTCTTTTGACTATTAGTACATAAATAGGAGTTACTTTATCGACTTACGCAGAAAAGTCTAAAAAAAAGAGAATGTTGGTTGCAAGACCGAGCTCGAAAATTTAAGCACCCTACTTTTATATTTAGCATGCGTAGCCCCGAGAGCAGTGGTAGCCCAGTGGTAACGGCTTCGACTTACGAGTAGTAGGTCGTGGGTTCGAACCCGGACAGGCGCTTTACATTATCTAAATTATTTCATCATCACTGCTCTGAAAACGGTGAAGGAAAACATCGTGAGGAAACCGGCATGTCCTATAGAACTAAAAATTCGAAGCATGTGGCATCTACCAACCCGCACTGGGCCTGCATGGTGGATTACGGCCCACTCCCTCTCACAAAAAGGAGGCCTGTGCCACCCAGCAGTGGGAACATTATACGCTGATTAGTATTCTATTCTATTCTATTCTATTATGTACCTATGTATGATGCGTAGCCCCCCCAACTACGAACTGCGCTTTATTTACTGAACATATTTTGGTCTTGTTTGTGATTCATTAAAATGTATTTCTTGAGTTTTGGGGTTCCCCCAGGACCCAGGGTGAAAGACAGAAATCTCAGAAATAGATCTAAGATTTATGTCTTTCTCTATAAACTTATAACAGAACAAGCATGAATTTTCAAAATTCCTTCCTTAGCGTTTTAGGCTGTGTGCTGTCTGTCAGTGAATTAAATTAAGATTTTTATTATGTAGAATCAAGGGGGATGCGCTAAGATAGCCCGCGAAATTCAAATTTTATTACGTTTTTTGCAATTTGCAGGTCAGTAAGAGGTTGTATGTTGATCTAAATATGATTCGCGGCCGTAACAAATAAGGCTTTACAGAATTTCGAAGACAGTTAGTTGTATTGCCGATTCTAATTATTATAATTCTGTAAAGCCATATTTGTACCAATTTCGCGGACTACCTTAGCGCACCCCCCATAAGTAGATAGGTCATGCCATAGATTAATATTATAACCAGCCAGTACAGTTTGTACGGGAAGTACGGGACAGCAATACTTTGTTGCTTCGTGTTTCAGTTTGAAGGGTATAATGTTCAGTTTTGTCTCTGAGATGGCAGTAGCATGGCGTAGCAAGATGGGTCCAACGCTTGTTTGCTATCCAATAACCGAAAAACAAGTTCTACTTACAGGTAGATTAGGGAACAGAACTTCATCTATCTCCGTGATATTGTTCAGCGTGCTGTAGTTTGACTCGAAGTTGTACGACACAAAAACGTTCTTGTTAGGGATGTCGATTGGGACGGCAATAGCCAGGAAAGTCTGAAAGGGGAGAAAAGTCACCGTTATATTATTATAATTCTGTCTTGGTTTTTCACAACAACGATGAGGTTGGTTTAAAAAAAATATGCTGTGGTTATGGTATTAATTGCACAGTAAGCAAGTAATTAGTTCCCTGCTTCATTGGAAGGGAAAAACCCCGAGAAAGCAGTGAATATTTCGGCTGATAAAAGTATATTTTGATGATAAACAAAGAACATATAAAATGGTGGTATATTATTACCCCGTAAAGACTGGTTGGAGGGAAGATAAGCGATCTTTTGTGCTCCGATTTCGCTGAAGTTGTGGTAACTATGAGGAACCTGGAAGAATTCATTCAAGTGTTTGTGAACCAGAAGATGGAGTTCTCTTAGCAATTTAACAACGTTAAAGTTTAACGTTGTTAATTTGCTAAGAGAACTCATTTTTTATACATTTCAGTAACTGTTGAAAACATATTAATTATAAAAATAAAATATAATAAAACAATATTATGTTATCTTTTAATGCTCGTTAAAAAAGGATGTAAGATAAGGAGTAAAGTAAAAAAAAATAAGAATAAAAAAAACATAGTAGGTACTTACAATGTAAACAAAATCTTGATGCACTTCATTTTGACCAATACGATAGCATATGACACAAAATATAAGTAGTATGTACACACAAACACGGCTACGTATACACTGGAACTAATATTTTTTAGATGCGCAGGCGACTCTAACTGTTCCACATTTTACTTAATTATCGGGTGCTCGCTAAATCAGAGCGCGATACTTTCGAGAATGGAGACGGATACTTCCACGAATTGTTTAAAGGAGTTTTATTTTGTTGGTACTTCGTGTATATTCGAATAGACTTTAAAATAATATGGTCGTCATTTAAAGTAATAACGTCGTTCTTAAATACCTAACACACGCAAAATTCAAAAGCGATAGTCTCGTGATATAAAGACTGCAACTTTGACAAAAGATAAAAAAAAAATATAAATAAATAAAATATGCCTATTTCACAATAGTATGGTTTCAAAAATTTATTTATTTATTATTTTATTTATTTATTTCACACCAATAAGTACAACATCTTACAGTATACCCAAGATGATGTTATACCAACCTATTACACTATTCATCCTTGTAAAATACCTATAGGTACATAAACAAACATTTGACAATAAAAATAAAATACTTAATAAAACTTACATTTTCTTCTTTTCTTAAACAAAGAAAAGAATGAAAGAAAATACGTTTATATGCGGTACACATGGGGCAAAAAAGAACATAAACACAAAAATAAGAAAATGTTGGGGGAAACATGCGTCACTTCCACGCAAAACGGCTATCACTCAGCAAATAAAAAAAAACAAATAGTATGTTCATACCCTCATTAAGTTTATAGCAAAACTTTAGGAAAGGTCCGTTTTTGATTTTTGCGTAATTATCACATAGGAAAGTAATGAAAATCCAAAAACAGGCTTACCTTAGATCAGAGCCACACTTTTTGATTATTTTTTAATAAAATCACGCCAGACGCTCGCACTGCCATGACACTTGGAGAGGCAACTGGCCGGGGTGCGGGGAACATGTTTCATGCGCATTTGGATAGATGGCACTAGTTGTCTCCGATTTACGGCGGGGGATCATTTGACCTACAGGGATCGTATTACCTCACCTTCCCCTATACGAGTATTTATGCTCGTGACTGTACAATAGGACAAATCTATCGTCGATCGGTGAAAATATTATGTGAACTAAAATAGTGAAGACATATATCGTGTCATCCACACAGGGCTCGCATGGTGAATTAGAGCCCACTTAATCTCATAAAGAGGGAGTCTGAGTCCCAGCAGTCAGTGGGGGCATTATAATTTAATTATATTTATTTATTGACTATATGAACAGTGCATGAATGCACTATTACAGTTGAATCTACTGTACTCTCAGTCCCGTTAAGTCACAATAGTCTAGTCAGAAGGGAGGTGACGGTGCAAAGGTCCTAATTGACCTAAACCATAAAGAAAGTGACCCAGAACGTGTACCTTACAATAAGTTGTCATAGTAACTAGATCTTAACGAAACAAGTGCGCTTTCTCTGCCTTTCAGTGATAAAGAAATCACGCATAGAGAAATTGGTGAATTTTATCAACTTCATGTTTCAGAATAGAATAGAATACTTTTATTTCAGACAAAGTCCATAGGTTAGTAACAATTTTCCTCATCATCTAGTGATAGTACAGACACAGATTAACAAACAATTAAAATTAAAATTCAGCGTGGAGCTTCATCAGCTCCGCAACATCGGGGAATCCCACCGATGTGCGAACACACTGAGAAATTGAGAATACTGTTGGTGCTCCGAACACGCGATATCAGGGATGCATATCTTTTTCTGTTAATGGCGGCAAAACCATCAATGTTGTTATCCGCAAACATTCCTGACGCACTACAACGGAAGCACAGACTAAGTACTCGCAGCAGAACTCTCAGTGCATTATTATATTGAACACGTAAGTCGCTGTATGCCCGCTGAGTGAAATTGACTCACGGGCTGCACGTGTAGATGGACTGACAGTAAGCTTTAAAAAGCGTTACTTAATTGCCTTCGTACACCGTGCAAACCTGAGGGCTAGCCCTCAGGTTTGCACGGTTACACTGCACTGTTACAACGGACTTTACGTACCTAGTGCAAAAATCTTCCAAATGATGTCGGTATTAATTTTCTCGAAAAAGAGTTAAATAGTCATAATACCTACTTATACCAACGCTACAGTTAATAAATAAGGTATTTTGTAAGATATGAATAAACGGCTAAATGCAGTTTAATTTATGTAACTTTTTTGTGGCGACATTATTATACCTAAAATCATATATTATGAGGTAGTATAGGTAGTATATAGTATATATAGCCGGTAAACGGTACAGATTAAGAAAAGACCTTCCTGTCTCCGAAGAAAACTTGCTACTAAAAACTTGTAAAAAGGTGAGCACCCGTACATCAATTTTATTTGTAGCTCCAATATCACCAACTTTGGTCCAAATATTCAAACGGAGAGTAAAATTTATCTCAACTGTGAGTCACAAATTGGCTTCACGTCGACTTGACAGATGTAATCGCGGAATTTACGTGACAAAAGCCCCTCAGCAGACATTATTGAGGGCTGTTTACATGCGTTTAGCTGTAATAGAGGCATTAGTCATGTAGGTGACGTCTCTTAAAGGATTCCGGATTTTAAATTACGTCATGATTTTGATAAGAATCGGGAATATTTTTGTGGTGATGGAGACCGGCGCATCCGGTGAATCCCAATTAGAGAATACAATCCCGAGCATGTTTTTCAATCCCGGGCTTACGGGATTTTTGAAGCCTTTTCCCGGGATCCCGAGCTCATCCCGGAATTAGATTATGTGGTTTCTAATTGGGCTAAAATAAAAAAAACACGAGTAATTAAAAAAAAATGGCTTTAATGTCTTTGCACAACACAAATCAGAATAATAATAAGAAAAGAAAAAACACAAACCAAAAAATACTATACTTTTGCAAGAAATTAAAAAACAGCACAAAATAACTATTTAGAATTTCGAAAATATAATCGCAGAAATATCAAAGCATCCAATGTTTGACTTCCGAGCCTGCTTCGTAGTTTATTGCCAACATAAGCAGCAGCTGAAAACGCTCGTTCAGCTTCTACGCTGGTTGGAGGAATAGACAATAGATACTTATATGCTGTTTCTAAGTGATATCTACGAACACCTCCATTTTCGAACAGGCTCATTTCACGTCTAATACTATTTGCCAACCCCAATTCATTTTGTACTTGTACTTCAGGATCTGGGGATTTCATACTCTTGTTAATTTCCAGCTGTATCTTTTCCTTTAATGTCAATTGGGGTTGGGAGGTTTCTGACCTTAGCTCATCATCTGTTTGTGATCCTGACCTTGCTTCTTTTTCCGTGTAATCTCGACTATTAAGTCTTTTAACAATACTCTTTATTTGCTTCCTCACTAAAGCCTGTGTCGGAACTGGAAATAAGTCGTGCCATTCCAAATCCGATAATAACTGATTTTCAACATCCATTCGTGGATTTTGTAAATAATTTAACACGCCAGTTAAATCATCACTTCGTCGTTGCTTTATACGTTCCACTAAGGATGTTTTAATTTTTTTGGCAAGTGCTGAGTTTTTGTTTTATAAGAAATTTCAAAGCGGCATCAGCTGTGCATAAATTAGCATCTCGCTGACAGATTGCTTCTACTGTCAATTTAATTGGGGTCAGCACATCAACAATTTTATTTACCAATTCAAAATCAACATCTTCTAAACGAATTGGATGATTGAGATCTATAAGAGCTTTTTGAATGCATGCTTTTAAAAGATAAAATCGCTCCAGCATTGTTAAAAGACTATTCCACCTGGTTTTACAGTCCAAAAAAAGTGACAACTCTTTTCCATGTTCAATTTTCACATATTTTTGAAGTACTGTTTCATTTTTCAATGGAGATCTTTTGAAATACACTACAACTTTGCGGATTTTCTTTATCAGCTCATTAATATTTTCATATTGTGTTAACTCTGTTACGTGTTCTGGCGCAAGATCATTTTGTGACATTACGATTAAACCTGATTCTGGACAGTCTAAGTCTTCTAAATGGTGTTCATCATCGCTGTCGTCCATATAATCAACAGTCACAGCTGGTTCATTTATAGTATCATCTGAGGTAGGGCTATCTTGCAAATTATTATGTTTTTCATAAAGCACATCACAGACCGCCAAATTGATACCATGTGCGAGACACAGTTGTTGTTCAGTGCAAATAAGCCAACCTAACATAACCTTTATCATAACATTCGGTCCATCGGTTACAATAGCCACGATGTCAGTTTCTAGGGAAATGTCAAATTTACTTAGACGCTCTTGCAATATACGAAGACAATTTTCAGCTGTTATACTATCGTAAATAGGAACAAGTCCTAAGTTCCAAATTTTTTTATATGAATGAACGTTGACCGCCATGTATCGTTTATTGGAAGTTGAAGTCCACTCGTCGAAAGAAAGACTAAATCTTTCACCTGCACTTTTCAAATGTTTTAATTCTGCAGTTACTTGCTTTCTGATTTTTTCACTGTAATTCATAACACGTTTTCGAACAGTGACGGCTGAGTTTGGTAAATCCGTGTATTTTGCTAAGAGCAATTATTATTCACACTGAATGGAAATCCATCTAATGCAATCATTCTTGCCAAAATATCATCCAGGCTATCGTCGGCACTTTTAGTAAAATAATTATCTAACTTTCGCTTGGCTGGCGGCGGTGCTGTGTTCAGATTTTCAGAATCTTGACTTGTTGAAGCTGATATAACCTTGATGTTATGTTTTGATAACAAATGTGTATGTAATCCCTTAGTTGATCCACCCAAAGTCTTGAGGATGGCTGGGCATCGCTTACATTTAGCACTATTCCCATCCTTCTCAACTAAATAATAACTCCACACTGACGTCGTATCACTGTCTTTTTTATGTCTAACAAAGTCTCCCGCCATTTGAAATACTTAATTTCAGATAATTGACTTTTAAATTTTAATGACGTAGCCTACGTAACCCGTCGTCACTGACGTAGCCTACGTAACCCGTCACTGACAGAACAATAAATGAAAAAAATAAAACCTGATTTGCATATTTATACTTTCGTACAGGGAATCCCCGACCGACGGGAAATACCCGCAACAATATTATGACATGAGATGTGAGTCGGGTGATTCCCCTGTTGGTTCGTTAGGGAATTACCTTAAGAGTATTGTATTAAAGTATTCCGAGTGGGGAAGTCCCTTCTAAGTTCTACGACAAACATATTATTAGGACTGTACCTGTGTAGTAAATAGTGGGTACCTACGTATTGTACGAGTTGCTTTTTGTCGTAATGTATTAAAATAATCTAGGCAAGGTTATCTTCAAGGCGCAACGGACTACGGAATACAAACTAGACTTGTTTGTGGCAATCCCGAAAATCCCGAGATTAGCCAAGAACAGTCAGATTTTCGGGGCCAGGAAACGGTATAGTTTATGGGTATTCTAAAATACCCATAAATACGGGTAATTGATTGACAGCAAATAGTTAATATCCTACCCCACCACCCCAACACCTACCTACCTACTCCATATATTTTACATGATTACGGTCTAGAGCATTAATGATCAGTGATGTTTATAATGCAATGGCCTGTTGGTCCCAGTCAAGACTCCAGACAATAAGCAAGTCCAGTAAGTCTTCAATAAGTTATTATCTAATCTCTCTAAGTTGCCTAGTGACCTTCTAATGTCACAGTTTTACCCATTACTTACATCAATGCTTCACAAGCATTATCTCAAGATACTAGGCATAAAATAATAATGGTATCTTGAGTTAAGTATCTCAAGATGGTGCCTTAAGCTAAGTATCTCAAGACGGTGCCTTGAGCTAAGTATCTCAAGACGGTGCCTTGAGCTAAGTATCTCAAGACGGTGTCTTGAGCTAAGTATCTCAAGACGGTGTCTTGAGCTAAGTATCTCAAGACGGTGTCTTGAGCTAAGTATCTCAAGACGGTGTCGTGAGCTAAGTATCTCAAGACGGTGTCTTGAGCTAAGTATCTCAAGACGGTGTCTTGAGCTAAATATCTCAAGACGGTGTCTTGAGCTAAGTATCTCAAGACGGTGTCTTGAGCTAAGTATCTCAAGACGGTGTCTTGAGCTAAAGTATCTCAAGATGGTGTCTTGAGCTAAGTATCTCAAGACCCATAAATATGGGTAATTGCTAACTTAAAGTTTAAACTTTAAGGGGGATTTGATAAGGCTTTTCAAACTGAATATTAGTAATAATTAGTTTATAATGCAATGGCCTGTTGGTCCCAGTCAAGACTCCAGACAATAAGTAAGTCCAGTAAGTCAATAAGTCATTATTCAATAAGTCAATAAGTCAATAAGTTATTATCTAATCTCTCTAAGTTGCCTAGTGACCTTCTAATGTCACAGTTTTACCCATTACTTACATCAATGCTTCACAAGCATTATCTCAAGATACTAGGCATAAAATAATAATGGTATCTTGAGCTAAGTATCTCAAGACGGTGTCTTGAGCTAAGTATCTCAAGACGGTGTCTTGAGCTAAGTATCTCAAGACGGTGTCTTGAGCTAAGTATCTCAAGACCCATAAATATGGGTAATTGCTAACTTAAAGTTTAAACTTTAAGGGGGATTTGATAAGGCTTTTCAAACTGAATATTAGTAATAATAGCAGAGCAACAATAATCTCATCAATTATCCTCAAAGATTAACTTGAAGCCCATCTCCCATGCTCTTTGAAAGACTGGTGATTTTCATTTATTACACAAAATTAAAACTCTAAAAGCAGGCTTAGCATGATGCTTTCTATTTCTACTCTATTGTAGAATAGAAATCGCTTGTCTATCTTTCATCGTAGAAAACTGTCAGCTGTCTACACAGAAGCGTAATTTTTATCTACTTTAAAACACTTCTCTACGGTTCTCATGCTAAGCCTATGGAACCAGGAATGGTTGGTTAAGTTTCTTTTAGTACTAACCTAATAAGCAATGTGGAGATATGAATAAGCAGTTTTTTATACATGTATAAGATTTTGCAATACAAAGCGACGACAAAGATAGGGTCAAAGTAGGTCTTACAAAGTCTCCCGCCATTTGAAATACTTAATTTCAGATAATTGACTTTTAAATTTTAATGACGTAGCCTACGTAACCCGTCGTCACTGACGTAGCCTACGTAACCCGTCACTGACAGAACAATAAATGAAAAAAATAAAACCTGATTTGCATATTTATACTTTCGTACAGGGAATCCCCGACCGACGGGAAATACCCGCAACAATATTATGATATGAGATGATCGGGTGATTCCCCTGTTGGTTCGTTGGGGAATTACCTTAAGAGTATTGTATTAAAGTATTCCGAGTGGGCAAGTCCCTTCTAAGTTCTACGACAAACATATTATTAGGACTGTACCTGTGTAGTAAATAGAGGGTACCTACGTATTGTACGAGTTGCTTTTTGTCGTAATGTATTAAAATAATCTAGGCAAGGTTATTTTCAAGGCGCAACGGACTACGGAATACAAACTAGACTTGTTTGTGGCAATCCCGAAAATCCCAAGATTAGCCAAGTACAGTCCCGGGATTTTCGGGGCCAGAAAACGGTCGGGATCCCGGGATCCCGAGATTCGGGATCCCAGGATTGTATTCTAAAATACCCATAAATACGGGTAATTGATTGACAGCAAATAGTTAATATCCTATTGTATTCTCTAATCCCAATGCTATTCATTTTGACAATTCAACAATATTCATTGCGCTGTTTACGTTTTTTTTCAAACAAATGAAGCAATACATTACAAATTACCTTTAAAATCCTTGGGATTCAAATAGAAAATGTGTTACGAAATTTTATTGGTGTGCGGATTTAGGTTTATCTTTGTGTTGTAAAGTTTATACAGCAATACAGCTATTTCAAAGCGTAGTAGGTTCCAATGGAAAAGATCGGACTAGAAACTCCACGGACACTCTTTTAAATAAAAATAAATATTGTTACATCATTCATGTTGAAATTATACATCTGAGAACAATGTAGAAGGACGTGCACGTTAAAAGCGTCCGTAATAAAAATATAAAAACAAAAAAAAACAAAATAATTTATAATAAGCCGTGGCAGCTAAGGAATGATCAGTCACTGACGGCGTCCGTTCACGATCATGACATGGATCAGCATCAATCAGCTCAACCATTTTGAAGAGAACTTAATTATTTAACACACACTCAAGGTAAGCATTTGCTTTTCTTTAGCGGCATTTACATCGCCACATGCGAACTACGCGTCACACTGACGTCACGCAAAATCCTGCATCGCGCAAGCAGAGTTTACCGCGCGACTAGCATATATACAACGTCCCGACATCAATCGTCAGGCAGTTGCCCACCAGACACGCCACCGTCTGGTCGGAGGATAAGTGAACTTTACACCCTGTTCCTCATACCTCTGTAAGGTTTAAAGAGCAGTTTATTTTACTGGTAGAATATTCTATCATCAGTATCATGCACAGCCCTACTTCACTCACTGCTAAGCATATATGTCTCTTTTTAGGGTTCCGTACCTCAAAAGGAAAAAACAAAACCCTTATAGGATCACTTCGTTGTCCGTCTGTATGTCTGTTAAGAAAAATTTTCTCAGGAACGCGTGAAGGTATCAAGTTGAAATTAATATCAAATACGTAAGTCTATGATCCCTTGAAGTTCTCAAAAAAATCAAGGTTCCAAGTCAACGCAATAAAAAAATACGGCGATATAAGCGACATTAGTGCGACATATTTCGATTCTCGCAAATAAATCAAAACCTATAGGGTAATTCCCGTTGACCTAGAATCATGAAATTTGGGCAGACGCACGGTCTCACAGCACAAGTAAAGGAAAAAGTCCGAAAAGCAGTGCCCAAGCAATGCCTTTCCTACACCAGAGCTAGCAACTCCCAAATACGAAGGAAATGAAAATTTTGAAGTTCTTTGTGTACCTGCACCCAAGTTTTCACAACAATATCTTCTCCGGTCCCAATATGAAAGCTCCTCAATAGAATCTACATAATAAAGTGGAGTTTTCCTTCAAATGTCAGAACCACTCGTGACGTCAATACTTATATAAGATTTTCCTTTATTTCCCGTTTCTATGTATTTTTATGTATAACATCGGCAATTGCGGGAGATTCGGTCCCAACGAAAATTGCTCATTATTTTGTTATTTTTTCTTTCGAGGTTAGTAGTGTTTAGGTTTTAATATTGATTTTACTTCTGGTTAAGTAAGATACAGGTATAACGAGGGGCTTTTGGGTTCGAACCAATTTATAAGCAAAAATATAATAACTAATCGCAATAATTATTAACTACATGTTTTATTTATGTAGCTAGGTTTTACTCGCCTAGTATATTTTGTACTATACTTTGAATTTATCGCACGCGAACGTACTAGGTACCCCGGGATAAAAGTATCATAAGTGGTAAACCCAAGTCATGGTCTCCCATGGACCAAATGGCATCCAAATTCGTTCAGCCGTTTTAGCGTGAAAGTGTAACAAACAAAAAAACTCAACTCACTTTCACGTTTATAAAATACTAGCTGCGCCCCGCGGTTTCACCCGAGTAAGTCTCGATTCCGTTGGTATATTGGGATAAAAAGTAGCCTATATGTTAATCCAGGGTGTCATCTACCTCCATACAAAATTTTATCAAAATTGGCCCAGCCGTTTGAGCGTGAAGAAGTAACAAACACACACACACTCACAAACTTTCGCCTTTATAATATTATGTGATGACTAGCTATAGCCCGCGACCTCGTCTGCCATCCAGAATGATACCCTATGTCCTTCTCCAAGTCATGGTCTACCCATATGCCAAATTTCAATCGAATCCATCCGTTTAGCCGTTTAAGCGTGAAACCGTAAGTAACAAACAAACACCCCATATAGATAACCCACATATAGATAAACTGTCTAAAAAGCTAAGCTCCGCAGCATATGCTGTTAGAAAAATTCGTAATTTAACTGACATAGAGACAGCCCGTTTAGTGTACTTTGCCTATTTTCATAGTGTAATGTCGTACGGTATTCTGTTGTGGGGAAATGCCGCCGACATTCAGAATATCTTTGTTTTGCAGAAAAGAGCTGTACGATCAGTTTATAAATTAAGTCCAAGACACTCTCTCCGAGAGAAATTTAAGGAGATTAATGTAATGACTGTACCTTCTCAGTATATTTTTGAAAATCTTTTATATGCCCATAAAAATATAAAATTGTTTAAAAAATACAGTGATATCCATAATATAAATACTAGAAACAAACATAAATTTGTTGTACCTACAACAAGGCTCAAGAAAATAGGTGGCTCGTTCCGATGTCAATGTATACGCTTTTATAATAAACTTCCAAGCCACGTTCAAGATCTAAGCCTTAATAAATTCAAATCATTCATTAAACGTAAGTTGTGTCAGCAAGCTTTTTATACCGTTAAAGATTATATTGAGGACAAAAAGGCTTGGGATTGAGCTGCTCCAATTTTTACTTATTGAAGTGGTTTATTTTTATTGTTTGATGTTTTTTTGCTAACTTTTATTATTTTATATACGTAACGTAATATATACGTAATGACATGATTATTTACTTGTAAAGTATTATATTATTTTAATTATTGTGAATGTGAAGACTATGTGGGTTATTGCTCTTTTATTTTTATTTTCATTTTGTCTTTTATTCTCAGTTAGTGTTAATCATGGTCTGGCAGTTTGAGTCATTTAAGCGGCCTACCCAAATGTCCTTTCTTTGGTATTGATCGTCGCATCGTTGAGCTCCTTAAGTTCTGAGTAGAGCTGCACGATTACTGACAAATGCGTGCACTGACTGGTCAGGTCCACTCAATCTGTGTGGTTCTTTCCTCAAAAGACCATTTCAGACACCAATCTACATGGCCTTCACATGATCTGACCAAGATTATGTCTGGACTTTAAAAGAGACTGTGACCTCTGAGTTTGTTTCGGCCTTTCTTCTCAGAGTGGTCGGATATGAAACGCTGACCTCATCTAGTTTTAAAAATATGACTGACGTGTAAAAGTGTTTGTACAAACCTACTTACAGAAATAAAAATCATTTATCATTTATCATTTAACCAACTCACTTTCGTCATTATTATTGTTATACATTACTAGCTTTTGCCCACGGCTTCGTCCGCGTGGAGGTCGGAAATTATCCCACGGGAACGTACTACCGGGATAAAAAGTATCCTATGTCCTAAGTCATGGTCTACCAAAGTTCATCAAAATCCGTGCAGCCGTTTTAGCGTGAAAGCGTAACAAACAAACTGACTTTCGCATCTATATTATAATTAGGAGGATGAAAACCCGGTCTATCGACACTAGACTCACAAAATGTATTAGGTACTTCAATTAAAAAAAAAACTCCTAACACACTACTTAAGTTTCTTTAGTAATATTATATTTCAATCATGATTCGAAAGACACGTGGCGCCATCTATTATCATAAGAAAGTTATTGTTGTTTTATGAGTTTACAATTTATGTATCAAATTACAATGATATTATGACGCCATTTGGAAAAAATGTTAAATTATTATTATTATATATTAATACCATTATTATACTTTACCATTAATATTATTATTTATTAACTATTATGTTACGATTTAATTTCAGACCCCATCCGATCAGTTAAATGCAGGGACGGTTGCCGTAACAAAAAATTTACCGGTTAAAGTTCCAAAACATACCAATACCTTACGTAACGGTATGTTTTACGTAAATACCGGTACATCCCATGATTAAACGTTGTTTAACGTTAAATATTTAATATTTAACGTTAAACAACGTTTAATCATGGGATTTACCGGTATTTTAATAGTGTTACTAATAGCGTTATTTCGCTAAAAGCTAGCAACATCAGAAATCAACAACAGTCATTTAACTTAAATGACGTCATTATATTTTATTACCAGAGTTACTAAGTTTGCAAAATTTTAGCTAGGTAGGATTGCAGGAACTTAGCGCAAAGTCGATCATAATATTCAACTAGTCAATGCACGAAGTAAAATGTTAAGATGGGTGTGAAAAATTGAGTTAACCTATGTAAATGTATGACCACAAATCCTAGTTTAAGCGTGTGTTTATCCATAGCAATATCCAGGGCGATCGCAGCAGGCTATTGCCGATCATGTTCAATTACTGCCTGATAATTACGATGGGAGCCTTTTGAGCCGATACTGGCTGGTAAAACAGGGGGGGTCTACTTCAAAGCGATAATCCGAAGTATCGGCCGAATGTACCTCTAAAGTTTCCTTTTTTGACTTTGAATCCTTACTTAACTTCTGATTGTCGTTTTTGTTTCGCCGTAGGCAGCCAGCCGTAGCCGATACTTCGGATTTATCTTCGGAGTAGACCTCCAGGCTCAAGCCGAAATGTTTCTAACTCAAACTCATTGCTTTGTTTCAATTAAACCAATAATTACAGGCACTTTTGAATTATTGTCAATTAGTCGGAAAGTTGAAAATCCCAAACCAAAACGCCCACGCCAAAACGTAGATCTCAATGGAGAAGAACGGACAAGAAACTCCAAGGCCACTCTTTTAAATCAACATAATATAACAAAATCCTGGGTACATTATTCTTGTTCTTTTTGTATGTGAATTAATTAACCCGGTACAATTATATGAGTGGGTTTTCATATTGGTTTCTCCGGTGCATTAAAGGAAGGCAAAATTAAAACAACACTTACAATAACTTCTTCAACTGAAGATTTTTGGACTCGCTTCTAGTCCTATACGGTTGTGGGTGTCTAATGTGCCTAGAGAAAATTACAAATTATAGAGAAGAGAATGAAAACGCCAACAAGGCTTGCCCGTCAGCATTGCAGCTCAATGTTCGGTAGAATTTGTTCAAACAAAACCGACCTACAAACAGTGGACTGACGCGAGTTGCCGCGTGCCTCAGCACTCCTTGTTTATACGATACCTCGCTGAAATCAGATAGCCTATTGAGATAGGTAGGGACTGAGTGGGCAATAAAATTGCAGTGGATTATGTGAAGTTTGTTTTTGAGAGCTAATTTAGTAACGACTATAACCTTAAGAGCGTATACGACGTACGGCATTTCATACAAACATTCAACCCCTTGTTTTTCGAAATGACTGAACCGATTTTAATTAAACGTCACACGCATAAGCAGGATACAAAGGTCTACAAAGTTAGTTAGGAACATTTTCGAAATGTCTTATTTAACTGGAAATCTCTGTTTCTATGGAAAATTTAAAATCGGTCTAAATTGGCTGTAACACTATTTTTCGTTAGTTCGAAATTTAAATAAAACCTTTGATAAGTTACTTCCTTGGTTGCCATGTTTACTCCGGTAAATGATCGTTCCATTTTTAAATTACACGATAGATATGAGTTTACTATGTAATTTATTTGACGGCTAAACCACGATAAATACGGATTTTCATACAACTTTTGGTGGCCGCTGCTCATTTATGTATTTGGCCAGTACAGCAATTTCAATTTATCTCAAAGAAGGTTGTCAAAATAATGCTCAAATTTTAAAAGCATGTTTGAGAAAATCAATTTCATGAACTCATATAGTCATCCACGTCACGACCATTTATCAACACTATTGGGAAAAATCCAAACAATTTACAATCCACACCTCGCGAATCAAATATAGTTATCAAAAACGCCATACAAAGCTGTACGCTGTATCACGGGCACGTCGCGTCGGTCGGGCAGGTATGACATCGTCCAGTCAGCGTAGGCAATTTTTTGGCGCGCAAATATTAACATGTGTGACGTCAGTGACCACGACATAGTGGGGCCAATAGCAATATTTTTATTGAAAATAGATTGCCAATGGTAATGTTTATTATTTTTTTTAACTAATACAGGGTTATTTTTAAGTCGTTTATAACCTCTTAAGGGGTCATTGTACTCATCATTATGAACAACTTTTACTATGGGACCAAAACTGAAATTGCGAAAAAAAAACCAGCTGTTCATTTCACCATTTTAACAAATTATTCGAACATAAATGTAGGGAACAGCTGGTTTTTTTTCGCGATTTCAGTTTATGAAACAGCCGAGTGAGTACTCATCATTATGAACAACTTTTACTATGGGACCAAAACTGAAATCGCGAAAAAAAAACCAGCTGTTCCCTACATTTTAACAAATTATTCGAACATAAATGTAGGGAACAGCTGGTTTTTTTTTTCGCGATTTCAGTTTTGGTCCCATAGTAAAAGTTGTTCATAATGATGAGTACAATGACCCCTTAAGAGGTTATAAACGACTTAAAAATAACCCTGTATATCAGCAAAGGAACTATTTCCATTGGAAGGTTCATGTGACGATTTTGATGATGAATTGAATGGTAATTATGCCGACTTCAAACCTATTCAGTTGCCTCAAGCTATGTTTTTAATTAACTAGAATATCGGTAAAAGTTAAGCCAGTTTTTACACGGTGTGATTTAATTGACTGTGGTATTATACTATAACTTGAAACTTGTGGGTTGCAGCTAAAAATCAGCGTCAGGTGGTACACCTTGTGTTTTCACCTGACATTATGCTAAGCTGAGGCCCTTTTGGCATTATAATAATTGTTTTCTGTTTATATAGTTATAAGGTGTATTTCTTTTTGCTGTAATGCGAATAAACGCATTTTTCTTTCCTACTGTCTTTCTTTGAAACAACAATAAAAGTTGCAGTCATTTGCTGCTTTAATTTTATTGGGGCTTTAATGTAGGTCTTCTTATATTTTGGTATTATTCAGTTTTTCCGTTTTCCGACTATTTAGAAGTACCTACACAGCTCATACGAAATGCCAAAGTGGATGTTCCATGTTTAGTGGACAATAAGAATCAGTTTGTATCCAATACATAAACTGGCTCACCAACAGGTCACTAGAATAAAGAACAAGATCTATGTAGAGGAAAAACATTATGTTCGTCGATTGTTTTTATTTAAACCACATTGTCAGCATACAAGGAAATCGTTTCCAGAAGATTTGATCGACAGTCCTTAGTATATCTTTTGCACTTCTTATCCAAGCCGTAGTACTCTGCTTCGTAGAAACTGTCCGCTATTTCATTTTCTGACATTGAAGCTGATGGTCTGCAAAGAAATATGTAAATTGACAGAGTACAGAACCTTACTTTTCCATCAAGGTCATCTAAGGCTGTAGAAAAAAGATAATTATCAGAAGTCTTATTTTTTTTTTTTTTGGGTGGGTAATTATCAAATAACTTCTCCCGCTCTGGGCGGAGCGGGAGGGCGTGTCAGACTTTTACTGACTAAAACCCACCCGTGTTCCTTCATTTGCCTGTGTGCCAGGGCCACGATATCCCTTTCGGACAAACTCGCAACCCTGGCAGGCATTGGCCCTAATGGACCCCGTCAATTCGTGCTGACGTCTCTTTGAGGCGCGCGTGGAACACGACGCGCCATCGACCCGGGCCTGGTCCTTATCGGACGGCGAGCTACCCATCGCTCACCGTCCGCAAGCCCGCGCCTACGGTGGCCGGAAATCGGCTTGCGACTCCCGACGCCCGGGGCGTCTCCTGCGGCGACTAGGGGCGTGAGGGCGCGAACCCTGCCTCTCCCTCACGCGCTCCGCCTCCTCCTTCGCGAGCATTACTGCTTCGCAGTAGGAGGTGACGACCTCCCATGCACTCTCGCTCCGAACCATGGCCTGAACCAGGGCCGGACGCGAGAGATCGCCGCCACCGATCGCCTCCGTTAGGACACGGTGGTGCTCCGCTCAAGCTGGGCAGACCTCCACCGTATGCTCCACCGTGTCCTCCGGGCGATCCACACAGTGGTGACACCCGGGCGTTTCCTCCCGCTTTATCCTGAACAGGAACCTCCCGAATTATCAGAAGTCTAAAGATCGTTAGAGCAGTCTATAAAAATAATATACAGCTTAGTGCATTGCATGATAAAGATGATTATAATAAGAGAAATAGTGCACAGTTACATTATTTTATTCCTATTAGTTTTTTCTAAAATTTCAGCATTCCATGAGCTGGAATTTTGGTGACGGTTTGGTAAAAAAAATGTTTATCTGTCACTTACGTAAGAACTAGGTATATCAGATCACCCATCAGACCATTGTGTAAGAAGTGAGCGTGAGCATTCTCACAGATGAGTCTGAGCAAGCACGGTCGTCCTGGATACCCGTGTCTGAATCAGAAGATAACATTTTAAAATCTATGAAAGCTGATGAAATCCTATGGTGGAATAAGAAGGTGAAAAAAATCAAGCGTGGATATTGTAAACACAACAATTTCATCTTAAACACTATTAAACTATTAATATGAAATATTATATTGTTACTTAATAAAGCTCGCGTGATGGATCATGGGATGAAGTAACTAAGATAGAATACAGCTGTCTGTCGGAAAAGGTAATTGGGAGGAAATGGATTCATTAATAATGTTTGGGTGTCATGGCAGTAATCAGTTGCCTTTATTATTAGTATTTCATGTTGATATATTATGTCCTTTTCCTTATTATTATTATTCCTTCATTAAAAACATATTGCACGAACTGCATTGAACGGTGCAAGTCATGCGGAGTCCTTGTTTTTACTATGTTGGGAGATATATAGAATAGAAAGATAGATAGATAGATTAGTTAAGTTAGTAGAACGATATCCTTACGTCGAAAGATGACCTATTTGGCTGAAACCATCAGATTACATAAGTTAAGCTTAAATGGCATTGAGGGATGACTTTTAGTTTGAGCTCCAAAACAATGTAAGCTCTACTAATACTTCAAAAGCAAGAAAAATGTATTCGAGCAGTATACTAGGATGGCAACAGAATTAGTAGGTGTACCGTTGTTCAGTGGTTAGCAACTACTGCCGTTCGACGGAACAAAGTCCCTGCAAGCGGCATTTAGTTCTCTTGTGTTTTATGGGCTCCTGGTACTTGAGGATTTGTTTGGTGTTGCTTATATGAAATTTTTGGACCCATTTTGACGGAAAGGGCTTTTCGTCAGTGTAATGCAGTTTTACAGTGTTATAATATGATTTCGTAATTATTAGCAGAACTAACATAAAAGATCACATCGAAAATAATCGTTGGTCCAGTGCCAGAATCTTGAGGGTCTGTCAGATAACTTTAGGACATCGATATTGCTCAGAAATTTCTCAGGATTCTTGAAATTTTGACGGCATTTTTACCTCATAAATAAAATAATCAATTCAGCCACAACTTTAGGAAGCTGACCCGAAATACTCGGGGAAAAAGTCCACAACATGATTTGGTTGGAAAAATTCTAGGCAAGGAAGTGATAATGAATATACATAAATGCTTTGGAAATTAATTAACTACGACTTACTTTTCCAGCATAGATTCTATTAAAGTGTAGATACTGTTCCGGGTCATCACTTCTTTTGGAGCTTTAATACTACGATCCTCCCTGTTTCTTGATACCTAGAAGAAAATCGACTTATCTAAAAATATTATAAATGTTTCTAAGTTTGTATATATATTTGTTATATATATTTATTTGTTTGTATATATTCCTCTGGAACTACCTGTCGGATTTGAAAAAATCTTTTTGCATTTGATAGCTACATTTTTGAGGCAGGTTATAAGCTATTTAACATCACGGTAAGACCCTTAGGAGCCGAGCAAAAAGAAAAAAGTGCCATATTTATGATATTTAATATTTATTACGCTATGTGTGTAGTTATTGAAAGTTGTATGTGGATTTATATCTGGAAATAAAAGATTTCATTTCATTGCATAACCGAAAACGAAGTAATGGGTCGACCCATTGGGTCATGGAACAAGATATTTCACGCTGACGAAGTCACGGGCAGAAGCTAGTCAATAATATAATTTTATATTATTAAAAACAGTTTATTGTGGCAGTCATTGAACGATCCATAAAGGGATTGATCTAACGATGATTACAAATAAGGCACTTCTTTACATCCAAAAAAACATGTACGGTTGACTTCGACACCGAAAGAAATCTGCTCTTAAGGCTTCTACGAGTACGTAGTGGCGCGACCGGTAGAACAATTTCCTTGAATTTTTCATAGAAATTGTTCTACCGGTGTCGCGTCGTGCGATAAGTCGCGCCAGTATGTAGAAGCCTTAAGAGCAGATTTCTTTCTTTAACCTATAAGTGGAAATGTTTTTCGAATAAAGCGATATGTACTTACTGTTTCAATATCTCCCAGTAAAGGCTCGAAGTAGGTAGCATTGTCCACATTGTAGTAGTTAGCTTCGAAGAACCAAGCTACACTCACGTATGTTTCTGGATGGAGAGGGATAGATACTGTTGCGAATACCTGTGGTATAGAAGAAAGAGTTAAGATAATTTTGTAGTTTTATTCTGTTGGTGTTTTTGAAGTTTTTGGTAAGAATAACTAAATCAACTGTTTGTGCAGAAAGCCCCGCTAACAGCCTTACTGATTGGCAAATCTTTTTACTATTTTCAGTTACTACGTGACTATTTTAGGCCAGACTCATAGATGCTTCGATTTGTTGACCGTTTTCTATTTGGTTAAGTATCTGATACTTGCTGACATGCCTGCATTGGCCTCTTATAGTATGTATTGTGTAGTTATATTATTATTTGTCTTATAGTATTAACTGTGTAATTTGAAAACATTGTAAAAGTCAATTATTTTTAAAAGAGTATTTCACCTTGCCGGCTCTTCTGTTTAGAAAACGACCAGGAATCGTGCACCTAGCTTCTGACGTTTAATAAGTGCCCATATAGGTTTATGTTAAATAAAATATTTTGATTTTGCATAGCCATAGGTTAGTAGGATTTAGGGCTGAGGGAAAAAGTCCTACAGCCTGTTCACACGATGCGTTCCGGTTCCGCACCGCTAAGATTTCGCCGCATTGGCGGTCATACGGGCGTTGCGACGCCGTAACGTTGTTACATTGTAAAAATTTCGCTGCTTTTTCTGCCGCATAAACAACTGAGCGATGCCGCTCCGGCGTTGCAACGCGTGCATCCCTCCCTGCCTCGTCTCGCGAGTTGCAAGTACGTGCAACGCCGGAACGCACCGTGTAGCATACCATGGATATTAGTATGTAGGACGCCGCAGCGACACCGTCCCGGCGCGCCGCCGCACAGTATAATATTTTGATAAACTAGATGGACAAAAGTCAATTTAGGACATGTCTTAAATTATCCTTTTAACGGAATAAATTCAAAGCTAATAAGTTATACTACAATCTGGTACATTTCTTGGGAATCCACACGAAACAATAGCAGGTAAAAAAAGGTCGGGTAGGCCGGCTACCTGAGCCACACCGACCGACCGCTCGTTGCTACGTTTCATTCGTCTGAGTTCGCTCGATGAATACGCTGTGTTTCTGTGTGCTAGTGGTGATTTTGTGTTGTTATCGTTTTTGTGGGACTTTCAAGGTAAATTTCCATATATTTTATTGTTAGTATGTATATTAGTTTAATCATAAATATTAAATTAACAAAGTAAGGTTAATATTTGATCATAAACAGTACTTCCTTAGTTTCATCTAGGGTTTTAGTTAGTTTCCCTGCATTTCTCCGTGCAAAGAGTATATTTTTCTGAAAGCTATATTTATATACTACAAGAAAATTATTCATTTGCTTGCGAAAGTTTGCGACACTCATACAACAATTTCTTATTTTCAGAATGACTTCGCATATTTCTCGTCGTTCGTTTTTTGACGTTTGGTTTGCTAACGCCAAAGAATCAAGACAAGCTCCTTTGTTGCATTATACTTTACAAGAATTTGGCAAGAATTTTTGTATAACTTCTTTATTGTATTTACTTTTCGATGTATACTTGTGAAATTATTTTCTAATGTTAAATTATACCTCTAAAACTATCAATTATATTTTTTTATTTATTCATTTATATTTTACCTCCTAATAACATTTAAAAATGGTACAAAATAATTTTGTCCCGCTAGGTTTTCATAATATCACACTGTGCGCCGCAACGCATCGTGTGCATCGGCCTTTAGTCGCTGCCCGTAGTCTGAATTCCTGCTTGGCAGATGGCCTTAGGCTCGTCCCATATTACATGGTGAAACGTGAGTGTACTATATTAAACACTTCTGTCTTAGGGAAATACAGTACGGGTACTATAGTCGCCATTTTATGATATGTATAGGTAAGGCTCGTGCAGACTGGCCTGATATCGCGGACGCAACTGGCAGCGCGACACTTTCCATGAAGTTTCATAGAAATTGTGCTACTACTCGTATACTTTTCAAAAAATAATAGGCCCGTTTTGACAACATGAATCGATTTATCGTGAGTATTGAGTACCGAGTCGTATGGTTACTTCACTAGTTACGTCGCGATGGACAATCGCAACGAAACTAGTGAACAACTATAGTGTCTCGTCGCGCCTGTCTGCGGGAGCCTTAAGAAAGTAAATAAATAATATAATTGAAGAGAAAATCAAAGGATAATAAAATACGAATATTTCGGCTATTTTTTTGGTAAAAATAAATCTAATAATAAATACTCACGCCCCACTGTGTGGCCGGTGTAAACAATAAATATCGTCTCTCCCTCTTCTTTGCGACGGTTTGTTCACAAATTACACTTAATAACACTATGGTCCTGAAAAAAACACGGGTAAACATTATTTATTTGCTTGTTTTTGTTCTCATCATTCCCGTATTCATAATAGCTGAGTCAAACTCAAAGCATTTGTTTATATTAAACCAATTACAAGTACTTTTGAATTGTCAGTCAGTCAGAAAGTTGAAGCTATTTGCCCATTTCGAAACGTAGATCTCTATGGAGAAGAACGGGGAAGAAACTCCAAGGACACTGTTTTAAATCAACATATTACAAAATCCTAGGTACATTATCCTGTAGCTTCGATATGTGAGAACAATGTTATTTAATTAAAAACAATTCAATATATGAGATTAAAAAGATTAAAAATAAGCCCTGGCAGTTAAGAGATGACCAGTCTCAACTGACGGCGCCCGTTCAAGTTCGATTATATAAGCATTGTCATCGACAAAAGACTCTTGCATCTCCTCTGATATTGAAATAGCTACTATTGGTAAGCATTGAAAAGTAGGAAACTGTTCCATCCATCTCCATCCACATCCTTCATCCTTCTCCATCTTCTATCCTCTTGATCCGCGTTTAAGTAAAGTTTGCCATTAAAAGAATAGACGTAACCAAAAACCTCGATTGATTTGTAAAACGGTCCGCTTTGATTCATTAAATATTATTAGAGTAACACAACAAATTTTCCTTAATTTTTGTTTTGTTTTTTTTAAGTGTTTTTTTTTTTCAATAACCACTAGAAAATAAAATACTTACACAATCAAATAACCACTGACCAACATTGTACCATAAAACATAATAATATATTTCTCAACAAAACAGACTATATTCTGAAGTCTTAAAGTAACACAAACACTGTTGCATGGTCTCGGCTTAACGAACTCCTGACTATCTGATATTTGATATTGACCGAAGTAATTTGTCAAAATATGTCGCCTGTTAATCTGTGGTTAGGTATACGGTACTATAGGTAGTGTTAGACACCTTTTCAAATGTTAGAAACGATGGAAAAGAAATTGTTTCTGATGCTACTTCTGATTCTATTGGAATATACATTTTTGGAATAATGACCTTTTCTGATGCCCTAAAAACTTTTTGATTTTATAATATTGATAACTTTTTTAGTCAAACAAATGAGCCTCCGTTTCTTTTTCTGGCCTTTTTAGGGTTCCGTACCTCAAAAAAAATATTCTCGGACTCGTGTGTCTGTCTGTGCGTCTACCACAGTCAATTTGCTCCGAATCTAGTGGACCGATTCAATTGAAATTTCGTATACATATGAAATCTGTGACCCAAACACGGATGTGTAAATAAATTAATTTTGAATATGGGGGTCATATTTTTGGGAAGCAAAACAAAACTTAAAAAAAAGTTTGTTCAGATTGTACCGTGTGATATATCAAATAAAAGGGCTTATTGTGTAAGGATGTCAATATGTATTTTTAAATTTAATAATAAATATTTAAGTTATTTTTAAAATGGATGAAAATTGACCATTCCCCTTGTATTCAACTTGTCTCCGAAACTACGCAGATTCAAATTTTGTAAAAAATACAGAATACAAAAAGTTCTTTAGATATAGATTACAGGAAAATATAAGAAATCAATGGTCTTAAAATAACATAGTAAATCTCTCAATATTATGCGTACAAACTTAAATTTGCATTTGGAATGTATGAGGGAACATGTTTTTGAATGGAAAAAGGCATTTTTTTAGGCATCTTAGTTTTCGACTTTTGATGAAAAATACCGTTCCCCCTCACCTTATCTCCGAAGTTTGCATAGAAAAAAATCTGAAATTATTCTATGTGATAGAAGTTTATGCAAAGGTTACAGGAAAAATAAAACGATATCTCTAAATAGCACATTTTTTCAGAAATCATCAACATTATATATACGTACGGAACCTTCGGTGTTCGAGTCCGACTCGCTCTTGACCGGTTTTTTATGTTAGTCGTAGTAACTATACTAGGGCATCCCGACCTAATGGTTTAGCTCTGTAATTTATATAAATTATGATAATTTCAAAGTCTGTGTTAATCTTCATGCCCGATAAATTCCATTACTTTCAGGATTGCATGATAATTATGGAATGTCCTTAAAAAAACAACTTGGCTAGGACCGAATACAATAGCGAACCACTTTTGCAATCCTAAAGGAATTCAACAATTGAAATAGGGTGTTATTTTTACCCGACTACGGCGAAGCAAAAAAGAGGGTTATGATTTTGACCGGTATGTATGTATGTATGTTCATCTGTTCCCTCATTACTTCTAAACTGCTTGTCATAATTTGACAAATTGGGTATTGTTGATCGTCCGCTGGTTATAGGCTATGTGAGGTCACATTAAATTCAATATGGCGCCCTCTAGCGGACATAAAGTCAAAGTCTAAAAAAAAGGCGTGGTCGTATGCCACTTTGCCCTAAAGATTATGATCGCTTACTACTGTTAGAATGTGTTGTTTTGATAGGCATACGACCACGGCTGTCTTCTGAATATCACGATGAATATGTATTAAATACATTAAAATATATTACGTGTAAGTTGTTTATTTAATAGACGATAAATATTGAATAGTTTGTACATAATAATTTCAGATGACACTATTTTCTTGTTTCATGCTTTTTAGAGCGTGATTCGTCAGTAGTCGGGTTTTAGTTTTTGAACTTATTTTTTTTATGCTCAGATATCGTGCACAGTAAAACGGCCCATTAATATTTAAAGACCTTAAACCACATTAAGCAAATTGAGTTTTAAATTCCAAAGATTTACAGAAGGAAATTGAGGTTAGTCTCTCTTAAATGAAACTTGTCATTTCTTGCCGTAATTACACGTAATCCTTTGGATTAATTAAGTGCAGAATCTTGCGATACAAGCTGTTGAAGGCTTTTGTTCAACAATTCACCGGTAGCACAGTTAGATTGATAGTGTTATCGGAGTGTTCTTGCAAGTTTGGGACCCCCTGTTCAAAGGTTACGTGTTGCGTAAATGGAGTTGCAACTTTAGGTCTTTATTTTGATAAATATCGTTTTAGAGAGAATTTTTTTAAAAACAAAAAGGAAACAAAAAAAAAAGGCCTTCATATCCCAATTAATTTTCCTTAGTCTTTTTCTTCCATACATCTCTACAACCGTGACCTCGGAGTTCACTTCCTTCCTAATCATATCATATTTTTTACAATAATTCTTTCAATATCGTTAGTCTAGGTATCCCTTTACTTAAAGCCATATTTTTAACATTTTGTTGTCACATTCCAGGCTTTTCATTCCTCTTTTTCTGTCACAGGCTACTAAAAACTCTTTCGTTTTGTAGATTTGTAGTATCAAAAATTGAGCCAATGTCTACCATTCCTTTAAAAATTAATACAAATAATTCCAAACTCCAAAAAAAACCAACAGAAACATGAAATGAATCAAACAATAAAGCGCCACTTAAAAACCTTAATTAGATTACCAAAGATGTCCTAATTATACAGATTGTTTTACAATCTACTTGTCTAATTTTTAGGACGAGTAAATTAATTACAGCGAACATAACTCATGAAAGTCAAATTGGACTGAGGTGTATAATAATTTGGGAGGGAAATTAGATGGACGGAACCGAATGTAGATTAGTAATACATGTACAGATTCGGGTAGAAATATGATTTACTGTTTAAATTCAAATTCAAAATTCGAGCGAAGGTTCATATAGAGTTAGTAACATTATCCTTAAAACTAAGTGTTGGTAAACAAGACGATATGACGGCAAACGTAACTGACAGCAGTGAATTACATACCGACAGTTCATTCTGCCAGCAATCACTATCAGAACCCTGTTAGGGCTGTACATGACTCGACCCACCATCGATGCTGCGCGCTTGCGCATTATTGCGTAAAAACCAATCTACACGCGCCGCCGCAAACATCCCTGACGCACTGCAACGTCATGGCCACCCCATCAGTTTTTTGAACGCTTTATTAAATACGACACGAAGGGTTCCATACGACGCGCGACGCCTGCGAATATTTCTTCCACAAGCTGCATGTGTAGAAGGTGGTATACCACCTTCTACTGACCTTAAAAACAATGCTGACATTGAAAGGGAACGGAGTGCTTTTTACGTGCGTGCGAATATGATAGCCCGCAGGCTTGCACGTTGTACTGCAGACGTAAAGGTGACAATATTTAGAGTAAGTATTTTATAAAATACGTAAAGGTGACAATATTTAGAGTAAGTATTTTATAAAATACTTACTCTAAATATTGTCACCTTTACGTCTGCAGTACAACGTGCAAGCCTGCGGGCTATCATATTCGCACGCACGTAAAAAGCACTCCGTTCCCTTTCAATGTCAGCATTGTTTTTAAGGTCAGTGGTGACCAATTTGATTACAGAGAGAGAAGGTATGATATTCTAGAATGAAGAAATAAGTAATGATGAATAAGTAATGTTTAATGATAGTTTCATCAATGAAACTAGTAGGTAAATGGACAATGTAAATTTCTAGAAGATAAATTATTGTAAGTAATAGATAACAAAATGAATATTATGCAACTTAAAGCCGTTAAGGCCTAATATAAAAAATATAAAAAAAACTATTATCCCGATTCAGAAACCAAAATTGCAACCATAAAACATTTAATCATCTAAAACCAATTAAACAGGAACAGCACACAGAAATTGAAAACCATGATTTCGAACTAACGCAACCTCTTTCATAACAAAATACGATACGTACAAAGGAGGAAAAATATCTGTTCAACATATTGCAGCGGTGGTGTACAACCGCAGAATCCCATTTTAACCCTTCATTTCAATAAATTGGCCAGCGTAGTGTAGACAGGACTTAACTTTGATGCGGTAGAGAACGGCGGAACCCTGTAGAACTCCGCACATAGTGTGGGCAAATGTTTGCCGGAGAAATGCACGCGGCAGTGGCAAGTTATAAAAATGAAGAGAAAATTCTAATGTTGAAAGTCGGGTGGAAAATTTTGTTATTATACTGTGTTGTGGTGTTAAGTCGTTTTTGTCTAATAGTCAATTTGAGTTGGGCACAGAAGTTCGGTGGGAAGTTTTTGTTGGTGAATAAATCAGTTTTCTAACTATTTTCTTTCTATTTATCAGAAGTTTGGTTACTTGATGAGGGATTGACGGATTGCCTTTCATTTCAGCTAGGTAATTCCTGATATTCATGTAATCAGGATTAATCATAATTGTATGTTAATTTAATTCGATCGTAATAATCATATTGTCTTTTATGTATTTTGAGGTCGTTGTATTTGCAATTGTATTTCTTCGAAGATCTCTTTAAGCCTTGCCTTATATAATTGCTTGTAATGTGTCTTTCTTTGTATTAGGATTCTAAGCTGATTTAAATACTTATGTGTTAAATTAATTGTAAGTTACAGTAGTACATTGTATTAAAATTGTTTACAGAATAAACAATATCATTCGATTTCAATATAGCAAGAAAGAAATGCGTTCATCGAGTAACTGATAGAACTCTGTTTTTGTAAACAAAAATTTAATTAATATCTGTTAAGTCGTCATGTCTGTTGTCTTTAGATACTAGTAATTTAAAAATATAAACCTTCATTTCAGTATCATAATACAGCCTACACTCGTAGAATAGGGTCGTTATGTGTAATGTTTTGTTATGCGGAGATGTAAGTTTTACCTCGCCTCCACGTTAGCCAGCATCTGGGCCGTTCCGTACAGGCCAAATCACTGGGAAAACATAACGGTTCATTAGTCAGAATGCCGTAGGCTCTGTGTAAACATTCTAACATTTTATCTTATACAGTATTTACACGCCGACGGTGCCGGTGCGCTCTGAATCGACGTAAAAACGAAATAGTACGATGTTGCTTGCTTTAATTTTGTTGAATTTGCTTTCCCTGTTTGGAGCGGACGCGGGTAGACAGAGGCGGTACCTCGTGTACCCAGACGGTGGCCCAGCCAGAGCACAGGTACGTCCCCTGTTTTATTAGAACAAATCCATGTAAATTTACATAGCGTACCTGATTTAACTTAAGCAAATGATGTTTTCTTTGCCCAACGGATAGGGCTTAACGAAGCAGTGTCTTTTTTGTTCGTGAATTTAAATGCAATTAAGCTTCTGCCTTTTGAAGCGAGCTATGAGAGTTTTTGTTTTTAATTTATTACTGTTTCTAACGGATACGTTTTGTCTCTCTTCTTCTACGCACCTAGACATTTGCATGGATTCAACTCTGTATTTTGTTACCTACTCCTGCCAAATGTTGTGCTGAATTTTTTTATATATCTTACGAAATGCTTGTATTTGAATGAGATTGTTATTTATTGTTTCCGTCTACTTGAATTTCAGTATATTATAATAACATTGTGTATTTATCTCATTCCTTACTCTAAATGTATTATCATTTTAATTTGTTTTTTTCAGCAATCTCTACTTTGTGTAAGATGTAATAATACTTGTTTATACTTTATTCGAAATGCGCTTCTACGTTTTTGTAATATGTATTTATGAGTATATTCGCTGAAATAAGTGATTCAATTAATACAATTATGGATTTTTTTACTGCAGATTTTTATGACAGCGCACTAATAGGTTTTATATTAGTTTGTTTGGATGTAGTTTTACATAAATATCATTCTAATTTCACTTATCAGTTTTTGCGAGTATGTTCAACAAAAATAGAGTGGTCGAACTGAACCGATTTATTGACCTGACCTACATTCATCTAAATTGATTCTAACTACGGCTAACTTTCTCAAACTTTTCAGTTCATCATCGGTCTCGGTGTTCCAGTTGACCTAAAAGAGCAATCAGTTACCGTTGGTACTGTAATAAAATTCCAGTATGATTTGCCTACGAACAGTACGGAGTATACTAGCAGAATCTACGGATTCGCCAACACAGTCTCCAGAGATATGGTCGAAGACAATCCAACTCAAGACGTTTCAAATGAAGTAGATTCAGATGATTCTAGACAAATGAGTGAGACAGAGGATGTAGTAACATATGAACCCGAGGGAGACAACGATACATTAGTTGATTTAACTTTTGATGACAGACGAAAGAGGTCTCTAGTTTATTCTGAAGGCGGCGTTCTAATTACGGATAGTACCACTGTTAAGGATGACTTGTCTTTAGATGAAGCTATTAAAAAACAAGAAATGATTGACCAAAATGCTTTGGAAGAGGAAGAAGAACCTCAAAGAATGAACAGATGGGACTTTTATAAAGTTATAGAACGCATGGTTGAAAGGTAGTATTTTTATGTTTTAGTAACTAAGCGCTTTTTCAGAAATGCTTAACATTATACTCAGATAGATCCATTTTTTTTTTTCATTGAAAGGTTTTAATATTAATCAATATTTTAATACTGAACTCAGTTTTAACTACAGAAATATATGAGTACGAGTAGTAAAATCACTCTTGCTCGACGGGTTAAAGTACATAGCTATGAAAACTTCAAAAGAATAACAAAGAATCAAAGCATAAAGTTTATGTTACAAATAAAACGCCAAAGCAACCAGCGCTTAGCTCGCACAAATAAACGGAGAGAAGAAAAAAAATAATCCTGAAAACAAAACTTAAATCACAACATCATTTAGTCCAAGTCTTTTATAAAGAGTTAACAAGAATCGCTATGAAGGTATAATATTTTATTAAGGTTGGCCATTGAAACTTCAGGTACGGGTATTCAGGTCGGCCGTGCCTGCTTCGAACAATCTGCGAGGCTGCCGAGGTACCATTCACCCATGAAAACGGCTTGCTCGGCGAAATTGGACATATACTATTCACGTAAGTCACTAACGTTATGAAAGGATTTCGGTACTGCTTTATTTATGAATGATATATCATTCATTCGGGTGGAGTTGACGGGCTAAGATTGGAGCTTTTTGGTTAAGGAAAATCGTTTAATCTGGCGTTGTATGTTGTGTTCGGGAATTTTTATTTGAAGGGTGTGTAAATGAGGCCGCGCTGTGTGAACTCGGCGCTTTCATTTTTAATGCTTAATATTTTTCCTACCTCTGTATTGAGATTTCTGTGTTCATCGAATTAGTAATTCGCATTCATTTTCATTTCAATTTCTTCTTTCTCTGATATTTGTGGTGGTGGTATTATTATAAGCGAAAAAAGTATTGATATTTTCATACACAGCTAGACAAAATTACTTGAGATAATAATATAAGACTAATCAATACCAAATTATTGCCGATGTCTGATTATTGCGATGTAATCGACGCAATAGTGAACTTTAAATATAGAGAGGATCTAAACATCACTTGGTGAGTTCGCATTACTGAACGAGCTTCGGTGTGAATTTTTCAGAATTGCACTACCTACTGGGTTAATTGAAAATGTTGTTAGGAGTTATTGATATCCTAATGGGAGTTGACACCTATTAACTATTTATGCTGTTCATACGCATATTTCGTTATTCTTCACCGTGGATTCATTAGGTACTGTAAGAGACTATTGGAGTCTCTTTGGGATCCTATTGCTCTAAGCTAATAGAATGAAACACTTCATATTAGTTAAGAGCCTATACTACCTCAAATGGCTTAGTATGATCCTCCGTTATGTAGAAAATACTGCAGCTTTCATTTTGAAATAAATATATGGTAAAGTTGAGGATTAATGTTAAGTACAAAGCAAAATCCAAAGTTACTTCCAAACCGAACAATAAACCACTCGTATTCAAAAAATACTTCAAACTGAAACTTAAAACTCAATACTTGAAGCTTTGCATATTAACTGAACTATAAAAAAAGTCTTATGTTATTATTTTTTTTAAATTACCATTATTTTCACCGTAAAAAGAAATAAACCAAGATATCGGTGCCTTGGAGTCTTCTCCCTGCCACCCTGTCTCGCGTGACCGCCAGCAGTAGGTGCGAGCGAGATAAAGAGTGCGGTGGCGCTGAGGTAGTATGGACTCTTAAGATTGGATAATTATTTCTATAATAAATTACTTTTTACATCAAGACGGGGCTGTTAGCTATCTGAAGGTCAATTTTTGTAACCAAAAAGGTTCAAATTCAAGACACCATATCATCTCAGTGACCTTTATTGTCAAAAATGTAGTGAAATTATTTTTATTTGATGGATTAGAATGCAAACGTTCCTAAAAATACGGGAATTGCCCCCTGAGCTAACTGTTTCCTTTTTATTCGGATTCTAAATCTGAAATAATATTTATTTCCGTATTATGTACCTACAGTACTTAATTCTTTAAAACTACAAATTCTTACCTTACAGGCCATCAACAACGAAAGACACATTATCCCATCACACGGACAACGAGTATCATGCAGCGGAGAGGCTCGGGAGAGAGGTAGGGGTGACCTGTGACAACCTGTTCCCGGAGTGTGAGGGCTCAGTCCTCAGCACCTTCACTCAGATAGGGGAGGAGACGCTGCATAAGTTTGGATTCTTGTAAATGATGGATAATGGTTTACTAAGGATGGATGGATTAAAGGGTTACAGTTCTAATTTTTATATTGTCATCTTCATTCTGGCTTACCAGAACAAAGTTCTATTAGTTTATACAAATATTATTGTACTGAATTTGGATATCATAACCAAAATATTTAATCTGCCATATTTCTATGTAGAAGCCAAAAGTTTTATAACATTTTAGTCTTTCTAGTAGGTAGTACTTAAGATTAATGTGTTACCATAATGTCGATATTCAATGATTGATAGGGTACTTCCAAATGTCGACCTAATGATGCTTGACGGTTGGAATATCATTTAGTGTATAAGTTATTTATTTTATAAATAAAATGTATAAAAGGAAGTGTTTTATTTGGTTATATTATTGGTATATATAGCCGCAGAACTTGATCTTGATGTCCAATTTTCCTGCATGCAAGGATTCAGTTTGGTATTATTTTGTTACTAGCAACTCAACTCTGCTTCGTCCGGTTTTTACGATTTGGCAAAATATCAAGATTTGTTTATTTTATGTACGTTTAATATAAATGGTGTATACAGGGTGGCAGGGACATCGACGCGAAACCTGCAGTTACCATGGATTCAGTACATCATGCTTGACTTCCGGGCGTTGAAATTTCTCGTCGGTAATTAAAAAGAAAAAACAGTTGTTTCCTTCAGAAGTGCAATACCTATTCGGTCAAAATGTATGGAACAGTGATTTTTTTTTTAATAACCGACAGAAAATTTTAACGCTGGGGGTCAAGAATGATGTACTGTATCCATGGTAACAGGATGCGCGTCGATGTCCCTTCCACCCTGTATATCACCGTATAATTATGAACTTCGTTAGTTTATAATATATCGGTATTCATTCCGTTAGATTATAAACTGTCGTAAAATTGTGAACAGCAAATAGTTTATAATTTAACGCATTATTTTTCGATAGTTTATAATCTATCTATGGGAAACCGACAAATTGTGAACTGGTATCAAACGCACCTTGTGCTAATACTAAATAGCCTGCCTATCTGCGAGCAACTTGGAAGTAGCACGGTTGGTCACAATTCTAACCTAACCTAAACCTAACCCATTTCATATATATCACAATTTTCTGCCATTCTAGAATGTAACGGAAATAATACCGACAGATTATAAACTAACGGTTCTCACAATCTTACGGTGACTTATACACATAAACCTTGTGGAAGAAATTCTCTAAGTGATGGTGAATACCGCATCAAAATCCATCGTGTAGTTTCGAACTGAGCGGCCACACAAACAAACACCAAACGCGACTTTGTTTTATACTATTTATTGATATTTAGTGAAAAATATTATAAAATAATACTATACAGAATTCCAAGAGCATTATTATATTAAATAAATAAATAAAAATAAATTATTTATATGATTGATGGAAAACATCCTAACTAATATTATAAATGCGAAAGTCAGTTTGTTTGTTTGTTACGCTTTGACGCTAAAACGGCTGCACAAATTTAATATTTAAAGTTTGAATTAAAAAAAACCATGACTTGGGTTAGGATACTTTTTATTCCGGTAAACGCAGACGAAGTTGCTAGTCGAAGAAGCTAGTTCTATATTTAAGTACTAAAATGGAGTCATTTGAATAGGTAACATTTGACAATTCATCAAAATTCAACAACGTAACCTTGTATCGGCGGGCATAAAATAATATATTTTTTCGTTTTGTTAGAACTGCACAATTGCTTAACTTTTTTCAATTACGATTTAATATTTATTGTAATAATGACCAATACGAGTAATTTTAAGATTTGCTTTCACTAAACTGACAGACGTCAAATGTTACCTATTAAAACGACTCAGTAATAGGTTCTATGATTGTGTAAGCGATCCTTAATCGAAAATAACGTCCTGTATTTCTAAAACCCCCAATTCCTTTCCATTTTGCCACATAAGATAACAATAGAGCAAAAATAGTAAAAAGATACTTGCACCCTAATAATAACCCACTCTGACTTTGTGAATAGCGTGGGATGAAAAACGGGTAATGCACTCTATTTTGTGGCTGATTCATGTGCTGTTTCCGAAAATAGCATGAACATGAAACTGTACATCTACACCCTGTATATACCGGTCCGCTGTTATAAAAATGAATACGGTATCTTTTTTATTCTGTGCATCCAGATTAAGGCAAACTTGCATTTGAGAGTTAACTCTACCAATTTCAGAATATCTTGTCTGTTAAGACAGATCTGAATAACAGTAAAAACTATAATTATTATAAATATACATCTCAGAATCACTTGATTTCTTAAAAAGAAAACGATGTAGCTTTCGTGACGAATAGTTTCTGAAATTTTCAGAAATATTTCCATTAATACAAAAATATTGATACTGGATTGTAATTTAATAATCTGATAAATCAATAAATTTTAATGATAACTTTGACTGCCTCGTTGGTCTAGTGGTCGCAAGCGCTACTGCCGAGCACGAGGTCCTTTTTTTTTTTTTTTTTTTGGGTGGGAAATCATCAAATAACTTCTCCCGCTCTGGGCGGAGCGGGAGGGCGTGTCAGACTTTTACTGACTAAAACCCACCCGTGTTCCTTCCGTTGCCTGTGTGCCAGGGCCACGATATCCCTTTCGGACAAACTCGCAACCCCGGCAGGCATTGGTCCTAACGGACCCCGTCAGTTTGTGCTGACATCTCTTTGAGGCGGGCGTGGAACACAACGCGCCGTCGACCCGGGCCTGGTCCTTATCGGACGGCAAGCTACCCATCGCTCACCGTCCGCAGGCCCGCGCCTACGGTGGCCGGAAATCGGCTTGCGACTCCCGACGCCCGGGGCGTCTCCTGCGGCGACTAGGGGCATGGGGGCGCGAACCTTGTCTCACCCTCACGCGTTCCGCCTCCTCCTTCGCTAGCATAACTGCTTCGCAGAAGGAGGTGACGGCCTCCCATGCACTCTCGCTCCGAACCATGGCCTGAACCAGGCCCGGACGCGAGAGAAGCACGAGGTCCTGGGTTCGATTCCCAGGTCGGGCAAAGTGTTATTGGGCTTTTCTACCAGGAATTTCTCAGTAGCAGCCCGGAGTCTGGATTTGTGCCCGGTTGATGGCAATAGGCTCGCCCCCTATTACATGGGACTTAAACATAACTGGCGAAACGTGGGTGAACTATAGGTACACCTCTGCCTAACCCTTCGGGGATTACAGGCGTGATGTTATGTTATGTGTTTTTAATGATAAATGATTTTATTTCTGTAAGTTGGTTAGTACAAACACTTTTAAACGTCAATTATATTTAAAAAACTAGATGAAGTCGGCGTTTCCTATCTGACAACTCTCGAGTAGAAAGGCCGAAACAAAAAGTACAGACATAATCTTGGTCAGATCATGTGAAGACCATGTACAATTGTACATTGGTGTCTAAAATTGTATTATCTTTATAGTTCTTTCCAGAACCACATAAATCAGCCAATATACAGGATACTTTAAATTTTTTACCGACGGGTCTAAAGATCACAATAATTTCATGGGAGTAGCATTCTTTGACCCTCAATCTGATACCTTCATGAAATTTAATGTTTCTTACAATATTTCGATCATGTATTTAGAACTTTTAGCAATTAGTGAAGCATTGGCATACATAGAATCTATTCAACATACTAACTTTATCATTTTAACAGACTCTAAAAGTTCAGTCCAACATTTAGCTCAATGTACCTCTGGCTTCAGAGGAACACGGATAGCTTACAAAATTATAGACTCCGTTATCAGATTGAGGGCCAATTCATAAAATATCATCATACAGTGGATTCCCTCCCACGTAGGCTTAGTAGGTAACGAAAGGGTAGACAAATTAGCAAGATTAGCTTCAAGTGACGGCACGGAACCGTTCATACCATTGAATATCCAGCATTTTTATACAGATTGCATGAGATATATACGTGAACATTGTTTATTAAAGTGGAGGGAATACTTTGAACGGAGGTCTGTGGAGAAGGGTGTGTGGTATAAAACAATACAAGAACAACCATGGAAATCACCATGGTTCGATTCATGTTATTTGGGCAGAACAGAAATTGTGACAGCTGTCAGACTTCGTTCTGGACATATCCCCTTAAACACTACCTAACTACCTACGCATATCTAATGAAAAAAGTTCCTTCTCCCAACTGCACAGAATGTGGAAAACTGGAAGACGTTCTTCACATCATGGTGGAGTGTGCCCGGAACGAAGATCTCAGAGCTGAGTTATTAATACAGTTTGGTGTTGATGTTAAAGAGGTGGGAAGATGCAATAACATTCTAGCATTCCCTTTGTCAGAACCAGCGAGGCTACTATATAAACTTGTGCGCATTGGTATCCGTAGAAGATAATTACTAAATGGTGTAATATGTTATACGAAAGCCTTACGGAGCGACTTAGTCTTGTTGACCAAGCTCCTTAAATAAAGATTTAAAAAAAAAAACCACACAAATTGATTGGACCTGTCCAGTCAGCAGTGCACGCATTTATCAGCAATCGTGCAGCTCAACTCAGAACTTAAGGAGCTCAACGATTCGACGAACAATATCAATGAAAGTACTTTTGGGTAGGCCGCCTAAAGGTCTCTAACTGCCAGACCAAGATTAAAGCTAAATGAGAGAGAAAAAAAACAATGACCCACATAGTCTTCACATTCACAATAATTAAAATAATATAATACTTTACTATGTAATTATCATGAAGTCATCGTATATTTAAAAATTAATCAATGTCAAAGTCTATATAAAATCCAGAAATAATCTTGGTCAGATCATTTGAGGACCATGTAGACCAGGTAGGCCGCATAAAGTACTCAAAATGCCAGATGATCCCATTAAACTGAAAACCCCTATCATAATCAAAGCTATTCTGTGATGGGTACAATCACCTTACGAAAACGATGATCACTTCGTCACATTAAAAGCTTGTCAATTGATGCAATACGTCACGTTTTTGACGTCACCATTTGTATCGTACAATATGACAAGGTTCTAAGTTAAGTCTTTAGACTGTCGACCGTACAAGAGCTAATAAGAAGTTACTGTCAACTGGATTCTCACAGGTACTTGAGCCACTGCTCACCTTCTTAGCTATTAAATCGAAGTCTAAAACTGGAAAAATATGGGTTTAAGGACACAATTTTTTAAAAAATAAAAAATAGTTTTATATATGTACAACACTGCCTTCATATTCGAAGATTAGAGGCGTGATTAAAAATACTATTCAAGAGTAAAAAAGTTATATTTACAATCCCCATCTTCTTCATTCAGTCATTATCAAACATGAAGGGAAGGGAAGATTTTTATAGAAGTTTGTTACACATATGTTCGGGTCGGCATGATTCGGCACAGGCAGGGCAGCAAAATCGAAGGTATATTGGCCCACTTTTGGTACGGAATTGTGCCGAATCAAGCCAACCGGAACAAGTGCGTAGCCACGTCTTTTACACACTATTTTCTAAAAAGCACTCTTCATCATCAAATCACGCTAGGTCATGCAGTTTGGTGAACACATCTATAAAGGACAGTGAGCATCCTTGGTATAACTGGGTGCAGTCCTGATGTTGCTCCCCGTCGGTGTATGCTTTGATGTACGGGTATGTATCGTCGCTCTCTGTTAGGTTGTTGGTACCATCGTTCTTGGGACTGGAATGGAAAGAAACGAGTCATTTTTATTTACGGGTTTTCAATCGAATTTATAGGCAAGTATGCCTTTGAGTTGAGGCATACTCGCCTCGTCAACCTCGTCGTAGTGAGAACCAATTTTTTTAGGGTTCCGTACCTCAAAAGTAAAAAAAAACGGAACCCATATAGGATCATTTGCGTGTATGTCTGTCTGTTAGTCTGTCCGTCTGTCAAGGCCGATTTGCTCCTAATCTACTGGACCGATTAAATTAAAACTTGGTACACATAAATTTTTGTAACCCAAACACGGACGTGTAACATAAATTAATGAATTTTGAATATGGGGTTCACTTTTAAGGGGAATAATAGTAAAAATTAAAAAAAAAAAATTGCAAACTGTACTTTGTGACATATCATATAATTGGACTTGTTATGAAGGTATCAAATATTGTTTTTTATAATTTTAAAATAATTAGTTTTAAAGATATTTAAGAAAATAGCTGAAATGTACCCTTATCTCCGAAAGTACTAAGCCCAAAATTTTGAAAAAAGTAAAGAAAATCGTTTTTCACTTATAATTACAGGAAAACCTATAAGAAGCCTATGGTATTAAAATAACATGGTCAATTTCACAATATTTTGGGTACAAAGTTACATTTGCAGTTGGAATGTATGCGAGAACATGTTTTTCAACTACAATGTTAAGTTTGTTCTTAGGATAAATTAATACCAACTACGGAACCCTTCATTGTGCGTGGTTCGACACGCACTTGGCCGGTTTTTTCTTTAAACTTGATAGATTTTTGATCTACGAAAATAAGAAGATACAAGCAGGTTAACCAACCAGCTATGTGTATTAACGACTTCCGAAAGTCATAAATAACCGACTCTGAATTACAAAAAGTTCAGAGCATGACCAGCATCGCCCGTTAATTTCTTTGTTGTTACTGATAAATATTTAAATGCAACCGTTAACCTGTTACCTACCGTAGGATTTATGTATGTATAATTGTAGTGGTAGAGGAGGAGCTGGTGGCTAAATAATAACAGCTGCACGGGTCGATCCATCAGGTTAAGCTACGCTTGCCGGCGTTGGTCCGTAGATGGGTGACCATCTTTACATACCAAGACTCCTCCGTGCCTCGGAAAGCACGTTAAGCCGTTGGTCCCGGCTGTCATTCGTGGATCTTTGACAATCGTTAGGGCTCGTAAGAAGCCCAAAATTCTGACAAACAGTCTTACGAAGGGGGTTGTATAAATATCGTATTACCCAGTTACTGGGTTGTGGAGGTCAGATAGGCAGTCGCTCCATGTAAAATACTGGAATTCATCTGCATCCGGTTAGATTGGAAGCCAACCCAAACCAGAAAGAGTTGTAAAGGAGACTATGGGAAACTATTTAAAATATGTAAAATTCTACCGATCAGTTACAAACATAAGTATCTTTTAGCAGTTAACCATCATGGTACCCAAGAGCATAACCTAACTCATGTAATCAACAACCATAACATACGATCTATGGCTGCTGGCAAATTCAATGTACCCAGAGTTACTAATTACTATGGTGACAGAACCCTAAAAAAACGAATACCATATTTATTGAACAGTCTGCCAGCTGACATAAGGAGTGAAATTAATAAAAATAGTTATAAGAATAAAATAAAAATACATTATTTAGAATTATGTTAAAGTGCTACTTACCTATAAATAATAGTTTATTTTAAGTAAAAGTTTATTGAGTGTAATGGATAGAGGCTCACCGACCCCACAGTCAAACCACTACTACGGTTTTGTGGGGCTTAGTTTATAAGTTGTACTTACATTGTTTTAATAAAGATAAATAATAATATGTAGTTGGGAAAAGGCTAGGCAGATTAAATTGTTGTCTCTGGGAGTCCCATATTCAGTAAACTATCTACCTACCGACATGTACCTTACACCTACCTTAAATCAATAGGCAAATATATATGGCCGTTCAGTACATACAGCTGAAATTTGAGGCATATATTCAGTAAACCATCTATGTATTTTCCTACATAGGTGTATTGCCGTTATCCAGATAAGTACCTATTTGAACAGAAACTTGGACTTGATTTTGGACGAAGCAGATATGATTATTAAAGAAACCGGCCAAGTGCGAGTCGAACTCGCGCACGAAGGGTTCCGTACCTATAAAAACTACGGTTTATCCGGGTTTTTATCTATAAAAACGGCAAAAAAATCACGTTTGTTGCTCCCCTTAAATATTTATTTTATTTTAATTTAATTATTTATTTTCTAAGTGAATATATATAACTAAATATTCAGTGAATAAATTTCAAGCGTCTACCTGTTGCCGTTATCAATATCGAGCAAAAACGAGCAAAAAAATCACGTTTGTTGTACGGGAGCCCCCTTAAATATTTATTTATTCAGTTTTTTTAGTATTTGTTGTTATAACGGCAACAGAAATACAACATTTGTGAAAATTTCAACTGTCTAACTATCACGGTTCATGAGATACAGCCTGGTGACAGACGGACAGACAGACAGACGGCGGAGCCTTAGTAATAGGGTTCCCGTTTTACCCTTTGGGTACGGAACCCTAAAAACGACTCGTAGAATATGCCGTTAAAAAATAAACAAGCGAAGATCCCGATACCCGATATCGTTGTATTGTAGCTTCTGCCCGCGACTTCGTTCGCGTGGACGCCGTAAGATACCACAATATACTAAATTATCAGCCGTATTTTTTATAGAAAATGGCTTCGTTGGTCTACTGTTGAGCATGAGATCCTGGGTTCGATTCCCGGTTCAGGCAAAGTGTTATTAGATTTTCCATGTGAAACTCAGTCTTGTGTTTAGTATGTTATAAAGATACTTGGAAGGCATAATATGTGGCTATTTTTGGTTAAAATTATGGTGTTTAAAGTCGCCCTTGCTCCCACGAAGACCACTTACGACCGCTGACGTGCAGGATTTTTTTTAAAATATGCTAAGTAGTGGCCCTACACTTCAAAAGTTCAACGACCAGTCAATAGTACCACATGCCCTACAGAGTTACAGCACGAGGTGTAGACAAGTTCAACTCAACTAGTTCCGACCATTAGCAGTTCGAACTTGAAAATTTGATGAGTACATACTCGATGTGGCACGAAGGCTCTTTGCAATACAACTTAGTTGCAGGGGCGACGGCTTCATACAACCCGATTCCTACCGGCTTCCCTTCGGAACAAAGACTCTATCTGAGTTTACTATTACTAAATAAAAGATAAAAAAAAAGCGTACCTAGGTACGTACGCGTTTTTATGATAGACTACAGGTATCCTAAATCGCGAACGCAGTTTACATTTTATGTTTTAAATAAGAATTCCGACAAATTTACATGGCGTTAAATTAAGAAAAGTAAAAGAATGACAAACATTTTTGAGGTAATTTTGATGTTATCTTGAATTTATGTGAACTGAACAACTTTTTCTTCGGCTTCCCTCTAATGGAAGTTGAAGCTTCGCTACTGCTTAGTTGTAATGGTGGCTGAGTGACAGTCGTGATTTGAGTGTGGGTAGTAAAATCTGGATGATACACCCTTAAATAAACTCACACCTTTATCTCAAAAGGGTAGGCAGAAACTACAGGGAGCCGCATTTATAGGGTTCCATACCCAAAGGGTAAAACGGGAACCCTATTACTAAGGCTCCGCCGTCTGTCTGTCTGTCCGTCTGTCACCAGGCTGTATCTCGTGAACCGTGATAGTAAGACAGTTGAATTTTTCACAGATGATGTATTTCCGTTGCCGCTATAACACAAAATACTAAAAAACAGAATAAAATAAATATTTAAGGGGGCTCGCATACAACAAACGTGATTTTTTTTGCTCGTTTTTGCTCGATATTGATAACGGCAACAGGTAGACGCTTGAAATATTCACAGAATATTTAGTTATATATTCACTTTAATAATAAATAATTAAATTAAAATAAAACAAATATTTAAGGGCCCATAAAACAAACGTGATTTTTTTGCCGTTTTTATAGATAATGGTACGGAACCCTTCGTGCGTGACTCCGACTCGCACTTGGCGGGTTTTTTTATTGTATATGCAAAAATATTTACTGGCTGATACTTACTTCAATACAAACATTGCTATTTCGTGCAAGAGATCCTCTTCATCATCAGAATGTAACGGTTCAGCTCCAAGCTGGCACAACGTCTGAAGCACGCATGACTGCCCGTTGTGGCCGAATCTGAAAGAAAGGATAAAATAATAAATTAAAGTTGGTAAGACTGCGACAATCATCTTGGATGCACCTACTTCTAGTTCTAAACCTAACCTTTAGGTTTCCGTCAGCATGCATGCAACATATTCCTCAACATAGCGACGTTAAGTATTTAATAATGGATATCAACACGATCAAAAAGAGTTGCTCGATTGATCTGATCGGTTCTCCGGTTTATCCACATCCTCGAACTAAAAGTGACGTAGGTATTAAACTATTCACACCACAAAAATAAATATATCTGATGTTTATAAAAATAGCCCCGCACCAGTAAACAGTAATAAATAACGATTATTGACATTCACAAAATTGGTATTGACGAAAGCAATTTATGTGAAAATTGCTTCCGAAAGTAACCAAGTGTCGGAGTGAAATAAATCATGGTTTTGATATCTTGCGCTACCAATCGGTTATCCGTGAACAAACAAACACACAGACACTGTGACGTGAGCAGAGCCTTGAAATATTTTGTTTTTACTTTTTGAAGGCAATTTGAATATTTCTTGAGCATGAATGCTTTCGAGCTTTTCAGCGCTGTCGCGTTGTTTGTTAGAAAATAGGGATTATCAAACTTTTGAAAATGTTTTCATGGAATGATTTTATTTTCTATAAGTAGGTTAGTACAAACAGTTTTACACGTCAATCATATTTTAAAAACTAGATGAGGTCGTCGTTTCCTATCTGACTACTTTGAGAAGAAAGGCACACAAACTCAGAGGTCACAGTCTCTTTTAAAATCCAGACATAATCTTGGTCAGACCATGTGAAGACCACGTAGATTGGTGTCTGAAATGGTCTTTTGAGGAAAGAACCATACAGATTTGAGTGGACCTGTCCAGTCAGTGCACGCATTTATCAGTAATCGTGCAGCTCAACTGATAGATGTTTGTTTACGGCTTAAATAGTTACTTGCAAAATAATATGCATGTACCTACATTATTTGATTTTGTTAATTATGTGATTAAGGACTTTTGTTAAAATAGCGAATGTGAGTACCAATACAAACCATTTCTGGTTTAATGGTACAATACAAACTTGAACATATTATATTAAGTCTGTACCTATTCATAATAAAAAAAATAAAAAAAAACTCAGAATTTAAGGAGCTCAACGATTCGACGAACAATACCAAAGAAAAAACATTTGGGTAGGCCGCATTAATCACTCAAACTGTCAGACTAAGGTTAAAACTAACTGACAGAGAAAAACAAAGAACAAAACAATGACCCACATAGTCTTCACATTCACAGTTATTAAAAAAAATACTTTACAAAGTAAATATACTAAATATTTATGTCATTGAATATATAAAAAATCATCAATGTCAATCACTGTATAAAAATCCAGAAATAATTTTGGTCAGATCACTTGAGGACTATGTAGACACATGAGGGAGGACGCACCACGAAAGATGAGACTTGACGAGCTCGAGCTCGGGGAGCTTGCGCAGGTACAGTCGTGTAAAAATAACATAATAATAATAATAAATACATATATTATAAAATTTATATATAAATATATTTATATATCATAACATCACGCCTGTAATTCCCGAAGGGTTAGGCAGAGGCGCACTTATAGTACACCCACATTTCGCCAGTTATGTTTAAGTCCCATGTAATACCCCGGGCGAGCCTATTGCCATCATCCGACATATATACATATTGATATATACATGTATAAATCGTTTACTGTGCAAGTCAAACCACGTGGTGTGTTATGTCTCATCTTTAGTGGCACGTATTGTAAACAGGGATAGAACATTTGTTGAACTACCACTAAGAATGTGTCGAAACAAGAAAATAATCTATTTTCGTTTGACCCAAACATTTTTTATGTGTGGCCAAGGGTTGTTCCACGAATCGTGGTTACACTATATGAACTTTTCTCGTGAAGTATTGGTTCCATTAAAGAGGAACCATTCCTGTTATGATTTCCGTTGTTAATATGGTCTTTACTCTTTTCACGGTACGAAAGAGGGTTCTCATATTTGAAGTCAAAAACTGCAAAACCGAATTACTTGTAGATTTTCCTTGCGAAGTCATTGATCAGGTGTAACCATAATACAGTTAGCTTGATTAGATGTTTGTTATTGGAAACCATAGCACCAGGTCGCTACGGACTAATACTAGGGGCTGTCACCTACACAAATGCCGAATACCTAAGAGTTAAAAATATCCATAGGGATTTTCAGGCAAATATGTCTAACTAACAATTAAAATAATTAATTACTCAATCCATCAACTCAATCCATCGCGAACCCCGTTTGTTAGAAAAGCGAGTGCGATTGAAAATGAACCTTGATAATTATGACACAATTTTTGAGTTATTTCATCTCAAATATTTTTAATCGAGGATAGTTATTGTCATCCTTACTGTTAGCCTGTATCATCCCATGATCATCCCACTGCTGGGCCTTTGCCTCTCCCCATGAATTCCAGTATTTGCCATCCAGAGCTAATGTGGACCACTGGTCGTTTGTTTTGTCCAGCTCGACCCGTCATCTTCTACGGTGTCTGCCGCGACGCCTTCTAGCTGTCTCAGGGTTTCACATATTGACTATTTTGCTCATTGGGCATGCGGCAGACGTGGCCAGCCTAGTCGCACTTGAACTTTGCGGCTTTTTGAGCAACGGCAGCAACATAGATCAGAATGATCTGTGGTCAGCAATCTGTGTTTTGGAGCGCAGTGAGGTATTACGAATATGGTCTGTTAATTTGACGCCTAGAATACTGCACTCCATCGCACGTTGGCAAACCTTGAGTTTGGACTTTTGAATGTTTGTTAAAGATCAAGTCTGGGATGAATAGGTCAAATTGGGAAGAATGCATGTGCCCAAAAATTTTCAGCCGAAAGACTACTGTCTACTGCTGGGCACAGGCCTCCCCCAAAAAGAGGGAGGCTTGGTATTAGCGCCACGCTTGGCAGGCGGGTTGGCGATCGCAGTATGGTGTTAAAATACATAGACAACGCTGCTGCCCATTATCCAGTAGTCGCCTTTTACGACACCCACGGGAAGAAACAGGATGATGCTATTCTTTACGTCCGGCACCACACGGAACATTTATAATTGCAGAATGATGAATTAATTACTATCATAATTAAAATAGAGTTATCATAATTTTGACCGAAGTCGTGATTGGCGTCAATATTCATTAATACTTATTAATGAATATTGACGTCAATCACGACTTCAATATTTATTGATGACAGTTACTTTCCTTAAGTAAAACGAACAGTATAAACTGAATGCATTGAAATATCAATCCTTCTATTAATTTTAGTCATTTATCTTACCTTTTGCATTATAAACTGCTGGTAATACACAAATCCTTTTCAAAATTATGATAACTCTATTTTTACTTAAGGAAAGTAACTGTCATCAATAAATATTGAAGTCGTGATTGACGTCAATATTCATTAATAAGTGGGTAGTTGGTAGTAATAGGTATACTAACAAGCAGTGATAAGTTGGCATATGAATTAACGAGGTAACAAATGAAGTGTTGACGTTAGAAAATTTGTGTCCTATAAATTAGTACAGAGGGCTTAGACAAAGTAACATTCTATCAGCGATAACGATGATCGATAAACACATTTCCCTCCTTTGCGTTGTGCAGTCGGGTAAAAAGACAAAAATGTATGGCAGTCCCATAAATTTTTGACTATTTACCCGACTGCATACATAACTGCTGATAAGCTAACGAAAAGCTTATATGTCAATCCTGTTGAAAGTAGTTTTAGAAATACAAAACGATTTTTAAGTAATTGCCACTTGACTAAGCCTTAGCTCTTAATCCAGTAGTGAATTGAAACAAGTCAGATGATTTCATAATCCTCTAATACGAAGTAAAATTAACCAGGGCAAAATGTAATTATGGGAGCATTAAAAAAAACCTTTACATCTGGATTGCCAGCAAAAGGTCCAAATACCAATCGCAATCCCAGTCGTGGCCTGATGACATCAGAATTCATTAGTACAGATCAGGGTACAGTAACTCACGGCAGTGATAATTCCCTAACAAACTAGCACGATTAGCGATGCGGCAAACGAATTAACATTCCCACTCACTTCCGTATTGAAATCACTTACGAGACCCGTGATTGGCTGATAACTGGATTATGGTTTGGCCGCCATTTTGCATACTTGCAAAGCGTAATTGGAGCAGTGTCGCCAGGTCTGATTTTTACCCCAGTCTTAGTCTCTATTTACCCGAGATTCGGTATTAATTTGAAAAAATACCCTAAATTAATTCCTTCAGTTTTTCTTACTTTACAAATAAAACAAATATTTTTTTTTCTAGACTGCCTCTTTGGTCTCGTGGTCGCAAGCGCTACTGCTGAGCATGAGGTACTGGGTTCGATTCCCAGGCCGGGCAAAGTGTTATGGGGATTTTCCATTAGGAATTTCTCAGTAGCAGTCCGTCGTCTGGATTTCTGCCCAGTTGATGGCAATAGACTCGCCCCCTATTACATGGGACTTAAACATAACTGGCGAAATGTGAGTATACTATAGGTACACCTCTGCCTAACCCTTTGGGTATTACAGGCGTGATGATATGTATGTAAGTTAACGCAAGATTTATGAAAAATAATATTATAGAAGTCTTGTATTTGAAACAGACCTTTACCCTACAAATTACCCTGCTGTATTAGTTTTACTCTAAATCTAGGGTAAATTACCTTTTTTTTTTTTTTTTTTTTGTGTGGGAAATCATCAAATAACTTCTCCCGCTCTGGGGAGGGCGTGTCAGACTTTTACTGACTAAAACCCACCCGTGTTCCTTCCGTTGCGATATCCCTTTCGGACAAACTCGCAACCCCGGCAGGCATTGGTCCTAACGGACCCCGTCAGTTTGTGCTGACATCTCTTTGAGGCGCGCGTGGAACACAACGCGCCGTCGACCCGGGCCTGGTCCTTATCGGACGGCGAGCTACCCATCGCTCACCGTCCGCAGGCCCGCGCCTACGGTGGCCGGAAATCGGCTTGCGACTCCCGACGCCGGGGGCGTCTCCTGCGGCGACTAGGGGCGCGAGGACGCGAACCTTGTCTCACCCTCACGCGTTCCGCCTCCTCCTTCGCTAGCATAACTGCTTCGCAGAAGGAGGTGACGGCCTCCCATACACTCTCGCTCCGAACCATGGCCTGAACCAGGCCCGGACGCGAAAGATCGCCGCCACCGATCGCCTCCGTGAGGACACGGCGGTGCTCCGCCCAAGCTGGGCAGACCTCCACCGTATGCTTCACCGTGTCCTCCGGGCGATCCACACAGTGGTGACACCCGGGCGTTTCCTCCCGCTTAATCCTAAACAGGAACCTCCCGAAACATCCATGTCCGGTGAGGACCTGCGTCAGGCGGAAGGTGAGGATGCCGTGGCGCCTCTCCAGCCACTCCTCAAAGAGGGGACTTATCGCCACAATTGTGGCGTGCCCAGCGCTGGGTTGCGACAATCGCACTCTCCATGTCGCCATGAGATCCCTCCGGAGCTCCGTCCGCTGTGCCGCGATTTCTTGCGGCAGCGGAGTTATGCCCCGGAGTTTCGCCTCTTCGCGCCACACCCAAATGTGCGCGAGGACTTTCGCCTCCAGATCCCATGGCGGCAGTCCGGCAAGGAGGCTCGCCGCCTCACGGGAGACCGCACGGTATCCCCGTACCATCCATCGTAAATCGTAATCGTAAATTACCCTGCTGTATTAGTTTTACTCTAAATCTAGGGTAAATTACCCTGAGTTGGCATTACTGAATCAAAGTAGAAGTAAGGACTTTAAAATTGGAAGGTGTACATGCAAATATAAATGTTCTATCGTGAATGGTTCAAAGACTGAGAATATAAATGAAGATAAAGATAGTATCCACCGAGATGCATCCTCGAGTGTGATTAGATGACCCAAAAGTCGTAATGCTGACGAATTTGTGGCAGTTAGTCTAACTGCCCCTTTAGGCATGCCATACCATGTAGAAGTTAGGGCCGCCGGCGTGGATTAGCACTAATTTCTGGGTTGGTGGACATTTGGTTAATTTGTTGGATTTGGTATTATACGAGTACATGGTTATAGTTTGGGTGTTGGTTTACGATCACTGACTTAATGATACGAAATTATATGGTATAAAAGCTATATTGAATATTACAACTTATCCTAATATTAAATTAGCACAAAGATGGTTTGAGTTACGCGATTGGTAGTCGAACACGAACTCCTGCCTGCCTCGGTCTCTTATTTTTTTTAACTTTATTTAAGGAGCTTGGTCAACAAGACTAAGATGCTTCTAAATTTTTTATTTTATTTATACAGCATTTTATAATTCAGATATTATATTTATGAGTACCTAAATATCTTCGACACATACCAATCCGCGCATGTTTATTTAGTAGCCTCGCTGTTTCTGACAAGGGGAATGCTAGAATATTATTGCATCGTCATTTTGTTACCTCTATAACATCAACACCAAAAATAACTCAGTTCTGAGATCTTCGTTCCGGGCACACTCCACCATGATGTGAAGAATATCTTCAACTTTCCCACACTCCGTGCAGAACTTTTTTAATTTTAATTATGCGAACTTATTTAAGGGGATATTATGTCCAGGACGAAGTCTGAGAGCTGTAACTGTTTCTGTTCTGCCTAAAAAACATGAATCGAACCATGGCGATTTCCATGGTTCTCCTTGTATTATTTTATTCCCTTCTCCTCAGACCTGTGATCAGTGTTCCTTCCAGTTTAAAAAAACAATGTTCGCGTATAGATCTCATGCAATCTGTATAACCTGTGATATTTTTTTTTACAATTTTAAAATAAATACTTTTTTAAAGTTATTTGCGAAAATAGATAAAAAAATACCATTCCCCACACCCTTACCTCCGAAACTACTACCTAAGCCTAAAATTCTATTTTTTTTTCAAAATTTTGGTGTATACTTATAGATTACAGGAAAACCTATAAGAAGTCTATGGTCTTAAAATAACATGGTCAATCTCTCAATATTGTGCGTACAAACTTACATTTGCAGTTGGAATGTATGAGGCAACATGTATTTCAACTACAATGTCGAGTTTGTTCTTGGGATAAATTCATTCATCCCAACTACGGAACCCTTCATTGTACGTGGTCCGACACGCACTTGGCCAGGTGTTTTTTTAATTGGCCTTCAATCTGATAACGTAGTCTATAATTTTGTAAGCTATCGGTGTTCCTCTGAAGCCAGAGGTACCTATGCCTCTGCTGGCTTCGCATCGACCTAAATGTGGGACTGAACTTTTAGAGTCTGTAAAAATGATAAAATTAGTATGTTCAATGGATTCTATTTTTGTATAATAAATTAATAATGCTTCAATTATTGCAAAAAGTTCAATACTCAATACTTTTATTGCACTCCACATGTAGGTATTCTTAGGTGGTACACAACATGTCCCCGAATTATCGCACAACCTCATAAGGGGTCATTGTACTCATCATTATGAATAACTTTTACTATGGGACCAAACATTACATCGCGAAAAAAAATCAGCTGTTCCCTACATTTATGTTCTCATAACTCTTCAAAATGTAGGGCACAGTTGATTTTTTTTCGCGATGTAATGTTTGGTCCCATAGTAAAAGTTATTCATAATGATGAGTACAATGACCCCTTAAGAGGTTGTGCACGATATTATAATAATGATGTAGGTATTTTCTGAGATAAGGTAAAAGACTTGGGGTTGGCGCAACACGTTTTCTCTTTTCATTCTCCCCTGTCTCACTTCTAATACTCTTATATCCTCACATGATTACAATACATGATCGAAATATTGTTAGAAATATGAAGGTATCACTTTAGATTGATACCCATCAGATTGAAGGTCATTCAAATTGAAGAAGGAATTGATTGAAGGTCATTTAAATTCATGGGAGTTGCATTCGCAACTCCCATGAATTTATTGCCATCTTTAGACCCGTCGGTAATTTTTAATAAGTATCCTGTTCATTGGTTTTCAAGGAAGTTTATGTATTTATTATCTTAGCCGCCATAGCTTATTTGAATTAAATTAAATTTTTGAATTGTTTTTGTTTAATCTTTTTATTACGGACGCTTTTGACGTTTTGCAACGTTCTCACATGTACCTACCTATAATTTCAACATGAATGATGTAACCAATATTTTGTGACCGTTTCTGTTAATTGATGGCACGGTTGGCGCAGTGGTTAAGCAATTGACTGCTGCGCTGCGCGTCGCGGGTTCGATTCCCGCACGGAACAAATATTTGTATGACCGGGTAGTAGTTGTTCGGGGTCTGGCTGTTTGTGTATGTGAGTTTAAATGTTTGTAAACGCAACCACAATACAGGAGAAACTCCTAGCGCGGGGCAAAAAAAAAAATAACAGTGTCCGTGGAGTTTCTTGCCCGTTCTTCTTCCTTGGGTGCCTACTATGCTTTGGAATGGGCAATTAGATTCATCTGTATGACTGACCGACCCGATTGGTTTAATTGAAATAAATGCTTTAAGTTTGAATTACGTAACAAGTATTATCACAAAATCTCTTTGGACAGGTGAAAATGTCGTAGTAGCTATGTCTGTGAATTATAGTAAGTCATCCAATAGTTTAGTGTGTACATGTCTAACAAATCAGTAGATTGATGTTATAATGTCTTTAAACGTATTGTGAATCGTTATAAGTGTAGGAATCTTTTTTTGCCTCCAGTATCTTTCATCTTCAAGGGAACTTAGTTCATTCGTACTAAAATGGTAGGATTATTAGTCAGAGACTTGGATTCCATCCAACATTGACCAGCTAGATAATATTCTACGAATATATAGGCCACAGCTAGCACAGGTCGCTTTCCATTACGTGGGTGCTTTTTCCTAACCCCCCAATAATGCGCATAGCTTGGTTTTGTAATTTGTCCGGCTTATATAAATTAGAATGACAGCTATTATCAAATAAAAAACTACCTTAGTTGAGACTAAGGTAGCTTTTTAAGTCGCTTAGGCGAGTTCTTAAAATTGCAATATATAATCGTTGTAGATGTTTAGGGTGAAGTCCCCAACACGGACCAGTCAAAATTTTTTAAAATCATCGTTTTTTCTAATGCGTCTTTTATATGCTATCGTCACCTGAAAGACCGGTCAAGCTAAAGCTTAGCTTAGCTATTTCATATTTACTACTTCTGCATGCGATTAATTCGTTGACTTGGGATCTATTTGGACCATTCCTAAAAACACATATATTACTTTTAGAGGGTCAGCCATTTAAACCCAATTCTTCCAATGTAGCTGATTTGACAACATTGCAAACAGATTCAATATTTTTATCTAAACAGAAATAGCAAAATAATCTGCATATTGAGAAACATAGAATACTCTTTATTACGTACACCAAAAAATGTAGAAATTTTACATAGGGTGACACCATGGGTGGTCATAATTATGCATTATTTATTAAATTACTAATATCAAAGGTTGAACATTGAACAACAAGTTACATAAAGGGTCACCCTGAGCCAAACCACGCCGGGTACTTCTTGTGACATCCAAGTTATCTAATTTAAAAAAATCTTAAGCTTAGAAAGTTCCACAAGTAAATACATATTTTTGAGTCAACTCCCAATGTATCAAAAATTTATTTAAAAAGAATAAGACAATTTTTTTGTAGGGATTGACCGCGTCAAGAAAGCACGCAATAGTATTTAGATTCCTTGAAAATCCTGATCGGACTGTGGAAACCAGACGTGTTAAACTATCTAAGCAAGATTTCGACTTTCTATTAAAGTCAACTATCTCTTCTGAAAACATCATGATTACTCTCAAAGTTTATACTCTATTCCAACCTTTTATTTAGGATTAAATGTAGGATTTCACAGACAAAAGAAATTGGTCGACGAGAAGAAATCAAAGTGATAATTGGGACTTCGTTAATATCTCTCCACTGAGTAGGAATAAAGCTTGAGGACATGAAATAATTATATATACATTTTGTAGAACGCTTTTTCCTTGTGTTTGATCATTGAAAACGAAATATCATCATGACCTGGGTCAGTGTCTTTTGGTTTTATACATACCTCAGTTCATGCATAAGGATAGGTAGCTGTAATTTTAAGTTGTACGAGGTGAAAACAAGATGAGCTGGAAATGCAAAGTCAGGACAGAGACAAGTAATCTTTGGGCATTAACTTCATCTACATATGGGCTCTCTGGCATCTGTAACCCTTCAGCCTCTAATTGTTCTCCACATTTCTGCAGAGGAAGAAACCTCACTCAGCGAATCGCAAACTTCCTGCCAGTTTTTATTCGAAGCCAACCAGAAGTCTCTGAGCTTCTGAATTGCATTAATTTAATATATCTAATAGCGTTGGCTTAATAACTATTAATAATATTTTTTTACAAATTTATGAATCTACTAGCTAAATTAAATTGTTATCTTAATATGTCAGATATGGAATCGTTACATTGAACGGAATTAAATTATTGAGTAGGTACGGTAACGACGATATTGTACGTTTCATAATTTAAATTTATTTAATTTATATTAACAATTCAAAAAATTTAAATTAATTTTATTGGTATCATTGATTATTTATTTATGGTTAAGTCACTATGTCAAACGAAGCGTTTGAAACTTAAGATTTTTATAAAAAATATTTTCAATATCCAAATGCATGAAATTAGAAATTAGTTTAATAGGAAATCGCAATATTTGTACTGTATACAAAGTTTGAATGAAATAAAGAGGCTTTTTTATTTTATTTTATTTAATAGCGTTGGCAGACCAATGGCCAGGTACGTGGACGACCAACAGAAGATCGCGGGGAAGATCTGGATGAGACTCGCACGGACCAGGGAAGCATGGCACAAACGGGAGGAGGCCTATAATACTCAGAAGTAGGTGGAATAAGGCTGCCAATGATGATCATAAATATACAGGGTGGAATTTTGAAATGCCACCTGGAGGGAAAGTACTCTTAATACTGCAGATAGAAAGTTTTACTCAAAGGAATCATTCCTTTATTTTTGAATAGAAAGCAAACTGCATTCAAAGATTTTCGAAAATTCTCTTCTCCCACACCCGGGAATCGAACCGGCTAAAATCTGAAAAAAATATACCCTGTACTTTTATTGCATCGATCGTTAGGGTCAATTATAAGGATGAAATATCTCTAACAAACATGATAAATTAAATGAAAGGAAAACCAGGAAATCTTAAATTAATTTAATTATTTACAAAAAATGGTAAACTAACTAATTAGTTGCTCGAAATAGGTTCCATTCTCTTGGATACACAAATTTATTCTTTTAACGAATTCATTTCTAGTAACCTTTAATAAAGTGTTGTGGTGAATATTATAAATCGTATTCTGAACTTCAACTCTCAACTCGTTGTCATTCGCATAAGATTTCATGTAAATTTGATTTTTTACATATCCCCACAGAAACCATTTAACTCGTTTCTTAAGAGATCCAGTATTTCAATATACTTGACAGTGTTTAAATGACCTTCGTACACGTGGACTAACACTACATTATTTCTCATAATTCCGCACCAAACGTTGAAAGAAAATCTTACTTGATTGTTAGTTTCATGAACACGAACAGGATTCACTCGAGACCAATAATGGTTATTGCGGCGATTGTACATGCCATTATTGCTGAAGTTGGTTTCGTCAGACCATACAATGTTACTCAAAAAATTAGGGTTTCGGTCAATTTCTCCAAGCATGTTTTCACAAAATTGTAATCGTCTGTCACGATCCCCAATATGCAATTTTTGCACCAACCGACCTTCACGATAGCATTTATACTTATACTTTTTCAGCACTTTAAGTACGCGAGTGTGGGTTGTTCCTAATTCATCGGCAGCATCTCTACTTGAAGCCTTTGGAAATGATTCAAAGTATGTTGAAACATCTAGTTCAAAATTGAAATAGTTTTGCTGAATAGTTTGCCGTCTCTTCTTGAAACCACCCGTATTCTTTAAATTTTCTACCATTCTTTTCAATACGAACCAAGTTGGTGCCTGTCGGTCTTGATATCTCTCTCCATACCACCGCAGAGCTAGATTCACGTTTTTGTTATTAAAAAAATAAGCTTCCATTAAATCAAACTGTTCTTGATAAGCCATTTTCACCGTGAGACAAAATGTGAAATGAGTTGTAAAAACAATCAAATGTGAATAACAACTATGACAATCTAATTTTCAAATTGTAATCTAACATTCCATATTTAAATTACCTCATACACGCAGCTACGAGTATGTCGCAAAGGAGTCTGCATTACAAAAGATGGATGTTAGTTAAAGAGCTTTAACTTGACTCATTGAATTTGTAACTTCAAATTTCCTGGTTTTCCTTTCATTTAATTTATCATGTTTGTTACAGAAGTTTCATCCTTATAATTGACCCTAACGATCGATGCAATAAAAGTACAGGGTATAATTTTTTCAGATTTTAGCCGGTTCGATTCCCGGGTGTGGGAGAAGAGAATTTTCGAAAATCTTTGAATCCAGTTTGCTTTCTATTCAAAAATAAAGGAATGTTTCCTTTGAGTAAAATTTTCTATCTGCAGTATTAAGAGTACTTTCCCTCCAGGTGGCATTACAAAATTCCACCCTGTATATATATATATATGGGGGTAGGATTAATTTTGCCAATGCCATCTTCTTCTAGCTACTGCACGGGGCAGCTCTGAGTTCCAGTAAAGTTTGGTTTGAAATTATTTGTAGGATCTAAACAAAACTTAACAGTTGGAATGTATTTGCCAGCAGCTTTATTTAATTTATCAATCAACTGATCATAAGATATTTGAGGTGTCTTCGTGATAGTGGAAATTCCTAAATAATTCTTCTAAATATCTACTACATTATTCCGACCACATGATTTAAAATAGAAATATCGGGCCTGCTTTGTTGTAAATGATTAATCACTAACTTAATACGAGTGAATTACGTACGTTAAGCGTACAAATAATAGATATTATTTTCACTTAAAACATCGTAGATTTGAGAAACTCTTGTGTTTGTTTTGTGTGATCAGTTGGAGTGGTGAGCGTTATAGTCTCCAAGAAAAAGATACTGAGTAGAAAATTCAGAAAAAAAATCCTCCCAATCTCGAAGCCTAGTGTGAAGCCATTGTTGACAGTAGATAGCAACAATATTCTCTAAATGTTTACAACTTTAAATGTTAGCGTCTATCCGCCAGTTGCACGTAAGTCCATTAAATTTAATTCCCCATCAAAAGTAATGCTGTCACTTTCTGACACGTTCCGTTAGATAAAGACAGCAACACTTTTAACTTACGTGCAACTGGCGGTATGACTTCAATGTCAGGATTACTATTTTTCATTTGCCACAACTGTGACTTATTTGATAAATGTGTTAACCCACCATAACTATCGTCCCAGCCTTCCCTGTACAAATTACAGTTTTTGATCCATAAAGCCTTTTCCGAATCCAATCACGTTTCACTCACTACAGCTACATGATTTTTTGATGTGTAACATTTTTCCTTTCGCTTTCTGTGGGAGTGATTTCGTGAAAAGGGACGGAAGTGTGTAACAGGAAGTGACAGCTTGAGCATGGAATTAGTAAGTACTATATAAATTGTAAGTAGAGATAGTAAGTAGGAATTTCGACCAGTGGGCGACAACTAGTAATGAATAATTATTCGAATAAATATTTCAGTATTTAGCTTGCTTTGCATTTTGAGGTTAATTTCTGTCGCTGCTCGGTTGTTTATTACTGTAAGGCACGCTCGTTATTTTTCTTGATACAAAGCTTATAATGAAAATTCCAAAAGCTTATAATGTAGGACGTAAACTTTGTAAATTTCATTGCAATATATTAATTTAACTATTCATTAGCAGCGAGAGTAAATTTAAAAATCTTTTTAACCCAGATAAGTCCACGAAACAATATAATATGTACGTTTGTCTTTAATGTTCCGTTCATTAAGCCTCTGACAAAAAGGTGGAACATTTAAAACAGTCGGATAACCGTAGGTGAAAAACTTGCCAATATAATAGCTCCCAAAGGTGTTCTAAGAAACGACTGAAATTCGTGTCAGTACACGTCTGTAATTTTAATTAAATTGAGACATTAGTTCCTTAATTTTCCTTTCCTATTTATACGAGTATGCTCGAAAAGTTTTTATTAGGACCATGTGATTTCCGTGACAATCAGAACAACATAAGTAGTCTTACAATTTGTATGATGTTTAATACATTTAGGGTATATAACATTGATTAATTTTATATATACAATGGCATGAATATTTACTTTGTTAAGTATTATATTGTTTTAAGTATTGTAAATGTGAAGACTATGTGGGTTATTGTTCATTTTTCTTTTTTTTCTCAGTTAGTTTTTATCATAGTCTGGCAGTTTGAGTAATTTTATGCGGCCTACTCAAATGTCCTTTCTTTGGTATTGTTCGTTGAATCGTTGATCTCCTTAAGTTCTTAGTTGAGCTGCACGACTACTGACAAATGCGTGCACTGACTGGACAGGTCCTCTCAACCTGTGTGGTTCTTTCGTCAAAAGATCATTTCAGGCACCAATCTACATGGTCTTCACATGATCTGACCAAGATTTTGTCTGGACTTTAAAAGAGACTGTGACCTCTGAGTTTGTTTCGGCCTTTCTTCTCAGAGTAGTCGGATACAAAACGCCAACCTCATCTAGTTTTTTTTAATATGATTGACGTGTAACAGTGTTTGTACAAACCTACTTACAGAAATAAATCATTTATCATTTATTAATCATTTAATCTTATTTAGAAGGACATAATTTTGATGTGTGCCCATAACTCCAACATCTTGATCATTGTGTGACATGGAATATGTAACTTTCCACTTTGATCCTCAGGTTATGAATGTATATGTTACGGCTAATACCCGAAGTGCGGCTACACCTAGTTTTAGCCGGTTAGAATTAGGTGTAGCCACTTACTCTTGGTTAAACCTAGTACGAGCCGATTGTTTTCGGGTAAAACTAGGTCTAGCCATTCCCTGTTGGATAACCTTTTGATAAACTTTCGAATAATTCCGAATCAGACAATTCGATGTCAATATCTTTTATTATTCCTTAAGACACATAAACTTCCCAAGGCATAAATATTCTTCAACCCAATTTTTCAAATTCCTGGCAGTTCATTAACTTCTCCGCCGCACATGTTTCGTCTGATTGATTTGAATTGTTCGATTTAGTTTGATTCGTTTGATTGATTCCAGAAATTCCTTGAGTTTAACATTTTGGCCAAGGCGAAATGTTAGGTAATTTAGTTCTGTAAGAGGAGCTCGTGGTTAAGTAAGAACAGCCGCACGGGTCGATCCATCAGGTTAAGCGACGCTTGCCGGGGTTGGTCAGTGGATGGGTGTTTTACATACCGAGACACCTCCTGCCTCGGAATGCACGTTAAGCGGTTGATCCCGGATGTCATTCGTGGATCTTTGACAGTCGTTAGGGGTCGTCAGCAGCCCGAAAGTCTGACAACCAGTCTTACCAAGAGGTATCGTATTACCCAGTAACTGGGTTGTGGAGGTCAGATAGGCAGTCGCTCCATGTAAAATACTGGTATTCAACTGCATCTGGTTAGACTGGAAGCCGACCCCAACATAGTTGGGAATGGGCTAGACAGATTGATTGATCTTAGTAAGCTATACTGACATCAATTTAGTTGACCTTGTTTTTTTTTCCTGAGCACCCTACTGCCACCCACTGTTCAACTTGTCTGTCTCCACCACTCACTGGTCTCCCTTTGCCACCTTAAAGTCTGTAATATTGTTCCACTGCTAAGGGCTCTTCTCTTCTTCTATTGTAAATACAGAACTGACTCTGATCACCACTCAAGCTTTCTGCGTGTGGGAAATGTTGGACAATTTAGCCCAGGTTTCTTCAAGATATTTTCTTTATGTGTGCAGTCTCATTCCTTGGAAAAGGCCTTCTGATATATTATAGCTTTTGAACCCACAATATTCAATATAAACATTCTGACAAAATATTAAAGAGAGGTGCTTACCCGATCATCAATTAATTAAAGTATATCATCGACCAAATTATTATTACCACTTCGATTCGATTCCCAGGTCGGGGAAACTGTTGTAGGGTTTTTCTATCAAGAATTCTTCAGTAATAGCCCGGAGTCTGGATTTGTGCCCGGTTGATGGCAATAGGCGGCCTCTATTACATGGGACTTAAACATAACTGGTGAAATGCGGGTGTATTATGTGTACACCTCTGCTTAAGCCTTTGGGGGAAATAAGCATGATGTTATGTTATGTTATGTAAATGATTATCAAAATAAACACTAACGATCTCTAGTGAGTTCAAATAGGTGGGTTTAATAGATAGAACTACCGCGGTTAACCCGATCCTTGTGCAAACATAATTTAGCACAGAGGTTAACGGGGGTGTTAGTAATGTGCAACATATTGTCTGTGGCAATGTGTATTCCGTTACTGCACAGGTCAGCCGATATTAAATTCTGCGACGATACAGTTCCGATTATATTGGATACTTTGAGAGTAGGAATTCTTATTTTACTTGCACTATTTCTGAACCTCAGCTTTGACATTGATTCTGTAGCTTCTATGGTAAAATCACGAAGAGGTGGTTGATCGTTACAAGTTAACATAATCAGCCTATAATGTTCCCACTGCTGGGACACAGGCCTCCTCTCTTCGTGAGGGAGTGGGCTGTAAATCTACCACGCGGGCCCAGTGCGGGTTGGTAGATATCACATGTCTTTGAACTTTGGTTCTAGGACATGCCGGTTTCCTCACGATGTTTTCCTTCACCGTTTTGAGAGCAGTTGTGATGAAATTATTTACACAAAGTAAAGCGCCTGCCTGGGTTCGAACCCACGACCTACAACTCGTAAGTCGGGGACGTTACCACTGGGCCACCACTGCTCTCTGTTACAAGATTAATAAACCCAATTTCATCGGTGGGTATATCAACAGGGAAGTCACGATAAGTGTCTTCCTGCCTAGTGTAATAAAAAAATACTTTGATTGTCTGTCAGTCCGCCAAACGAGGTGATTATGTAGATTTTCCTTTCACTGTAAATTTGATCAGGTATTCTGTATGCTCTTGCTTATCAGCGGAAGTTTACAATCGGACGTAAAGAATAGAATAGAATAATATTTTTTTACCGAATTAATACGAATTAATCAATGTAGAAAGATTGAAAAAACCCTGAAGATTTAAGCAGTTCCTAAAACCAATGAAACTTTAACAAGAATGGAGAAGACAAACCACAAAACCGGATAACTACAACACAATTCAAACTGGTATCATTATCCTCTATTATACGAACACTGTATTAATGTTGTCACAAAACTTACAACTACCCACTACCACAGCTGACTAACGAACATGTTAAGTAGCAATTAACTCTGTAGTAGCTACGAAGGCATTTTACTCAGGTGTACTAGGATAACATGGAACGTAAAGGGGGTGCATCTTTTTAATGGCTTGTGCATTTACATTGTGAATATGAGCTGTGTGTTTTGGAATTATATGCTACGTTATTGAGTGGAAGGTGTTCCTTAAGAGTTATGTTAGCCGTGTAGTTTGAATGTTGTATTTGAAAGTTAGAAACTATGCCTGTTTTTCAAATCATCAATTTCATTTGTGTCTGCATCATGAAGCTTTGAAAACCAAATTAATATATAAAGAATAGAAAAGAAATATAGAAGTAGGAAGGAATAAACTCAAACTCATTTATTTCAATTTTATTAAACCATTTACAGGAACTTTTGAATTGTTAAGGAGTCGGTCAGTTAGAAATATGAAGCTAGTTGTACTGTTGTTGATAGAAATCGAAAGAAAGATAAATGGAGTACCTATCGTGCAATCGACACGGTTGGCGCAGTAGTTAAGCGATTGAATGCTGCGCTGCGTGTCGCGGGTTCGATTCCCGCACGGAACGAATATTTGTATGACCAACAAGTTGTTGTTCCGGGTCTGGCTGTTTGTGTATGTGCGTTTAAATGTTTGTAAATGCACCCACGATACAGGAGAAATTGCTAGTGTGGGGCAACGTTCTTAAAAAAAAGAAAAGTCAACCGTATATCATAGGGCAGTTTGCCTAACCAATGAGCTGCTCAGTGAGATCTAGGCTCAGTGAGTGATTATATGTATACAACGTAGAGATAAGCTGATAACATTTTCTTTAAGATGTCAAAAAATACTGATTTTTGGTGAGCCTCTTCTAAATCCAATCTTGGTGTTTTAAGAAAAACTTCCTAAGACATATCGTTGTTGTGATCAGTTTCGATTCTTTCAGATCAATATACATACTTACATAGATTAATGACAGAAATACATATTTACTCACCCATCTAAAACCGCCGCAACATATTTATAAAAGTGGTACAGCTTCGCATCATCCTTATAATCACCATTATTGTCTTTTTTAATTCCTGCTTCCCTCTTCTTTCTCGCGGTTCCAATATACCCAGTGTTGGCTCCTAAAATATCTATGGGTATCTGCGTTCTGTTCCATGGCAGCTGGAAATTGGCTTGGATTGCGTAGTTCACGTTGATGCTTTTCGCCGCGCTTGGGAATCCGAAACCAGCGTTGAGCTGAAAAGGAGAAACTGGAGTTAAATCAAAATCGTATCAATAATAGTCTATCAGCCTGTAGTGGGCTCCACTTTAATACCGGTGTGAGCAAAGCTTCAAACGCTTCAAAACACTTTCGCAAAATTTTACACTGCGCAAACGCCTAGTTTAAAAAAAAAAAAAAAAAACTATTTCAAAATTGTAACAATTTGCGTAATAAAATTGACATTTTACCACAGATAATGTACGAATTTCACTCCTAGATTGTCCCGTTTTTCGTCCGGACAAAGTGACAGCGGATTTTAATGGTTTTTAGTATAAATATTGTAAGTTTTTAACATTCAATTCATTTGTGAATAGCTGCTGCCGCAATGACCTCAATTATGAAGCAAATAATATAATTAATTAACAAAAAAAAACAAAGTTGCGTTTATACACTTTAAAGGTCGTGTAACGAAACTTAATCAAATGTAAGTGTCGCTAACGTTTGACAGTTCTCAATCATCGTATTTACTGCTTGGAAACAAATTTAGACCGATCACGTGATCTTCCCCACCCTTAATAATCCCATTTCTTAATACTCCGAGTTTTTTCTCGGCACCAATGTTTTTGCGCTCATATAAAGCTACGGCTACACTGACGCGATAGCGAGAACTAAATTTCACGCGCTCTCTGTTGAACAGCGCTTTATCGCGACAATGTAGCCGTAGGGTTAGGGGTTTCAAAAAACAAAAAAAATAGCTAAGTACTATAGAAAAGCGCCGGGTGTTAAAATACAGTGTGTCCCTGTAGTGTTCCTATACAGGGACCCAGGTCTCTTTTCTGTTAGAGGGAGTTAGTCGCTCCATGCTGGTCCAGAGCGGTTTGGTAATAATCGTATCAAGCTAGTTTATTGTAGCTCACTATATTTATATTTTTCAATAAATGAACGCTGCAATTATCACTTCTAACCTTCTACAGGTGTTTTGTTATAAGTATATAATTATAATAACGTATTAAAAGTACACTTTGTAAACAAGCATATTACAAGTCAGAGGATTATATCCAGGACAGGAATGCTTGGAAACATGCTGGTCCAGCTCCATAGGACAATCTAGAGTCTAGACAAAATCAAACTGGTTGCTATTTTTATTGTAATTTTTTTTATTTTTATGATATTGATTTTACATTCTGTGATTACGTATACACACTGACTTATTATTTTTTTTTTTTTAGAAAAACATACTGTTACGATGTTTGTAAATATGTGAGCACCATGTATCTATCTCATAATTAAGTTATTTTTCATTGCTTAGTTTTTAATTCTTTTTACCAATTATGGTATAGTAATTTTATTCTAGGTGCACATATATAATCATATAATGAATGTACTCAAACAAAATATTGTAAAACATTTTTAAAAGAGTAACGGTGGAGTTTCTTGCCCATTCTTCTCCATACGAAACTACCTTTTGCAACTTCTATTTTTTTGTAAATTTTGACGTTCAAAAGTGCCTCTTATGTGCCTATTTGAAATAAATAATTTGACTTTGACTTTGTTTATGTTGCTGATCTTTTATTACTTATGTTATGGTAATTTCCACTTAAGGAATCATCTACGCGGTTGGTCAAAAAACAAAAAGTTTTTAAAACAAAGGGAACTAACATGATTTTTAACCTATTATTCTTTACCCTATTATTTCTCTTGTGCGGTAGGTATAATCACAGTTTATGCGGCCGATCATCCATTCGATAAATGCGATTAATTCCCCACTTCGCCACCACTGCGATGGTGTCGCTTATTCTTTGTCGGGAACCACATGATCGGATTATACTGCTATATTCCGTTGCAAAGGGAGCCCCTAACTCAGTTACCCTTTTGAGATAAAAGGGCTCTTTTCTCCCTCAGTATATTAAAAGCTAAAATAGCCAACATTTTCCCGATCATAACGTATTTAAGTTAAGACATGTTATGTGTATGGCTGTGTTATTTTTTAAGAATGATGTATGGCGTCTGATGTCTTTATTATAATTCAGAACATGAGAACAATAATTTAATTTTTTTTTTTTTTTTTTTTTTTTTCTGCATATCTTTTATTTTTGCATTGGCAATACAGAAAACCTTCAATTAGAGGTACGCCAGTGAATATTATTTTCTAGAATTAAAAATAATTATTATACTTACTCATTCTCTCTATGAGAAGAGGTCTTTCTTTATTACACGACTATTATTATTAAACGATAAGAATAGTTGGTCGCTGTGATTAACTCAAGACAATGTTCATGTTCTTTCTCCAGAATTAGCGTACCTACTGACAGGTTATATGAGTTCATATAATTGTTTATTTTTATTTGACTGTCTAAGTCAATTTATTTTTATTTATTAGTGACATAATATACTCATGAAAATGATTTTTTTTTATGAGTTGTATTGTAATAAGTGGTTAGCTAGCGACCTAGACAATTGATTATATTATTCTTGCCTGAGCAACCGGCAGCAAGTTCGTCATGCTCCCTTAGATGTCACTGCTTGCGGTAGCGTCGGGGGTCAGGTTGCCTCCTTCCCTCAAATATGGCGAGGGGGGTGATGGCTGATCTTTGCGTTATGCTCGTGAACGGGTGCTGCTTGTGGTGACTGGTCGTCTTGCTGACCATGGTTTTATTATTGTTATTAATGATTAACTGTTTTTTATTTTACTACGATGGTGCTAGTTTATCATTTTTGACTTCGAGTTACAGCTATAGCTTTGTGTGGGCGGGCACGCCCATTATGCCTGGAGGCTTTAATTTAGGTACGTTCTGTTTACGTTATTTCTGCTTGAGTATAGTTTTCGATGATTTTTATGTTTTTTTTTTTGGTATAGTGGCGTGTGCTAGCTAACATAAGGCAAATAATTTAATATAACATATGTTTTAATAGAACTAGCGACCCATCCCTGCTTCTCATGGTTTATGCTACTTGTCAAGGATCAGGATTTCTTATTTACGTAAGTTTAATGTTAATATTAAAAAAGTATATAGTAGTAGTAGTGTGTAGAGTATATATAGTTTAGTATCAGCGAAGTGTGTGTGCGTGTGTGTGTGAGGGTGTGTGTGTGTGTGTGTTTAGTTTATAGTTTTTTGTTTGTTTTGAATTATAGGTACACATAAACCTTCCGTACCATGTGGTGCCGGACGTAAAGAATAGGACCATCCTATTTCTTCTCGTGGGTGTCATAAAAAGCGAATAAGGGACTTACTAGAGAATGGGCAGCAGCATTCTCTATTCATTTTAACACCATACTGCGATCGCCAACCCGTCTGCCAAGTGTGGCGATTATGGAAAACCCCCCCTTTGGGGAGGCCTATGTCCAGCAGTGGATGTCATTCGGCGGAAATGACAAACCTTCCAGAAAAAAATCTCTAACTGTAAAAAATCATTAAAATTCATTGCGTAGTTTAAAACAAACAACTCGGTCACACAGACAGACACGAAAAGACACTTTAATTTATAATATGTACAGATATCATCATCATCATTTCAGCTAAAAGACGTCCACTGCTGGACATAGGCCTCCCCCAAGCACCGCCACTTAGACCGGTTCTCTGCTTCCCGCATCCAGCGGATACTTGCAGCCTTCACAAGATCATCGGTCCATCTTGTAGGAGGCCTTCCAATGCTACGTCATCCAGTACGCGGTGTACAGATATAGTTGATAGTAATACAATACTTGATTGAAGGAAAATACAACATGGTTTCTGAAGATTCCTACACGTGTCTCTTTTTGACGTAGGGACGGGGTGTAGTGTCTTGTGTTAAGTCCCCACAGTAAGTATTAAGCTAAATATACATGTAAGAGCGGGAAGGCTCGGGGATCTCAAACGATAACGATCAGACATCTTGTAAGCACTTTTTATCAGTTCACGATCAACAATTAATCACACAACTTAATTTTAAAAGGAGATGCATACAGTTCAAAATACAATTCAATATTTCGCGCTCTGCGACTAGAGCAAGCCTATTTATACGTTTAAACAACTATCAACGACACAGAGTAACGACTTCCGGTGACATTTGTTTTTACAATTCAATTTAGATTTAATTTAGTAAAAATAATGTTATTGCACACAATATTTGATTTGTAATTAATAACACTTTTTAAATACTTTAAATTGTAAATTTAGTTAGGTAACAATAATTTTATTTGAAATGAACTAACAGTTACAGTGATTCAATTTCCTTTCTAGAGTTTTAAATTAATACTTAAATAAAAACAAACCTTATTTAATTAATTTGATACGATTTTATAATGTAATGCAAAATCACTTATTTATTTATTGCACTGATTCGTGTTTCCGTTACGTCGTCAGCCGCAATGACGTTTGTTTTTGTCTGTGGTACTGTTTTTATTTGCCAGCGCTATCATACATATAAAAAGGTTTTTACGACTGCTTCGTTGGTCTAGTGGTCCCAAGCGCTACTGTTGAACATGAGGTCCTGGGTAAGATTCCCAGGTCGGGCAAAGTGTTATTGGATTTTCCATCTTGAATTTCTCAGTAGCACCTCGGAGTCTGGACATGTACCCGGTTGATGGCAATGGCTCACCCCCTATTACATGGGACTTAAACATAACTGGCGAAATATGGGTGTACTATAGGTACACCGCTGCCTTACCCTTCGGGGATTACAGGCGTGATGTTATGTTGTGTAAAAAGGTTTTTAGGCTTAAATACCTACGTTTATAGGTTAGCTGTTGATGTTGATAGGGAGCGAGCTTTTCAGTGCTTGCGAAAGGCTTTAAAGCGCTTTATATTGGAAAGTGATATCACCATAGTAATGATCAAAAGTATTGGTCGTTATTGAAGTAAACTGAAGGCTCAGTGTAAAAGGCAAATAAGTTAAATTGGGCATGTTAACTAATTTTAAAATGTTTGAAGAAATAATTATTTACAGGGTGGAATAGTCCTTGTGTTTGAATGTATTTTCATTAAAATATACGTAGGATTAAGTAACAATTAAAATGATATAACACCAATAAATAAACTTCTAAATGTTTCATCTTATCTGGCGTCCCATCAGCTCTTCCGAAGTAATCCCAGAACATCCGACTTAAAAACTTTTTTTACCGTTACGAACTTTTTATAGAAAAACAAACATACCTGCAGAAGGGTGCTGTTTGGCCATAATAACTGTCTTTTACTCCTGTGTAGGATCCCATCGGATAGTTCTATCTCCTTCCCACTTATGGTGAAAAGTAGGTTGGATGCAATAGTAAGTGAAAAAAGAATATATTTGGAGTACATGATGTTATAGCAGAGCAAGCGCCTTGAGTGCGCGTGCGCTGCCGAATTTCGAATCACGCACTACGTTAAGTGATAGTAATCGTTTTGGATATCCAATGGAAATTGATAGAGATAAACGTAGATATTCTTAACTGACTTAAGAATAAGAGGTTCTGTAGGCGATTTTTTTTTATACGCCGCTTCTTCCGCTGATAAACGTGATTCTTCTTTTGTTTAGTAAAGTAAGCCTGAGAGCTGCCTAATTTACCTACCTACATTTCAAGGAAATTAATTGCTTGTTAAATTAACACCCTACGTCAATTTGTTACAGTGATTTCATACACCTGCCAAAGAATGTCAATTTAAGTTGTTAGTCCATTTGCTAAACTATTAATTTTCCTAACTTTACATTTACAAATTAAATTCAATTTCAAACACACCACACACCTTATCAAGTAAGGATTACAGTGAATTAAATTAAATTCAAATAATCTTTATTGCAATCCATACTACAGGTGGTAAATAATAGAAAGAATAGAAACAAATTATGGACCCTGTCGAACACAGTTTTTTTTTTTGCAAAACACTTAAAAACAAAAACAACCGAATTAAAAAAAACACTACAAATTGAAAAATAACTTTAATTTTGGAAGTCGTGTCAATATTTTTAAATTTATAAAACGTGGTTTACAAGTATCCTTAGGTTTTAATGCACACATTGCCCGGATACATTTCTCTTAAGTTTTGAAGACAGTTTCTCTATCAGTAGCATTCCCCCAAAATATTGTACACGAACCGACGACGTAGCCCTAGCTTAGTTACTGCGACCAAAGGCCAGAAAGTTATAAAGAGCCTCAATTAATAAAAAAAGTATGCATCATTCGAAGTACAAAAAGATTTTAGAAGATCAGTTAAATATTTTCCCTTTACATGTACTGACTATTTGGTGAACCAATATGACGTACGAGTACTAAGACATAACTGGTCATGGGTCATTTAATAAACACCTCTTTGGCATAGGAGTCATAAACAGTCCGCTATGCAGGGCCTGCATGGAGTTGGAGGACGACGAGACAGCAGCTCATGTGCTGCTAAACTGCCCGGTGATCGCCACATACAGGGCAAAATACTTCGGTAACCCAGGTATCCTACGTGAGATTGTCAGTAACACCAAGGTGTTGCTGGCCTTCCTTGAGGAGCTGGGGTGGATCGAATAACCGATTTTCCCACCCGAACGCAAAATACACACATTGAAGTGGAGTTGCGGACACCAGCCAGTATTACCTATTAAAAGCGGCCGTGGCGTTAATTAGATCCTCAAAGGGCAGATTTATGGATACTGCAAATACTAATTATGACCCATTTGCTGGAATGTCCTATATGTTAGAAAAATATACCAAGACAGCTTAGACAGTAAATAAAATGATCCTAAGATCCTCATATAAACATATATCAACAAACATACCTGTAAAACCGAGCTATTGAGATACAATAATTGTCTTCTATCTCTGTGCACAATATCACTTATAGGTCCCCTTTCTTCGGCATTTATAACAAAACATAGTGAATTTAGTACTGTAAACTTCAAAATATTTGCTATAGTAAACATGGTGCGCTTGCAACGTATCACACTGGAGTGGGCACTAAAGACAATGAAGTTCAAGCGTTTCAAATTACGTTACGCCAAGGAAATCGATGGTAGTCGGTAAAAAGTAAGACTAAGAGATGAGAAAAATTATTAGATTTTTTTAAAGATATACAGGTTACATGTTTGGAAGCTAGGTGCTTATAAAGAGGATGATTAGTTGACACATTTTGGAGCATTTTGAGCATGTTTTAAAATTATTCATTGACTTCAATAGTGTCTAGTATTTTTTTTCAATGACACAGATGCTTAGAACTTGGTTTCTTAGATTAGATACAAATCAGATTAACGACGAAAAAGAAAAAAAAGTACAAACCAGCTTTAAGTGGGGCACTGTTGGCAATTTGTCACATCGTCTACAATAAATAATGATTTATTTATTTTATTTTATTATCTAAAAATAGCGGATAAAAAAAAAGTACTTCGTCTAAGACATGTATGCTTTGCACATAGCTTCCAAACATTCTGTATAAGCATATTTTACTACATTCCAGGATTATAGGTAGGTACCTACTTTTGTGAAACTATCTCGTTCTCTGACGAAAGTCAAAAACGAAGTCTCTTCTCACTGTTTGTCCGTGAATTTTTAAACTACTTGATGGACATTGCTGCAGTTTTAGCCACCATAAAGATAATTTAATGAGGAACGTGTAAAATTTCTCATAAAAGTAGACAGAATAAAAAAAACGGTTTTTTATTGAACGTATTTTTCTATATTTTTGTTACAATTATTCAAGAATAATTTGGAAAAACAAAGTTTTACTATCAGTTAGGTTACTTAAATCATTTTTAGTAAACAACAAATCACAAGCTCAAAAAAAAAAACCGTTTTCTTCAATGATATATTTTACGCAGTACATTTTTCATACAAAACTAGGTGAATCCCGATAGGAAGTGATTCCAAGTAAGACACGTAATACGTCAATTTTAAGGTAGTGGCGCGTGACCGTTTGTTATTGGGTAAACATATTAGTGTGGCGGTGGCTGGAGTCATGTGACTTTGAAATTTAAACTTAAGGTTGTGTTCATCATGGTTACAAACTTTTCAAGCATTTCAGAGTTTTCAGAGTAATGCATCGAATGTCTGTGGCTTTTAGCTGTTGCCTGCGACTTTGTCTGCAATCTAGGATGGAAAGTAGCTTATGGCTTTCTCCAGGATCCAGGATACATATTATCTGTCCTTGATACATATTATGTGTCTTCTCCATACGAAACTACCTTTTGGAAGGGGCAACTAGAATCAATTCTATTTTTTTGTAAATTTTGACGTTCAAAAGTGCCTCTTATGTGCCTATTTGATTTAAATGGTTTGACTTTGACTGTCAAATATCATAACGATCCGTTCAGCTGTTTTTGCGTGATTGAGTAACAAACATACAATCTTTCACATGCATAATATACTAGCTGCGCCCCGCGGTTTCACCTGCATAAGTCTCGATCCCGTGGGAATATCGGGATAAAATATCCTATGTCATAATCCAGGCCATGGTCATGTGCCAAATTTCATGCAAATCAGTTTCCTTCGTTTTGGCGTGAAAGCGTAACAAACAAACTCACCATCGCATTTATAAAATTAGTTAGGACTAGCTCTTGCCCGTGACTTCATCTGCGATCCAGCATGAAAGGTAACCTATGTTCTTACCCAGATCTTGGTCAATCTGTGTGCCAAATTTCATGTAAATCCATTCAGCCGTTTAGGGTGAAAGCGTTGTTTATTTTTATCTCATTTAACGCTGCACCGGTTGACGTCATCACGTCAACGCCGGCTGTCGCTGAAAACCAGCTGGGCTCTGTCTCGCATAGGGTCGCAGCATTATGCTGAGCGATGGCCGTTTTGCGTGAATGTGACGCATATTTTTCCCCAACTTGTTCTTTCGTGTACACGAAAATAAACCACAAATAAACGTATTTTCTTTCTTTTCTTCTTTTTTCTTTCAAATACATTTTCGAATTTATAATGTTAGTTAGGATTAGGTTTATTACTAGCTGATACCCGGCACGTTGCTGCCGCAGAAGAAATAATTGTGGAAATATCGTTTGAAATTTGAAAGAGTACTGCCAATAACGCAAGTGCAAGCAATATATCAAAGTCTTATCACAATCGGTTTAATGGTATAGCAGCGCATAAAATACGAACAAACAAACATTGAGTTTTATATATAAGAAGAAGAAGATGGTGGTTTCTGCTTAGATAAGGTACGATTTTGATAGTTGGCAACTTCGTAAATATCTGTCAAATATTTCGCTGTTTTGATTAGTTTATCAATATTACTAAATTAAATTATGATGTATTGTAGTGCACTTAAATAATGCTTATGAATTGCAATAATAACACTGAATGCGGTGTTGTAACCCCCCCCCCCCCCCCCCGTCAGGAACGAACCTCCTTACGTGATACTCGTACGCACACACCAACACACCGGTATATAATAGAAAGAAGCAGAGAGCGAAAGAGAGAGCTAAGTCGCATGGAAGGGGCATAACGCTTTTTCCTTACGTGACGATTTCTACCAGTCTACTCCTACCGCAAGCCGCGGTAAGGAACTTTGTTCCAATATATTCAGTGATACAATAAATTTATACTAATATTATAAAGAGACGGAATTTTAGGGATTTTTGTCTTCACATTTAGTTTTTTTTAGCTATTTGCGATGTTGCCAACTTTGAAAATGCACCGTCTATGAAAGCACACGGAAGACCACTGTGCTCTTAAATATTATTATTATTAGTTTTGGGTTAGGCATACTTATTTTCGTGTTAGGAAAAAAATAATTGGTGTTGTGGATTATAAGTATTATCTATTATGTTATAGTGGTAAGAAAGACAAATACCAATGTCATTTTCGGATTTTGAAGTACTTAAAAAGTACACCCTTGTACTCATTTAGTAATTATGCCTATTAATGTCCTAATGAAACTAAACTGATTCCATTTAACTGCCAAAATCCGGAATTGCCCAAATCTACTTCGCAGTATGTGTGTGATGGCCTGAAATACTTGTTTGTATAAACCTGGGCGGGTCATTACCTAACATTATAATTCCGAACCTTACTTGCACCTCTAAAAAAATATATTTTAGCGATATTTTATTGGCACTTTAGTTGAATAGGAAATTTAATATTGTTGGCTAAATGTACACTTTTTGTAAACGTTATTCTATAAATTAAATAAAAAATATTATTTAAATTTAAATTATTATTATTAGTATGATCAGGCCCTTATAATGCCGGCTACAGACGGACCGGGGGCATTGACACCTTTTCCAACAACACTATTCTGATACGCGAAGCCGCCACACGTAGAAAATGTGACTCCCTACTAAGTGCTCCCTGATTGGTTGTTCAATAATTAAAAGATAATCCAATAATCCAGAAAGAATGAGGTAAGATTTCTACAATCATAAAGTGTTAAAAAAAGTTATCAATGGTTTCCTTGGAAATGCGGATGTTAAATTATAATGTTCATTGAGTTTTCGTATTTTGTATGTTATTTATTAGTTTACTCATTGAAGTGCTTTTTATCCAATAGATGGTAGATTTCTATTTTATCTTTCGACCATATTGACTTCACAATAATTATGATGAGTCTATCATTTTCTATATAGAAACTGTGCAGAAATCAATGGCAGTATGGGTCTTATCCATCTTTAATAATATTATAATATCGCCAAATAATATTGCAAGATAATTCTTAATTATTTTCTTCTTCATAAAAAATCTTCTTTTTAGGGTTCCGTACCCAAAGGGTAAAACGACCGCCGTTTGTATGTCTGTCTGTCCGTCTGTCACCTGGCTGTATCTCATGAACCGTGATAGTGAGATATCGATATTGATAACGGCAATAGGTAGACGCTTGAAATATTCACAGAATATTTAGTTACATATTAATTTTAAAAATAAATAATTAAATTAAAATAAAACAAATATTTAAGGGGGGCTCCCATACAACAAACGTGATTTATTTGCCGTTTTTATAGATAGTGGTACGGAACCCTTCGTGCGCGAGTCCGACTCGCACTTGTCTAAGTATACTAACATAAATATGAATCACTGCTTATTCTCTCTCTCTTCGAGAGTGAGTGGGCCGTAATCTACCACTCGGACCAAGTGCAGGTTGGTAGATGTCACATGTCTGCGAATTTCTGGTTCTAGAACATTTTCCTCACGATGTTTTCCTTCACTGTCTTGAGAGCAGTGATGATGAAATTATTTACACAAAGTAAAGCGCGCCACTGAGCTACCACTGAGCCACCACTGCTCTCCTTGAATCACTGTGTCTGACTTAAATAAATAAATTAAATTAAAAACATTGTCAGTACTTTAGAACAAGAAAAAAAATCTAATAATATTAATTTAAAAAATATTTTTAAATACAGTTTGAGTTGGATTATTACGGCTCTGCTAGTGATCGCTGCAAGTGTAGCCGCTGACGATGAAGAGGAACACAAAGCGATGGTGATGAAGCGACAAATCAACAGTCTACCTCTAGTATATCCTCAAGGAGGAACTTATAAGGTACGAGATGGAATTATACACATTGTTGTGTTAGTTTGTTCATTAGAAAGAAAGAAAGAAAATACGTTTATTTGCGGCAAACATGACGCAAAAAGAACATAAACACAAAAATAAGAAAAGGTCAAGGGAAACATGCGTCACATCCACGCAAAACAGCTATCACTCAGCATTATGCTGCGACCCTATACAAGACAGAGCCCCAGCGCTGGTTGTCAGCGACAGCCGGCAAATCGGACAATCGATCGAGACGATCGGATAATCTTTACTTTAGCTTCATATTCATTATGAACAATATAAAGTTAGCCATCGCTATCATAACCATGTAATAACTAAGTTTACGAGGTAGACTTACAGAGACATTAATCTGAACAGACAAGGCTGATCCGACCGCATGTGTGCATTTACGAAATGAAAAATCTTTTTAGTTTCATCAATTTGCATCTAATACTAATGAGGCATTCCACTGAGAGCACTGATTTCAACAGCACTTGACCGAACCGCACCTGAACACTTCCACTCACGGCACTGAAACAAAATTTTGATGAGTGCGGTTCGGTGGAACAGTTTTCTAATATTGCTTTAAGTCTCCGAACGGCACCTGCATACAGTTTGTAGTGATGGGAAGTATATTCTGTGTTCAGGACATTACCAACTATTACATAACGAGTAGTAAGTGCAATCGAACCACGTACAGTAAAGGACTCCGATATCGTACGTAATTAATGCGGGTAAATTTTTACGTATGCAATTTGTTTAACGTTGGATTAAAATCACTAAACTATTTCAACATAGTCGTTCTTCCCGTCCTCGAAGTCATACAGATGTTACTATAATCAGATGGATCTGAAGGTAGAAATTACCGTGTATGGCATCAGTATTAGTATGGTATATATATACAGGGTGGAATTTTGTAATGCCACCTGGAGGGAAAGTACTCTTAATACTGCAGATAGAAAATTTTACTCAAAGGAAACATTCCTTTATTTTTGAATAGAAAGCAAACTGCATTCAAAGATTTTTGAAAATTCTCTTCTCCCACACCCGGGAATCGAACCGGCTAAAATCTGAAAAAATTATACCCTGTACTTTTATTGCATTGATCGTTAGGGTCAATTATAAGGATGAAATCTCTCTAACAAACATGATAAATTAAATGAAAGGAAAACCAGGAAATCTGAAGTTACAAATTCAATGAGTCAAGTTAAAGCTCTTTAACTAACATCCATCTTTTGTAATGCAGACTCCTTTGCGACATACTCGTAGCTGCGTGTATGAGGTAATTTAAATATGGAATGTTAGATTAAAATTTGAAAATTAGATTGTCATAGTTGTTATTCACATTTGATTGTTTTTACAACTCATTTCACATTTTGTCTCACGGTGAAAATGGCTTATCAAGAACAGTTTGATTTAATGGAAGCTTATTTTTTAAATAACAAAAACGTGAATCTAGCTCTGCGGTGGTATGGAGAGAGATATCAAGACCGACAGGCACCAACTCGGTTCGTATTGAAAAGAAGGGTAAAAAATTTAAAGAATACGGGTGGTTTCAAGAAGAGACGGCAAACTATTCAGCAAAACTATTTCGATTTTGAACTAGATGTTTTAACATACTTTGAATCATTTCCAAAGGCTTCAAGTAGAGATGCTGCCGATGAATTAGGAACAACCCACACTCGCGTACTTAAAGTGCTGAAAAAGTATAAGTATAAATGCTATCGTGAAAGTCGGTTGGTGCAAAAATTGCATAATGGGGATCGTGACAGACGATTACGATTTTGTGAAAACATGCTTGGAGAAATTGACCGAAACCCTAATTTTTTGAGTAACATTGTATGGTCTGACGAAACCAACTTCAGCAATAATGGCATGTACAATCGCCGCAATAACCATTATTGGTCTCGAGTGAATCCTGTTCGTGTTCATGAAACTAACAATCAAGTAAGATTTTCTTTCAACGTTTGGTGCGGAATTATGAGAAATAATGTAGTGTTAGTCCACATGTACGAAGGTCATTTAAACACTGTCAAGTATATTGAAATACTGGATCTCTTAAGAAACGAGTTAAATGGTTTCCCCGAGGAAGAGCGAAACCAAATAATTCTACAGCAAGATGGTGCTCCAGCACATAACAGCAGAATCACTACTGCCTACATTAATAACCATTTTAATACCTGGATTGGTACAAACGGCTCAATCAGATGGCCTGCGAGATCGCCAGATCTCACCCCATTAGATTTTTTTTTGTGGGGATATGTAAAAAATCAAATTTACATGAAATCTTATGCGAATGACAACTAGTTGAGAGTTGAAGTTCAGAATACGATTTATAATATTCACCACTACACTTTATTAAAGGTTACTAGAAATGAATTCGTTAAAAGAATAAATTTGTGTATCCAAGAGAATGGAGCCCATTTCGAGCAACTAATTAGTTAGTTTACCATTTTTTGTAAATAATTAAATTAATTTAAGATTTCCTGGTTTTTCTTTCATTTAATTTGTCATGTTTGTTAGAGAGATTTCATCCTCATAATTGACCCTAACGATCGATGCAATAAAAGTACAGGGTATAATTTTTTCAGATTTTAGCCGGTTCGATTCCCGGGTGTGGGAGAAGAGAATTTTCGAAAATCTTTGAATGCAGTTTGCTTTCTATTCAAAAATAAAGGAATGTTTCCTTTGAGTAAAACTTTCTATCTGCAGTGTTAAGAGTACTTTCCCTCCAGGTGGCATTACAAAATTCCACCCTGTATATACCTAATCAGTTTATTTCAGATAAAAAGACATCCATAATTACCAGACCAGTACCAGATAGTAAGACGTCTTGAAAGAACAAGAAATGTTGAAAATATAACTATCATAAAAATAATCCCGCTTATCCGAAAGAACACCTTCATTTTTACTGAAGTTCCATCTTCTCCTGTCCCCAGCTTATCATAGGCGTCTCAGCGCCAATCCACGCCGAGGACTACATCAGCCTGGCCTTCGCTGCCAACTTTCAGTATCAGTACGTGCAGTTCACGAACATTACCCAGCTGTCGCAGTATTACTTCATCAAGACGGTGTCCAGGGAACAGAGGGAGGCTGAAGTGGCTGCTAGGAAGGATGAGAGGCTCACGTTTTATACTGCTGTCGCTGATATGCTGAAGTCGTTAGTATTATATTTTTATCAGTTGTCTGTGACTGTTGGTTTCTATGAAGACACTGTAGTTTATGATGCACAACCTGGATCGCCACAGATGAATAGGATGAATCCATTTTTGAAGATCTGATTTGTACAAATTCTTTTTGCTGGCTATATTACATATTTTAAACGTGAGTGTGTCGCTGTGGCGTCTGGTGATGTTCACGTAATTTAATTACCTACTGTTTGACGAAAAGCATATTATCTCCATAACCTAAAAAGTGGTGCACTATTTCAAATGGGCAGTAGGTAGGTACCTTGTTGTATTCGAATAGTTTGTGATGAGCATATTTAGCTGTCAAGTGCGAATTTAAAAAGTTGTAATCGTTTTCATTTTCAGAAAAGGCATAAATGGTGAAGAATGCGTTCACCGAGCGATTTGTGAAGCTGCCCAGTATCCGGTAGAAGAAGAAGGACTGGTGGGAGAGATATTGCATATTCTGCTAACGTAAGTCAATACATAATTATTATCATTATCGGAAAAAAAGGAGATTTCCAAAACTATATAGTAAAAGATCAATAGTTTACATAACATCACGCCTTGTTTTCCCCGAAGGGTTATGCAGAGGTGTACCTATATTACACCCACATTTCGCCAGTTATGTTTAAGTCCCATGTAATAGGTGGCGAGCCTATTGCCATCAACTGGGCACAAATCCCCCCAAGTCCGACAGACTTCGGGCTGCTACTGAGAAATTCCAGATGGAAATTCCAATAACACTTTTGCCCGACCCGGGAATTGAACCCAGGACCTCCTGCACAGCAGTAGCTCTCGCGACCACTAGACCCACAGGTCAGTGCAGTCAATAATTTTGTTTTGAGAACTTGATGAGATGTGATCATTTACCGAAGCGAAACGAAGATGTGTTAAATGCACGCTACGATGAACGATGACCACTATGGTGATTGTCCTAGTATGCATTTAACGCTTCTCTATTTCTTTGGCCCGTAGAATGAGTATAGTCGGCTTCGTAATTGTTTTATCACCCGTAAGGTTTAATGTCAGTTGTACGGCACAAAACGACAAGGTCTCTTTGTCTTTGCGACAGTTAGATAATTTCAACTTTCGTGAAGATTAAGTTTACTGGCAATTTGTCTAACGCGAGAATGCATTTACGAGGTCGACTACATCTATATAGTACTGTCGGAGACCAGCATTACCTGACCCTTCTTCCATTATTCTTCTTTGTAAGAGGGGTCAGTTAATGCTGGCATTGACTGTACCTATCATCATACCGATTTTGGGTGCCAAGTAGAGATGTAAATTGAAAAAAAAACAAAATGTTTTTTTTCACAATCTTGATAAAAAACATGAAAAAAAACTTGGCACCGTTGTTTTTTTCTACATTTGGTATTTTTTCAGAAAAAGTGAAACACTATAACTAAAGTGGAATAAAACACTAAATTTGATTGTTTTGTTAAAACCAAAAAGTACTACTATAAAATTACTCAATACGATTTAAATATTTACTTAACACTCACACAGAACACTCAACAAAAACGAACTCTCACTGTCTCAAGCTTTCCATAAACCAAACGAGGATTAGGGAAAACCCCGTCCGTAAATGTAGTTTATATTTGGTGTTGCCAATTATGTTAAGACATGTATGTAGTATTTAACAAAAAAACAATTGGTATTTTCTTATTGAACAAAACAAATTAAAATAATATCAACTCATATACGATAACCGCCTTACCATATTTTTATTTTCCTACTCATGAAAAAAAACCTGCTCCAGAAAAAATACTGTTTTTTCATGTTTTTTTTAAACGTTTTTTTTCATCTCAGAAAAAAATCCGTTTTTCTTCAACTCTAGTGCCAAGTAGCATTGTCATTTTTTGGATTAGAGGCCGCTGATACTGCTGCAAGTTACTGCCTTTTTTTACATACTCTCACCGTTTTGAGAGCAGTGATGATGAAATAATTGACACAAAGTAAAGCGCCTGTCTGGATTCGAACCCACGACCTACTACTCCTAAGTCGAGGCCGTTACCAAAGAGCCACCACTGCTCACCATTTAAAAATCGACTTCAATCAAGAAATAGATTTAGCATTCGTTGAGTTACTAAGATAATGTCAAGATTCCTTTAGATATAGTGAAATTCTTCAAAGAATTAAATCATGAACTTTAAATAAGTGGATGCAATTCAAATTATCAGATCATTTGACTGTCAATCTCCATTCGGGTCAATGATCGAATTCTCTCCATCATGAATATTTTACACTTAATGAAGTATAAATAATGTGAAAATATGGTATCAGTTACGAAATAATGAAAGACATTAATTAGTGTGTTTACCTTTAGTGTGTTAACTTCGTGGTTTTAACAGCCAACCGTTGGAGACTCGACTTAAGCTAGTGGATTTATTGCAGAATAGTATAGAATTTGTTTAATATCTAGAATTTTCGATGCTAAAATGTAATAAAAAAATAAAAAAAATAAGTTTATTGACACAAAATACCCTTTTAAACAATTCCAATACATTTCACAATTTAGGTACATTTGATTTTCGGAAAAGGCTGCACAAATAGTGAAAAACCCTGCCTCCTAAACTAGGGGAACCCTGTAGCCTAGGAGTCAGTGTTCTACTGTAACTTCGTGTACAAAAGAAACCTTTATTTATGTGTGTTATTAAACCCATTATGACCTGATTTAACTTATATGAATATGAATGTGTGAGTGTGTGATGGGTTGGGTGTGTTGTATGAGAGGGGAGGGGGTGTTTTTTTTTTTTTTTTTTCGTTTAATTTGGGAAAGATAGTGCCATTCTCCAACCAAACTCTAGAACCAATCTCTTATTGTGAGCTGGTTAAATATGTCCTTTGTTTTACCCCTTCTCCAGTACTTAGTATTGGCAAAACGTTATCATTTTTGTTACGATTTTCAAACTGATGGGTAATCACATTTAAGGAAGTTCACATATCAACTCTGGCCATCCTAGCCGTAATGAGCCTAGACGTCTTCATTAGCCATAGAATTTCTCACATTCTCGTGTCACTCCATTTCATGAACCTATTTTGCACATTTCAGGCCTGACTACGGCAGGACGCCGTTCGACGAAAAAGACGAAGATTTGGAAGACTTGATGGGATCATATAATGATGCAGCCATAGCTGGACGGCAGATGTTCAACTGTGCCTCCATTTACTCCGGATGTCCTGAGGGTCAGGGGCTGATGGAAATGTTTAGTATACTGAGAGATGAATGAACAAACCTCGGATTAATTTACATTTTATCTACTGCCTTTGATATATACAAGTATATATGTTTTGTGTATAATCCGTTGCTGACGAGTTTTAAAAGTAAATACTGGATTTGATTAATAACTATTTGTACTGTTTATAATATTTTCTGATGACATCTTATTGGATAACATTTTGTATCAATTAAAGTTATATTTAATTTTGAAAGCATAGTGTTCCTGTCGTCATTATTTTAAAACCGCCTACTGATAAATTGATATTTATAATTATGTATAACGACTGAATATGGGGGTCTACTTTGAAGCGCTAAACCGAAGTATCGGCCGAATGTTCGGTCGTTCCTTTACTACGGCTAACTATCGCTGACTACAGCGAAAAAAAAAGGCAGTCGAAGAGATAAGCCAAAGTCAAAACTGTGACTTGAAGTCTGGTAAGGACTCAAATTCAAAAAAGGAAACTATGGAAGTTAAAAAAGAAACTATCGAAGTACCGGCCGAACGTTCGGCCGATACTTCGTTTTAGCGCTTCGGAGTAGACCCCCTGGTCTGCCTAGATAAAAAACCGGCCAAGTGCGTGTCAGACCACGCACAATGAAGGGTTGTTGTGAATGTATGCCAAGAACAAACATAACATTATAGTTAAAAAACATTTTCCCCCATATATTTGAACTGCAAATGTAAGTTTGTACGCATAACATTGAATAATTTACCATGTTATTTTAAGACCATAGACTTCTGATAGGTTTTCCTCTAATCAATAAATACAGAACTATTATTATTATATAAATACTCTGTATTTGTTTTTTCAAAATGTTTGACTAAGCAGTTTAGGAGATAAGGGGAATGGTAATTTTTCATCAATTTTTAATAACTTTAAAATAATTGTTTTAAAATTAAAAAAAAAATATATTTGAAATCCTCATAACAATTCCGATTTGTCACATGGTACAGATTATATATTTTTTTTAATTTCCCCCAAAATTGAACCCCATATTCAAAATTCATTTATTTACGTTACACGTTCGGGTTTGGTGGTCACAGAAATTCATAAATGTGTACCGAATTTCAACTTAATCGGTCCAGTAGATTCAGAGCAAATCGGCTGTGACAGACGGACAAACAGACAGACATATAGCCAGACAGACAGACCGACACACGAGTGATCTTATAAGTGTTCAGTTGTTTCTTTTTGAGGTACGAAACACAAAAAAAAACAAATTCATCAAGCACCTGTTTCAAAGCTCAAATCTTCAAAAACCCAAAACAAATAACAACAGCCACCAGCAATTTATCTCCGAGATCCTGACAAAAAGTCTAAAAAATTGTCTCAGTGAAACGTTCGGAAGAGCAGTAATCCTGGGCAGTGGCGGTTATAAAGTGTCTAAACCAAAGCCCGGCTGTTTGCCCGAACCGCTTCTTGCGACAAATTAAGTAAATCTCATATGTGAAGCCGGTCACGTAAAGGCGATCTTTTCCTTGCAATATTTACATTGACTTAGTGATTTGTCAACTATCGGTTCTCGATTGCATTTGGTTTTAAATTGTTTGGGTAAGGATGTTGGCACTGTTTGTTTTCGGTTTTGATTTGTTCGTGGTTTTTCGATGTTTATTCGACTTCTCAAACGTTGTAAGTCGTAAAAGTTTCTCATCTCAGAATCGATATACATGGGTCGCGCTTAGACTGCATACTTCAACTGGTTTCATGTTGGTTTCGTGCAGATAGGTTTTGCTCTTACTTTTTCTGTAACGAATTATTGTATTCGCACTGCCATTTGCTAGATTGAATGAAAACCTTACTGAAAAAATTAACATAAAATTCACTGATTTTACTTATACATTCTCATTCAAAAGTAAAATCAGAACACCACTGCTATACGACAGGTAAATTGATCTATAAAATTGTTGAGGACAGAAATAACGTTAAATGTCTATGCAGTAGCCAAAATAGCTAAGATTGGGTATTTCTTTGATATACATAACCGAAGTCAAAGTAGCTAAGATTGGGTATTTCTTTGATATGCAGAACTAAAGCAGTATCTAACTAAAACCAATGATAGTAGTGAATAGTTGAATAAGGGATATAAAGGGTGCAAACAGACGCTTAACGAAGCCGAGAGTCAGTTTTAATCCCCATTATGATCATTTTTTTTATATAGGGTCGTAGCTGGGAACCTTTTGGTTACGGAGATATTAAAGTATGTTACAATTTTTTTTCACGAAACTAGTTTTAAATGCAAACTTAACTTTAAATACCCCTACAACTTCTGTATCCAGGACTTGGACACCGGTTAATTTTCTATGTAACCTTAACCGTTATTATAAAGGTTATCGAACATATTTGGTTAATTATTTAATATTTTGTTACAAAATCAATGCTGAACTTAATGTGATGAAGCAATCTTTGAAGCTAATATCAATTGTATCAAAAATAATTTGTGTCTTCGGAAATCAAAATTAACCGGTTTCAAGCCCTGCCTGTATCCCTTTATGATCATGCTGACTAGAAATCAAAACGTCTATGCCAAGTATTTCTTAAACCTTACATAGACTAGGAAGCACAATGCCTACCTTGCAATTCGTCGCGTGCACCCATATTAGCACCTGTTTTACGTGCGTTATATACACTGTGCGCTGCCGTAAACAGCGTATTTTCACACCAAAAAAAAATCATATCCCAGCTGTAATTTTTGCTCAATGTTACTAGTTCATGAAATTAAATATTTTATTTCCAGATATAAATCCACTAAGTGCCAATTTCACCAATGAAACTGAACACGATCAGCACTTCTAAACTGAGTTCAAGAGCTGTCAGTGTCAATATTTCAAAGAAAATAATGACACTGACAGCTCTTAAACGTGGTTTATGTGCTGATCACGACATCGACGATCAGCACATAAACTGCTGATCGTGTTCAGGTTCATTGGTGAAATTCGCCCTTAATAAATCCGTTTAATGTACAGATGAGTAGATAAGTCTTTCTACAGCCTGTATGTTGGACGGACAGCTTCAACTGCACGTAATGTGATAAAATTGCATGAGTTCACAAGTTGCATGCGGCCGACAAAGTGATAGATTGAATGTGTAAACAAAACTTGCTTACGGGTGTCCTTGCAGCTGGTTCGTTGATTCTTACGTTGTGATGGTTTGAAACGATGCAGATAAGAAAACCAGCCAAGTGCATGTCGGACCACGCACAATGAAGGGTTCCGTAATTGGGATGAATTTATCCTAAAAACAAACTTAATATTGTAGTTGAAAAGCATGTTCTCCCATACATCAATATACGTCACTGTCAATTCTCCAACTGCAAATGTAAGTAGTTGGTCGACTACTAAAGCCTTAGCTTAGATAGTATTTTTTTTAATTTCGTTATATACACCGTGGAATTTTAATCGTCATACTGACTGCTAATTATTCATGAAAGTAAAAAAAATATTTATTAACAATTGAATAATTAAAAAAAATATATTATTCATTATGACGCATGACGAAGTTTGAAACACCCTGTTACGACCGCGGTGCAAGCCTTGCGTTCCAAAGGTGGCGCGAAATGGAGCGCAAAGCTCGCAGCGCGGTCATAACTGGATGTTTCAAACTACATCATGCGTCTTAACGAATAATATTAAAAAAAAATATTCAGATGTTAATAAATATTTTTTTACTTTCATGAATGATTAGTAGTCATTGGATACATGAAGTGGGCTGCTGTTGTAAGACGATTAAAATGCCACGGTGTATAATAGTTTTTTTTTTCAGATATATCCAAAAACAACCATTTAGCTGGCAGGGCTTGACTCGAACAAAAAATAGCAGTTTAAAGCTTAATTTGAAGCAAACGGACCCCTGAATCGAAAAATGGTTTTCACAGACCCGTAATATGTTTGAACAGCCTATCCAACGATACCCCACACCGTGACATAGACGAGAAAAACAAATTTCATCCCCAGTAATTTATGAGCAAGGTAGAAATCCTAAAAAAAAAAAAAGATTGAAAACTGAAAACTGGTTGGCGTGATTAATATGTATACCCATGCCAAATTACAGCTTTCTAGTACTAAGAGTCACTGACCTAAGCCGGGCGACAGACAGACATGGCAAAACTATGAGGGTTCCTTGTTGACTACGGAACCCTACATTTTTTATGAGGTTTTAGCATACTTTGTATATTTTTTCTCCTCAATTGCAATTCACAAAAAATAAATTCCAATAATGATTGGTCTTATGCACTACCTCAATTTTTTTACGATACGAAGCAATGGAGCATTTGAAACAAAAATATAAGGTAAAGGATCGGTCTCTGATCTGTGAAAAAGTGTCTTTCAAAATCAGGTTTGGTATGCTAAAAAACGAATACCGTGCTATATTCCTCTTGTAAAACCATACATTGTATCTGAGGAAATGAAAAATACTAGCACTTTATTCGACTAAAAATAGTGGTCTCCCAGGAGCCCCATTGGGCAATCAGTTCAATAGTAGCCGATTTAGACGCCTCGAGAATTTATTGAGTGGTCCAATGGTACCTAACCGGATTTATTTTGTGCTTAGCACGCACTGAGCTTTTATTAGTCCAGTCCACGGCGTAGATAGTGACGGAAATAGGATGATTGTAGTGGTGTGAGAGGGAAGGGGATAGGTTTATTTGCATATAGTAATGATTTTGTCCTGCCCTTGGTTGTTTCTTTACCTTGCTACTATTAGGACCAATATTTCTCTTCATGTCAGTGATCATAAATTTCGGCATGACCTACATAAATTATTTGTTTGACATTTTATTATTTCCTTAATATTGTTATTATGTGATTATATGGTTTTATCACTCGTTAATCTATTTTTTTTTTCTTTAATAACGTTGCCCCACACTAGGAATTTCTCCTGTATCATGGGTGCGTTCACAAACATTTAAACTTACATACACAAACAGCCAGACCCGGAACTACTACTTATAGGTCATACAAATATTTGTTCCGTGCGGGAATTGAACCCGCGACACGCAGCGCAGCAGTCAATCGCTTAACCACTGCGCCAACCGTGTCGCAATACGAAATATTGTGTGTTTTTGAGAAAATACACATACATAATCTCACGCCTTCTTCCCATGGGGGTGGGCAGGAACTATAGAAAGCCACCTGTTACGCTCCTTACATACTCCTTTTGAAAAAAAAAATAGCTCCGATAATATCTCATTCCATACTTACAATAATGTTTGGCACCAGTTGCATAGTAAATATGGACAGCCATAAGCGTGGGTATTGTCGTAATGAGGGTTTTCATTTCACAATTCAAGCCACCAGTTGGCGCCACTTTGGCAAGAGATCTTCCATTTAGACAATGAATATAAATTATAATAATGACGTTCATCATTCAGTTACAACTAAAGAAAATATAGGCAAAAGTTGAAAGTGTGTTTGTTGCTTTTTCACGCTCAAACGGCTGGACCAATTTTGATAAAATTTTGTATGGAGGTAGCCGACACTCTGGATTAACATATAGCCCGATAATCTCACAGGATCGAGACTTACGCGGTGAAACCGCGGGGCGCAGCTAGTATAACATAAAAATAATAAATAAATTAAATTTTTACTTTATTTTATTTTTATAACTTATTTTTATAGCGGGAATAGAATTATACAATCTGTGAAAATTTCAACTGTCTACCTATTACGGTTCATGAGACGGACAGCCGAGGTTTAGTAACAGGGTTCCGTTTGGTACGGGTACGGAACCCTAAAAACAGTTAAATATTGTCACGATTTATACGCAGTATACCTATTTATTTATTAACTAAGGCGCCACGTCCCAATATACAAATATCAAACACATAAAAGTAACAAAATACTAAGACTAGGTATTTATATAAGTACTTTTGTACCACCCACCAATTTTATTTATAATTCATTATAATATTATCTTTTTAATATTTTTTATTATTATTATCTCCTATTAAACAGAGCACCTGAGCTTGCCTTATTGTGTGCGAGATGTTTAAATAAATAAATATAGGTTACCTTCGGCAATCAGCTCCGCTGCCAAAACAATAGTTGGTAAAAAAAAAATAACATCTTTTCACCACGCTATGAACTGTTATCATAGGTAGAATCATTATTTTTATATGATCACGCTTTTCCCGAAGGGTTACGCGGAAAAATCTCATGTGGAAGGCCCGGCCCGGCCCGGCTCTTAGCCGGGTCCATGTCCGGACTTACTACTGAGCTGCAACTCACCTGGGCTACACACTTTACATTTACCCAATTTATTTATATCAACGACGTAAGAACAATAATAATATTTGACATAAAATCGCAACTGAAAATAAACTAGAATTCTGAGCGAATAATTAATTAAAAATGTCTGTACTCGTCGAGCAGGCTTCCGGGAACAGCTTGTTACTGGCACATTATTATATAATATGACGTCATTAGGTGGGTAGGACTCTCTTTCTTGTTCGGGTGTCAGTTTTTTTGCACCGACTTATTGTATTTTTTTAGGTGCTTTGAAGATAAAGATGGTTGGTTTCTTTATGAAAGTAAACTGGGCATTTCTTCAATCAATATACGACCTATCGCAGATTATTTTAGTCTATCTTTCAGTACAGAAAAGGGTATATGTAAATCAAGACGTCTCGATTACTAATTTAGATTTTTCGATGTGTAATATCTTTCCTCTCCTCTCGCTTTCTGTGGGAGCGATTTCGTGAAAAGGGACGGAAGTGTGTAACAGGAAGTGACAGCTCGAGCACGGAATAAGTAAGTACTTTTTAATGGCATGGAAGTAGTATATACTTTATAATAGAATGGAATTAGAGTACTCATGGAATTAGTAAGTACTATATAGATTGTTAGTAATGGGTAGGGATAGGGTAGGTAAAATTTCGGTATTTAGCTTTTTTTTATTTTGAGGTTAATTTCTGTCGCTGCTCAGGGGACCTAAAATGGGCGCTTTGGCAGAATCATAATATGATCTGCGTACAATTCATACATGCCGAAATTCATCTGTTTGACAGCTGCTATTTGACATTATAGACTTCATTATAGCAATTCATAATTTGTGGACCATTTTACGAAACTCCATACAAAACTGTCAAACAGATGAACTGCGAGATATGAATTGTACGCAGATCTTATTATGATTCTGCCAAAGCGTCCGTTTTAGGCCCCCAGTTGCTTATAACCAAGGTGAGATGTCAGATCTTACACATCATATGCGACTACTGTAAGTCTCGCTCAAATAAAAGGCTATTCAAGTTGTACTATAGCACCAGATTCTCCTTTCTCTCACTTTATTCTATACTTCATTATTTATAATCAACTATAATGGTTACCTATTAAAATGACTCCCATTATTAATTACAATAATTATGTGCAAACTTTTTATGAGTCATCTTCCTAGACACCATACCTATACGGTCTTAGGTATGTAGACCACTCGTTACCCGTGGTCCCGGTGGGTCGACCCATTACCGGGTCCATGGGTATTTTTTTTACCCGTGGTCCCTTCGAGAAATACAATGCTGCCAAATTAAAATAGTAGACCGGTAGTTCTTCAAGTAAATAACTTGAAACATTCAAAATAATTCACCAAAAATAGAGGGAATCTGGTTAATGGTCACTGTTCTAACCTAACCTAACCCTAATGATTCAATAACATTAGATGGTTTTAATTAATTTTAGTCTACCATTTTAATTTGGCAGCATTGTATTTCTCGAAGGGACGACGGGTAAAAAAAATACCCACGGACCCGGTAATGGGTCGACCCACCGGGACCACGGGTAAGACCCTATGTAGACAGGTAGGTTAGTAGTAACAGGTTGCTACTAATGTGTTAAGGCTCATCATTTACGAGCATCAGGGGAAAAATAAAACAGGGAAATTACTTTTTAGGACGCAAAATCTGTCTATTACACTCTGAAGGGTCATAGATTTTCTAGGTAGGTACCTATTAATACTTTTTCCAATAAATCTACGCCTTTATTGATGAGTTTCTGAAACAAACTGACAATCTACAAATTGCTTGAGAAGTAGGGTAGCTTTTTCATATTTTTACTCGACTGCGGCGAAACCACAAAACGAGGGTTATGTGTTTGACCTGTATGTATGTATGTATGTCCGTCCCTATGTTCCCTCGTAACTACTAAACGGCTGACTCGATTTTGATGAATGATATGTAGTTAGATTTGTCTTTGTTGCGCGAATTTCGCTGGGTATATTAAAACTATTAAAAATCAAAATGGCGGAAGTGGAGGCAACTTCTTAACTTTGATTGTTTATAGAATTAATTTATATAAATTTTGTTTTCATCTTAAGTTCACTATTTACGCAGTCGGGTTTTTGAATTTTGAATTTTAAATAAATTGTTTCTTCTGATCATTTTCTAGTTTTTTTTCAGGTACGGTAAGGAGTCGACTTCTTGAGCGGGGGGGGGAGGGGCTATGTCCAACAGTGGATGTCTTTCGGCTGAAATAATAAATTATAGGCATATTTCAAAACTTTCTCTGCTAGCTAAAGTATTGGAACTCATAATTTATAATTACTTGTACAGCGGTGTGGTTTCTAGCTTGAGTCCTCTTCAACACGGATTTCTGAAAGGAATGTCTACAGTTTGTAACCTGGTTCTGTTCACAGATTACATTACTGAGCACATGGATAACGGATCCCAAGTCGACGCAATTTATACTAAAAGGCGTTCCATAGGATCAATCATGACATTCTACTGAGGAACCTTTTCGACTTGGCCATTAGGGGAGACCTATACAGACCGATCTCGTCTTCTAAATACCTAATGTTTCCTGATGGCATGAAAATCTATACATCAGTTAAGAGTTTAACTGACGCTAGACTTTTGCAGGCAGATATATCTAGATTAGTATACTATTCTAGAATAAATAAATTCGATCTGAACGTACCTAAATGCTTAGTTATCGCCTTCACCCGGAAGAACCTATCAGTCATATTTAACTACTCAATTGCAAATCAGCCTATCTCGAATTCATGTCACCAGCGATCTTGGTATTCAGGATAGTAAGCTCACCTTGATTGTAATGTCGACCATATCGCCGCATAAAAGCATCCACAGCCCTAGGATTCATTATCCGTAAGGCCAGTTCGTTTAATAAGATTAAAACATTGAAAATTCAGTATTAAAAGTGCAAGTCATCTCAAATATGGTAGTCAAATTTGGAATCGGAATTATGCAGTGCATTGTGACTGATTGGAATAAATACAATGGAAATTCACGAGCAATACTTTAACGTTATACTAAGTTACTGTTATGCTTAATGAATAGTTAATCAATTTCAGTACTTATACAAAATTACTCTATTGCTAACTGTGGAGGCTTGTAAATGGCTTGTTGTGATTGTCCTCACTAATATATTTGTATTGTTAGCTGTAAGCCACCCCTTGCCGAGTTCTTGACGGAGCCATGAGATCTGGAAGCAAAAGCCTCCTCGCGCATATCCGGGAGTGGTGCGAGGAGGCGAAAAGCCGGGGCGTAACTCCGCTGCCGCGAGAAATCACGGCACAGCGGACAGAGCTCCGGCGGGATCTCATGGCGACATGGAGAGTGCGATTGTCGCAACCCAGCGCTGGGCACGCCACAATTGTGGTGATGAGTCCCCTCTTTGAGGAGTGGCTAGAGAAGAACCACGGCGTCCTCACCTTCCGCCTGACGCAGGTCCTCACCGGACAGGGTTGTTTCGGGAGGTTCCTGTTCAGGATAAAGCGGGAGGAAACTCCCGGGTGTTACCACTGTGTAGATCGCCCGGCTTGGGCGGAGCACCGCCGTGTCCTCGTGGAGGCGATCGGCGGCGGCGATCTCTCGCGTCCGGCCCTGGTTCAGGCCATGGATCGGAGCGAGAGTGCATGAGAGGCCGTCACCTCTTTCTGCGAAGCTGTAATGCTTGCGAAGGAGGAGGCGGGACGCGTGAGGGAGAGGCAAAATAAGCACCCTCAAGGCCGCAGGTGACGTCCCGGGCATCGGGACGCGGGGTTGCGACTCCCGGCCACCGTAGGCGCGAGCTTGCAGACGGTGAGTGATGGGTAGCTCGCCGTCCGATGAGGACCGGGCCCGGGTCAACAGCGCGTTGTATTCCACGCGCGCCTCAAAGAGATGTCAGCACCAACTGACGGGGTCCAGTAGGGTCAATGCCTGCCAGGGCTGCGAGTTTGTCCGAAAGGGATATCGTGGCCCTGGCACACAGGCAACGGAGGGAACACGGGTGGGTTTTAGTCAGTAAAAGTCTGACACGCCCTCCCGCTCCGCCCAGAGCGGGAGAAGTTATTTGATAATTTCCCACCAAAAAAAAAAAAAAAGAAAAAAAAGCCACCCAATCACAATTAAATAACAATAAAAAAATAATCCACTAATCTCAGTTTCTGTTCTATTCAGACTTAAGACTTCAAAATATTTACAAAATATTTTTATACGACATAATGTATATCTACAAACGTTGTATTTGTAACTTAGTTACAAAGTTAAATATCAGTATAAAGCGATACGTCCAGGAACGAGAACGGGCATGATGACACGGAAACTTTGCAGTCTTCTGTTGTTTTGTTGTGCCATTTGTCTGTAGCCGATGATTGTTGGCTGAAAACAGAAAAACATCGTTTTTAGAATAAAAAAAAAAGTTTCCAAGAAATATGTAATTAAAATGTATATTTGCTAAAGCATTTTAATACTTTATTTAAATACGATTTTTTCTCCTTTTATTAGTAGAAAAATCAAAATATTTTTGTTCAGTGTTTTCCAACTTTATGTTTTTGAAAACATAGGAACATGTATTTAAAATATCATAGTTATGGATTCTCATTTCTGTTATACTTCATAATTTAATTCACCAATAACTTCTGATCCAAAATCTAATTCCCAGAAATTATGTTTTAACTGAACCTTAAACTTTTGTTTCAACCAGACCCACGTTGTAATTTGCAATCGTGAATGTCCACTTTGGCGTAAAATTTGCTCGTAATTTCATTTGAGCGTTTCAACGGGCGTCACTTAAGAACATAATTTCATTAAAAATGTCATTTTATATTACCTGAAAACCATTTTTAAAAGTTTGTGGTATATTTTTCGTGGTTCAGGGATCGTTTCCATTTCGCAAATGGCTCGCCGGACGCAGTGAAACCCATTGAGGCCGTTCCTAGGGCAATCAATTTATTTTTGGTGAATGTTTATGGGATTTTATGAATTTATGTATTTATATTGACGTGCATGTGAAAGGGGGGAGAGTGGGAGTGCTGTGAACAAGGTTATTTTTAGGTTGTACGCTTTGCGAGGTAAAGTTTGAATCTGAATAAACCAATTAAGGTAATGATGACAATAAAAGTAGCTGCTAAAATGCAGATAGCAAATTCAGAAAACCTGTATCTTCTAGTCTACGGATCCAATATTAGATATATGAATTTTGTTAGGCTATGACTTGTGGACACTAACAGTCGGGCTGGTCCAGAAATTCAAGGTCACTCAGCATGCTATGGAGCGGGCTATGCTTGGAGTTTCTCTGAAGGATAAGATCAGGATTGAAGTTATCCGGAAGAGAACCGGAGTTACCGACATAGCCTGCAGAGTAAGCAAGCTGAAGTGGCAGTGAGCTGGCCATGTTTGTTAAAGGACCGATGGCTGGTGGATCAGACGAGTCCTGGAGTGGAGACCGCGTATCGCCAAGCGTAGTGTGGGGCGCCCCCCAGCTAGATGGACCGACGACCTTAAAAAGGTGGCTTGGACAGACTGGATGCGGAAAGCGGAGGACAGGGTGTTGTGGCGCAGCCTGGGAGAGGCCTATGTCCAGCAGTGGACTGCTATAGGCTGAGTTGATTGATTGAGGCTATGACTTTGACTAGCGGATTAAGATCCATTGAAATAGTTATTAACTCAGTAACAATAATTATTATTTAATTGTTAAGGAAGAAGTTAAGAGTAATCATAGTAATCAATTATTATAATATGAAAGATAACTAACACAAGTAAGTATAACTTACAGAAAGAAATATTTTTCCTATAAGATAAACTTATCTATTGGTTTATGCTATTTGTATCTATTAGTTAGCAGTCTTTTGGGCTGGTATTAACCCAAAAATAAACAGATATTTTTTGCAAGAATGAGGGCAAAGGTATAAAAAATCTGTGAAGTTGTGACATTTATTCTTTATGGAACAAAAAGAGGTAAGTCCAAGATCACAAGAGATCCTTAAGAGTTAGGAGAAGGGGAACATTGAAGAGCAAAAGACGAAATTAAGAATCAAAATATAAAAGATTGTAACGTTCAATATCTGTGTGACTTCTGCTCTCCAAGGAGGAAGGAGGTATTATTTTTATTTATTTTTAATATCAGAAGAAAATATTAGATTAATTCACAGTAGAGAAAATGTTTGGTGAATGAAGACTATATCACTGACATATTAGGTAAATAAATATATTTACTTGTCTAAAAGAGTTTCTGTATGACTATAAATAGTTCTTCTATGGATGAAGTGGTTTCGGTAAGGATGGAATGTGTCTGGTGGTACATCCCAGTTCATGCGGAACCCGAGAGCCTGAGCGAAGATCTGGCTCCAGGGGACCATGTTGATTTTGAAGTTGAAGCGGAGCTGAAATCAGTAAAAGCATTATAAATTAGACATCTTTATTACAAACACAAGGTATCAATTAGTAGATAGTTGTAATATTTATTTTTTAAACTTTGCCCCACACTAGGAGTTTCTCCTGTATTGTGGGTGCGTTTACAAACATTTAAAACTCACATACACTAACAGCCAGACCCGGAACAACTACTTGTAGGTCATACAAAATATTTGTTCCGTACGGGACTCGAACCCGCGACACGCAGCGCAGCAGTCAATGGCTTAACCACTACGCCAACCGTGTCGTCATATATTATCATGAGTTTAAGTCTACTACAGAGTTAGATCATGCTTTAAAGTGGGTAGAATACATATTAGTGATAGCAGATCCAGAGTTCTCGAATCCGTGGCTCTGTCTCACTGGATAATATCAAGGTCAAATATTAACCAATTAGACTTATACTAATAAGTTTCATTGTCATAATAAGCAAATTGCTTCAAGTGTAGATATAAATACTGATAAGAAGAAAAAAGTAGCAGCCATTTATAATATGACCAAGACATGAAATAATATAAAATACTTACGAAGAAATGCGTCATATTCTTGAAACTAAGGTATCTTCTTTGGCGGTGATTGACAGACTCATTAGCCTTACCAAAGTCTATAAGCATGAATACTACAAAACAAATATAGCACACCACACACACATGTAAGTATTTGTTCATTTTGTTGCCAGTTATACTTAACACAAATTAAAAGCAAACATTGGATTCTATATTTAGCAGTAAAAGTTTGATACCCGCTTCTATTAAACAGGCAGATACAGTACAATTTACTTCATCGTTATTATTTATGTATATTGTTTTAAACTTGAGTTCTAATTTCAAAAATCTGGGCCAATTATTTCAGCTCGTCGCGTCGGGTATTTGGTGGAAATTGTGCTCACTTTCTCACTTACACTTTTATTAAATTCAAAGCGCAATGTAATCCGAATGATTAAAATGGATTCCGCTTTTATCAATATACACACTGATTCAATCTTCTAGAGAATTAGTTAACCTTTTTCACATAATGTACGAGTATCTCCTAATATTTTTCACATTAATCTTGGATTTAATATGTCACATTTTTTTTCCTATCGAGTTTTTGTAACAACATTTTCGTTTTCACGAGACACTGTAAAGATGAGGTGTAACATAGAAATAATAAAAGCAACAATATTCGTGTGAATAACAGTCTTCATACAAACCTCAAAGGAGGCCATATTTGATGTATTGTTTATCAACAATTATTGTGTTTGGACAACGTAAACTAGTTTATTGGATGTGGGTTGACTCTGCCACTGTTTTAGAATGTGGGAAAGAAAGCGCGAATTGTTTAATGGTTAGGGTCGAGTCATACTTAAGGAATGAATGGATATTATCAGTATATAGTAATATTAATTTATTTCCAAAACTTCTTCAACCCCTGAACTAGGACTTCCAGTATGACAGGAGTCAAGATTTCTCCTGTTACATAGATGTGAAGGCTTAGACATTAAATACCATGACTAGACTTCAAATACTATAAATTACAGTAACTTGAAAAAAATAAAAATAAAATAAAACATTAGAAATTGCAAAAAAAATATGAACTAAAATATTACCCTCCTTCTGGGGCAGTCGGGAAAAAAAAAGATTATTTATTAAATCACATCACTCTAATATTATAAAGACGAAAGTTTGTGAGTGTGTGTGTGTGTGTGTATGTTTGTTACTTCTTCACGCTCAAACGGTTGGACCAATTTTGATAAAATTTTGTATGGAGGTAGCTGACACCCTGGATAAACATATAGACTTTTTATCCCGATATTACTTACATGATACTTACGCGGGTGAAACCACGAGGCGTAGCTAGTTATTAATAATTCTAAAACAATAGTTTTAGAAGAGAACAGGGCTAGCATGTGTGTGGTGAGATGTGTGGATATGATGGTACACCTTATCAGTAATCTAACCTAGTGGGCAGGCTCAGAGTACTAAGTCTGTCCACTATTTTATTTAGATTACTGATAAGGTTTTCAATACCATCATAGCTATAGCTTTCCAACCAAAGTGGGATTTCCTATTTTATGTGGAAATTGCTCACGTCTCTAACTAATTTGAAAAGGCTAAATTTGGTGTAGAGGCCTGGCGATATACTGTTGTACTGCTTTCTGAAAAACTTGCTCCTAACCCATGCTACGGAATATCTGTCCGTGCTTTTGTTTGATTGTGGCAAGTAGGGGGGACTGTGAGCCGGTGACATCTCCGCAGGGACTCGTATATAAATATTTTTCTGACTCTAAGCACCCGCGCTTGCTTATTAGTTATACGCGTTTTTTTGCTGTGACTGAGATATGTTGGCTCAACTTCAAATGGTCATCGATTGTAACACCGAGGTATTTAATGCTGTCAACTCTCTCAAGCTTTGAGTAGGCACAGAAAGTTTGACCCTCTATTACAAAGGAACATGTGAATGGGCACATTAAAGTCTGGACTAGGCTTGCCTGACTTTGATATGCTAAAGCAAATGTATTTTGTTTTACTTGGTTTATTGATAGTAGGCTGTCAAGCCAGGCAGCTACTCTTGAAAGCTGCCGTGCCAAACTCTCCCAAGTGGTGTTGTTGCACTGTGTCATCAGTAAACATTGTTATTTCGGCTTGATAGATTACAAGGTAACAGAGTTGATTAACATAAACCACGAAAAGTGTTGGGGCTATTGTAATTCCCTGGGGAACACCATGGCTTCGTTATTCATCTGCCCATCAATGCGGGTACTTTGGTATCGATCAGACAGGTAGCTTTTAAACCATTTCTGGGGTACATGTCTCACGCCGACGCCGTGTTGACGGCTCAATAGGATGGGAATTGATATTGTAACTGTGATATATTTGTAATAGTGGGTATGTACAATAAGTCATTGTACGTTGCGAGCCGAGCGAGTTCAGAGAGTCTCCGAATATACGTCTATCAGTGAAAGTCTATGTTATATTGTGCTCCTGATTGTGCCTGTAGTTCCCATATTCTTCAGTGGTGACGATTACAGACGATCCTACGCGTGATTTGTGTAATAGTAAATAAAATAGAAACAGTATCACCAAATTAATCAAAAATGTCGATCGGTAAAATTGCAGAGTTCAAAGTCCACAGTGACGATTGGTGGTTGTACGTGGAACGTTTAGGACAATATTTTGTAGTTAACAAGATCCTTGAAGAATTACAAGTGCCTACATTAATAACAGTGATGGGGGCGGAGTGTTATCAGCTTCTGGTTAATTTATGTACGCCGGTCAAACCAAAAAACAAAACGTTAGCACAAATCGTTGACGTCATGGAAAAACACTTGCAACCAAAACCAAGTGAGCTGGCAGAGCGATACAAGTTTCGACATAGGAAACAGAAAGAATGTGAAATATATCGGAATACGCGGCTATCTTGAAGAAGATGTCCAAAACATGTGAATTTGGGTCCTGGCTGGGAAGAAAGCTTGAGAGATCAGCTTGTGTGTGGCATAACTAATGAAACTATTCGACGTTCGATCAAGGAATATACCAAAACATTTGTCTCCTCTATCCAGGCAGTTCGTTATTGCTGTGGTATATACGGAATAATTTAGTTAGCTTTAAAATAACCGACCGCAAACTTTTATAGTTAACTGTGTTAACATAGTGACCGAAGATGGTTAAAGGATCTTTATTTATATTATAACTGAAACTGCAACATTTATACTTCTTTTATTACATTTCGTGAAGAACCAAACAATACTGTAATTTAACTGTTAATTATTGAATGCGGTACAATAATCCTTCGAAATAATTTTGTATGAGTTGTCAAGATAAGAAACTGTCGTTGGACAGTTTCTTATCTTGACCTCTTTGAAAATTTTATATTGAATGATCGATGATCAGCAGTCGACGTGTTTCGGCTGAAATGATGATCTTTGGATTCTTTGACCTCTAAACGTGTGCAAGTATGCATAATTCCTTACTTTTGGGACGTGAGTTGTGACACATCTTACGAAGGTAGAGAACCAAAGTTGTCGACATAGCCCACAGAATAAGCAAGCTGAAGTGGCAATGGGCCGGCCATATTAGCCGTAGAACCGATGACCGTTGGGGTAGACGTGTTCTTGAGTGGAGACCGCGAATCGGCAAACGTAAGGTAGGACGCCCTCAGGCTCGGTGGAGCGACGATCTTCGCAGGGTGGCTGGTGGCAGCTGGATGAGAGTTGCCGAGAATCGAGCTGAATGGCGTGCAATTGGAGAGGCCTATGTCCAGCAGTGGACTGCTATATGCTGATGATGATGATGATGATTACGAAGGTTTAAACTAAAAAAGCAGTACATAATACTGTAGTTATTTTATTTGAACTATTTACAATAGATACATTGGTTTACAGAAACTTAAAATTAAGCAATATCCGTGTAAGGTGCAACTTGTAACAGTGATAAGGGACACGTAGACAGCGAAGTATCACAATCTTCTGAAGTTGTGTTGTGCCATCGCTCGGTTGCTGATGATATTCTTCTGAAACACAAGATATAAAGACATAAGAGAAAAATATTATTCAGACAGCTCGGAAAGGAATTGGAAGTAACACTTCAGATTTGTCATTGTTATAAAATGTCCATAATTCCAAAGAGTATTTTTGTCAATAAATATGATTAAAATTTAATCATTTTGATTGTCTTGCCACATTGATGCTACGCTACTGCGTTACTACTAGTTTTCGTATTATTTATATCTATTGTAACAGCCACAGTAGTAATTAGGTTTATTTCATCTTTCTCAAACTCAAACTCAAAGCATTTATTTCAATTAAACCATTTACAGGCACTTTTGAACTGTCAACAAGTCGGTCAGTTACAAATATGAAGCTAGTTGCCCATTCCAAATAGTAGGTTCCTATGGAGAAGAACGGGCAAGAAACTCCACAGACACTCTTTTAAAATAAAATATTTGATACAAAGTATTGGTTACATCATTCTTATTGAAAATATACATGTGAGAACGATGCAAAACGTCAGAAGCGTCCGTGATAAAAAAAACAATTCAAAACTAAAATAATTAAAAATAAGCCGTGGCAGCTAAGAGATGACCAGTCCCAACTGACAGCGCCCGTTCACGAACATGACGCATGGATCAGCACCATTCAGCTCAACCATTTTGAAGGGAGCTAAATGATCCAACACACACGCCACCATCAGCGAGACATCTGAGTGAGCATGACATGCTCTCAGCTGCCAGGACATATTCAAGTCAATGAAAGACATATTACCCGGTAAATGGTAGCTCTGTTGTACATAGTACTCACACCTGTGTTATGCAATTATATAATACAAAGGTGATTGAGTTTATACAATGAAAAGATAGTCTTACAATCTTCAGCAGCTCCAACAGTATTTTCAAATGTTAATCAATTAGTTGACGTTGTGGAGCAGGACCAGTTCTCTTGCTCTTATCCTAATTTATTTGGAGTCTGCGCAGCATAATCATCTTCTCCCATAATTCTCTATTATTCATCATCTCAGTAGTCAGCCTCTTTCAAGCAATATCATCTTTTACACAGTTCATCCATCGTTTACCATACCATGACAATTAATTTCCACTTAACTTTTCTGCCACCGGTGCCATTTTCAGGCTTCCTACTAGGAATTTCCTCCACTAGGTCTTCAACAAAATTTATCAGGTATCAAATGACGATTCCCTCAAGCATACGATTATTACAAAACATAGTCATCACTACATGCAGAAATACTACATTCGTTTAAACAAGGATCACTCAGTCCTCTATGCATTTACATAGATGTTTGTTTCTCGATTAGCATAAAAATAAATCTTATTACAGAATCAGCATATGAAAGAAGTTTATTACCTAAAAACCATTTTTAAAAGTCTGTGGTATATAAAGTTGGGTTCCGGTATAATTTGCATCTCGCAGATGGCACGTCGCACGCAATGGAAGCCGTCTAGTCCGTTTCTGAAAATGGAAGAGTTTTTTTGTTACTTCAATTCAAATATTTATGTGGTTATTTAGTTATTTCGATATTTGAGGTTGAACTTGGACATTTATTTTACATTCTGTGATTACCTTAGCTCATACACTGACCTATTACTTTATTTTTTTTAGGAAAACGTATTATTTACACTATTTGTAAATATGTGAGCACCAATTAATTTATCTGTCATTGCTTCATTTTTAATCCTTTTTACATATTGTGTAATAAAATTACTATACAATTTTATTCTAGGTGCATTGTCTTCACATATAATTAATGTACCTATTCAAAATATTGAAAAACATTTTAAAAGAGTAACGGTGGAGTTCCTTGCCCATTCTTCTTCATACGAAGTTCTACCTTTTGCAAGGGGCGACTAGAATCAATTCTATTTTTTTGTAAAATTTGGCGTTTAAAAGAGCCTTTTATGTGCCTATTTGAAATAAATAATTTGACTTTGACATATTCTTTTTACCCGACTGCCCCAGAAGGAGGGTAATAGTTTTCGAGAGAACGTATGTATGTATGTCTATTTCTTTGGCACGCTCTGTAGCCTAATCTGCATGATGGATTTTAACGTATGAGGTGTCCTTAGATTCGTCTTAATTGTAGGAGTAACATAGGCTATATAATATTTATATATTGCAAATAACATAAGATTTGACACTAATATTACATTGCACAATTTAACTTACAATGATAATCTTTTCCATTTAATTGATACTAACAATTATGTTAGTAATAATTTGTATTTGACAAAAGATAGATATAATATTGTTATGTACTATCTTTCTAACTACCACAAAAGACAGATAGCTGTGTCGCTATCATATTTTTTTACTATTTCAGCCAAAAATTTGGCTAAACATATTGCTTCTTTTGAGCAATGCAGTGTAATTTTAAACTATTCTGTCATTAATTTGGTAACAATTGATGACATTGATTATCATTTAAATTAGAAATTAGGACAATGGAGGAAAACTCTTGCAAAAATGTTAAGAAAGCAAATAATAAATCAAATGAAAGTGTAAAAAAATCAAATAGTATCAACTTGGTGCATCAAAACATTCAAGGGTTTTTGAACAAAGATTTAGAAGTAGAATTATTCCTGAATTGTAACAATATAGATATTCTTTGTATGACAGAACATTGGCTTAAAAGCCACCAGTTCATGTTCAATTTTAGTAATCACCAGGTTGGTAGTTCGTTCAGCAGAGTAAATGCTATACATGGTGGCTCATTAATTTTAGTGAATAACCAGCTTAGATTTAAAGACCGCAAGGACATTGTGAGCCTCTCTGTTGAGCGGACAATTGAAATAGCCTGTATAGAATTGGAGCAGTTCATTATATTAAGTGTGTACAGACCTCCCTCAGGATTGTATGATTGTTTTGAAAAGGTTATGGATGATGTATTGCACAAAATCTGTAATTCAAATAAGTCTATCATCACTTGTGGTGATTTTAATGTTAATGTATTAGAAAATTCCGGGTTAAGTACTAAAATTATAAGATTGTTTCAGTCATACAATCTTGCTGACCAATTTTTGGAACCCACTAGAATAACTCCCACTAGTGCCACATGCCTAGTTAACATTTATACAGATGTTATACCAACCCACAAAGAAATTATTAATCTAATAGACTCAGGTCATTGCAGACAATTAATCACTATTAAAAATCCGAACAAAAAAGTTATTAAAAAAGATATCACTGTCAACCCAAAAACTACTAAGCGCTTGGAAACATTTAAATAATAAAGTAAATTACCAGTTTTGTCAACTAATGTCGCCCCTAATCAACAATATAATGATTTCTTTTGTATGTATTGCACACAATTTGCCAACACTTTCATTCCAAAAACATGCATGGTTAATAGTAATGCTTCTTTCAGTGACTGGGCCACCGTTGGTATACATAAAAGTAGAAAACAACTATATGAGTTGTATGATGAACGGACTATTATAAACACTGCTGAATTTAATTTATATGTTAAGAATTATTCAAAATTATTTAAAAATGTTTGTTGTATGGCCAAGTCACGTTACTTAAGTTCAAAAATCAAAAATAGTAGTAATGTAATTAAATGACATGGAATATCATTAATAGTGAAACGGGAAGATCATGCAACCGAAGTAGTGACTACAGCCTTGCTATTGATGACAGTATAATTAAAGCAGATTCTCAAGTCGCCGCGGCCTTTGAAAATTTCTTTGCAGAGATTCCTGTATTGACTACTAAATCTCTAAACTCATCAACCACTGCTGCAGAGTCTTTAATTAAGGAAAACATTCCAGTTTGTGATTCTGAATTTCATTTGGAATATGTCACCTGTAAAGATGTAATTAAAACCTTTCACACATTAAATGTTAAAAAGACCGCAGATCGATGGGGTAATTCTGTGGACGTTGCTAAGTCGATTATAAACATTGTAGCATCTACTTTAGCTGCTATTTTTAATAATTGTATTGACCGTGGTGAGTTTCCTGATCTTATGAAAAACAGTAAAATAATACCGTTGTTTAAATCGGGTAGTACATCAGACCCTACTAATTATAGACCTATTTCAGTGCTACCTACCTTTAGTAAAATTTTTGAAAAACTTATTTTAGATCAAATGCAAAGATTTTTTAATAAACATAAGTTATTGCATAACAATCAGTTCGGTTTTACAAAGGGTGCTGAACTTTTAGGATATGTTTATAATGCATGGGAGGATAAATGCGATGCGTTGGGCATCTTTTGCGATTTGTCCAAGGCATTCGATTGCGTTCTTCATGAAACATTAATCAGGAAACTGCACCACTACGGAATCCGAAATGCCTCTCTGGATCTTCTTACTTCGTATTTAAGTGATAGGATTCAGAGAGTTGATGTTAACGGTAAAAGATCTCCCGGATCTGTAGTAAGAATAGGGGTACCCCAGGGCTCAATTCTTGGCCCATTTTTGTTTCTTATTTATATAAATGACTTGCCTTACCTCATAAAGGATAAACATGATATAGTGTTGTTTGCAGACGACACTTCACTTTTATTTAAACTCAAACGTCAGCAGTTGGTTACTGACAATGTAAATAGTGCCCTCGAAAAAGTAGTTAACTGGTTTAATGTTAATAACCTACTTCTTAATGGGAAAATAACTAAACGTATTAAGTTTACAATACCTCATGTTAGACAAAAACTAAACTAGTGTGCTCATAAAGGGTGAGTTGAAACCCGAAGATTCTACAGTGTTCTTAAGCATAACTTTGGATGCCAAGGTTCAATGGGACCCCCATATAGATAAATTGTCGAAAAAGGTTAGCTCTGCAGCATACGCCGTTAGAAAAATTCGTGATTTAACTGATTTAGAGACAGCCCGCTTAGTGTACTTTAGTTATTTTCATAGTGTAATGTCGTACGGTATTCTGTTGTGGGGAAATGCCGCCGACATTCAGACAATTTTAGTTTTACAAAAAAGAGCAATTCGTTCAATTTATAAATTAAGTCCCAGACACTACCTCAGAGACAAATTTAAAGAGATTAATATACTGACTGTAGCTTCTCAGTATATTTATGAAAATCTATTGTATGCACATAAAAATATTAATCTGTTTAAAAAATACAGTGATATCCATAAAGTAAATACTAGGAACAAGCACAAATTTGTTGTTCCTAAAACCAGGCTTAAAAAAATAGGTGGCTCGTTTAGTTGCCAGTGTATACGTTTTTATAATAAACTTCCTAGCCATATTCAAGAATTAAGCCTTAATAAATTCAAATGTTTTATAAAGCGGAAACTGTGCCAGAAAGCATTTTATACTGTTAAAGACTTTATTGAGGACAAAAAGGCTTGGGATTGAGCTGCTCCAATTTACAGTGAATCTTGATTTGATTTTTTTTGCCAACTATTTATATTTTTCTTTTGATTGAAATTTTTAAATACCTAAACTATGATATGAATATTTACTTTGTAAAGTATTATATTATTTTAATGATTATGAATGTGAGGACTATCTGAATTGATTTGTTATTTTTATTCTCAATCAAAGAATGCAGGTCTGGCAGTTTGAGTACTTTATGCGGCCTAACCAATTGTCCTTTCTTTGGTATTGTTCGTCGAATCGCTGAGCTCCTTAAGTTTTGAGTTGAGCTCCACGATAACTGACAAATGCGTGCACTGACTGGACAGGTCCACTCAAATCTGTGTGGTTCTTTCGTCAAAAGACCATGTCAGACACCAATCTACATGGTTCTCAAATGATCTGACCAAGATTATGTCTGGACTTTAAAAGAGACTGTGACCTCTGAGTTTGTTTCGGCCTTTCTTCTCAGAGTAGTCGGATATGAAACGCCGACCTCATCTAGTTTTTTTTAATATGATTGACGTGTAAGTGTTTGTACAAACCTACTTACAGAAATAAATCATTTATCATTTATCATCTGAAAATACAAAATCCGAAAATATGTGGCCGAAGACAGATGGAAATAATTATGCTGGAAAAATGGTGTTACGTGAGTTTTTTTGCTGCTTTTAATCTAAACTATACTAATTTAATAAAACTGAAGAGTTTGTTTGATTGTTTGAACGTTAATCTCTAGAACAGCCAGTCGGATTTAAAAAAAATATTTTCGCGTTTGATAGCCTAAGTCTTGAGAAAGGTTATTGGCTATTTAACATACACCACGACCCTTAGGAGCCGAGAAAAAAGAAACCGAAAAAAAAAAAACAAAAGCGATGGGCGGGCGATGCGATGCTATATTTTATGTTAAAGCAATCTTCATGTGGACGAAGTCGCGGGTAGAAGGTAGTAGTATCATATAAGATCTTAACATAATCATTACGCCTGTAACCCCGAAGGGACTGTACATGATTTTGTTATGGCAAAAGGACCTAGTAGTCTACCTTAAATATTTAAAAAATCATTACTTATCTAACAGCATTTCCACGTAATCATAAATATCCCTGCGGCGAATGCGGTGGAAGGTACGAAAGTTTGGCGAAGGTTCGTTCCAATTCATGCGGAACCCTATAGCTTGTGCGAACAGTTGGTTCCAAGGAATAATGTTCGCTTTGAAGTTGAATTTCACCTGAAAATTTTAAAAATATTATCATTTGAAATGGTTTGCAGGTATGTATACAGCGTGTCATCTATACAAATAAATTAAATTGAAGTGTCTTTTTGTAATTTCGAAATAACAGCTTTTTACTAAATACATATGAAAGTATATACGGTACTTATATTATGTACTTAACAAAGAAACAATTTTTTGAATTTTTATCTGTCTGTATATCTGTTTGTTCCGGCTAATCTCCGAAACGGCTGAACAAATTTTTACAGGCCTTTCACTAGCAGATAGCTGATGTTATAAGGAGTAACTTATGATATTTTTATTTAAGAAAAAGAATATAACCGACTTGAGAACCTCCTCCTTTTTGTAAAGTTGGTTAAAAAGCTACGCGGGCGAAGTCGCGGGCACCAGCTATTTCTAATTAAAATTGGTGGAGGCATAAGATAATTATTTATTGTGTTAGGAAATCATTGCAAAGCTTGTACTGTTTGTGATAAAATCGTTGAAATAGGCACTTGGTCGGAAAAGGCCTTGACGTGTTTGCCTATTGTTTTCTGCTTGAGAATAGTTTTTTTAGGTTTTTTTGTGGCGTGTGCTAAGTAGCTGACATATTGGCAAATAATTTATTTTAATGTTTTGTGTTGCGTAATGTAAATTATTTTTCATACTATTGTATAAAACCAAGTTTTTCTAACTGAACAGGTACTGTGCTGCTGGGGAGTTGTGAAAGGCGGACGTTTTTTTTCATTTTGACGTTCGAAAATTGCTGATTATTTGCCTTGTATAAATGACTTTTAATTTTGATTTTATCGTTTTAGAAACACGTCAAATATCAATCTACATGTCAAATGGTTTTAATACTGAAAGTTATTTCCTTCTGCTAAGTTAACTTGTAATCAATTCTCGGTTGGTTATTCAATAATATTATTTGTAGGCAAGTTAAGACATTCCTCAAGCGCTATTTAACTTTGAGGCGAAAGCGTCAGGGTAGCCCGCGAAATTCAAATTTTCTTAAGTTTTTTGCAATTTGCAGGTCTGTATCAGGTTGTATTATATGTTGATCTAAATAATGATTCGCGGCCGTAAACTATACAATCATTAGAATCAGCAATACTATATATATATTTCATGAAATTGTCATTCAATAGGATTCTATGAACATAAAGAGTTGTGGTGCTGATTCTAATAATTATAATTCTAATATTTAGATCAACATACCACCTGCAGACCTGCAAATTGCGAAAAAAGGAAGAAAATTTGAATTTCGTGGGCAACCTTATCGCATCCCCACTAAGACGTTTTTAAAATCTTTCTTCATCAAGACGTCGCAACACACCATAAGAAGCAGGAGAGTTGAATAGGTTCAATGAAATATCTTAATACTCACATAGAACCGCGTCTTATTCAGGAAGGATAGGTACCGCCTGTTCCTGTGCAGCACCGCCTTTGTATCATTAGCCTCGCTTATATCGATTAGAATGAATGCTACCACACTTATGTAGCACATCAACACCAGTGGAATGATTTTGTTCATATTTTTTCCGTGCAAGTTTTGTTTCGCTAATGTGTATGCTGGTTCCCTATTTTTATGTTAATTTGCATGAATATTCTGAAACAGTCACACATACAAGCAAAATAAAACTTTAGTATATGATTTATTGGATCTTTTTCTTTCCACGTTGAAGACAGTTACGTAATTGTAATATTTTCGCTAAATACATTTTTATCGAAAATCATGTCTTTTTTAAGGATAATTATAAAAAACAAACAAGATAGTTTGGCTTTTATGTCTAAAATAAATATTCACAGCAAGGAAATATAGTTTATTATCCAGCCACCAGATATTTATTCACTAGATCAATTATTACTTTAGTTATAAACGAAATAAGAATTGAGACCTATGCTATTTAGTTTCGTGCTCGAACATGATGAAAGAGCGCAAGCGATATTCAACTTTATTACTTATATGTTAGCGTTTAGCACATAACGGAGTGGCGGAGAGCAAGGGGTGGAATTTGCGTGGAAATTTGATTTAGACTGCCTGGTCTTAATATAAGGCTCTCATTTTAAAAGTTGGAATCTGAATCTAAAAAAGATTTTCATTGCGTTATTGTTATCAGGAATAGTTAATTTGGAAAGTTAGTCTGTATGTGTGTTGGAGGAGAAGCTGGAGGTATTTTCATATAAAAAATAGCGATCCAAGCAACAATACAAAAAATTTAATACTGTGTACAAATTTGTACAAAGTGAAAATATGCTAAGCACGACTGTACGATTCATATGAGTTCGGTTTACGTCGTGATTTTGAATCAGTAATAAAATAGTAAAAAGAAAAAAATCGTAGAATTATGCTCAAAATATTTTTTTACAAAATTGTTGAAGGTGTTAAATTGTACAAATATTATTTAAATTGTAGAGGTCAGGTTACAGCAAGACGCCTTTTCATAATTTAAGCAATTTTGCATCTTTTATCATTTTTAAATTAACAGAAACACTTACCAAATTATCTTTTTTGTTTTAAAAGTAACTAATAGATCAGGCTAGATCTCACTTTTGAAACAAAAATACAAAAAAATCATGAATAGTAACTATGACTGTTATAAAAAAATGTTCAAAAGTTAGCTGCATTAATATGAAAGGTACAAAAGCGCCATACGATGGGACTGTAAGAGAAAATGAACTAAACTATTTCAAGAAAGTAGGATTTATTTGATTTTTTCATTCATATATGGCTATTCTATCACCTGACCTACAATTTTTGGTAATTCATCGTGATATTTATACATGGTGTTTTTAAATTGAAAAGCTTCTTAGCAGTAATAGATAATACAACATGGATTTAAAACGCCCAATGAATTAACATCGAAATAATTTCGATAAAAACGCAGGAACTGATTATAATTTCATGCTATCAACAATTAGTTTATAATAATTGCTTTAGGCAGAAATTTTCAGTCGTTTTGTCAACTTTACCACACATATAACATAATTTTAATTCTGATGAATTTAGAAGCCTGACGGACTATTTTTTGGTAACAGTTTGACTGGTCATGCATGAAAATAAACACCCTGTAGAAGAAGAGTTAACGGTTAGCTATTATTTGTTAGTCGTGATCAACGGTACGTTAGCCGCGGATAATCTTGACACTGTTAAGTTAGACCCGAATGCGGTACTTTGCTTTACACCTATAGAAATAGAAAAATAAAAAGAAGATTCAGAAAATAATATTGATTTCAAGTAGAAGATGAAAATCGATTAAATGTTGTGAACATAGAAGAAAACAAAGAAGTACATACGACTGAAATCAATTAATTAGGAGAAGGAAAGGAAATTCAAGGAAATGATAATCAAAATGAATTTAATAATAAATTCAGTATTGCTTTTAATGGTGTTCGGAGCTCAAGCCCAAGTACAAGTTAATGATACAACTGATGAAGTAGAAATACACAAGAAAAGTGAGATCTTGTCAAGAAGGAAACGATTCATCATATTTCCTGAAGGTAGCTCTCTTCAATTAGGTAAGTCTGAAATTAAAATAAACAATGTTTTAGATACATGTTTCTATAATATTTATGAATGTGAGCTCATCGATGTTACTTTAACTGTGCATTATAAATTATATAATTAATATCCATTTACAAAATCTATCGTCGCTTTTTATCTGTTCACAGTTAGAACAAACCATTAACAAAGTAGTTCTATATCAAGCAGTAGTATAAAAACATAATAAACACTATATCAAAACATGTTCCTAAATTTAAAAGCACTTACCACCGGTTCAGCCATTTTTAATTCACCACTCGTCCGGACTGCTTAAATCAGAAGAGCTACAAACATCATTCTAAACAGCATATTGGATGCTGTGCGATCCAACATTACGAGCGGCCAATTGCACTGAGCTCCTAACAAATAGACCTGGGACGTAATGTGCTCTTCAAAACATGAGAACGTTGTTATACCAGATTCTGCCGTATCATTTATAAAGTAAATCCTCGTCTAAATTAGGAAATGTTAGAGTACTGTGGAATCTCGAACGAGCAACGTTCATGTTTCCTAGGAATCTATTCACTAACTTTCCTGAAAAGATGAAGGGTTTAGTACATATTACATTGATGTTTTGCAGTAGCATTATCTAATTTACTAATATTAACAATTTGATGGGCAACGCTTTAACCTAGATAACTAAACATTAGTCTTACAGGCGACACGACGTATGAGCCTGGCACTCCCCCGCCCCGCCGCGCTTAGTACCCTTTTTTTTTCTTTTTTTTTGGGTGGGAAATTAATTCAGTCTTTTGGTGACCCGTGCGTATGCATTGCGTCCGCATGCATTTTACTTCCGGAGTTTTGGCGAATTGTTGGTCTCTCATGGACTAATGATGTGTGAAAAGTGAATAAAAGTAAGCTTTGAATAATTTAGTTTATTTATTGACTTTTTTATATAAGTAATTTTTATTGATTTCTGAGAATGTTATTGTTTTTGTAATATAATTAAAAACAAGATAAGTGTTGTGTATTCTATCAGTGTGTTTAGAAAAAAAAGATAAAATAATTATATTAAATAATAATATTAACAATATACAAATAATTATATTAACAATATATTTTGAAGTTTGAACATAATGTAAAGGCGTTTATGTGCTCTGTTTTAGATGGATACGATAAGGGATCAATATTAAAATTCTGCAGGTTTTGAATACGTTTGATGATGAGAATGATGACCAAGAACTCGCACGCAAGACCTAAACACCGATGTCAGTGCTGAAGAATCTTTGGTCTCCTCCGATGAGGAGCTGAGCGTTGTCAGAGGTTACCGAAACAGAAAGAATACGATCAGCCGGACATTAACTCCAGCATGAAGAAGCCTGAAATAATACATTTCTGCAACAGTACCAGAGGAATCGTTGATACAGTCGACTAGATTTGTTTTGCCATGAATGGCCTCAATGCATATTTTTTTAATGGCTTATCTAGTATAAACGGTTATGTCGTTTACGACTCTAATATGATACAGCAAATGTTCGTGAACGAGCGCTGTCAGTCGGGACTGGACATCTCTTAGCTGCCACGGCTTATTTTAATTATTTTAGTTTTGAATTATGTAAATCTTTTTATCACGGACGCTTCTGACGTTTTGCATCGTTTTCCCATGTATAATTTCAATATGAATGATATAACCAATACTTTGTATCAATATTTTAATTTAAAAGAGTGTCCGTGGAGTTTCTTGCCCGTTCTTCTCCATAGAAATCTACTACTCTTTGGAATGGGCAACTAGCTTCATATTTCTAACTGACCGACTTCTTGACAACTTAAAAGTGCCTGTAAATGGTTTAATTGAAATAAATGCTTTGAGTTTGAGTTTCAAACGATAAAAACCGCTGAAACACAGAGTATTCGTGCAAAAATTGGCCGATGATCTCATTAAGCCGTGGTTTCGGGAACGGTACATTACCGTAATAACTTTGAGAAAGAATATCAAGCCCAGTATCAAAAATATCTTGAAAATTTTAACTGGTGTGGCTAGTACTTCTCAATCACAGCCAAACAAACGAAACTTTTACGCAATTTGCCCATACCAGAAGCACAGGATGACCAAAGTATCATGCCACTCCTGTCTGCTTTGACTGTCAGGATTAACATTTTTCATAATTATGCCTTATAGGTTTTAAGAAACCCTAATATTATGTCTTCTCATGTTATCTTTTTTTTTAAATTAATAAATATCATTTGAAGTAAAAATATTATCGTTTCATTTTGTTGAATGTGTGAATGTGTTACTGGAAAATATTTTTAGTGAGCTAGAGTTAATATGAAAGTTTCTATCCTGTTAGTCCATCAACCAAGTGCGTTAATCTTGGTTAAATTGGAATCGTCGTCGATTATACCATAGGAGGAGAAAGCTATACTGATATTAGACAGTAGACGAATGTTGGAAAAACTGAAACTCTTAATTTTTCTTCGTCTATCACACTAATCATCACACTATCATCACACTAATATTATAAAGGCGAAAGTTTGTGAGTGTATGTGTGTATGTTTGTTACTTGTTCACGCCCAAACGGCTGGCTGGACCAATTTTGATAAAATTTTGTATGGAAGTAGCTGACACACTGGATTAAGACATACGCTACTTTTTATCCAGATATTTCCACGGGATCTAGACTTGCGCGGGTGAAACCGCGGGGCGCAGCTAGTCAATCATAAAGCAGCTTTCAGCGCGGATGTCGCTTAGATATATATCAATTAGTAAGTTATATTATTATTCAACAGTCCATAAATAACTAAACGTTTCTTTTCCAGTATTCTGCACCACATATGCCATGGTCTTCCGCATCGGAGACATCTTCTTATACGGATCGACTGCAGCTTTAGCATGGGAGTTGCCTCAAGACCCTTACTCTCCTTTCAATCACCATGCTGACCCACTCCATCGAAGGGTAGACACTAAAACAATATACTATACTGATGAGTTTGGAAGGGTTATTGATAAGAAGCCGTATCACAGGTAACAAAGGAACTTTTTGTACATTCTGGTGTCGTATCTAACACAGTTTCACTAAATGTACAAGAAGTGTGTGTGTGTGTGTGTAATTACTGCAGTCACTGACAGACAAAAATATAAAGCAAAGAATCTTGATTTATCTCAACACTCTGATTAAATTCATTGAATGGAGCTTACATTGATCCCTTCATCAAATGGCAGTTTGTGATCTTCTACAAGTAATCCAGATTTTTAGAAAAACATACCTACACGGAGTTAACGTGGAAATCAGGTAGTAAATGGTCTGAACGCAGTCTTTGAAATGAATTCTGAACAGACTTGTAACATACGGGCTAACTTCTCTTAGTCTAACTAGCCCTAACACCTAACTAAGGCAAATAATTAATGTCGCGTTTGCCAACTTGCGAAAGTAGGTACTTGCTGTCTGAGTTATGTGACCAGCTTTACAAATTTAGAAATCATCTGCGAAGTGTTTTGAAGAAAATAATTTTATTTTTAAGTAGGAGGAGGTGCTCGTGACTCAGTAATAACAGCCGCACGGTACAATCCATTAGGTTAAGCTATGCTTGCTGGGGTTGGTCCGTGGATGGGTGACCACCTTTACATACCGAGATTCCTCCGTGCCTTGGAAACCACGTTAAGCCGTTGGTCCCGGCTGTCATTTGTGGATCTTTGACAGTCGGTAGGGGTCGTCAGAAGCCCGAAAGTCTGATAACCACTACCAAGGAGTATCGTATTACACAGTTGCTGGATTGTGGAGGTCAGATAGGCAGTCGCTCCATGTAAAATACTGGTATTCAGCTGCATCCGGTTACACTGGAAGCTAACCCCAACATAGTTGGGAAAAGGCTAGGCAGATTCATTGAATTGTATTTTTAAGTAGTTTTGACTGTATGGATCGGTTTGATCAAGAATTATTGATTTTATTCTATTTTAGACTCTTAATTTTACAGCAGAAGAGTCAATATCCTCTAACACACCATTTTAATAAAATCCTGACATAGAAACACAAATAGAAATCTAAAAACAGCCGGCTTAATTACAAACCCTAGCAGACAGACTACAAACTATGTGAAATTAACTATCCATGAACAACTTTCAGAAAACCCATAGTAAACCCCGCTTTCGCGAAACGCAGTGTGGACTGGCCGGACAAAAAAGGAACTTTAGAGAAATTCAAAATAGACAGGAAACAGATGCATGCTTCGGAAAACAAACGGGAATATTTGAACGGACGCATGGCGCAGCGGAGCGTAGAATATCACAGGAGCAGTCGCGCCTCGCTGTACCAGAAAATAGAGACGTTGCTACACGGGTCGGTATTATGTCGCGAGGTTATTTGTCGTGTGAAACGATTTTAGGTTTTGATTGCTTTTTATGGTTTTGATTTTTGAATATTCTGGTCCTTCGCGTCGAGTTTGTACGCTGTAGTCAAAATTTTAGTGGAAAAAATTTAAGGAATTAAGCAAAGCTTTTGACACAGTCAACCACAATTCTTTCTGTAAATGAACAGCTCTTAATGCGAAAGCGTCAGGGTAGCCCGCGAAATTCAAATGTTCTTAAGTTTTTTGCTATTTGCAGGTCTTTGTCAGGTTGTATGTTGATAAAAATATGATTCGCGGCCGTAACAAATATAGTTTTACAGAATTATAATCATTAGAATCAGCTAACAACAACTGCTGACTGTGTCAAAAGCTTTGCGTAATTCAGAAATCGTTTCAGCTATACAGACGTATGGTAACTAAAGTTTGTTCCAAAGAATGTCATGTTCAAGTTTTATTACTTCCTTTTCAGTCTCGGTGTGAACGGCAAGGATTGTGTACTAAAAACATTATGCCTGGTCGGTCAAACACAGGACCTTCCTCAAGGCGAGTTCTTCCAAGAACTTATGAGGGCCGTTTTCACGTAAGTAAGACCATTGTGTATTTTGTATAAGACTGTAAAGTGGAACTTAAACCTCTCAACATTTCGTTGTATATAGACGGAACCATTCCGTGTGGTGCCGGACGTTAAGAATAGCACCATCCTACAAAAAAAACAACATTATTTTTTGAGAGAGCAGTACGAATTCAAAACAGCACTAGCCTCTACACTAAGATTCCCTGTGTCGTGGGGACTTATAGTCTCCATTTCTTCCCGTGGGTGTCGTAAAAGGCGACTAAGGGACTTACTAGAGAATGGGCAGCAGCGTTCTATAAGCATTTTAACACCATACCCGCCTGCCAAGCGTTGTGATTATGGCCACCCCCATTGGGGAGGCCTATGTCCAGCAGTGGACGACTTTCCGCTGAAATGATGAATGATGAGATGGAACCAGCACCTGAATTGCGTAAAACACTATAAATCACAATCAGAATAATTTTGAAGTATATTGCTATTCCATTGCTTCATATGTTCGAAAAATTTGTCTAGTCAACAACGTAAATAACACAATGAATGCTGTTTAACTGTCAAAATGAAACTCATTGTTACTGAGAGTGTGTTACACAATTCAGGTGTTGGTTCCGGCCTAGTTAAAGGGATATTATATTAGTGATAACGATGGTATAGAAAATTCAAATATGTATGGGCATAAGTTACCAGGAAGCTTATGTCAAACTTGTTGAGAGTCGTTGTAGAAATACGAAACACGATTGCACTTGTCTACGCCCTTTAGTATAATCTACATATATGTATAAACTCAATCTCCTTCGTATTATATAATTGCATAGCACAGGTGTGAGTAATATGTACAATAGAGCTACTATTTACCGGGTAATATGTCTTTCATTGACTTGAATATGCCCTGGCGCCTGAGAGTATGTCATGCTCACTCAGATGTCTCGCTGATGGTGGCATGTGTGTTGGATCATTTAGCTACCTATATATAATACCTATAAATAAATAAAATACTAATGAATGACGACATTACGAACACTATAAAACCGAATATCAAATTATTCATGATTAAGGACGACATGATTAAGCTCGAATATAAATTATATGAGAATAATGAATTAAGAGTCTCGAAATTGAATAATAAAGAAGATAATGAAGTAGATTTAGTTACAAACGTCAAGTGGCAGGATTTTAAAAAGTATTTGATAAACCTACCCTTGTTTGAAGGTCACCATTATTGGGTAAGATGAAATTATATACACACATATACACTGTGCAACAAATATTGCACAGTGTAACTACACAGTGTGCCAAAGTAATGGTCAGGTATTAATAAAATCGCAGATTAAAAAACATTTATAAGATCACTATTGTTCCAAATGATTTAGTAGGCAGTATTACAAAATCTGTGAACATGGGCTAACTGTACGACTGTACAGTATTCCTACAAGGCGATCCAAAGTTGATTTTAGTTTACGTTAAATTAAATATCGTCTCGACGTTCCGTAACTTGTCCGTATGGTGCCGGACGTAAAGAATAGCACCATCCTATTTCTTCCCGTGGGTGTCGTAAAAGGCGACTAAGGGACTTACTAGAGAATGGGCAGCAGCGTTCTCTATGCATTTTAACACTATACTGCGATCGCCAACCCGCCTGCCAAGCGTGGTGATTATGCCCCCCCCCCCCGCCCCCCTTTGGGAGAGGCTTATGTCCAGCAGTGGGCGTCTTTCAGCTGAATGATGCAATAATCTCGGCGTGCCATCAAATTCAATAGAAATTCTATGGATCAATCTCCACACGGCGATATCGTCGCGGCGATAATTTGAAGGCACAGTGTAAATATCGCCACGATTCTGTCGCCCGTGGAGATGGGGCCTTCAACATGTATAAAACGATCTTATTATATCCCTCTAGTTTAAATCAACCTAATTCAAGTTCATGTCTATTTTCAGTTTACCAAAAAACTCGGTGGGTGTAGAAGACAAACACGGTGAATACGACGAAGCGCTCTCCGCCACCGGTTCCTGTGATGAACTGTACCCAGAATGTGATGAGCCCCTTCTCGAAGCAGACGCGGCGAGATTTGCTTACTAGGGCTTGCAGACGGGAGATATTTTGTACATCAAAAATTGCCGACAGATATTTCTGTCGACATATTTTTGGTGACGATAGCCAAAAAATTATATAAAACAGCATTCAGTGAAGTACAGAAAAGAGCGTTTTATGAATAGTTTATTGAAATCTTCGATAAAAAACAACTGAAAGGCAATTCCCGTATTTTTAAGAACGTTCGCATTTTAATATCAGTTTCAATCTGTCAAAAATGCAATTAATTTTCCACCGTCTTTGATAGTTATTACATTGATTTTTTCAGAGAAGAGCCCGTAATGAATTGATTTTTCATAATTTTAGTTTAATTTTTCGACTTGAATTTGAGCATTTTTTAAGTACGAGAATTGGCCTTCTGATATTGGCGAAGTATTTATTGTCGATGTATAATGTGTTTTATGTGGATCCAATAGCGTCATCTTTGCAATCGCAGCGATTTTTTGTGAAGATCCGATTAAAAAATCAATTCCTATTATAATTCTCATCTTTGAACTGCCAACGCGTGTTTGAGTTCCACTACGTGCTTCATATCTGTTGCATCGTTGCATTCACATAATATCGTACACTTCTTGCAAACTAAAATGGCCCACTAAATTGTTGCTCGTCTATGACCTACCTAGTTTAACTAGCTCCTGCGTTTGAGAGCTCCACTAACATTGGCCGATTACTGTTTGCAGTTCCTATATAAAGTGGAATCTTGTGTTTTCATTTTTACAGACTAATGGTTTACTTTGCCCATTTGAAGCCGAATTAATTAAGGGTAGGTCAACTTGGTAACATTAAAATGAATATTAGTTGGAGACCAGTGTTATTGAACAATAATATTCAGCCAAATCACGATTTGAGTGTAAAAGTTACTCTTTTTGATTAAAATATTAAATCTAACTGGTATTATTAATTTCTGAACAGATTTATGCTTGAGCATGATTCTAGAGAAATGTTAAGATTTTTGATTAAAATATGAAATCTAACTGGTATTTTTAACTTTTGAATAGATTTATGCTTGAGCATGATTCAAGATAGTACGAAGGAACGTAAAGTATTAAGGAAAGGGTTTTTAATTCCTAAGTGTATTAGAAAGAAGATTTATCTAGCAAGCCTTTCGCCAATAGATCATTGGCGATTGGCTTGCCTTTTGGTTTTAGATAAATTTATTTTATTTTAGTTTTGTAATGTAATATAATGTTATATAGAGAAGATTTTATGTTTGCTTGTCGACCTCATGTCTTACCTCATTATAGTAAAATTTAATTATAGTTTTGCTACATGTGTAGTTTTTAAGATCATTAAAAATCTAAGGCAACGCTAATAATTAAGCTTCAAATATTAAAATCTATTATTTTAGTTAATAAACTATTGACAGGTGTTTTGTTTTATTTATTATTGTTTCTTAACATATCCTCATTCAATCGGAATTTAAAACCGTAAAAACTGCCACTCTAATAAGGCCAACATTGCTGTCTTTGTTTCTAAGTAAACATTTTAGGTTTTTAACATTCTGAATTGTCGCACGAAGTTAGCAGTAAATCAATTTACACAGTGTTAATTGACAGTTTCATTTGTAACATCAGGGTTTCAATAGTTCAAGAACGGGACAGTACATTTTATGATTCACAACGGGCAACTCTGAATTGCGTTTCGAAAATCATATCTATAACCATTGAGTTTGACAAGACATCCATGTGGCCAGTTCTAAATAAAATCCGTTAGGAACAGGTTGCATTCCTATTTTGAAAAACATTTTTGAATAACTGTTCAGTATTGTTCCAAATATGAATAGTCTCTTTTCATATTTCGTAACGTTCCTAGTTTTACAGACAGTAATTAGTGAAAATGTAAGGGACAATGGAAATAATACGGTAAATGAAATTCACGACGAAAATGAAGGATCAAGAGCGTTGTCGAGACGAAAGAGATTCGTAATATTTCCAGATGGAAGCTCTCTGCAACTTGGTAGGTGAATACTTATGTGTGCTAAGCTTTTGATCCGTAATGAGATAATATTTTTCAGCTTTCCTTTTTAAAGTGCAACAGTTGGAATTTTTCATTTGGTGACTTTTCTAAGTGCATTGAGATTAGTGGCAATATATACATGTTGGGACATTAGTTGACATTTTTGTGCGTGAACTAAATATGCAGACTGTTAATTATTCTTAATTGGAAGGTCTCCGTTAGTGATATTGTTTACATTGTTAATAATGTCAGATTTTTTTATTTTATGAACTCCTGCAAGTAGTTCATTCATTTATGTTGATTTATGATCTTAAAGTCTCATATTGAAATTAGTCTGAAACTTGGTAAACTAGCTAATTTAACTAATCCGTTCGGAGAAGTAGCGCTTAGTTAGAGCTTGTTTACATCAGGATGCAAATCTAGACACTTATTGCATGTAATAGCTACTCGGGGCGAGATTTTCTGTAGTAAATTATAACCTATATTATCTATGTTAAAATTTTTAACATCGGAATTTGAAATAAATGGTTCCGGTATTCCTCTTTCAGAGTTTTGAAGAAGGTCGGGTCTTCATCCAAATTGCTTACACATTCAACTTTTCAGTCAGTTATTGTTTCTCAAGAATTAATTTTATTTTGAGCCACTAAAGATTAGTCTAGCTAGAAGTTGAAATTCAAAAAGCTAAGAAAAATAAACAATCTTCTTAACTATGTTTTATTAGAGCATTGTGAACCCTGTCGGGCACGGCAAAATACGGCTGAATCGGCACTAATGTTTTTAATTTCTGTACGTCCAGTATTCTGCTGTCAAACGATGGCGTTGATCCCGATCGGCGATATCTTCCTCTTCGGCAGTACTGCAGGTCTGGCCTGGAATTTACCAACAGATCCCAAGATATTCCACATGTTCAAGGACCATGGAACAGGCCTGCGCAGAAGCGATGATGTCAGGACGATCAACTATTTGGATGATAGGGGACGAATTATTGCTAAAGTTCCTTACAAAAGGTATGTTTATATTTTATGTGGTATATGTGGCGGTGTATGTGGTATGTATATATAATACTAGCTTCTGCCCGGGACTCCGTTCGCGCGGAAGGCGTAAGACACTGAAATATACAAATAACAACCACGTTTTTAGGGTTCCGTACCCAAAAGGTAAAACGGGAACCCTATTACTAAGGCTCCGCCGTCTGTCTGTCCGTCTGTCACCAGTCTGTATCTCATGAACCGTGATAGTTAGACGGTTGAAATTTTTACAGATGATGTATTTCTTATGCCGCTATAACAACAAATACTAAAAAACAGAATAAAATAAATATTTAAGGGGGCTCTCATACAACAAACGTGATTTTTTTGCTCGTTTTTGCTTGACTTTGATAACGGGAACAGGTAAACGCTTGAAATATTCACAGAATATTTAGTTATATATTCACTTTAAAAATAAATAATTAAATTAAAATAAAACAAATATTTAAGGGGGGGTCCAATACAACAAACGTGATTTTTTTTGCCATTTTTACAGATAATGGTACGGAACCCTTCGTGCGCGAGTCCGACTCGCACTTGGCCGGTTTTTATAAACAAAAACTGCCTTGTTGGTCTATTGGTCGCAAGCGCTCTTTTGAGCATGATGTCCTGGGTTCGATTCCCGGGTCAGGCAACGTGTTATTGGGTTTTACGTCTGGAATATTTCAGTTACAGTCCGAAGTCTGAATTTGTGCCCGGTTAATGGCAATATACTCGCCCCCTATTACGAGTACATAGGCCCTAAACATAACTGGCGAAATTTAATGTGGGTGAACTATAGGTAGGTACAGCTCTGCCTAAACCTTCGGGGAACACAAACGTAATGCTTATGTTATTTTTATAAAATATAAATACAAGGGAGCTCGTGGCTAAGTAATAACAGCCGCACGGGTTGATCCATCAGGTTAAGCTACGCTTGCCGGGGTTGGTCCGTGGATGGGTGAACATCTTTACATACCGAGACTCCTCCGTGCCTCTGAAAGCACGTTAAGCCGTTGGTCCCGGCTGTCACTTGTGGATCTTTGACAGTCGTTACGGGTCGTCAGAACCCCGAAAGTCTGACAACCAGTCTTACCAAGGGGTATCGTATTACCCAGTTACTGGGTTGTGGAGGTCAGATAGGCAGTCGCTCCATGTAAAATACTGGTGTTCAGCTGCATCCGATTAGACTGGAAGCCGACCCCAACATAGTTGGGAAAAGGCTAGGCAGATAGAAATACAAACATAAAATCACGCCTTCTTCCCATGGGGGTAGGCCTAAACTATAGAACGCCACCTGCTACGCTACTTACTCCTTTTGGTTCATTTATGTTCATTCATCTGGTCATACAAGCACGCACGCCTGTTCCGAGTATCACACACCTGATCTTTCTGAAGAACATCATCAATTAGGTCACTATTTGTCCTTCTAGGGCGTCCGTCACAGCGTTTCCACTCGCATCTGCCATGTTTCATTCATCCTCTCAACATGACTATACCATCGAAGCATACTCTTTTCAATTTTTGTCACTACATCTCCTTCGAAACCGTACCGTTGCCTTATCACAATTTGTTTAGCCTATCACTCATAGTCACGCCACACATGTTTCGCAAGCAATACATTTCCACAGCATTTATTCTACACTCATGCTTCTTTTGCCACACCCAACATTTCTTCTTCCATACATAAGCGTGGGCACCAAACACACAATTGTGAACAGCTAGTTGAGCCTTTTTAGGCATCAACTGGTTGGTCACGAATTCACAATGTATTTGACCATTCACTTTATTAGAAAGAAAAGAAAGAAAAAACATTTATTTGCGGTAAACATAACGCAAAGAAATAAAAACACAAACACGAAAGAACAAGTTGAGGGAAAATATACGTCACATTCACTCAAAACGGCCATCGCTCAGCATAATGCTGCGACCCTATGCGAGACAGAGCCCCAGCTGGTTTTCAGCGACAGCAGGCGTTGACGTGATGACGTCAACCGGTTCAGCATTACGAGTAAATGAGATAAAAATAAACATATTAAGAAATAAAATAAATACAATACTTAGTTATCTATGTATATATAAATATAATATCTCGAATGGCAACATTCAGTAACGTCGGCAACGACTCAAGCGCCGCGCGCCGGCGGCATGTTATGCAATCTGTGTGTATCTGTGTGTATTTCCCCCATTTACTCTTTATAAAACTTCCTTTTATACTACGTTTGTAGTTATTGTCTCAGTAGTCAAAATATACAGAGACTCAGGACTGGTGACGTGTGAGCAAGCAACGTACAGTTGTCCGTGTGAGAAGCAGTTAGTCCCGCGGTAGACTCCGCAGTCTTCAGTAGCAATTTTCCATTGCTTGCGAGGTTTTTCGTTAAAAATAATATAACGGTAGATTATGCAGAACAGATGGCCGATGGGGCCGAAAGGTTCTGGAATGGAGACCGTGAAAAATCCACTCTGTCATGATGATTGACAGCTTAGCCCCATAAAGATATAGCTCGATGATTAAATCTGTAATTATCTACAATGGTCTAACCGTTTGACTCGTCTTTTTTCAATTTTCTGTAAACTATAGAGTAAAACAAACATAATGCAATATTGCTCATCCCCCATAGCAAATAGCGTGATAATATAATTATAACCTACCGACTGACCAGACTTATAGGGAATATCTCTGCAAAATTTGAACATAAATAATATTTAATAATAAATAATATTTTATTGACATAAAAGTATGTTACATTTCTATGGAAGCCCTCACTCCTGCGCTAGGTTGTAACCTGTGTTACAGGAATCAGTGTCTTCTCCCAGTAGTTTGACACAGATATTAAGCAATCAAATTTAAACAATTTTAAATTATACAAAACTTATGTGTTTGTGTGAGCGTGATGGTGTATGTGTGATCGTGTGAGGGCGTGTGTGTGTTTGTGTGTGAGAGAATGCGTGAGCGTAGATATCTGTGAATGTATATCATGGTATATAATTATATATTTATCGTACATGTTTATAATGGACCTAGCAATTGCGAGGTTTATGTTTATTATTCTTTCAGTTTGTATGTAATCCAATGTTTGTAGCCAGGTGCTTATTTTCTTTTTAATTTCTTTTTTAGAGAATGGGTTGATCAGTAGGGCATTGTTTATCTTATTATAGATATGCGTAGCAAGAAACAGATGTTGCCGTCTAGCTGAGGCAGTCTTACATTTGATGTATTTACAGACATTAGTGATTGTGCGTTTACTTTTGTAACTGTTGTTTATTGGTGTTGCTTCAATGTGATATTGAGAAGATATAGCTGTCTCACTGTGAGCACTTTACAGTTTTGGTACAGAGTTATGGCCGGGAACCGATACGGTTTGAAGGTCAGGACTTTGAGCAATGATCTTTGAGCTCTTTCGAGGTGGATCATAATTGTTTTACAGGCTCCTCCCCACACCGTGATACAGTAACCAATTATTGACTGGGCTAGAGAAAAATATATAGTGCGAAGAAGATTAAAATCAGCTACTTGTCGAAGTTTCTTAAATGCCCAAATAAGTTTCCTAACTCGAGAGGCAGTTCGTTCGACTTGAGGCCGCCAACTTAGTTTTTCGTCCATTAATACACCTAAGTATTTTATATTTGTTACACATACATAATCGATCCGGTAGAATTTGCGTGATGCTGGAACATACATTCATAGAGGAATACAAACATAATGCAATAATGCTCATCCCCCACAGCAAATAGCTTGATAATATATAGTCTACCCATTGACCAGACTTATAGGGAATATCTATGCAAAATTTGAACAGAATATATCCGGTAGAATTTGCGTGATGCTCTAACATACATTCAGACAAACAGACAAAAATTCTAAAAACTATATTTTCGGCATTAGAATCGATCCCAGACCTCGCAGCAATTACTTTTTTTCAATAATATTCAATGTACAATTTTGTGTTCGCTACGATTTTATTATAAGTAATTATAGATCAGAAGAACAATTCCCGTATTTATAGAAACGTTCAAAATCTAGTCTAATCTCATCTCAGCGACAATGAATGTCAAAAACTTATCAAAAACATAGGTACTTAGAGATATTTTTGACAGATTGAGACAGCTTAGAATGCGACCGTTCTTTAAAATATAGGAATTGCCTATCAGATCTTTTTCATGCGAATAGGAAATCAAAGATCATCATTTAGACGAGCTCTTACCTTTATCAAACACTAAGGGGACATCCAGTTTTTCCATGGTAATCCCTATGAACGGTGGCGCAACGGACATATGGCAAAATCAGTCTTATGTTATTATTAGCTGTGCCCTGCGGTTTCACCAGTATAATTGGATCTACTCGTGTGCCAAATTTCATCCAAATCAGATCAGCTGTTTTAGCGTGAAAGTGTAATAAATAAACAAACTCACTTTGGTATTGATAATGTTACTGCTTTTGCCCGCGGGTTCGCCCGCGTGGTGGTCAAGGAATTATCCCACGGGTACATGCTACCGGGATAAAAAAAGTATCCTATGTCCAATCCCAGCCAACCACCCATGTGCCAACCATCCAAACAAACTCACTTTTGCATTTATAATATTAGTTAGGATTGTTATGTATAACGGCACAGGCTAGCCTTTACCAGAAGTAATCATCGTATTAGTGGTTCAGCAGCTTCACTATCATCAGGATTGTTCCAGAATACAGCAGTTCGTTGTGGACGTGGTATGACAGCGGCTCCCCCACTGACCGATCGACTGGACTGGTCGACTGTCGGATTTTCTTTCTTTCTTTCCTTTCTCTCTTTCCTTTCTTTCTTTCCTTTCTCTCTTTCCTTTCTTTTCTTTCTTTGTTTTCTTTATTTCTCTAATATACAAGTACGCGTGGGTTCCCCTGATATCATCTTCTGTCATCAGAAGACAGCCGCCACGCAATAATCGACGTGACCCTCTGCTAGAGTGACTGTCACCAGCCAGTGTCACTCGTATCCGACCTTTCGGTGATTCCAGTAACTTTGTAACAAAAATAGACGGCGCCACTTGCTCCACCGTCATGTATATAGTTAGGATTTATAAGTAGAGAACGCGCTGGTGTCTTAAATCTGAAACTCATCTCAACATAACAACTCATGAGATTTTATGCATGATACACTGTTTATAATAATGAAAAAGCTAAATGCTAATTTGAACAAATTGTGTAACTAATTAACATTTTATTTACCTTCCATACCAATTTGCTTTTTCAGGAGACTAATAGTGAATCCAGCCTTCGCTAAAAGAAGTATAGAAGAAGAAACACTATCGTTCAAAGAGAAACTAAAACTGAAGATAGATCGGAAGAAAATGCATGAGAAACATTTGAAGAGCGACTATCTCAAGGCGCAGCATTTGGACAAAGATAGTATAGAGTTCCACAGAAGTAATAGAGTGGATCTGTATGCGAAGATTGAGATACTGTTATCAGCGTAAGTATTAAATACACGTTACTATGGTTACGATTATGCTGGTACAGTCACGAGCATAAATACCTTACATTTACGCAACATTCAAAAGCGAGTCTTCCGGTTTTTGGTCATTTGTTGTTCCAAACCCGGAAAATTATAATTATATTATTATTTGGCACAACAAATTACCAAATGCATAATCAGCTCATCATGTTTGTATCTTCTGGTCGTTTTCCTGGGTCAATTAGCCAATTGTGTGGGATATAAACCCGCAATGATATAGTGTCTCACTGCATGGCAACGGCTTCCCTCTTTTTATTTCTGACACTGCTAATAAAAAAAAAAAAAATACGTTTATTTGCGGTAAACATAACGCAAAGAAATAAAAACACAAACACGAAAGAACAAGTTGAGGAAAAATATTCGTCACATTCACGCAAAACGGCCATCGCTCAGCATAATGCTGCGACCCTATGCGAGACAGAGCCCCAGCGCTGGTTTTCAGTGACAGCCGGCGTTGACGTGATGACGTCAACCGGTGCAGCATAATGAGATAAAAATAAACAAAATAAAATAAATACAATACTTCGTTATCTATGTTTATAATTATAAATATAATATCTAGAATGGCAACATTCAGTAACGTCGGCAACGACTCAAGCGCCGCGCGCATGTTTCGCAATCTTTGTGTGCAGCTGTCAGCTGTCATAAAGAATTTGACGTTTTTACGTAATGGTTACATCTCAGAGAGGGTTACATAATTAAGGACGCTATCACATTTTGAATTCGCTCGAGTTTAGGTATATGAATCGCAACACAACAACATTACACGCACGCACACATTGAAACCGCTGACCGCTTGATTTTATACGTAACTTAATTAATCTTGGTACTTGAAGGTATAATTTTTTAATTTTACTGATATTGATTGAGTAAAGTTAGTTGTAAGTTTGCAATCGAATTTTAGTAACTGTGGGTAAGTACTATCTGCGTGATAATTATGTTTTTAGTATTTTTAAAATTCATCAGCCATTACGTAGCGTAGGTAGGAAAATTTCAAGCGCTGGCCATATGGATTAAATACCATATTTTTACATAACTAACAACCTAAACATTTTACTATTACAAGAAACACCTACGATTATTCCCCAGGCTACTATTAGTTAGAAAAAATGTAAGTAGGTACTTGTAAATATTATTTATGCTGGCAAATGTTGGAGCAAAGTCTACGATAAACTACCAGGCTAGTATTTGATTATGTACTAGCCTGGTAGTTTATCGTAGACTTTCGTTGTGATATTTAAAAATAATCATTGCCTTATGAAAACAGTATTTTATTTACAGAGACTGGGTCGCGATTTCAGTACTTTTGATAAAAATTAAAACCAAAGTAGGTAGTAAAAAGTATATTTTTATTTCACGTTTCAAAGAAGTTCAAATTTAGAATGAAGGCCAGCTCTTTCTAGGGTTCCATACCCGAAGGTTCCAAGCGGAGCACTATTGTTGTCACTCACGTGTCCGTCTATCACATAGGTTTTACAACCAAACGGTTGATGAAGCTACAGTCTTTACATTTTCACAGTATAAGCATCTTGTTAACCCTTGTTTTTTCTTTATTCATGATGAGATACTTCACGCCGCAATCAAAAAGAGGAGTGTGGCTACCTACAAGGATTAGCTGCTCAAAAAGGAAATCCATCTCGATTATTTTTGTGCCTTTTGGCTTATATTCTCTTATTGCGCATTCTTGCTCCTGAAAATAAAAAACCGGTCAAGAGCGAGTCGGACTTGCGCACCGAGGGTTCCGTACGTATATATGATGTTGATTGTTTTATTTTTCCTGCAATCTTTACATAAACTTCTATCAAAAATCTGAAATTATTTCAGATTTTTATCTATGCAAACTTCGGGGATAAGGGGAACGGTATTTTTTTTTACATTTTGCATCGAAAGACGGAAACTACGCTGCCTAAAAAAAAAAAGATTTTTGAGAAGGTGCAAACAGCGCTCTTTCATATGATAGCCCACATGCCCTAGTAGCTCCATTTCAAATTTTTAAGACCCCCTTTCAGTCCCTTTTGCAAAAAAGGTATATTTTTTATTTTTTTCTTGTTTGCAAAATAGTCGGGCAAACGTCATCTAAAACTATTCTAAATTTCAAGTTGATAGCATTAGTAGTTCTTGAGATATCCAGGTGTGACAGACAGACAGACAGACTTAGTCTCACCATAAGGGTTCTTTTTCACCATTTTGGTACGGAACCCTAAAAAGACAACATTAGTAAGTACCTAAGGTAAATCAAATAAAACAAGCATCTGTAATAACAAATGTAAATATTTTAGCAATGCACACCACAATCAAAAACCATACTTGGTGTCGAAAGTTATAACCATCTACTATTCTGAATTTATGAATTGACAACTAAGTCGATTTATCACCGAAATGTACATCCGCCATCATGAATCAAAAGTTGGATGGTATATTTGTAAACACCACCTTCAACAATTGATAACAAACCTCCACAATTGCTAACAATGTCGAATTTTTATTTTAAAAAATACACCCGCCATCTTGGATAAAAACAAATTATGACATAATATGACGTAATCACCACCCCCAAAAACCCCAAAATTGACTATGTATCGAATATCTCAACAAAAAAAAAAATATCTCCGCCATTTGATTAAAGATAATATAATTATTTACACAATGTTTATCCGTAATCTACAACCATGATTCATACAAAAAATTTGAACTATGTATTTATTTTTAAAACAGATTCCAATAATCGTACTTACTTTTATTTCGGTCCGAAAAAGTATCAACTTCGTCCACCCACAGTATACAATAATACAGCACACACTTCTGTACGTAAATATTTTTTTGCGAAAAATCCCCTCCTGATCAGCAGGTCTAAGTACCTAAATGTCCAACAGCGCGAAACGTCTAATGTGCAGTAAGTCTTATTAGCAAAACGTCCAATTATTAGATGGTCTGTATAGCAGAACGTCTATTTAGCAATTCGTCAGATTCTCCAAATGTCTGGATACTCAGGCACAAAATTCAACATTGCATTATATATAGAAAGATCGATATAATGTTTAATGCCAAATACAAAAGAGAGCTGCAAAAGCTTGAGGGCCAAAAACTTAGTACCTTAGAATTTTTCATAAACCTTGGCCATATCAAAAGGATATTGGGTGAATGAATGCAGAGGACTTTGTGCGCCTAATATCCTAATTCCTAACACCATTTAAAAGACTTCATGACTGAGATATATTTTTAACAAATAAATTTAATGTAATTTACATACATACTTTTACTTTATAACATGAGTGTACACATTTTAAAAATGACTTTTTGCTAAATAGATGTTCTGCTATACAGACCATCTGATAATTGGACGTTTTGCTACATGGACATTTTGCTAATTAGACTTACTGCTCATTAGACGTTTCGCGCTGTTAGACATTTAGCTACTTAGACCTTCTGATCAGGAGGGGAAAAATCGATACACCGGTGCTTCCACGAGCGCGTCTGAGCGCGGAATGACGAACCGCGAGTAGAAAATGTATGGAGAAATTTGAGGGCGCTTCTTATATTAATCATAAATAAAAAAGTTATTTATTTACTTACAAAATATTTAGTTGATCGTATAGAGGACTATATAAGCAACAGTTTGTTATTATTTTTATGTATAAAAACGCAGAAGATTTAGCTATATTGGTTCCTATTCAGTCCTCATTTTTTTTCATTTGTTGGTTTTATTGTGATTGTTAAAACGTATTTGTGTGAAAAAATTGTATCGGGCTATACAATTTTTATGTGCTCATTCTGGAGATGAATATATTATCTTTAATTTGAGCCAATGATATTCTAGCAGTTGTGACTCCTAATTCATTAAAATGGTACCTGAAAAGCACTGATATTTGAGGAAAAATGTGATAGCGTCCTTAAATAACATGGCGCATTATGTAAAGAATGCTGATGTTATCTAACAAAAGATGCATTGGGTGACAGGGTATTAAATAAGTATGGTATTTGTACAGTGTTCGTGAAATTCTGATCGTTGTTAATGCAGGATTCAATATAATGAGCTTAACTTAATCTGTGCAGGATGGGTCGAGATGGCCGGCAATGCGTTCTTTATAAACTATGCGAGGCGGCTCAGCGGAATCCTAACCAGGGGACATTCCTGCAGGAATTTCTAAGAGCTGTGTTCACGTAAGTATCGATTTTTACACTAATCAAACTCAAAACTTTTCTCAGGCCATATATCTCATTCTTTTACATAATATGATGCCCATACCCTTACCAAAAAGTCACTCAAAGCTTCTCGGGGATCAGCTCTATTTTCGGGATTATAGCATCATCATCATTCACCCCAAACTTCTACTGCTGGACCTAGGCATGGCCCCATCATTGCTTTGCATGATTCGTACATCTCTTTTAGCTTTTTCCTGAGTATTCAATCCCTTTTGAGCTATATCATTGGTCTGCATATCCAAATTTCTACTCTTATTTTCATGGCAGCGACTAAATTTTTTAATATAAATATTAATGGAGTTTTAGTTAAATACCCTTACCTTAATTACAGATTACCAAAAGGCGAAGCGTTTATATATGATGAACATAAAGAATACGACGCGGCACACATTGAAACTGACGACTGTTCGGCGCGGTACCCCGGATGTGACGACATAGCGGGATCGATAGTAATATAATTATTTATTAAATATGTTTAAAAAATGAATACGTATTTTATTATAACGTGACATAACATCACGCTTGTTTCCTCAAAGGGTTGGGCAGAGGCATACCTGTTCACCCACATTTCACCAGTTAGATTTAAGTCCCATGTAATACAGGGTGAGCCTATTGCTATCCACTGGGCAGCACAAATCAAGACTCCGGGCTATTACTGATAAATTCCTGATGGAAAAACCCATTAACCCTTTGCTCGGCTTGGGAATCGAACCCAGGACCTCCTGATCAGCATATAGAGGAATGAGGAACAGGGTGTTCTCAATCAAGTTCTTCAATAAAAAAGGAAGGATCCTCTGACCGGGTGTTGTGTATGGTGGGTTACTGCCCGACGATTGGAGTCGGGTCATTGTATATATTTTAGTTGCGCGGTAAACTTTGTTTGCGCGATGCAGGATTTTGGGTGATGCCATTCAGTGTGATGCGTAGTTTGCATGTGGTGTTGTAGGTGCCGCCACAAGCAGTAGCACTGTGACCACTAGACCGACGAGGCACTATTTCTATTAAAATTACCTACCTAATCCTTTCAACCTTCCCAACTATTACATAGATACATGGCAAATGTGGCCGTCATACATCAAATCAAATAATACAAAGGTACAGGCATAATTTAATGTTAGTAGTGGAATTCGTAAGTCACGGCTATTTCTACTGGGCCACCGCTGCTCCCTCTCACAGAAAGTGGAGGCCTGTGTTCCTGCAGTGGGAACATTATAGCCTGATTATGTAGTGGTCAAAGTCAAAGTCAAAGTCAAACCATTTATTTCAAATAGGCACATAAGAGGCACTTTTGAACGTCAAAATTTACAAAAAAAATAGAATTGATTCTAGTTGCCCCTTCCAAAAGGTAGTTTCGTATGGAGAAGAATGGGCAAGAAACTCCACCGGTACTCTTTTAAAAATGTTTTACAATATTTTGTTTGATTACATTAATTATATGATTATATGTGAAGACGATGCACCTAGAATAAAATTACTATACCATAATAGGTAAAACGAATTAAAAACTAAGCAATGAAAAATAACTTAATTATTAGATAGATACGTGGTGTTCACATATTTACAAACATCATACAAGTATGTTTTTCTAAAAAAATAAGTCAGTGTGTGAGTATAGGTTATCACAGAATGTAAAATGAATATCATAAAAATAACAGATTTTACCATAAAAATAGCAACCAGTTTGATTTTGTCTAGACTCTAGATTGTCCTATGGAGCTGGACCAGCATGTTTCCAAGCATTCCTGTCCTGGATATAATCCTCTAACTTGTAATATGCTTGTTTACAAAGTGTACTTTTAATATGTGTTTTAAATTTTCTCTCATTTAATTTCAATATATCACAAGGTATTTTGTTGTAACATTTAACACAGTACCCCATAAAAGATGTATGTACTTTAGATAATCTGAAAAATGGTTGATCTATTTTATCTTTATTTCTAGTATTAAAATTATGTCTATCGCTTATCTTGTTAAAAATATGTAGATTTTTCCTTACATACATAATATTTTCATAAATGAATTGGCAAGGTACCGTCATAATATTAATCCTTTTAAATAGTTCCCTAAGAGATTCGCGGCGACGGAGATTATAAATTGCTCTGACAGCTCTCTTTTGCAAAATAAAGATGGACTCAATGTCAGCAGCCCGACCCCACAGTAAAATGCCATACGACATAATGCTGTGGAAGTAACTAAAATAAACCAAACGCGCGGTTTCTATATCTGTTAGCTGTCTTATCTTTCTAACAGCATAAGCGGCCGAGCTTAACCGCCCCGCCAGAGAGGTTATATGTGGTCCCCATTGCAGTTTCTCGTCTATAGTGATTCCTAGGAAAACCGTTTGATTAATAAATTCCAGTTTTTCTCCGTTCAATATGATATCACATTCGCTACTTCTAACATTAGGTAATTTAAATCTAATACATTTGGTTTTTTTTTCATTTAATACCAAATTATTTACCGTAAACCAATCTTGGACCTGAAGAATAGAGTTATTCACTTCGTCAAGATTTTGTGATCGTCGATCTATTTTAAAGATCAATGATGTGTCATCAGCAAATAACACCATCTTCGGTTGATTTTGAAGTAATTGGGGTAAATCATTAATGTAAACTAAAAAGAGGAATGGACCCAATATCGAACCTTGAGGAACGCCCATTGCCATTTCAGACCCTAATGAGTTAACGCCGTTTATTTGAACTTTAACCTTTCTATCTTTTAGGTATGATCTTAGTAAATCAAGAGCTGCATTCCTAATCCCATAGTGCTCTAGTTTCAGCAAAAGTGTCTCATGGTTCACGCAATCGAACGCTTTAGAGAGGTCGCAAAAGATTCCAATGGCATCTTGTGCTTCCTCCCAGGCGTTAAAAATGTTCTTTATTAGGGTAACACCGGCGTCAGTGGTACAACGCCCTTTAGTGAAACCGTACTGCTGTTCATGAAAGATGGATTTTTTATTAAAGTGACGTAACATTTGATTGAGCATCAACTTTTCAAACACCTTACTGAGAACTGGCAGAATTGACACAGGCCTATAATTATTGGGTTCTTTACTATCTCCGGATTTGAACAAAGGAACTACTTTACTGTGTTTCATGAGATCCGGAAAGACTCCTTGATCCACACTGGTGTTAAATATAAAAGCTAAATAGGGCGCAATGGTTTCGATTATAGATCTACAGACTTTTACAGACATGCCCCAGAGATCTTCTGTTAATTTAATTTTAAGATCTTTAAAAGTTTTTATAACAGCCTGGGGGTTTGTATGTTGGAACCTAAATTCCAAAGGGCATACTTTTACATTCTTTCTAAGTAAGGCAGCCGAGAGCGCGGGTGAGGAATTTAAAGTTTCAGTAGTTTTAAGGGAAATATTAGCAAAAAAGTTTTCAAATTCCTGAGCTATTTCTACCTCTGAAGTGATGGGCCCATGTGCAGTTTCTAAATTTAATTCAGTATTACGCTGTTTTTTCCTACCTGTTTCATTATTTATTATTTGCCAGGTAGTTTTTATTTTATCATCAGCTGATTTTATTTTATTGCTAATATAAAGAGCTTTAGCTATTTTGCAAGCTAGTGGAACTCACTAATGTACTTTTCTACTTGCATTTTATCACATTAAGGCTCTCACAGACTCGCGCGATATCGCGGGTGCGACAGGCACCGACAAAGAAATTGTGCTACTAGTGTTGCGTCGCGCCCGCGATGTCGCACTAGGCTGTACGTGCCTTTATGGTGGATCAGAACACCATATCGCTCCTATGTTGAGCGATATTCAGTAGAAATTGGAATATTCATCACACTTTATAAACATTAGTGACCGCAGAAGAAAATTATAATAAAGGTCTTCGACCTTTATTTTTTTTTCCTGCGAGCTAGAAATATGCCTTTTACCTTTAATGTATGTGTGGGTAATTATGAAACGTGAAATGTGGTGAATATTATTCACTTACCACCACCCATCATCAACTAAAATAGCTTATATGGACCGCACTAAATCGATTGAAGTAGGATGCTGCAAACACAATTCGGTAAAATGAGAAACTATAATGTAAATTGATCGATTACCCAATGCAAAGTCTATTTTAACTTTGATTTGATCGTGTTTGACCTTAGTTGCAACACTGATGGTATGCGCAGGCAGAATCTAAAATGGAGCTAAGAAATGCAAGTTACACAATGATAAATAAGATGTAATAAATGATTGGTTAATGTTTAGCATAATGTAATAAATTGCAATAATTAGAGTCAATAGCATGTAATTAATAATTTAATTTAATAATAGTAATTCGATATATTATACAATTTGCAACGCCCTTACAGGGTGCATGTCTTAATACTGTGTCATGAAATTTTAATGCATGCCTACTAACCAGTGTTTTACATGTTAGCAAATATATAAATAAATAAATATCGAGGGACTCCTCTGTATACCCCAGGCTCGCATAAACACACGTAGAGATGAGAGCACCACATCTGCGAGTTAAAAAAAAAACAACCACGTCTGTGCCCCAGCGTACAGTGAAGATGATTATGTCAATTAACGTTAGAACCCGGGATGATATACAAAATATTTTTTAATTTAAAATGCAGGCTTTAAAATGGCCCATCACATAGCCGTTATCTACGCATTCCGTATATAAAACGAAACGGCTTTTAATTTTAAGTGTAAGGAATCGCTGTTCACGGCAGCGCGCAATTTTACGCAAGCAAAATATTGTGCTTTTGAGTCCATTGAACGGTCGTGGGGGTATTTAAAGTTAAGTGATAATATTTATTACTGAAAAAAAGCACTTTGACTTTCAATATCTCCGTAATCAGAAGGATACCAGGTATGGTTAAGCAAAAAAAAAAAATTATCTCAACTACGTAAAGCGTCTTTTTATACCCATTAAGTAGAACAAAATTCAAATTTTTCTGTCCATGACAATGAATATTACACTGTAAATGCATGAAGGGCAGAGAATGCCACCATGACAAAGACAAAGACATTTTTTCGGAGGATGTTAGGACCATGAGGTCCTCCACCTAAGGTTTCACGAATCTGAGTTTTTATTAATATAGATAACGTAAGTGGCCTTGACAGAATTAATTTATTTCTAAGCTAAGGTTTTAGTCTGGCAAACGAAAGAAAACAACGAATAAAAAAATACTCACATTCATGACAGTCAAGGCTCCATCACTCCAAACGGAGCCAATAAATCAAAAAATAAATACAAAAAAATACAAAATCAAAACATTTAACTAGGGGTATAGTTAGTAATACCCTGTTTTTCTATTCCGTGGATCTTAAGAAACGAAAGGAACGTGTGTCAACAATTTAAGCTATGCAGACGATATGGTGCTTCACAGTCCATCGATAGGTGGGTTGAAGAAGTTGTTATGAAGGAGCATGGCTTAATATACATTAATATACAACTCGAAGAAGAGTGAGCTTCTTGTGATTAAAGCACCTAAGCAGCAGCCGCGCAGTGTTTCGTCCATAAGTCTCAACGGCGTAGCCCTAAAGATTGTCAATAGTTTTAGGTACCTTGGTCACATTGTCACGAGTCACCTAAGAGATGACATAGATAGAGAGAGGGAGCGCAGGGCATTGTCTGTGAGGAGCAATATGCTTGCCCGCAGGTTCGCTCGTTGTACTACAGACGTCAAAGTTTACCCTTTTTAACGCGTTCTGTCAATCTTTTTTTCACGAGTGGCCTGTGGGTGTCATACACGTGCCTAGCCTACAACGTCTATAATGATATACCGGTAGCGGTGGTGGTAGCGCAATAAAGATATTGAGTATTGAGTCTAACAGTTTCATAATGCTTTTAGGATGCTGTTGGGACTGCCATGGCATTGTAGCGCTTCTGGAATGTTCGCGGAAGCTCGCACAGATTACTTCCATGCCATCATGCGAAAGAAAGCGGCCTCCTTGCTACAGCGCCTGCATGGTAGTGACAACAGCATTCTGAAAATGATCGCTACCAGAGCAACCTGTCCCTTTCAGGGACACTGGGTGGGGACAGTCATAGGTCTGATAAATAAGTAATTTGTAAAACTAACAATACTAACCTATATACCTAAGCACTATTTTTACTAACCCCAAAATACTAAAAATATGGACCTTAGTCTGAAATAAAATTGAATTTAATCTAGTAAAGATTTTTTGCATTTGCCGCGTTTTGTCACGTCACGCTTTCGTTTGCCAGACTTTAGCAGGTTTTAGAATAATTTAACGAGAATATCATAATGGATGAAGTCAAAAGTACTACTTAATTTTAAAAATACCACTAGTGTAAGACATTTGTGTGGCACCATCCATCAGATGTTACGACTCTGTTAACAGGGTGAAAAACACCTCTTATTCTATTGCAGTTTAGGTTGGTAAAACACAGACACTCTAATAAAACCTAATTTGCCTTTTTATGTTTTTAAGCTAAGCCAACAATTTTTGCTTTTAACATCTTAAATTATCACTCAAAGCTAACAGTATCTTATTTAACACAGTGTTAATTGAATATTTCTATTGTTTTACGACGGGCGAGTTCAAAATCTGTTTTTGAAATTGGAAGCTATACTCTTTGGGTTTATTTTCCGTCTAGCTAGTTCTTAATAACATCCGCAAGGTGCAGCTTGCTTGTTGCAGTTTTTAAATAACTTTTAATGGTTTTTTCGAATATGAACAGTCTGATATTCATATCAGTAATAGTAATAAATACAGTAATTAGTGAAAATACGAGTATAATAGACAATAGAACTAATACAGTTAATGAATTTTACGAGGAAAGTGAAGGATTAAGAGTGTTGTCTAGACGAAAGAGATTCGTAATATTTCCAGATGGAAGCTCTTTTCAATTTGGTTGGTATTAGTTTAAGATTAAAGTCGTTTATTAAATCCATAATCAGCGTCATTAATTGGGCATTGCGATGATTTCCAATCATCTCTCTTTGGCTCGAAAAGGAAAGGCTTACGCTTAAAGTTAGATCTTTCAAAGAGGATCTAATATTCCGGGAAATTCCACAACCTCATATACAGCTTAATGTAAAGCAGTATCATTACTACAAATAATAACAATATCAAAAATTTCAGTGTTTGTCTTACAAACAGCGGCACTGATCCCTATTGGTGACATTTTCCTATTTGCTACCACTACGGGTCTGGCTTGGTCACTGCCTGCAGACCCGAAAGTATTCTATGCGTTGAAGGAGTTCGAAAAACCTCTGAGAAGAAGTGATGTGGTCAGGACTATCAATTACTTGGATGAAGATGGGAGGCTGATAGCTAAAGTTCCTTATAAAAGGTATGTAATTATAATTTTAATGTGTGGTATTGTTTCAAAATTTTTGTTTTTCCCGGCAGACTAAAAATTTTGAAACAATACGTTTCAAAATTTTTAGTCTGCCGGGAAAAACTGACTTGGAAATCTTATAAGATTATTTAATGGATGACAACAAAATAATATTAATCTTACGGTCTGTTAAACATCGAGCCAAAGGAGGAAAGTACCTACTTAAGTATTTTTAAACATAATTGCAAGACATGGGTCTGTAGGAACGGTCACAGTTTAAGGATATATAATAACACAGAGAAATTTACTTTTATGACAATTACTGAGATGTTTACAAGGTAATGTTTAGCATTTTAGAAGCTATACGTTTAGTTTGATATACCAATACTTCTTTCAGGAGACTTATTGTGAATCCAGCTTTCGGCAAAAGAAGTATAGAAGACAACTTGATATCGGACAAAGAGGAGTTCAAACCTAAAATAGATCGGAAAAAGATGCATGACAAACATTTAAAGACTAACCATTTGAAGACACAGCAATTAGACAAGGACAGCGTAGAGTTTCATAGAAGTAAAAGAGCAGAGCTGTATCAGAAGATTGAGAAGCTTTTGTCTACGTAAGTATAACCTAAAAAGAAGTCAAGATTCATGAAACCAGGGCTGCAATTTATTCGAACACGAATCGAGCTAGATGTACTGACCGACAGATGGCCGGGACAGGCCGCATGTTGAAAAATAGGATGATGTGGTGCAACTTAGATGCAAATGTCCAGCAGTGGATTGATTGGACTCCTATTCATACCCAGAAAATTGATTATTCCTCTGAACATTCAATATTCACAGGAACAAACAATTTTCCAACATCATATCAACTTCTTTTCAATAATGTTTTTTATTTTATATGTTTTAGTCTGTTTTTAGGGTTCCGTACACAAAGGGTAAAACAAGAACTAAGGCTCCGCCGTCTGTCTGTCTGTCCGTCTGTCACCAGGCTGTATCTCATGAACCGTGATAGTTAGACAGTTGAAGTTTTCACAGATTATTTCTGTTGCCGCTATAGCAATAAATACAAAAAAAACAGAATAAAATAAATATTTAAGAGGGCTCACATACAACAAACGTGATATTTTTGCTTGATATTGATAACGGCAACATGTAGACGCTTGAAATATTCACAGAATATTTAGTTATATATTCACTTTAGAAATAAATAATTAAATTAAAATAAAACAAATATTTCTCTCTATATATAGGTCTCATACAACAGACGTGATTTTTTTGCCGTTTTTATTATAGATATATTTATAGGTACGGAACCCTTCGTGCGCGAGTTCAACTCGCACTTGGCCGGTTTTTTTATTTGTATTATTTACATCTTTCGCTTAGCCTTGCTCAATTTCAGAATTTTTGTCATATAATATGATGGTTTTCGGATTGTGACAACCGCGATTAACAGCTTATTGTCCGAGGCACACAGGCCTCGATGTGAAACAATGACCCCTCAACCAAAAACTACATCACTCTTCAACTCACTTAATACTAAACATTATAAAACTTTTACAAAACATAGAGGTTAGATGCTGAGCGTAATGTACGCCACAATAAAGCATTTTCTCAACAGCTTAACGTAATCTGTGCAGGATGGGTCGAGACGGGCATCAGTGCGTTCTTTACAAACTATGCGAGGCGGCGCAGCGGGCTCACAGGCAGGGGACATTCCTGCAGGAATTCCTTAGAGCTGTGTTCACGTAAGTATCGATTTTCGCACTTGTGTTGTATTGTTGTGTTCGTGAGTGGTATTGCGGGGAATTCTTCTCTCGTTAGTCTGGTGTTGGTGAAGAAATTTTATGTATTTTAACGGACATTTAAGTTTTGGAATGGATTAAGATTTGTACTTTTGTTAATCAGTTAATTGGCTTTTATATCATGGACGTCATAGTGTATAAACAGAATGTTTTGTAGTAATAACGAAGTATCAAAGTCTGGCATAGTCTAGATTTTTGACGTCAATCTTAACCTTTTGTATAATTGGTAATTTTCTTCAAATCTCATCATAAGAATCGTTATTGTATAGGTACTATAAAATAATTAAAATTTTTATTCACAGGTTGCCGGACGGAGAAGAGTTCCAAGACGATGACCATAAGGAATATGACAAGGCTCATGTTGAAACTGACGACTGTTCAGCGCGGTACCCTGGATGTGATGAATTACATGAATCTGTATTATTATAATTATGAATAATAATTCATTTATAACTATCTGCTGTCACTCGGTAAAAATGGAAAGCAGAATCAGCTCATTTCAAAGTGGTTTATCCACTTTGAAATGAGCTGATTCTGCTTTCCATTTTTCGCTAGCCAAAATGTCTTGTGATCCATATTTATAAATGAAGGCAATAAATAAATTCAATGCAATTTTAAAATGAATGATCAGATACGTTTTCTTTTCCACCAACAATAATCAGCTAACACATTTATCTACAGTTTAATATTAAACTTATTGTCAATCATAATTTGCTGGGAATCAATTCCATATTTGCAGAATCTAGCAGCTAATATTTGGTCCTAAACCATCTCCTGTAAGATTTATGAAATTGTTCATACATTTAGGAAGACGTGTGCAAATTTTGTGGTGGTAACGTTTTCTCCCGGAGGTGTGATCGAACCAACCAACGTTAGCTTTAATTCAATTTGCATTTGCATTACATAAGATACTCGTAATCTACTAAGTGACTAACTATATAAAATAATTAATGAATGAATGAAATGCACCGACCCCAGCTGAGTTTTTGGATAATCAAGTCTGGTTCAACCAAACCAGACCCGATTATACAAAAACTCCAACCAAAGGACACTTAGGCGTCGAAGTTCTCATCCACATCGCTGTCATCCGAAAACGTGCCCAGAAGACAGGTAGCTTCTTTGGCCAAGGAACGAGCCAGTCCTCTGGTCACGTGAAGTGTCGACCAGATGGCGAGAAATTTTGTAAAAAAATCTACTAGGTTGCATTGAAAATAAAATAGGTACTTTAGCCAACTTTTTCTTGGGAATCGCAATGCCTTCTTGGATTCTTGTGGGATTATTGATTTTTGCAATGGTTTCCAATCAATTTTGTATTGTATGTGTTCGAAACACTTTAAAAGGCACATACAAAGATGAAATAGCAACTTAATCAAGAAGAAGATCAACATCATAACCAAATGCTGTTTTGTTAATTATATTCCCTATTTTGTAACTTTTCCCAAATTACCGTTCATTGAAAGAGTGTTTTAATATTGGCTGATAATGGTGTTAAAGCAAGCCTCGTGCATGTAATACGTTGCCGTAATTTAACGATAAAGGCTTAAAATTGTTGGTTAAGCATGGCTGATAAACGTAGGTACTTATTTCTAATGAAATAAGTACCTACGTTTATCAGCCCAAAAAAAGTTAAAAAAAAGTGTGCAATTTTTGCAATTACTGATTCATCGATGTAATCATCGATGAATCAGTAATTGCAAAAATATATGTATAACTTTTATTACTTCACATATTTCATGAACGGGAAATTCATATTGTTCTGGTAATCTTTACGCGTTAGTAGGTAAGTGAGAATGACTAGAACTCAGGGCATTATTTCTCAGACTGGAGCGGGCCGGGGCTACCTTGAAGCGGCTCCTGCCCAATCTGGGGGTCCAAACGCTTCCTGCTGGAGGCTCTACGCGGAGATCGTGCGGTCCATGGCCCTTTACGGGGCACCGGTGTGGGCGCGTTCTCTGAGGCTGTGACCAGCCCAGCGGTTGAACGCGTCATGGCCAACAGGCTGGTACGGGGTTACCGCACGGTCTCCCGTGAGGCGGCGAGCCTCCTTGCAGGACTACCGCCGTGGGATCTGGAGGCTAAAGTCCTCGCGCACATCTGGGAGTGGCGCGAGGAGGCGAAACGTCGGGGCGAAACTCCGCTGCCGCGAGAAATCACGGCACAGCGGACAGAGCTCCGGCGGCATCTCATGGCGACTTGGAGAGTACTATTGTCGCAACCCAGCGCTGGGCACGCCACAATTGTGGGATAAGTTTGAAGAGTGGCTAGACAGGCGCCACGGCGTCCTCACCTTCCGCCTGACGTAGGTCCTCACCGGACACGGTTTTTTCGGGAGGTTCCTGTTCAGGATAAAGCGGGAGGAAACGCCCGGGTGTCACCACTGTGTGGATCGCCCGGAGGACACGGTGGAGCATACGGTGGAGGTCTGCCCAGCTTGGGCGAAGCACCGCCGTGTCCTCACGGAGGCGATCGGTGGCGGTGATCTCTAGCGTCCGGCCCTGGTTCAGGTCATGGTTTGGAGCGAGAGTGCATGGGAGGCCGTCACCTCCTTCTGCGAAGCAGTAATGCTTGCAAAGGAGGAGGCGGAATGCGTGAGGGAGAGGCAGGGCTCGCGCCCTCACGCCCCTAGGGCCAATGCCTACCATGGTTGCGAGTTTGTGCGCAAGGGATATCGTGGCCCTGGCACACAGGCAAATCAAATGAAGGAACAAAACCTACCCGGATTTTAGTCAGTAAAAGTCTGACACGCTCCCGCTCCGCCCAGAGCAGAAGAAGTTGTTTGATAATTTCCCAACCAAAAAAAATAAAAAGAGGTGACTCGCACACTCAATTTATCTTTGTACCTACGATATATAAACATAAAAATAGGGAGCCTCCTTTTATATTCGCTCATTCAGGAACTCTGATAAGCTGTAGTAGCATTTGGCTATAAAGATATTTTTTTAATGCAGCTTAAACAACCCTGGTTGGATTGTTTAAGCTGCATTAAAAAAAAAACCCAATCCAATCCTTTTTTTTTTGTTCACGGGGTGGAAAGCGGAGGGGTCTGTCAGACTCTTAATGACTAAAAACCACCCCAGTGTTCCCTTCCCATATTTGCGCCGGGGATCTTGGATCTGTTATTATTTCCGCAATCCCCGCCTCTGCGGGTCACCTCAAGTCTGAGGGGGTGAGGTGTTGGACCGGGCCGCGACGTCTGAAAGGGGCGTGCGTGGAACACTACGCGCCGCCACCTCGGGTCCAGTGTGGTAGAGGGCGGCGGACGTCCCCAGCCCGCCATCCCTGGACCCATTTAGGGGGGCCGGAAGAGGGCGTTGTCTGCCCTCTGCCGACGCCCAGTGCGCCTGCTGCGGGCCGGGTGAGCGGACGAGATCTCCCGCTCCCTTTCCGCAGCCTCCTTCTACGACACGACTGTTTCGCAGAAACCCAACCCAACCCAACCTAGTGGGCAGCTGTTTCAAAGGTGTTGGGAGCTTATTATATTTTTTGGGGCCAAACAGAATATGTTTTTATACATCAAAGCCGTGCCTGAACTTACTATACTCATCCTTAACCCGAGGACTACGAATGTCGATAGTTTGTTAAATAACGTAGGATTACTTTTAACGAAATTAGCGGCTTCATATATAAACAAACTGCCTGTGGTTGACTGCCTTCTTGGTCTAGTGGTCGCAAGCGCTACTGGCGAGCACGCGGTCCAGAATTCCATTCCCAGGTGGGGCAAAGTGCTATTGGGTTTTTTCCACCAGGAATTTTTCAGTAACAGCCCGGAGTCTGGAGTTGTGCCCGGTTGATGTCAACAGGCTCGCCCCCTATTACATGGGACTTAAACATAACTGGCGAAACGTGGGTGTACTATAGGTACACCTCTGCCTAGCCCTTCGGGGATTACAGGCGTGATGTTATGTTATGTGTTTATATATAAACAAAATAAAATAGGTAAATATCATTGGACTTTTCATGTATTCCGTTTGAGGCTGGGGTAGGTACAGTTTTGACCGACCGCTGTGACTACCGCTAATTATGATCTAGTTGCAAAACACTAGATGCTACTACGTTGTCCTGTGGTTTCATGTACTTTTAAAACAATTTTAGTTATGACTGGAAATTAAATTAAAGCTTTATTTAATACGACTGTATTTTGTAGTATATGGACCAGTTCTTTGTTTTGGTTTTGATTTATCCTACAAAAATCTGGTACTGGTAGTTGGTTTAAAACAAAGGGACGTAACGGTTTCAAATGGGTAGGTTGTATCGAATAAAATTTAATTAAAGTATCTTTATGTGCAACATTCTCTCATGAAACTGGCTTTAAAAAGTGTTAGTTTCAATTTCTTGAAACTAACAAGTTGTGGATCCGAAAAAATAGGAATCAGGCTCTATTTTATAATAGTTAATTTCCTTTCATTATCTTGCAGCATAGTTTAGTATCTATAACCAAGATTATTTTGACTAGTAACTCTATGCTCATATTGTATAATTTAAAATAAACGTTATTATACAAACACAGTCTCTCTTTACGCAGTCCTGTTTATATAAGCAATCGGAAACAAAATAATTGCAGTCATATTTTACCGGTTAATTAATAAATGTAGTTAGCACTGTGTTTCCGTTAAATTGCTAATATTTAATAATGAAATGGAGTAATGTAAAACGTTATAAACGTTATAAATTGCTTCTTATTTTTGGTTTTGATATAATTATATTCAAGTTAAATAAATGGAGATTTTGTGGAATGGTTTTTTTGTTTTTTGAGGGCTATTAAATACCACATACCACATTAAATAGCCCCCTAACACGTATGGCAAGTCAATATAATGAAAGGTCCAACTTGACTGATTACCCTATCGATATTTTCTCTATGAGTTTCGCTTCATACAGGTTCCCTATTTAAAACTAGCTCAAATTGGTTTGTTTTGTAGTGTTCTAGATTTAAGTCCATAAACACACTTTTTATTTTTCCTCTTTTGTCTCTAATGTTCATAAGCTAATGTCATGCATTTTGCATGGTTACTGAAGTGCCATTTTTTAGATGTTATTTAGCTTGAATTGTAAGTGACTGGCTGTTGGTGTGCTTATTATAAATAAATAAATAAATAGGCCTCTCCTAAGCATCGCTACGAAGACCGGTGCTGTTTTCTGGCACCTTCGCCTGGTCATCGGTCCACGTTGGGGGCTTTTCCCATGCTGCGCCTGCCAGCTTGGCTCCAGGCTTCGATTAGAAAAAACATTGATTCTACTTCAGTACCCGTCAAAGGGTGACCAAAAATAGGTAAATTCATTGCACTTTCCAGTATAGTTGTTGAAATATCTACGTTCACAAGAACGCGGCTTATGAAACTAGTGTACTACAGCGAAGATAAACGGTTTTTTTACCTATTAAGAAAAGCAAAGGCTGTTTGAGTTCTCGTCTAACTTAGAATTTATTTTTTCTACTTGAAATTCCTTTGTGTAGTAGCTAGAACATTTTTTGTTATCTTTTTTTCATTTTCCGCTTGTAAATCTCAGCTCGTTTCTTTGAGATGGAGTGGCTGTTTAGATTTTTTTATAACGAGCTTTATTCAAGTTTGTATTTAGCTAGTATGTGGATATGTGCCAAAAATGTACATGATAGTGAGTTTATTAGTTTTAGATGATGAAAAACACATGAGAAAATGGCGTAAGTTACTATGTTATCTTGTACCTGTTTAAAATGATAATTTACGGTACAAGTGTTCTCATCCTTCGAAAACAGGTTTCAGCTATATGGTGTTATCATTGCTAATTTCAAATAGGTACTTTAATTACAATTACACGACTGCCCAAAAAGGACTGTAATATGTTTAGGGTTCATGTATGTGAGTTTCTTTGTGCCACCATAACTTTTAAATGCCTGAACTGATTTAGATGTATGGGGTATCGTTAGAATCTTTAAATCATCTCGAGTGACATAGGCTATAAATATCTACAAAAATTAATATGGCGGCAGTATGGCTTCACTTCCAAAGGCGAAAAAACAAAACCTGCAATTATTACAATATGGGTATCAAATTGATGATACATGCCAAAACTATACTATATATATAGTGCTGGGCACTTCATCATCACCATTTCAGTCAAATGACATCCACTGTTGGACATAGGTCTCCCCCAAGCATAATCACTTCGACCAGTTCTGTGCTTCTCGCATCCAGCGGATTCCTGTGGCCTTCACAGCGTCATCGGTTCACCTTGGCCTTCTAACGTTACGTCTTCCAGTACGCGGTTGCCACTCCAGAACCTATCGGCCCCATCTGTTCGGCGAGTAATGTGTCCTGCTTACTGCCAATTAAGTTTGCCAATTCTTCGGGTTATGTCGGTTACCTTGGTTCTCTTGCGGATATCTTCATTTTTGATTCGATCATTTAGGGAAACTCCAAGTTTATGCTGGGCACTAGTCGATGTAGAAATTTCTATCCCACTGTACTCAATGCAATGGCTTAGCTGCTCTAACTAAAAGTCCGTACACTTCCTTTTGTCTTCAATTGCTCCTATGTACTTTCTTCTCGGTCTTCCTGTTTTTCCTTTTGCCTCTATTTTATTTATTTAATATAAGGGAGCTTCACAGCTGACATGTAAACATAACATTTAAATTATTCAAAACATTACGCCAATTACGAAGTACACAAAAACATAAGAAATACAGAGAGTGACATTATTATTAGTATTTAAAGTATATGAGTGCCTGTATCTGTGTGGTGTGCTGAAAGCATGTGATGATGTGTGTATGTCTATGTAAGTATGACTAAAAACTGGCACTAGGTACTAAGTTAGTTGATTTTCCGGGGTTTGACGGAGGATTTGAATAATCTCTTCTTTAAATCTGTGCCGTGTGGTATTGAATTTATCATTATATAATGCAGGTGAACGCAAGAATATTATTATTTAAATGCCAAGAATATTTTTATATTATTTGACGCAAGTTATTGTTAAATATTCAGAAAATACCAACAAACAGACAAAGAGATATTCAAAAAGGGTCAGATTAGTCCGTTGTGTTTTCATTAGCATGTTTCTCAAAAACAATTTGTCGTTATTTGCACAAAGCGTGTAATTTTATGCAAATATGCTAAATACGTGAGGCTATTGTTTTCCACTGCATGCCAGTCCTTTCTTGGAATTTGAAAGGGGTAACATTCTTCGGAGAGCTATTATATAAATCGTAAGTACATAATGTTAATGAGGTTTATAAGTTTGTATAAACTAATTAGTAGAACACGTAGGTATTGTATTTTGAAGGCTGATTCTGTTGTTAAGACTACGAATCATTTCTGACAAAGCTGTAAGGATATTTAAAAGGGATACACCGTGCTACCTAAAAAATGTTTTCTTTCCAGCAAAACATGTTCATTTCCATTTACATCTTTATAATATCAACAGTTATGTTTGTTGATAAAACCACATCGGATGAAAACGTACCAGTATCACCACAATCCCAAAGTAAGGAGGATGGAACTGGACTCAGAGTTTTATCTAGAAGAAAGAGGTTCCTGATATTTCCTGATGGCAGCTCTTTTCAAATAGGTGAATTACAATACCCAATATAATTTTTGCTGTTGCACGTTGGCCTCTGGTCATATGGTCGTTTGCTAACAGTTAGTTCTTTCACATAATCAGCCTATAGCATCCCCACTGCTGAGACACAGGCCTCCTCTCGGGACTGGGTTGTAATTTACCACGCGGGCCCAGTACGGGTTGGTAGATGTCACATGTCTTCGATTTTTTGGTTATCGGACATTTCGGTCATCATCGGTCGGTTTTCGTCATCAGTTTCTTCACAATGTTATCCTTCAACGTTTTGAGAGCAGTAGTGATGAAATAATTTACACGAAGTAAAGCACTTGTCGGGGTTCAAACCTACGACCTAAAACTCGTAAGTCACTGGGCCACCACTGCTCACTTCCCACTACTGTTAACGTTCTTTCACTCATTATAATTATATTTTTTGGGATTGGGAAATATCTTTTGGATGGAAGCGATAAATTTAAGAAACCATATAATTATGCATGTTGGTGGAGGCCTATGCCCAGCAGTGGACGTCTTTCGGCTGAAATGATGATTAATATTATAATAATTGTGCATCAATATTAGCCATGTATGAGAATTGCACAGACCAGGGAAGCATAGCATAAAAGAGAGGGGGCTTATACTAGTTCTACTATATGATGATGATGATGATGAGAAAGAAAGGATTTTAGTAAATATGAGTATGCAAAATGTTTTAATTCGTATAAAATAGCATACAGCAAGAGAGAACAGAGCGTAAACGTAAGCTCTGATGTTAGTAACAGGTACTTATTAGTAACTTTACTTAGTTTTCACGTAATTCACACGCTTTTATTAGCTTCAGACGTATGTATGTATGTAACGGAAACTTTGAACTTGATTTTCGACCACTTTAAAACGTCGGATTAATTAAAAATTTTGCACAATTATCAAGGACCGATGACAATACAATAATTTAATAAGTTTGTCCTATGGGACAAACTTATTAGAACAAAGGGTTGGATTGGGTTATTAGAACTTATTCTTTAGATGCTAGTATGGACAAACTACTACTACTATGGTAGTAGGGTAGGTCTTCAGGATTATACAGACACAGTAGTGTTTGTGCCAAGTACTAAGGCATACATGACATAAACTTTGAGACAAGCATGTGACTATTGGCAGGATCAAATGAAGAGTTTTGTACAATTGACAAAAAAACACGTTATAATAGAAAAGCAAACTAAAAAGTAGAAAATAATTTTAAACAAGTTTGAAGTAATAATCAAGAATTGTATCGTAAAAAAAGCTTCATTTATTTTGAAATATATGAAGTGCTAAATTCTATATTTCAGTTTTCTGTACTCAAAACCACGGGTATCTACAAATCGGCAACATTGTATGGTTTGGAACCACCGCAGCATTGGCCTGGGAACTGCCTACAGATCCTGGAGACTTTGACATGTTTAGGAATCAATACAAAGTGTTTGATGGAAAGAGAAGAAGCGATGTCTTGTACTATCTGGATGAAGACGGAAAAGTGGTCGACAGGATTGAGTATAAAAGGTAATTTTGAAGAATTGGAAGTCAATCCGAAGCCTATAAGGGAGTGGTAGACATACAATACATACAGACATAAATTGACGCTTTCGACCCATTGGGGTAGGCAGAAACTACAGGTACGCCACCTACTTGCTACGATACTTACATACTCCTTTTGCCTCGTGTACGTTCATAAATCTGGTCATACATGCATGGCGGTTGCGAGTACTACGCACCTGACCTTTCTAAAGAACATCACCAATAAGGGCACTATATGTCCTCCGAGGGCGTCTCCTCCCGGCGTTTCCACTCACATCCACCTTGTAAATATCTTTTGTTAGTCGACTTTCTTTTATAATAATACGAGTAATAATAAACATATTTAAATTTATTTTATTATTAATAGTTTTTATTTTATTTGTAATTATGGCTTTATTTATTTTTTTAATGTTTTTATATTTTTTTTATGTTCTGATATTTAAATATATAATTCATATGTATCTAATTAAATAAAGGAGATAATAGTATACATAAATTAAATCATAATTTCTATTAATTTAATTATTCTTGTCCTCAAGGATTTACCTTCGTTCTATCTAATTTGACTAATATGTATCGTCCTACGGCAACGCAATGCTCTCCCTATCTATTTTCAACACAATTCTGTCTTCTGCTTAATTTAAGGAGTGAAATTTAAGTATTACTGTAAACTGGCTAGTATTATAGATAACTCTTGCTAGAAAAACTACATCAGAAACTTTTCACAGAAAAATCCTAATAAACCCAGCGTTTGCCAAAAGAAGCGTCGATGCAGCTGAAGCAAATCTTAGAAACGTGACGAAGGTTAATAAAAAGGAAATGCATAACTCGCACAAAAATAAAATATCCTTCAAAGATTTAGATACAACCATACTTGAGCGTCATAGAAAAGAGAGACTGGTACTTTATGTAAAACTGGAAAAGTTTTTGCAAACGTAAGTGGCATTCATAAATATAAAATCCGATTTATTTGCAAGGAACTTTTAAATATTTGAAACTATCTAGGTACTTCATTCTATATGTTGAAAGTATTGTTATATACTTAACATCACGCATGTATTTCCCAAAGGGCTGGGCAGAACTGGCGAGCTACTATTGATAAATTCCTGATAGAAAAACCATTAACACTTTGCCCGACCTGAGAATCGAAGTATTAATACTTTGCCAAATACAGTTGTATTTGATAAAATACCAAAATATTTCCTGTAGCAAAATATTTCCTTGTTTGAACAGGTTAGGTTGGAACGGCAAAGAGTGCATCCTGAACATGCTGTGTATGACAGGCAAGGGACAAACCAAACAAGAATCGTTTGTGGGAGAGATCCTGCGGGCTGTGTTTACGTAAGGAAATAATTACTAAATGGACGAGAGCTTGAAGAGGTGGTGGGTAGATTGGATGGGAAACATGGTTTAACGAGTGTTGCGGTCCGCTAAACAACTTCTAGAAGTTTTTATCTAGGAGAGGACTATGGTTGGCTGAGTCTATTGGTTCACAATTTTTCCATAGTTTATAATCTTCTCACACTTTACGGTGACAAATGTACTTTATTGTACCCCAGAATTCCCGTATTTCAGGAACAAAATTTTTCATAAATTGTATTAAACCTAATGTGTATTCTATGTGTATATATAAAGGAAAAGACCCAACGGGGGTATTAATTGTGGTATTCAAGCCATTATAACGTGTATTTGATAAGGTTCTGTTGACCGATATTAATGTGTGTGTACCTTCTACCTTTCAAATTTAATTATTCAAACCTTTTATCTAGCCATATTCTTAATAGAGGTTCTACAGACGCACTCGTGTCTCAATTATCATAATTATTGGATACAGTAACTCCAAAAGACACCTTACTAAAAGCACTTGTTGTACTATCTATAGTTTGACCGATACCGCTGTGCCGCGCCTTAGGAAAGCGCGGCGAGGCGGGGAGCGAGGGCCGTGAGCGTTGATGAATGAGCGGCAGGCACTGCCCCCCCCCCCCCCCCCGCGTCTCACCACGCACATACCTAAGGTGCGGTACAGCGGTACCGGTCAAACTATACTAGTCTTAGGCCTTTTGGCCTCGTGCAGGACTTTCTTTTTTTATTTTAATTTTTTACTTTGTTACTTTCTTTTTGGTTTTGTTTTTATGTTTCAATGAGTTTGTGTGTTTTATTTTAATTTGTGATCTGTGCGAGTCCCAATAAATGCTTTTTCTTTCTTTCTTTCTTGTTCTCAACTTGCTAGTAACGCATCGACGTAACCAGATGCAACGCAGTCTGACACAAACTTTGTACTCATAGATTTCTCCAAATGGGCACCAGATAATACACGCGATGTTTCCTTGTATACCTAAACTTGGAACATAATTTCAGATTACCAGAATTCGCAGCCTCGGTGTCCGAACTTCATAAGCAGTATGACGATGCCCGTGGGGCCAATGGCGACTGTGCAGAACTGTACCCGAAATGTGGAGACTTGACTGTAGTGTAGCATGTCATTGTAATTTTTATTGTTTATTTTGTATTGACAATAAAATTAATGAGAGTATTGTGTGTTTTCGTTTGGTTTTATTGTTTTCAATTAAATTGTATTGCTGATGTTACGGATAGCTTGTTTCTATAAATATCATAGTAGAACGTATTGTAATTTACTTTAGTTTTTCCCAGTTAGTTTTAATGATGGTCTGGCAGTTTGAGTACTTTAGACGGCCTATCCGAATGTCCTTTCTTTGGTATTGTTCGTCGAATCGTAGAGCTCCTTAAATTCTGAGTTGAGCCGCATGATTACTGACAAATTCATGCACTGACTGGACAGGTCCACTCAATCTGTGGGGTTGTTTCATCAAAAGACCATTTCAGACACCAATCTCCATGATTTTCACATGATCAAGATTATCTCTATCTTTTGGTTGGGAAATTTTCAAATAATTTCTCCTGCTCAGGGCGTGTCAGACTTTTACTGACTAAAACCCACCCGTGTTCCTTCCGTTGCCTGTGTGCCAGGGCCACGATATCCCTTTCGGACAAACTCGCAACCCTGGCAGGCATTGGTCCTAACGGACCCCGTCAGTTGGTGCTCACATCTCTTTGACGCGCGCGTGGAACACCACGCGCCGTCGACCCGGGCCTGGTCCTTATCGGACTATCGGACGGCGAGCTACCCATCGCTCACCGTCCGCAGGCCCGCACCTACGGTGGCCGGAAATCGGCTTGCGACTCCCGCCCGGAGCGTCTCCAGCGACTAAGGGCGCGAGGTGCGCGAACCTTGCCTCACCCTCACGCGTTCCGCCTCCTACTTCGCTAGCATTAATGCTTCGCAGAAGGAGGTGACGGCCTCCCTTGCACTCTCGCTCCGAACCATGACCTGAACCAGGGCCAGACGCGAGAGATCGCTGCCGCCAATCGCCTCCGTGATGACACGGCAGTGCTCCGCCCAAGCCAGGCAGACCTCCACCGTATGCTCCACCGTGTCCTCCGGGCGATCCACACAGTGATGACACCCGGGCGTTTCCTTCCGCTTTATCCTAAACAGGAACCTCCCGAAACAACCGTGTCCGGTGAGGACCTTTTTTGTTTTGTTCACGGGGTGGAAAATCCTCATGGATGTCCTCTGCGGGCCACCTCAAGTCTGGGGTGAGGTGTTAGACCCCCCCCCCCGCGACGTCTGAAAGGGGCGCGCGTGGAACACTACGCGCCGCCACCTCGGGTCCAGTGTGATAGGGGGCGGCGTCCCCGAGTCCGCCGTCCCTGCACCCATTTAGGGGGGCCGGAAGAGGGCATTATCTGCCCTCTGCCGACGCCCAGTGCACCTGCTGCAGGCCGGGTGAGTGGACGAGATATCCCGCTCCCTTTCCGCAGCTTCCTTCTGCGACACGACTGTTTCGCAGAAGGACACCACCGCGTCCCAGGACTCCTCGCTGCCGGCCATCGACTCGACCACGGCCGGCAGCGACAGGTCACTGCGTACTCCTGAGGTCCGGTGAGGACCTGCGTCAGGTGGAAGGTGAGGAAGCCGTGGCGTCTCTCTAGCCACTCCTCAAAGAGGGGACTTATCGCCACAATTGTGGCATCATTTACTACCCCAGACTATGGGTGGAGAAGTATCATTGTTTTTAAGCCTGTACATGAATGATCGCATTTTTTTATTTATCCGCCAGTGTCTAGCAAATTCTTCCATATATCATTTTCCTACGAGCCACCTCGAACCAACCCTTGCGGCCTCGGCGGCGCGGCCCATTGTCAAGCACCTACAATGTGGAGACAGTTGCCCAGCGGTCCCTCATTAATAATGTATTTAAAATAACGAACAGGAACAATATAGGCCCATTCCTATATCTTCTCTATACAATATAAAAGGAAAGGCTGACTGACTCATCATCACGCCACAGCTCAAACCGCTATACGGATTGGGTTGAAATTTGGCACACAGATAGGTATATGACGTAGGCACGCACTAAGAAGGGATTTTTGGAAATTCGACCTTTAAGGGGGTAAAAAGGGGGGGTTTTGTTTATATGAAAAATCGTATTCCATGAGTTAATAAACTTGAATGTCAGTAATGTACACTTGAACAACAAAAAATGTTCTAAAAAGTTCTAATTTATAATTGTTTTGTATTAATCTAAATAACAAAATTAGCTGCCATAAGAATCTACAGATGGCGTTAATAGTATTTTAAAATCCGGTGCTAAATGGGCGTTTCAACTGGTATCACATACGATTCACCATCAACTCCATGTGGAGGAGTTCTCCTGGTAAGAACCAAGAGAACTCCTCAAAAATTGACATTTGTTCCACGAAATCCTTTAATTCCGAACATCCGCCTTCTTCTGTTAGTATTCAAATGATTACAGTTTCCCCTCAAAATCTGCTATGCATTGACTTTAAGCAAGACTCAAAGACAAACACAATTTTTTTTGGGAATATACTTGACTTGACTCACACGGGCAATTCTACGTATCTTACTCACGCGTAAGCTCACCCAGTAGTTTGGTGGTTTTAACACCAATAAATTTAGCGAAGAGTATTGTCTATAAATAAGTTTTGTAAATAATAGTTTTCTATATGTATGACTATATTCTTCGAACCTAAAATTAAAACGCTGAACTAAGAGGCTTAAACTAAAATTATCAATCAAAATAAATACTGGCGCGAGCGAAGCCGCGGGCAAAAGCTATTTTCCCAATAAACATTTAATTTGAAGTAAGAACAACCATGCCAAACTTCATCAGACAGAGTTTCCTGATACAGTTGGACTCCAATATTCAATTGAAGGATCAATACTCCTAATTACTCGTGCATTGCATAACTGTGATGTGGTAGACTGGGACGTTCAAAAGTGCAGACGACAGACGTACTCTAATTACTTGATCAAACATTGAACTTGACGAGGTTCAGAGCATTGCACTAGAACATTGGTTTAGTGTGGAAGAGGTGGAGTTTGTGGCTTTGATTCTCTTAGTATTGTTTGGTTCTTTGATCTGCATGATGGATTTAATGCTCATTTCCATTAGTCAATTATCCCGCTTGTGCAGGGGTGCTGGAGATTTCCGTAAAGCATGCCATAGGCCCCGTATTCGGGGAACCGTTTTCATCAGTCGATAGGGAACGATTGACAGTTGCTTTGAAAGCTCATTTTCTTTGGGTGCGAGTCTCCAAACGCTTTTTACCGACCGATGAATTTCATTGGTTGCAATACGGGGATTCCCCGCAGACGAAAGACCCGACCGCGTTAAACTAATGACTTTCAATTAATGTTTTTGGACAATATTGGTATGATATTGGCTTTTGTAATACCACCCTTGCTTTTCCAATATCCGATAAGGCTAAACAATTGCACAAGTTAGTGATAAGGTAGATAGTAATCACAATTTTGTATTTTTTCTGCACTGGACGATGTGGTCGTTTAGCGACAAAGCCCTTTAAATAAAAAATTGTCATTACCCAGCCTGAGGGGAGTTTTCGCATGCTGTATATAGACCGAGTTCTCGACTAATGAAAATGAGCTATTAGGCATCTTTACCTCAAAGACCTTCGTTCCCCACTTCATTCATTTTCTTTTCGTTTAGATAAAATTGCGAGCGCTCCAGTATGAAATAGTTAGGTACAAGCCGTGTGCCCGACGGGATATGTCATCGGCAAAAATGAGGAACTTCCCGACAATATTAACTCAAATTAGGATAATTTTTTGAAAAGCCCGCCAACGAAGGTGAGCACTATGGAAATAGTGCTCACCTTCGTTATCTAGGGCAATCGTGTTTTCGTGCTTGATCCAACGCTTGTCAACGATGTCTGTCAGTGAATTAATTTAAGAATTTTATAAAGCAAAAGATAGGTCCTTTAACCGGTTTATCATCATCGTTATTCTAGCACACTATTCGAAATAATCAGTCGGGTGATTGATAAGTACTTCAATATAGTTAATCGAAAATATTATAAGTAATAACATATTATTTTGTTTCGTAGAACATATCCGCATAACGTTTAGTTTACTGTAAAACTTATAGGTACTTAAAGAAAGTATTATACTGCGTCTGTCTGTCAAGTGAAGGCGATATTCATGAACAATGTGCTAAATAGACAACAAGAAACCTTAAAACTATACACGGTCAATGACCTTAGATAGTCATGCGCTTACCAATAAGAAGCAGTAATATTTATTTTGTCTCCAATCATACTTCATGCGACTGTTAGATTTGTGAAAAAAACGAAAATATCTAAGTGTGAACTGTGAAATAAAAAAAAAGCAGTCAAGTATGAGTCGGACTCGCACACGAAGGGTTCTGTACAGTGTTGCCAGATCAAAATACCCATTCAGCGCTAACTTTAATAAAGACATTTCATTCATTTAATTTCGTAAAATATTTTAATCTAATTTTATATACTTTGTACTACTTGTATACACTTTGCATGCCTTACGGTCGAATCACTTGAAACATGAACATTTAATTTTAATACCACCATTGTAACAGTGTTTTCCGCAAAAATAAATGATTTGATTTGAGCAATTCAAAAAGCGCTAGATTTTATAAAATCAGCTTATCCAAAATGCGCTAGATTTCGCGTTAAATTTAAACGTTAATTGTAAAAAAAAACAAGTGATAAAGAAATAATAAGTATCTGCCACATTGTTTAAATCATAATCCACATAAATCTTATCACAAGAAATCAATAAAAAAAAAATCATATTCATCTTTTACAGAATTCAAAGGGTTAGGTTGATCAATATAAATTTCTTCTTCATTTTTCAGTTTATATTTACCTGAGTTTCCAATCATTGACGGAATGAATAAAGCAAAGTCACAATTCGCCGCAAATAAAAATTTGAGAACTAAAGGGATTTCTCCCTGAGTAAGTAAAACGCACTATACTGTATGGCATGCCAGAAAATAAAGACTCATATAATTTAAAACATTTCAGTAAAACAATCTTATTTATGTGCTGCCATCTTAGAAATTAAAAAGCACTAATTTATACGCTACGAGCAAACATTTTTATTCGGCCTCTAGGCACATTAAAAACGCGCTAGATCTAGTGCCGAAAGCGCTAATAAGGCTGTACTGGACTTGTATGGGAACCCCATTAGTTTTCAGTTTATGTTACTTGTGGATGCTATCAGCCACAGTAGTACATACTCTGTCATACATTTCAATTATCTACCTATTACGGTTCAAAAGCGACAACCGCTCGGTTGTACGGACGGACGGAGAGACAGCGGAGCCTTAGTAATACCGCCGTTGGCACCCTTCGGGTACGTAACCCTAAAAAGAATACAACATAACATACGACGCCATCTTTTAATTTTCATGTCACGTGGTTGGTCGAGCCAATATCAACTTTTGACATTGTTTAAACCTTTAGTTCGTTTCACGGAGGAATATGAATCTGGTACATTTTCTGGTAATAGTTTTTGTAGTGAGTGAAAATATTTTTATTATGAATGCTGATGGGAACGCCCGGTGTGACAATGTGAAGACTTCTTTGAATGTTTTGAGGAAAAGGAGGCATTTGACGTTTCCGGAAGGAACTTCTCTAGTTGTAAGTACAGTATTGATTAATATGAAGATGATTACAATATTCATTAAGTACTATCAAATTGATTTTTGGTTGCTAAAGATATTAAATCTATTTTATCTGTTTTGAAATAAGGTTCAAGTTGGAGTAACCTGATTTCGTTTTGATATAAATATTAAACAGTTTGCTCAATTATCCTTTTAATCAAAAAAATCTGAAACAGTTACATAACTATAGGTTTTCTAATAGAGCCTTCGAGCTTTCTTGACACTTCTATCAACTCTTCTTTCTTCTTCTATACTTAAATGTTATCAGCAGATATATAAACTCAGTCAGTCAGTACTTTCCTATATAATACTACAGAGGAACATAAATAGAGGTGGTTTTAAAAGTTTACTTCATTTAAGCAGAATTAACTTAAAGACAAACTTTAAATAACTTTCCCATATAAAATGCACGGATTCTGAAGTTTTTATGGAAAACGACTTCCTGAGTCTTCGTTATAATGTATAATGACTGCGATTTTAAACTTTAATGCTATGTTGGAGACGGTACCTGGATTCTAGTCTTATTATGTATGAATAAAACATATAGTTACTTGTGTTTGGTCGAAAATTACACTTGATTTATAATAGGATAGGGTATTCAATGGCTTAAAAAGTAGAATTTGTTGACCATCATTTTGACATAGTCATAATTATAAAAAAATAATACTATTGGAGCATTCGTATGTGAACGATTATTATAGTGGTTTTAAGTAATACTGTAACAGCCTATTAAAACCCTGTAAGTGTATATTGCTATGAAAATTATACCTTATAGATAAACATTAATCTTCCTAATAATAAACCCGTAGTAAAGTTTAACTTCGAAAAATGTCTGTGTAATTGCAAACTGAAGTTAATATTGGTGTGACCTAAGTCCGGGTAAGGTTTTATTTTAATTGATGAATAACGAGGGTACTTCTCCTAATTCACAACAGACCCTAATTATCTTAATGTCATTGGTTTCCAGCTCACAATGTCGGTGCTGAAAACTGTGATGGTCCACGCTCCATCCGGATGGAATGTACTTGCTGAGATAGACGTGCTCTATCCCCTGCTCAGCCCAGAGATGACAAATGCTTTATACAGGAAGAAGCTCCATCATAGACAGAAGAAGGACCTTTGGGAGAGGATGGAAAGGGCTTTTGAGAGGTAAATATACTTCACATTCACAACAACGTATACATTTTTCCCACCGGAGAAAGCAGAAACTATGGAACGCCACCTGCCATGATACTAACATACTTCTTTTGCGTCGTCTTTTATTTAAGAGAGACGATTATCGTCATACACGTTTTAACAAATAAATGCAAAAGGGGCATTGATGGATGAATGTGAAAATGTGGGTAGAGGAGAGGAGCTGAGGCACTCATACGTGAGGCCATCAATGCCTGGTTACGGCCAAGGCTTGTATAGTGCTTTTCTCAAATAATGCGCGGAATATCAAACAAAGTAAATTATTTATAAATTCCAGATTTAGTAACTATCAACGATAACTCCAGATTTAGTAACTATCAACGATAACGCCGATGTGTACATTTGTTTTTTTTTTAATAAACAGTTTATATTTGCAAGCCAGTTCGAAATTTAAATAAAACCTCTGACAAGTTATCTCCTTAGTTGGCATATTTTAAATAGATAGATTGAGATAGACATAGATTTTTCCATTTTTAAATTACACGATAGATATGAGTTTACTATGTAATTTATTTGGCGGCTAAACCACAATACATAAATGGATTTCCAATACAACTTTTGGCGGCCACTGCTCGCATGTAAATACATGCGAGCAGCGGCCGCCAAAAGTTGTATTGGAAATCCATTTACAGCAGGCCAGTACAGCAATTTCGATTTATCTCGAAGAAGGTTGTCAAATAATGATCGAACTTCCAAGCATGTTTGAGAAAAGATAATTTTACTGACAAAGATGTTATGGTAGACAATAGTTTATAAATATCACGTGCCTTACATTTCATTCCATATTTTAGAATAGATATCTTATTGGCTAAATAATAACAGCCGTATGGGTCGATCAAAGGTTAATCTACGCTTGGCGCAGTCTGTTCGCGGATGGGTGACCATTATACATCGAGACCCCTCCGTGCCTCGGAAAGCACGTTAAGCCGTTGGTCCCGGCTGTCATTCGTAGATCATTGACAGTTGTTACGGGTTGTCAGAAGTCCAAAAGTCCGACAACCAGTCTTACCAAGGGGTATCGTGTTAGCCAGTAAAAGGGTTGTGGAGGTCAGATAGGCAGCCGCTCCACGTAAAATACTGGTATTTAGCTGCATCCGGATAGACTGGAAGCCGACTCCAACATAGGTAGTTGAGAAAAGGCTAGGCAGATTGATTATTAACGTAAAGTTGCTCTTGTAAGAAGAGTTTGCTGCTCTTTAAGTAATTTCTTCATAGCTGATTATGGTCAGTCTAATCACTAGTTTTTTTAAATACTTCAAAACTTGTAATTTTTATTTTATTCTCTCACAAAACTATGTAGGTAAGCATTAAACCATTACACTTATTTGTAACAAAATCGTTCCATAAGACTAAGTTTCCTGTAACAAGTGTTCAGTAAATCATTTTGTTTTCAGTTACAACTTGAACGGTCGCTCGTGTATTTATCGAAGCATATGTGAAGCGAGAACACACTTGGCTCCACCGGGGAAGTCCTTGGTGCATGACATTTTGAGGACAATATTTTTGTAAGTTTCTTTTTCATCTTGGGGCTGATGTTTCTTATCTTAGTTAACTCTCTTTAGAGAACTAATGTTGATGATTTGGTCGATTTTCTGTACAAAAGCTACAACATTGTGATCATTATTCCTTTTTAGGGTTCCGTACTTCAAAGCGTAAACCTTATAAGATCACTCGTGCGTCTGTCTGTCTGTCTGTTTGTCTGTCTGTCTGTCCGTATGTCACAGCCGATTCGCTCCGAATCTACTGGACCGATAAATTTGAAATTTGGTACACATATAGACTTTTGTGACCCAAACACGGACGTGTAACGTAAATAAATGAATTTTGAATATGGGGGTCACTTTTGGGGGGCAAATTAGAAAATTTAAAAAAAAAGTTTTTCAAACTGTACTGTGCGACACATCAAATGAAAGGGCTTCTTGTAAGGATTTCAGATATATATTTTTTTAATTTGAAAATACATACTTTTAAAATTTTTAACGAAAATGGATGAAAATTTACCATTCCATACTACAATTTTGAAAAAAATACAGTAGTTTTTTACTTATAGATTACAGGAAAACCTATAAGAATTATATGATCTTAAAATAAACAACCAATACCCACCCAAACCAATACCCAAAAAACCCAATACCTATACCTCTCAATATTGTGCGAACAAACTTACATTTGCAGTTGGAATGTATGAGGGAACATGTTTTTCAACTGCAATGTTAAGTTTGTTCGTAGGATAATCCCCACTACGGTACCCTTCATTGTGTATCGTCCGACACGCATTTAGCCGGCTTTTTTTAAATCTAATGTGGGTTTTAAACGGACCGCCATTAGAATAAATAGGCGAAAGATGGGTTATAAATGTTTCTCAATTATTATAAGTTGTTATGTATGTGCTCGATATTTCTTCATGCATGATAATTATTATTTGCATCGGGAATCTAATGAAAATCCAAGAAACGTTGATACAGTTACAACCGCTGCTTATGATAATTACATCGTATGAAGAAGATTTATACTGTGGTAATTGATTATGAAAATATTTTTAAAGTTTCATCTTTGTTTTAATGACATTTTTCGTGGTGTCGATGATTTCAATAATTTTAATTAGCTTCGACTAGGATTACCAATAAACTTTGTTGATTCAAATATTTCTTCTGATGTCATTATATTCTGCTAGTTACCAGTTGATCTTCAAGTACCGATATCACTTTCATCGTCATTATCAGATTATACAAGTCCCCCCCCCCCCCTCCTACTACTAGCCATCTTGCAAAGATCATCGCTCCACCAATCATGACTTTATATTCTCCGATATATCGACGAAAATTTAATAAAGCCTTATTTAAAGTTTGCCTGGCCAGTAATAGAAATTGATCGTTTTGTTTCAAGCGCCCCAGTTCACGAGAAAGGATTTAAGGAGGAAGTTAATGAAACTTATTACGAGTTATTGGAACCAAACGTCTGCGAAAGAATCCACGATTGCCCCATTTCGATACTGGAAGTTGTATTAGGTCTGAATAAAAATAGCTACATATAGCGAAACGGTTTTGGTTTTATTTTTGTTAGCGTACCGAATAGCGTAGATACTTTTTTTTTTCTGGATGTGAAATTATCGAATAACTTATATTATCGTTAAGAAAAAACAAATAAATTATGAATACAGCTGATGATACAAATCATGTGAAGACGTTATCAACGATGACGCAACCAATTTTAAAATGAAATTGTCACGGAATAAAGTTATCAATGTCGTGCAGTACACCTGACTAGCAGTCATATTATGTGGATGATATGAAAGGTTATCCATTACTCCTACTTTAAATACTATTCCCATTCACGCGTAACTTCGTGATCGATGACGGAGCAGATAAAATGTGCTAGTACTAAATCCACCAAAACCTCAAAAGTTTAGGGTTCAATTTACTGCAGCAAGGCAATCAGATTCCAAGGAGGTGTGACTCGTGACTGAGCTAATGAGGGTAGGCGAGGCTCTAATTCTTTGATCCAACATCCCGGGTCAGTGAACACGCTGGAAACGCGCACGAATCACATTTTACGATATCTTTGTGTAGATAAGGTTTGCATGCAATTTCGTTTTTTGGCTTTTTGGTAAAAGGCTTAGTGATTAGGTAGGTTTTTAAATGTTCCTTATGTTGGGAATCGTTTTCCTTATGTAGTTCAACGTAACTACGTTGGTTGGGATAAATTGAAGACTACTTTACTATGGTTCGGAACTTTTGTTTTCGTTCTAACAGCGATTGGAAGAGTTGGAACACACACAGTAATAGCTACACAGAAGTATATTCCCTAATATTTTTAATACACCATTGAAAATACCTGTGTAAATCATTAAGTATGACTGAAAAAAGTATCTCATGTGTATTATTATTATGACACATACTTTTTTATTTTTTCTAAGTACAATTTCAAACACAATTTTGGAATGGCTGCTTTAACTTCGTAAATTATATATTTAGGAATATAAAGCGTGTACAGACCAATTGAATACAATTATAGAAATCTTATCTATTTTTACGTGAATACAAATGAAACGGTTAGAATCTTCGGCGAATCACTCTTAATGCATCGCAGATTACTTCCGTAGTAATGTTTATTTACATTGTAGAAAGTTTAACAGAATGGATAAATAATGTTCGTTTGTAGTTCAATGATTTATTTCTACATTGTACAACTAAAGTTATTTCTTTGAAACGAAAGAACATATTTTCGAGGAACATCGATTGCCCGAGAATTTGAGTTTTTACTAACAGCTCATTAATATGATTAAAAAGATTTAATAGGGATCAAAGATAGACCCCTGCGGTACCCCTACAGTAATAGAAGAATTAAATACAATCATATAAATACTGATGATGATCTAAGTGATAATCGGTATTATATTTTTGCGCAAGTCAGGTTAGCAGGTTTCCCAATTAAAGATACCCTTCAGATCAGATTTATACGCCAAGCTCTGTCAATAGCTTTGGAAAAGACGATTCATGTAGATTTTATGACTACAATTGTAAAAGTAACTAACTGCCAAGTGAGGCATAATTTTATTAAATTCAAACATAATCTGGTTAAATTAGTCGAAAGCAAATTTACAAATAAGCTCACACTGAAAATTAATGCCACTCAGTTCAGAAACAAAAATGTTACCAGAAATATGTTTTTTTGCTATAACGTTTCACAAACTGTCTGATCCCAAACCCATACTAAACCATCACTGTATGTAGCTTACCCCATGCGATCAGTACGTGAAATGTGCGAAAATATAAAGGAAAACGTTCACGTCATGCTCTGATACATATTACTGATTACTTACTATTATTAGACGGCATCTGGTACAGCCTAGCCGCACGACAAATACCTGAAGACGCGACTGTAGTAATAGATAGATAAATAAACTAAATTCATGAATTGGAGCAAATATTGATAGTTATTTTGAAGCTAGAGATACCAAAGACAGTTTTCATTTAACGAAAATATATACATTTTCTCCGTTTAATAATGGAATTAAAATCATATTTGTTGATAGCATTTATTTTAGTAAGTAACGTTTCAAGTGAGTTCTCTGTGAATTTAACAAAGAAGGAACAATGTTCTAATGTAAAATCTTCGATGGTTTCTGTGAGGAAGAGACGCCATCTTGCTTTTCCACCAGGATCTGCTGCTTCGGTAAGTATTAACAATATTTTTGTTATTATTAATTATGCTTCCTTCGATACACATTATGTGGATATTTGGGAACCGATCTCAACAAGCTTATTTATATAAGTAACTCAGATAGGATTAGCATTGTTCAGGGTCAATAATAATAATTGGACTGATCAAAATCTGCTTAGCAGAAGAGATTTAGTTATGGCACTACGACTTCGTTCCGGTCACATTCCATCAAAAAAGTTTGGTTTCCTCATGAAAAAGGTTACATCACCCAACTGTGAAGAATGTGGAGTGGTCGAAGATGTGCAACATGTTTTGATGGAGTGTGAGCGGAATGAAGTTTTGCGATTTAACTTACTTGGTCTAACAAATAAGTGCGATATTGGAGAGTGTAATGCTATCCTGGCTTGTCCTTTATCGGAACAAGCTAGGATACTGTGCAAAATGAAATGAAATGAAATGAAATGAAATCGTTTATTCTGTAAATAGGATATCGGAATCACTTTAAAAAAAAAAACGCGCAAACTGGCATTTTTTGTTTGAAAGTGTTAACGTTAGAATGATAGTGTTTTTAGGTTAAGTTGATTGTGCTGATGTTACAGGGTGACGTTATCGCTCAGCGATAAAGCCCTTAAAAAAAAGAAAAAAAAATGGTAAATAATAATTTCTAGTTTTTAAAAAACAATTTTAAGCAAAAGTCGTTTTCATTCAATTCACATATTTGTGATGCAAAATAACATGCTGCTATGTTGGATGCGACTCAAAATTATTCATGTATGTTAACTATTCTCGTTTGCAGCCATTGATTTTATCTACCAACACCTGTTTCACCTTTTCCTTTATCAGTCAAAGTGTAATGTACCATTCAGCCATTTTACAAATGGTATGAGCACTCGGAGCAATACAGGAATGTGTTTATGCATGAAGCCACGTGTGGATATAACGTAGGGGGATTGTACGAGTAACGGTGCATGTAGGAGGCGATTTGTATGGCTGTAGAGTCATTTTGAATGAATCAATATTATAACTTGAATCAAGATTCGTAAAGAGATGGAATGTTAGACGTGCAGGTAAGAATAACACAGCTAATACATCAGCCGAATCTGTATAAAAAAAGTACTTACTACCATAAAACCAATTTTGTATAGGCAATAGATATACGAACAAAGAAAAATAAACAGTAATGGGGTAGCCATAGGTTTTTACTTTTCATCAACTATGGAACTTTTGGTCCATGGATTATTTTGTATAAAATTTTCAACTAAACTATTTCTATCCCAATTCTACGTTTTATTGCGAGATGTCGCGTCTACCTGGTGTCATCACGGTGTCAATGTTTAAACTATAGGTAATAATACCATCCTATTTCTTCCCGCGGGTGTCGTAAAAGGCGACTGAGGGACTTACTAGAAAACGGGCAGCAGCGGTCTCTATGCATTTTAACACCATACTGCGATTGCCAACCCGCCTTCCAAGCGTGGTGATTATGGCGAAACCCCCCTAGGCCAGGCTAGGGGAGGCCTATGTCCAGCAGTGCACGTCTTTCGGCTGAAATGATAAATAACACCACCCAATGTGAAGGCTCTGTTGGAAGTGGTTTTAAACTTCCGGAGACTATGTACGGCTATGTACAGTCTTTTTAGGGTTCCGTACCCAAAGGGTAAAACGGGAACCATATTACTAAGGCTCCGCCGTCTGTCTGTCTGTCTTTCTGTCTGGCTCTCCGTCTGTCACCAGGCTGTATCTCATGAACCGTGATAGTTAGACAGTTGAAATTTTCACAAATGATGTATTAGGGAAAAAGTCTTTTCGCATTATAGTATGTATGAACTTGTAATAAAATCTCTTTGGCTATACTATTTGTATCTGGCTGCTTTTGGTATCATTGAAAGTTTAAATTTTAAAGAACATAATTCCAAATTCAAATTAGGAAAATGTGTGATTTTCATTTGTTTTTCGTACTGTCAAGATGAGTGAATCTAATGAAGAAATTCGATACATTTTAAAATTTTACTACAAAAAAGGTAAAAAAGCAACGCAAGCCGCGAAAAAAATTTGCGATGTTTATGGACCTAGTGCAGTGTCTGTGAGAGTAGCACAAATTTGGTTTAAGCGTTTTCAATCCGGAAATTTTGATGTCAAAGATGCACGTCGCTCTGGTCGCCCTATTACGGATAAAATGGATGCCATTGAATGAAAAAGTGGAGCAAGATATATATCAGTAGTTAGGACGTAGCTGAAGAACTGGGAATTGACCACAAAACAGTTTTGACACATTTGAAAAAAACTGGGTACACAAAAAAGCTCGATATTTGGGTACCTCACGAGCTCACTGAAGGAAACCTAATGAACATCACTCATTTGTGATTCTTTATTACGACGTAATGAAACCGAACCATTTTTGAAGAAGCTGAGAACTGGTGATGAAATTTAATGAAATTTCACGTACGACAAGAACGTGCGAAAAAGGTTGTGGTCAAAGGCCGGTCAGGCTTCACAGACTGTGGCGAAACCCGGGTTAACTCGCAACAAGGTGATGCTGTGTGTGTGGTGGGATTGGAATTATTCATTATGAGCTGTTACCACCAGGCAGGACCATCGATTGCGAACTCTACTGCGAACAACTGATGAGATTAAAGCAAGAAGTTGAGAGAAAACGGCCGGAATTAATCAACAGAAGAGGTGTGGTTTTTCATCATGATAACGCTAGACCTCACACATCTTTAGCCACTCAGCAAAAATTAAGAGAGTTTGGCTGGGAGATGTTAATGCATCCGCCGTATATTCCTGACCTTGCACCTTCAGATTTCCACCTGTTTCGGTCTCTTCAGAATTCTTTAGGCAGTGTCAGGTTAACATCACGAGAGGACTGCCAAAACCACTTGTCGCGGTATTTTGATCAAAAGTCCCGAAATTTCTATAGCAATGGGATCGTGTCCCTACCTACAAGATGGAAAAAAGTTATCGAACAAAATGGTACCTACAAACTTTATTTAAATGTAAATAAACTATATTAAAAAATGTTTTGAATTTTCTTAAAAAATGCGAAGAAACTTTTTCTCCAACCTAATATTTGTGTTACCGATATAACAAAAAATACTAATAACTGAATAATATAAATACTTCAGGGGGCTCCCATACAACAAACGTGTTTTTTTTTGCTCGTTTTTGCTCGATATTGATAACGGCAACAGGTAGGCGCTTGAAATATTCACAGAATATTTAGTAATATATTCACTTTAAAAATAAATAATTAAATTAAAATAAAACAAATATTTACGGTGCAGGGGTTTTTTAAGCAAGTGATAATTAAACAATACGCACATGAATCCGAAAAGTCAGAGGTGCCTGCCGTGAGTTCGAACTTTGACAGTCACACCATTAGTCTATCACTGCTGTTATGTACGGTTAAGAAGTAAGAATAGGTTACGAAATTGTGAAATGTAGCAATTTTTCCAATCAAAAGTACAACCTGTCATAAACCAACTTTTTCTTGTCGAAAAATATGTATAATTTGATCCATATTGACTTGTGTTGGTCACTTTATCCTGTAGTCAGTTGATTAGCAATGCTCTAACTAGGCGCCTGATGACGTTAAGTTAGTTGTAAAAATTTGCACCAATCTGCAATCAAAGTTATAAACATTAATATAAAGAAAAGATTATAGTACATTATGATACAAGTATGCTATGTTGGTCATTATAGTCGAGGTGGTATTACTGAGCCGTGTGTAATCAATGCACACGCGTTTCATACGACATTTTTCAACACACTTGCGTGGAAAAAAACAGACTTGTATATTTCTATTAACTTTATTATTGTATTAACTTTATAGAAAATGGCGCGCTGCTTTTGATTTTTCGGCGCGCCGCGCTAGCGATGTGCGTACAGGAGTGTAAATAAAGGCTCTGGCAAAACCACTAAACAGCCTATATAGAAAATATAATAAACACAAAATAATATTTTGAATACGCAAATTAAGTTTAATATGTAGTAAAAAAACTTTTTTACAAAAAAAAAACGACTTCCATAAAAAACACTAAAAAGTGAAAAATAACTTTTTTAATATTATATTTAATTTAATTTCGGAAGTCGGTGGCCAAAATGAAATTATAGAACCAAAGACACCGAATTCCAAAATTAAAAAAATATAATATTAAAAAAGTTTTTTTTTTTTCCACGTTTTAGCTGTGGTACCTACCCCACATCAATTCGTACCACTACTAAGCTATGAAAATAGTGACAGGAAGTTCTATACAAGCTTTGACATTCCATCCATTGAAGTTAAGATAAACAAAAAATTACAAACTTTATAATTTACTTAGGTAGGTAAGTATTGGTGCCAAGTTTCAGGTTTATTAACTCTAGGAATAAGATTTTTCATGCATAAAAAATATTCATTGTTTTTAGACGTAAACACCCTGTGCGGAGATTGAAATAAAATGTAAATAAAAAAATACTAGTGTGGTAATGTAAGGTAAAAAACACGAGTGTTAGCATCTACATGCGTTGCGATAAGAGTCACGTCAAAATATAGTATACTTAGCCTCTGATATGATACCATCCTTTGCTGAAGCTCCGGCCACTCTCTAAAACAAACAAGCTAAAAGATTTGATGACTTCAACTTGTTCCTCAACTAACACACTAACACAGTCTGAACAAATATTTAAGACTAACGAGGCGTCACGTACTTACGTCCAAAGTTCATTTCGGCGCCAAAACTTAGCTTTTGGGCAACGTAACGTTGTTTCGTCAAGTTGCTTGTAGCAGGTAAATTCATTCAAGACTGCCATTCACTTTAGATATAGGTAAATAATGTATTGATTTACAAGATAGAGTATTTTTGTAGGCTCACTTTTATTTGCGAGGAAACCATTTAAACAACTGCGATGCTTCGAGTTTTGATTGAAAGAATCCTTACTTTCTTTGTACGTGACCTCACATTCTGTTCATTATGTAGGAAGATGATTTTAGTTTTTTTTATAATATATGTAGCTGTAACAAATCTATCTAGTTCTTCTGATGTTATTATATAAAGACTTTTTTATTCACAACTTACCTCGTCTTTTCCCAATCACACACGTTACCGTCGCCTTCAGTTTGAATGGATGCTGCCAATTTGATCGCTATTTTACACGGAACTTACGGGCTACTGCAGAGAGAAGTGGTGGCCTAGTGGAAACGGCCGTGACTTACTAGTTGTAGGTCGTTGGTTCGATACCTGACAGGCGCTTTACTTTGTATAAATTATTTCATCACCACTAGTCTCAAAACGGTGAAGGAAAACATCGTAAGGAGACCGGCATGTCCTAGAACCAAAAATTCGAAGACATAATTATGACATCTAGATGAAATGGCTATCAAATAACATCCTAACCTTAAACCTTAAGAAAACAGTTACCGTTCTCCTTACAATCAACCAACCTCCCTCCACCGGATTCAATGGCGCCTAGAGCTCATACTTGCTCACTCGGTCGATCGTCTTCACAATGCGGCTGTCCACAACTCACAAGAGTCACAAGGTGTTAGTTTGTTAAGTATCTCGGAGTCTATGTAGATAGTTCTTTGAGCTGGAAACCTCACCTTAGATCAGGCACTCACCGTACCATTAAAACTATTTATTATGCCCTGTGTCAAAGCATTATAAACTACTGCATCATAGTGTGGGGTGGGACTTCCAAGACTGAGTACTGCCTCTGGAACGAGCACAGAGAGCTGTCCTCAAGGTTATGACCTCGAACCCGTTAAGATATTCTACCTCGGCTCTCTACACAGAATGTCAAGTTCTCACTGTGAAACAGCTCTTAACTGTTCTTGGCACCATTCTGCGTGAAACATCTCTCTGTGGTATACAAGCCGAATGCTGCTAAAAAGCGTAAAGACTTAGTAGACGAAGTATGCTCATCTCGCGGATGTAGTGTTCAGCCTTTGCTCAGCGTCATTATGATATTCTGTCCAACCATTTATATAATAAAATAAATAAACTATGCACCATTGCTCCCATGTGCCTTAATGGATGTAAGATCAAGGTCACAAAGTGGTTAATGACACTGAGTTACGATAAGACTGAAAATGTACTACATGTATCAATTGCTTATACTAATGTAGACATACACACAAGTTTTCACCATATTTATCTCTGCCAATACTTACACATAGGTACTTTAATAGGTTACATCATAATATATGCATTTGCATTTTTTTTTTTTTTATCCTAATCTATATATATGTTACGGCTAATACCCGAAGTGCGGCTACACCTAGTTTTAGCCGGTTAGAATTATAGGTCCAGACAATCCCTGTTGGCTAAAACCAATTTACCAACAATAGAGGGGATCTGGCGCTCGGCGGCCGCTGTTGTTGTGTTTACTGCTACGAGTAATGGTTACTACTACTTGTTAATGGTTACTGTTCTAACCTAACCTAACCCAAATGATTTTACCCGAAAACAATCGGCTCGTACTAGGTTTAACCAAGAGTAAGTGGCTACACCTAGTTCTAACCGGCTAAAACTAGGTGTAGCCGCACTTCGGGTATTAGCCGTAACATATATAAAATTCAAAGTCCTGACTGACTGACTGATATATCAACGCACAGCCTAAACCGCTGATCCTAGAAACATGAAATTTGGAGGGTGTGTTCTTTGTGAAGAGTAGGTATCCACTAAGAAGGGGTTTTTCGAAATTCCTCCCCTAAGAGGGTGAAATAGGGGATGGAAGTTTATATGAAAGTTCGTTAGTTTTGAAGTTAGGATCTTCAAATTTGGTGTATAGGCTGACGATTGAAAATTAATTTACACGTGTCTCAGCGTTTTTGGTAATTCCACCCCCGAAGGGTTAAAAGGGGGATGAAGTTGTGTATCAAAGTCCTTAATTTTCGAAGTCAAAAACACAAAATATATTATCTAGGGTTATGGTTGGAAGCTAATGCAATGGTGTTATTAGAATTTCAACCCTTAAGGGGTGAAAAAGGAAATAAAATTTTATTTTTAATGAAATTTCTTTTTAAGTTAATTTCACTAATATTTCGGCTTATGGTTAAATGATAAATAAATGATAAATGATTTATTTTCTGTAAGTAGGTTTGTACAAACACTTTTACACGTCAATCATAAAAAAAAAGGTGGAAACTAACACACAGCCCAAATCGCTGGCCCTAGAGACATGAAACTTGGAGGGTGTGTTCTTTGTGAAGAGTAAGTATCCACTAAGAACAAATTTTTGGGAATTCTACCCCTAAAGGGGTAAAATAAGGGATGGAAATTTATATGAAAGTCCGTCAGTTTTGAAGTTAGGATCTTCAAATTTTGTGTTTAGGCTGATGATTGAAAATAATTTATACGTGTGAGACACGTATAATATATTTTTGGTTAATTTTTTTTAGATTTGGGGATGTCAAAGTTTGTATAGAACAATTTCAAAGTGCGGTCCGATTAACTCGAAACTCAGTATTTATACTTAGAAACAAAAATTAAGAATAAAATGATGAAAATTTTTCGAAAATTGAACTTTTTTTTTTTGGTGGGTAATTATCAAATAACTTCTACCGCTCTGGGTGGAGTGCGAGGGTCAGACTTTTACTGACTAAAACCCACCCGTGTTCCTTCATTTGCCTGTGTGCCAGGGCCACGAAATTCTTTTCGGACAAACTCGCAACCCTGGCAGGCATTGGCCTTAACGGACCCTGTCAGTTGGTGCTGACATCTCTTTGAGGCGCGCGTGTAACACAACGCGCCGTCGACCCGGGCCTGGTCCTTATCAGACTGCGAGCTACCCATCGCTCACCGTCCGCAAGCCCGCGCCTACTGTAGCCGAGCATCGGCCTGCGACTCCCGACGCCCGGGGCGTCTCCCGCGGCGACTAAGGGCGTGAGGGCATGAATTTTGCCTCTCCCCCTGACGCGTTCCGCCTCCTCCTTCGCGAGCATTACTGCTTCGCAGAAGGAGGTGACGGACTCCCATGAACTCTCGCTGCGAACCTGCTTGAACCAAGGCCGGACCGACGAGAGATCGCCGCCAGCGTCACCTCCGTGAGGACATGGCGCTACTCCGCGCAAGCCGGGCAGACCTCCACCGGTGTTCTCTGGGCAATCCACACAGTGGTGACACCCGGGCGTTCCCTACCGCTTTATCCTGAGTAGGAACCCGTAGATATAACAGGATGCCGTGGCGCCTCTCTAGCCTCTGAAACTGACCTCTAACGGAGTGAAAAAGGGTAGTCAATTTGGCAAGGGAGGATTTTACTGCGTGGCTTGATTAACTGTAAATTATGACGTAGGCATCTGCTGAGAAGGGGTTTTGGGAATTCAACCTTTAAGGGGTGAAAAGGGGGGATTTTGTTTGTATGAAAAATCTTATTCCTTGAGTTAATAAACCTAAAACTAGGCATGAAAGTAAATTATAAAATTTTTAATTTTTTGTTTTTTTAAACTACCCCCTAAAATGGGTTTTGGGGATGTCAAAGTTTGTATAGAAGAATTTTAACGTGCGATCCGATTAATTCGAAACTCGGTATTTTATATAATATACCTAATGCTCACAAAATATAAAGCCTTACATGTGTTTGGGTTTATTCAAATGTAACCCTTACGGGGCAAAAGGGGGTAATTAAGTTTTTAGGGAAGGATTTTACTGCGCGTCATGATAAACTCCAAAGTAATTGAATAAAACATGATTTAATATTTTTCAAAAATAAACTCATTTCGGGGTGAATGGCTTAACTGTGCCAACTGTAATCTTCGACAATTCAGTCATCCCGTTTAGCTCCGATGTTAAGAATCTTTGTCTGCATGTCGACAATTGTCTTGACTGGCGAAAGCAGGTCACGACTGTATGTCAAAAAGTCACCGGAACGTTGCGGTCGCTATATCGGTTGAAAAATCTTCTTCCATCACACATAAAGGCAATGCTTGTACAGTCCCTAATATTTCCTATGATTGACTATGGTGATGTGTGTTACTATGACCTGAATGCAGATCTCCTCAATAAACTTGACCGCCTTCTCAATAACTGTATTCGATTCGTTTTCAATCTTCGTAAGTATGACCATGTATCCGCGCATCGACTGCTTTTGAAATGGTTACCCATTCGTCAGCGCAGAGAGTTGAGGGCTCTGTCTATGTTGTTCTCTATTCTCGACAAACCCACTTCTCCTTCTTACCTGTCTTCACAAATTAAATACTTACGCTCTGCCCATAGTAAAAATCTTCGTTCCACCAACAATCTTCTTCTACGATGACCTTCGCACCGTTTTGGCTTCATTCATTCTTCTTTCTTTGTCCAGGCGGTCTTTCTTTGGAATGCACTCCCTCTGAACATCAGGACGGCAACCAGCCGGTTATCATTTAAAGTGAAGGCACGTGAACATATTCGTCAGAAGTTGGCCGAAACATCTCAGCGGTGATTTGCTGGAGTCGTTTTCTTCGCTACCGGTCGTTTATTTTGGTATATTATGTATGTATGTATGTATGTATCTATCTATCTATGTATTTGTATTTATGCTTGTATTTTTTAGTTATTTGCGAGCTATCTATCCCGTACGTTGCACCTGCCATGTTTTGTCTCTGCATCACCCTAAGGTTGACTGGTAGAAAATGCCTCAGGCATTTAGTCCGCATTTGTACAGTGTAGTTTTTACTTGTGCATAAAGTTTTAATAAATAAATATTAAATAAAAGGGGGAGACAGTTTAAATCAAAATTATGTTTCCTTTGATCAATAAACTTGAAAATTGACCCGGATATTTTCTTAATAAATAAAACGGCCGTAAACATAAATTTTCGAAAACAACCTTTTAAAGGGGGTGTTGAATTTTGTGGGGGAAAATAATTGAATGGAAAGATTTTAACGCGCGGTTCGATTTACTTGAAACTCGGTATTTATATTTAAGATCGGAAATAAACGGAAATCTAAAAGAGGTAGTCAATTTTAGAGGGGATGATTTTATGTTTCGGATTGGCGCAAAAATGGCTGAACGGATTTAGATGAAATTTGGTGACATACATATAGTTTATAATCTGCATTAACACATACTACTACACGTACTTTTAATTCCAATAGTACGTTCACGTGACATTTTTTCCGACATCTACGCGGGCGAAGCCGCGGGCAGAAGCTAGTAATAATATACTGTGCTCGTCCTACAACTACTGATATATGTTCAAATTATAGGCGAGGACGCTGGCACCGTAAACACAAATTAAATCTTTCTCTAGGTGCCAGAGTTCATCGAAAACACTCTTTATTCACCCATAGTTGTTACGCTGCATAGTGTTTAGATAAGTGTTTTTGTACAACTGAAGGTAATAAAAAAAAAAGCGTTTTATCTACCAACTCGCACTTGCCCACGTGGTGGATTACGGCCCACTCCCTGTCACAGAGAGGACGCCTATGTCCCAGTAGTGGGAACATTATAGGCTGATGATTATGCTTATGCTGGGCTATTATTATTGGACCTCACCTATTTTTAACAGACATCATAAATCATTAGAGTTCTAACCATTACGTCTCATCATCTATCATATCAGAGCCCTCTTTACTGAATGTACAGTGCAAGCACAGCACAGTTTTTATAGCAATATGTCAGCATTTTACCTGCGCCAGAGCGGCCTACTTAGTACACGAATAGCATCTTACCGCGTGCACTCATCTGTCATGGAATCATACTTTTTACCCGACTGCTCAGAAGGAGGGTTATGTTTTTCGAGTGTATGTATGTATGTATGTCTATTTCTTTGGCACGCTCTGTAGGCTAAACGGCTGGATGGATTTTAACATATGAGGTATCCTTAGATTCGTTTTAATTGTGGGAGTGACATAGGCTATACAATTTTAATGTGGCATCTGCGAATCAAAAACGAGAGAGGGAATAAAAAAAAATATTTTGTGATTATTATTAATATGGGTATCAAATAAAAGCTAGTAAATAGCCAATTCCAAATATATATATTTTATAACACTTTTAACCTACTATTTTGACACAAACTACAAAAAAGTACATTTTCTTTAATAACAAAATCGAAGCGAAGTTCAAATAGTACACTGAATATTTTTGAAAAAAATAATTGGTTTGAGGTCTGAGATCGTTCTAATGCCGAAAATATAGTTTTTAGAATTTTTGTCTGTTTTTCTGAATGTATGTTCTAGCATCACGCAAATTGTATTCGGATACATTCTGTTCAAATTTTGCATATATATTCCCTCTAAGCCTGGTCAACCAATAGGTTATAATTATATTATATTATCACGCTATTTACTATGGGGGATGAGCAATATTGCATTATGTTTCAATGCCTCTAAGGTTTACAGAAAATTGTAAAAAGACGAGCCAAACAGTTACAGATTTAACCTTTTAAATGATTACCATCACGCTATATCTTTATGGAGCTAAGCAGACAATTATCATGGCATATGCAGGGTGGATTTTTAAGATGGGAAGTTAGGATATCTTAACCGTTGTAGCTACACAAATTCGGTCTTAGAAGACTGTCCTAAAAGCATTTATTGGGACTCGCACAGATCACAAATTAAACTAAACTAAAACATACTTATAGAAACATAAAGAACAAAAACAAAAATAAAACAAAGTAAAAATTAAAATAAAAACAGAAAGTCCTGTACGAGGCCAAAAGGCCCCTATCTAAGCATGATGCTGCGGCACTTCAAAAATAAGTGTCGCAGCGCTGGTATTCTGATTGGGCCCGCTGTGATGTCAGGGATAGGTCAGATACGGAAATAAATAAAATAAAAATAAATAAGTGAAATAACATCTGCATTCACAGATTTAAAAAAAATGTACAGCCAGCAAGAAAATGAGCAATTTTCACTTTTTTATGCCAATAGATTCTAGCTGTTTCTTATGAGAGAGTTAGACCAACTGAGATTTGATGCATCGGATCTGGTTCACTTGCGCGAATGACTTTTCTGCTAAAGACACTTGCGCGAACCCACCAGCGCGAAAAGATGGTTGTCGTGATTTTGTGATGATTTTTCGTCATGGGTATCGTTGTTATCGTTTTCGAGGTCTCTGGTAACAATAATGGAGACAAGATTGAAATGGCGTTACCGAATATTTGCAATTTTTTTATCATGGGTGTCGTTTTCATGGTTTTCGAGGGCATCAATTAGCATCAATCGTCCAACTCAAGCTGTAAGGTCCCTAAACCATACATCTTAATGGTCCTTCGAGCCGGATGATTGAGTTAAACGTTCTTTATCTAATAGCCAAAACATGCAATAATTTCAGATAAGTACATCAGTAGTAAAATCCTTCATGACCCACGCACCATCAGGCTGGTTCGTGGTGGTCGAAGCTGAAATGGTGTTCATGTTGCCAGATCCCAAGGTCGTGGCCGCTCATAATAGGAAGAAGTTGCATCATCGACAGAAGAAAGAGATCTGGGAAACTCTTGAGAATGTGTTAGAACAGTGAGTGTTTTATTTTATTTATTTACTACTTCGCCTATTCTTCATTGAAGGGTTCACTTAACTCGTTTGAGCATCAAGTGGCCATTTAGAGCTTCCATCAATTGATCCAGAAAAACTGAGGCGGTTATAACGGGCAAGACGGTGCGACATAATTTACATAGTGACTTCGCCATCGCCCGTTCGTGCCTTAGGGCTGCTTGAAGATATTTCTAAAATTCAGAGCCAAAAGGATGAAAGCTTTCGCTAAGGTCCTTTTCAATATGGCGCTCCCGATGTGTGTTTTTGACGAGATGATTAAGAATCAGTAAGAAACGTTTATTGGTGAACGGTGTCACATTTGTTAGGTAGGTGTAGATTTTTTATGTAAATGTAAATTGTTCACGAATAAATGAAATGAAAGAAAATTTCGATATTTTGTCAAAGCTTAGACGATGGACCAATTAGAAATATTTTTTTATCACATCTATTCAAAAAGAGCTAGTTTATTCTTCGTAAACAGGGACTAAAATAGCTCTTTAATTCCTAGGGATTAAAAGTGATTTGAATATGGAATATGGATATTGTTAATAAAAGTTCCTATCACCAAAAATAATGTTATGTCTTATTGTTCCTAATTTTATGTAAATAAAAATACGTACTATTCTTATTTATAAGTTGCATTTACTTATTTTCTCACAGAGAAAAAGAAAAAAAAAGAAGAAAAAAAGAAGTCAGATAAAAGTAGTCTCCACCTCGGGAGTTATTTATTTTAAGCTCAAGTGACGTGCTTTGAATACCTGGCAGCGCTCAGGATTCTACTTTAGAATCCTTCACTCCGCTCTGAATTCAAAGAAACACTGTCGCCTTTAAAATAGTCGTTTGCTCCCTGGGCAAACAATGTACTATTAGTATAATAAGGTAATTAATTATTCATGAAAGAAACTTCCTTAATTTCAGACGCAACATGAATGGACGTGCCTGTATGATTAGGACAATATGTGAAGCTCAGATGCGTCTGTTGCCAAAAGGAAGATCTCTCGTTCATGACATACTAAGAGCTATGTTTACGTAAGTATTGTATATTTTTCAGAACGGCATTTGCCATTCTCGTAGTTAGTATTAACGCTTGAGAAAAAGAGCATCACAATGATAAGGGCAACAATATTAAAAAAATTAAAAGGTTAGCGACCCGGTTCTGCTTTAAACGGGTGTAATCTACTGATGTGGCGACATGTTATAGCATGGGAACAAAGCAAATTTCAATGTTCCGATTATCAAAAGTCCGAATTTCATAATACCTAAGAATTATAATGTCTAATATTAATAATCACGAAATTAATTTTACCGAAAGTCGTTAATGTGATTTGTTTGTTTTCCGATTTTCATACGTTCGAAGAATCAAATGCTCGATGGGTTGGTTCTCGGTGCAAATTTTTTTGAGATTTTGGTTTCGGCCGCGGTAGCGCACGCCGAGCGCCAGATCCCCTCTATTGTTGGTGAATCATTTGGGTTAGGATAGGTTAAGTGACGAGCAATTATGTGTTTATTTATCTTGCTATTTAGTTTTACATGGCATTTTTATTTCGGAATTCTAATTAATCGATACTTCAATAATAGGAATTCATATTTTTTGATGTTTCGAATTATCTTTTTGTTATTCAATCTATTGAAACTCGGTATTTTGAGAATAGTAATTATAAACGTTAGGAATAATAAAATTTTGGAATTATAAAAATAGGATTAATGATAAATCGGTATTTGGAAATTCGTATTTGTGACTGTTCGAATAAGGTTTTTTGTATTTATGTAACATAGAGATTTCTGTGCAATATCTCAATAAAATATTAATGTATAGGTATACACATAAATCTTCTCTAAATCGTGGTAAAAACCGCATCAAAATCCATAGTGTATTTTAGAAGAACTAATGAATGTCTTTGACATTTTCACTTCTCTTGGAATAAGAGAATTTAACTAGTACTTAAGCCACTATCGAGAAGCTACGCGAGGTGGAAACAAGGTATTGTAGTGGCAAACATAGCCCACTAATGAATACCCCTATCGCTTTGTGTATATCTATTTATTTGAAAACCGGCCAAGTGCGAGTCGGACTCGCGCACGAAGGGTTCCGTACCATTATCTACAAAAATGGCAAAAAAATCACGTTTGTTGTATGGGAGCCCCCTTAAATATTTATTTTATTCTGTTTTTTTTTGTATTTGTTGTTATAGCGGCAACAGAAATACATAATCTGTGAAAATTTCAACTGTCTAACTATAACGGTTCATAAGATACAGCCTGGTGACAGACGGACAGACAGACAGACAAACAGACAGATGGCGGAGCCTTAGTAATAGGGTTCCCATTTTACCCTTTGGGTACGGAACCCTAAAAATGAATGGCTAAATGTGTTGCTAAGCGTAAAATTCGAGAACGGCTGGACCAATTCGGCAATATTTTGATTATAAATAATCGTTGAAGTCCAAGGAAGGTTCTTATGAAGAGATAAAAAAAATGGTTGCTGGGAACATTCGAAAAAACTGAAAGTGCATTTTCGATGGGAATGTTGTATGAATTATTGAAATTTGAAATTTGAGACAACGGCTGTGCGGTCAGCTAGTACTACTTAATACGAATTTCTGCACACAGTTGATCAATTTTAAATCACCAAATAGACCAAGACGTTTTATCAAGATAAGTTAGGTGTATTACTGAATTAAGACCCTCGTCTTAAGCGAGATTACCGAACTTCTAATTATACAACGAAACCAAAGTATTACAGTTCAAGCGTTTTGAAGCCTACATACTCGTAATTATGTTGGTAGTTCCAATACATAATCCCTGCTCTATCATAACAAAATTATGTAAAGCTAAACCTTTAAACGTGTATACATTATTCAAACGGTAGATATTATCTGGTGTAAGATAACTGGCTCATTGCTGAATATTCGTATCCCGCTAATTGCCTTATAATCCGAATACGTGACGTTTATACGTCGTGGGATTACGTCATAATATTATGTCCTATGGAACAGAATCACCAACGCTCAATACACGTGATTTTACTGCAACCTAACTTCCATTGACGCTTTTGTTTGAATCAAAACTATTTGGTGTCTAAAAGCGCGCAATGTATGATGTAGTCCCAAAAATAATGGAGTAGATTTTGGGTTCGCGAGAAGTCGCGTAGGCTGTTCTCATTGTTAAAATTCCTTTTAAACTTTCATAAGTGGTATTGTGAAGGGGAATTTGTGAATGACGTCATGTGGTTATAATACTATAAGTGGAATCTTGTTTGAAAGATCGCTTTGGGAGTCGTAAGGAGGGAGGGAAGAAATGAGTTAGTGGCAACTTCTTAAGAGGCCTATCATAATTAGGGAATTGGATTTAATTTGCATCATGTTTAATGGGTTTTGGCGTGTTGATCAATGCTCATGCCTATTAAAAGATGTCTTTGCCCTGCAGCAGAACAATAATAGGCTGCAACAATTATTATTATTTTAATGGGTTTTTGAAAGGTACAAATTACGTTTTAGCTTTTCTTGTTATCTAATTGAAGAACAGCGGAAAAATGGAAATCGAGTTTGGATTTAAATTAAATCGTATAAATATATTTTTATAACTTTTGCGACCAGTTGCGCTAGAATCTTTGACTAAACATTTCAACTTTTGTTAAATAAAATTGTCTAATTCTAGAAAACAGCTAATAAAACAATGTATCATTGAAGCTGTAGTTAGCAATGCATCATAAGAACACCTATTGGTCTAAAAGGCACTAACTCCCGCTACGCACAGAATTTATCGGATTATGTACGTGCGATGTAGAAATAACACTAGATTGTTTGTAGGATTGTAGGTCAATGTTTTAGATGTCTTATTTTGGGTCTAACTTTCCTGACTTTTGCGGAACATGGCTGGTTTTATCGTGTACTATAATTACAGGAATATTCTCATGCTATGGTACTGTCACGGGTGTGTACATTGGGACACCGTAAGGAGTATTCCTGCTTGCAGCGCACGGCCGCTATAGCAACGCTTACCTAAACTCATCAAGCAATATCATCGCCGCATCAGATTTTTGCTGAAAACAGACCGTAAAAAGACGGGTAAAGGGTAGTCAGACATCTGTGATCATTGTAACAGAGCCTGAGAAATTTGTTTAAACAAATTACTTTATTTTTTATTGGTCGACTCCAAAAGGGGCGGTAAACAGATGTGGACATCGTGAGCACGGGATTTTGTTTTCAAAGTGTAGTTCGTGACATGTACTGCATGACGAACTGTCTCAGACTTTTGCTTTGATAAACTATAACCGTAGCAGGAGGCACAGATTGTTCGCCGTGCCTCGGAATCGAACCGACGCTCGAGCCCAGTCTCTTGTCCCTCGCACACTCTCTGCGCTCAACGCTCTCTTGGACGCTAAGCCTCACAGACTGTCCACCAGTTGCACGTAAGTCCATTAATTTTAATCCGCCATTAAAAGTAATTCTGTCACGTTCTGATACGTTCCGTTAGATAAAGACAGCATTACTTTTAATAGGGAATTAAATTTAATGGACTTACGTACAACTGGCGGTGTGATGTGTTGTCTGGAGTATTGTGAAATGAGAATATGGCTGTCGAGTAGTTGGATACTTTTGTTATTGTACTTAAATAATACGTTTGTGTCTTTAACTAATGTAATTAGCCTTGGCCGTTCTATGTTAAAATAGAAATAAAAATAAATAAATTTACCTATACACCGTGGCATTTTAATCGTCTTACAACAGCAGCCCACTTCAGGTATCCAATGACTACTAATCATTCATGAAAGTATTTTATTTATTAACATTTAAATAATCAAAAAAAATAATTATGAAATATGACGTAGTTTGAAACACCATGTTACGAGTGCGGTGCGTGCCTTGCGTTCCAAGGGCAGTGCGGCGCGCTCACAACAGGATGTTTCAATCTACATCATGCGTCATAATGACAAAAAAAAAAAAAAGTTATTAAATATTTTTTTTACTTTCAGGAATTAGTAGTCATTGGATACGAGCAGTGGGCTGCCGCATGCCGTTGTAAAACGATTAAAATGCCACGGTGTATATATCAGGCAGTCAGTATGAAGGTAGCAGTCCTAATTCTCCGGGGTAACGCTCCGCGCATTTACACATTGATCTTAACGATTAGCAGAAAGATGACTTGATCGTTGTATGATATTAACATACACTAGAACACTGTTCCCCATACTGAAAACATGATCCCAAGCTGTCTTATTACTTCAGCACTTCTACCAAATACCCTATAAATATTAAGCAAGAACAGTTCTAAAAATGTCAAAAGTATACAAGTCTAACACGACTGTATTAGAGTGGGTGGCTCACAGCTGCGTTTCTCCAAATTCGAGCTGGTAACGATAGAATAATCGGCTATAAACTATTCAGAGCTCGTATATAGAAACAGCTGGTGATACTAGCCAATGTTATGAGGACTGTATTGTTTGAATTACTAAATGTAACCTGGGGGAGCTTTCACGTCATGTTGTATTTTAATATACTGCTTTGTCTCTGGGATAAAGATAAAGATCAATTTATTTGTTCAAACATGTGTAACATGATACATATAGAGAAAACAACAACGCAACTGCAGCAGTGGTGGCCCAGTGGTTAACGGCCTCGACTTACGAGTAGTAGGTCATAGGTTCGAATCCAGACAGGCGCTTTACTTTGTGTAAATTATTTCATCATCACTGCTCTCAAAACGGTGAAGGAAAACATCGTGAGGAAACCGGCATGTCCTAGAACTAAAAATTCGAAGGCATGTGACATCCACCAACCCGTACTGGATCCGCGTGGTGAATTACAGCCCACTCCCTCTCACAGAAAGAGGAGGCCTTTGTCCCAGCAGTGGGAACATTATAGGCAGATTATGTAACAACGCAACTACAGTATAGTAGATATCAGTGTAGTAGTTCAGTACTAGTACAGATGTTCTATGTCACGAAGTCCTGTTGGTTATTGCAATTTGAACCTTATGTTTACCGCCATTAGAGCGACAAGAGAGGACTTCGTGAAATAGAAAATCTGTAATGCAACTGCTGTACCTCTAGTCTTTTATAGCAGATGGAGATACTCATGGCCATACTGCGGTGAGTCGTTTCTTGTTTGCCACAATAGCATGGTAACTTTTATTTTGGATTAAGTCTAATAAATAAAATAAACTTAATTTACTGCCTAAAAATATTATATGATAAAAGTAATAATAAAAAACCGGCCAAGTACGAGTCGGACTCGCGCACGAAAGATTCCGTACCATTATCTATAAAAACGGCAAAAAAATCAGTTTGTTGTATGGGAGCTCCCCTAAAATACTTGTTTTATTTAAATTTGATTATTTATTTTTAAAGTGAATATAATAATTAAATATTCTGTGAATATTTCAAGCGTCTACCTGTTGCCGTTATCAATATCGAGCAAAAACGAGCAAAAAAATTACGTTTGTGGTACGGGGGCCCCTTAATTTTTTATTTTATTCGTTTTTAGTATTTGTTGTTATAGCGGCAACAGAAATACATCATCTGTGAAAATTTTAACTGTCTAACTATCACGGTTCATGAGATACAGCCTGGTGAAAGACGGACAGACAGACAGACAGACTGCGGAGTTGGATGAAACAGCAATATTTGTTTTAAAAACCCAAGAAAAATTATATACGCGATCATGTCGTTCTACTGGATTCATGGTAACAGTTTGCGCGTCGATTCAATCAACGTCATTCAGCAAACTTGTGTATAACTAGCACAATAATAAAAGCTGGTTAACAAAATTTTCTTGAACATAAATCTAAACACTTTCAAAAAGTTCTACGTTCTCTAAAATTTTAACAGGTGCATCTAACCACCTCCATTTTGCCCCAGAAACTGTTCTAAGATGAATCTCCACTATTCCCTCAACTAAGCTTTCATAAATTATTTTTATTTCAGGGCACCTTTGCACGAACAGGAGTTTGTTGAAGAAATGGGCTTGACGTACAGTGAGTTATTGGAGCCAGACTTTTGTGAGAAATACAACGATTGTCCACTGTCTATATTAGACTTTTTGTTGGACTTAAATAAAACGAGATAGCGGTGATTAAAAAAATGTTTGTTGTTTTTTGTACTTCATTTTTCTGCCACCAAGCAGTGTTACTGTGTTCCAGCTTGAGAATAGATATGGATTCCGTTGTTCAAATGGCACATCATTTACGACATTTCAGCTTATACCTGGAATGACAAAGCACCCGAGCGATGCAAATTATAAATTAAAATAATTTTGAGTTTTTTGTGGGGTTATCAACCTCGGTATGTAGTCAGTATAAAAATCTGTTTTTTTTTTGTGAAAACTTCACAGAAGTGTTGGGTCGGTAACTAAACGCGATAAAATAAAACATATTTTCTCAACTCATACTTACAGTAACAAACACTACCAGTGGTCGTTGACCCCAAACTATAAATGCCATTTTTATTTTTTCGTGTTTAGTTATCGATAGCTAACACGTCTGTGGAGTTTAGCTAGTTAATTTAATTTTACTGTTTATATTATTATTTACTAAGCTTTAAATACAGATATTATTCTCCTGTACGTGTGTATCCCAAGTAGCAAAATTCTCCCATGGTCATCGACTAATCAAATCAAAAATAAATCAAAAGTCATTATCCAAACTAGGCTGAGAATCAGCATTATTCGAACGTCAAAAATTACATAAGACAGTCCCAAAAATCCTAATAAGCTAATAACACAGAACGTCTTATAGGAATCTAATAGAACCTTTAACTAAGATCACAGATCTTAATACAGCATCTTATAAGACGATTTGCGCTACAAGTACTTACTAGTACGTAGTAGTATTGCTAGTTTTATAAACGTTTATAGGATTACTTTATACGATTCTTACTAGAACTTGCAGTCTTATAAGCACATGATATAAAACTATGTAGCAAAGTGTCTCTTTTGTTCCTGTATACGCATTTAATAAGATTGTTTACTCTTGTTTCATTCTTAAATAAGACATGCACTTCTTTGTACGTCTTAGATAAAAAAGTCAAGGTTATTATAGAATTGATTTATCAAAGTCGTGACTTTTAATAGATTTTTAGCACCAAACTAACATGCCCTCCAATTTGTATAGGTACCTAAGATTCTACTTATATGTGTCCCACATTTGCTACTAGAGTAATCGGTCAGGAACTCTAAAACTTAAGTCACTGAGGTCCTAAACGGCTGGACCAATCTTGATGATTTTTTTAAGGGTGTTTTAAGGGGTTCCTGTATGGTTAAGATTCACAATTGAACCAGGTAGGCGGTGCTGTGATCGTTCGGGCAGGACAACGACTGTTGGACCCGTTAATAACAACATAAAAATATGAATTGATTTAACTCAGTGTGAATATGAACGATTATCAACTTACTATGATCTCGTTATTCCATTAGATAGAATGTAAAGTCTTGTTTGGTTTAAATTATAAGCTAATGGGGAAGAAAAATAATTGTATTTTATTGCCTAACTACCTTATAATTCCTAGCTAGGAAAATATAATAGTTCATTTAATTTAAAGATCTGACCTGATATTCTGCAAAATAAAAAGCCTTGTTCCCGTGTGAACCTACACTATGCTGTAAAGAGCGAAAGAGCGATATAAGTTACTTATAGAGCCTACCGGTCTCTACAGCCTCTTTCAGACTTTAATTATTTTCACTAGCCATACCAATTGTCACAGGCATATTGTGATGAAAACAGGGCCGACTGACATCTAATTTTCTTCAAGACATAACTCCAATGTGTCTTATTTAAGATCTAGTACAAAATCAGGTCATATAAAGAATTCCAGACCGCAACGCTTTCTCATGTTCAGATCAGAAATAATTATTAGATAAGGTTTTATTAAATTAAACCACTTGAACTTGGACCACACAGCAAAGGGTTGCAGCCCTTCGGATCGGGGCATCCATTAGGATCGATCATATTCCATAACACGCAACACGCATTTGCATCAGATATCGATCACTTGGGCGTACTATATTATAATTAGCTCTTTATTATTCACCGTATATACCCACCTACCTCCCCCCCCCCCCTACCTGCATACCTATTAAATTGCTGTTGGATTATATTGAGAGCATACTGAGATGGTGTAACGGTGCTGTTATTTATAGAATAGTCGGTTAAACGACAAGAAAGAAAGAAGAAAGAGATGTTACAAAAACCATGTCACTTATGTGACAAGGTTTTTGTAACATTATCAAGAGCATGGTCAAGAGCCCGATGAAGTAAAAGAGGAGAGAAAAGACAAGACAAAAAAGAGAGAATATGATATATTGCATACCAATTGAAGAAGCAGAGAGAAAACTACAACTATCTAACTTCAATCAATCAATCAATATCTTTATTGTGGATATAGGTAGGTACATAATACAGGTCTAAAAAAAAAAATTGCGATCAGCTATGTCCCGCCCTTAGCGCATACAATAGTTACATAGAAATTAAAATTACATTATTGTTACAAATCATTAAGATTACACATAAAACAAAATAAAAAAAGATAATAATTAAACGGAACAAAATAAGGTAGGAACACGTCAGTGGGACACTGAACACATCATGACTGAGGGGAACTGTATTGGAGAAGTGATTTGTCTGATAGGTAGTCTTTTATAGAGTAGTAGCACTTGTTTACTAACATATCATGGAGATTCTTTTTAAACTTACTTAACTAGTAATAAAATTTATCACATTAAACACCCAAGGTTCTTGCTCCTCTCTCCTACTTGATCGATGCTGTGCCCGCCAGGGTCCATACTTGTGTCTAATATAATTATTTCCCTATCAACTATATACATTATGGCACGCCATAAAGAATTGAGACTCGTAACGGTGAGATTTTCGGCTTAGATCCATACCTTCTATAATATAAGTGTGAAAGTAACTCTGTCAGTCTGTTACCTTTTTACGGTTTAACCACTAAACCCATCGTGATGAAATTTAACAGATAGGCTAAATTTAATCCTAGTTTATTAAGAATTTAAAAAAATACACGCAGACGAATTCGCGGGTAAAAGCTAGTAATTTATACCCTTGCGAAGACCGGCGAAGACACTTAAATTAACCTTAACTTAATAACATGTTTATCTTCTCATCTCCACACTGCACCCGACGTATATTCTTACATCGGTACAACTTAGGTTAGTAAGACACCATCCAATACAAAAAACCTGCTTTAAAAGCCAGCTGAATACAAGCTCCGCCTAAGTTCAGCTCAAAACACGTTCTTACCGATTGGCAAATGCTTTTTAGTGCTGGATCCCGAAAACGGTTATCGCCTTACACACCGGTGGCTTTTATGTGCCCTACCATTTATATTTAAACTTTATTTCATGGTATCATGTTATGTTATCATTGTATTATAGAACGACATTGTGAAGATTGGTTAAAAGTCTAATTTTGAGGTTTGATTTGTGAAATTTTGCCCTTCCTATGAAAATTAGCTCTAAATCAAGATAAGCTAAGTATGATTTTAGCTAATTTAAATAGATCACTATCAAGTACCAATTGTGTGGGAACTTGTTGTTGGTCAGAAATCGCCAGAACATAATATAAGGATTACCCACGACCAATGAACACTACAATTCTGGATCAGAAAACAGGCCCCCATGTTACAGACATTCAGAAGCTTCTCTTAGAGAAGTAAAAACATTAACCTCGTTCTGGAACAGTAGGCTCAGGGATGTTTGCGGACAATAACATTGATGGTTTTGCCGCCATTATAAGAAAAAGATGTGCATCCCTAATGTCGCGTGTTCGCGGCAGCACCAATAGAATTCTCAGTGTGTTCACAGATCGGTGGGATTCCCCGATGTTGCGCAGGTGGATGCAGCTCCACGCTGAATTTTAATTTTAATTGTTTTGTTAATCTTTGTCTGTTCTAACACTAGATAATAAGTAAAATTGTTACTAACCCTATGGAGATTTGTCTAAAATAAAAATAATCTAAAAGTAATCTATTCTAAAAGCACCAAATACCAACCCGGTCTATCTGCAAACCCCGAACAAGTAAGTAACTGAACCAGATCCTTAGAAAAACAACCAATGACCTCATTCACCCAGTACACATAGAATTTGTTAAGTTTTTGTCGAAGCCATCGGGCCTTTGTCCTCAAATAATAACGATGGCCATAAGTATCGTTCGTCAGCCATTAGTAGGGGAGGTCAAGTCGCCACGGTGATGTATGTTTTCATAAATCTTTTGAACGCTGAGACTGTTAGGATAAGGGGGGTAAAGACCTTAGTTTCGGGGATCTGCTAACTACTCGGTTTTGGATCGTAGGTAGATATGGATACTGTAAACTGTAAACGATGTGTTTGTTGCAGCTGATTTTAAAATTAGTTTTTGCACCCAGTTTTCTGATTGGAGACCGCAGTATGATTTTATTAGCAAACGTGAATTATGAATAAAGACAGTGAACTATTTTTTTTTTAATCACTTAAATACAGGGCCCTTACACCCTGTATTTAAGTGATTTAAAAAAAAAAACAGCCCTCCGCAGACTGATGAGGTGAATTCAGTTTATCGCACTAAGATGACCGGTACATGATATTATTTCAGGAAGGTCCAATGAACCTGATTTGTTTTATTACCTTACACGCAATGTATCGCTACCGTGGCAAAACGCGCGCAGCGAACGGTAGAGCAGCGAGCTTTCGGACGCCCTCCCCACCACCCCGGACAGCCGCGCTCGCGCCACGTAACTTATTGTTAGAGAATTTCAACATCCATTGCTGTTTTTTTTTATTTTACCTGTGTTATTTACTTGAATGGAGCACTGCGTACAGAGAATGTAATTTTACATTGAAATAAAGGAATATTAACTATAAAAACGATAAAAAAAATGAAAATTTTCCTGAGAAATTTTTCAGCGGAATATGATTCAAAATAAGGAGCTGAATGCACCCTGTTAATTTGCGGAAGGCTGTCCCTTACACCCTGTATAGTGAAGTAATATTCATTTTTAGCCTGCAGACTGATTGTTTTCAATTCAATTAATTTATTGCATCAAATATGGTTGGTACATAAAGTTCTTAGATAAAATATTTAGTAACACACATTTAGCCAATATTTAGCATGCATACTCGTATTTAGTACAAGTTTTTACATTCAGTTAAATATATCTGTGCTTTAAAGTATACAATTTACAGGAACACTTTTGAAAGAACTCATCTATAGAATAAAAACATTCTTGTAACAACCACTTCCGCAACGCAACACAAAACTTATTGAAAGGCAGTTGAGTAATTGACCTAGGCAAAGCATTGTAAATTAGGGGAGCCATGTAAACGCAACTCCGCCGAAAAAGTTCTAGCTTTGGAACGGGCATTTCAAAATCTAAATGTGTAACTTTCCTTTATTTGTGTTATCTTTTCGTACAAATAGTTCAAGATTGGACCTCACAAACCTGGCAATTTCGTAAATATAAATGCATGGGACAGTCAATAGATTGTGCGACTCGAAAATGTACTCGAAGCTGTTAACGATATAGCGTACCATTAAGCATTGGTATATGTTATTAAGACTTGAATACTTATTATAAATCTGCCAAAGCTAGCTATTATCGGGACCTATATGACCTGACATGGCATGAGCATGTGCCATTACAATTTTACTCAGTCTTACAGATTCAGCCGCCATTCAGAGCACAGTAGTTATCAACCTCCACTGTACGGGGGAATAAAATCGTTAAATTTTATTGCTTTCAATCTTGACTTGAATTTCAAGTGGTATAAGAGCGAGAGAAAAGGGATTATAAGGGCGTCTACAGAGGTTGTAATGTCACACAAAGTTTGTGATATATAAAATCGGGATAATATTAGAAGTTGTTAGCCGCAGGGTTTTGAAACCAGCAGCGGTGATTATGTAAGTATAGTTTTGAGTTACACACAAATGCATCATCCTCATCTGCCTAGCCATTTCCCAACTATGTTGGGGTGGGCTTCCAGTCTAACCGGATGCAACTGAATACCAGTATTTTACATGGAGCGACTGCCTATCTGACCTCCACAACCCAGTTACTGGGTAAGACTGGTTGTCAGACTTTTGGGCTTCTGATGACCCGTAACAACTGTCAAAGATTTACAAATGACAGCCGGGACCAACGGCTTAACATGCTTTCCGAGGCACGGAGGAATCTTGGTATGAAAAGATGGTCACCCATCCACGGACCAACCGCGGCAAGCGTAACTTAACCTGATCGATCGACCCGTGCGGCAGTTATTATTTAGCCACAAGCAGTTATTATTTACCCACGAATACACTTACTGTCAAAACTAAGTACCCGGAGCAACATTTTCATACAAACGAGGTAATTTCGAAGCCTCGGTTCTCCGTCAGGTACCGATTCAGATAAGATCTGATAGCAGCTCTCCAGAGTACGGATGGAGGAAGTCTAGAGCGCCTAAGGAACCCTACTGATCAAACCGACATTTCATACCGGAGTGGTTCATGAAACGAAAACTCGAATCGTTACCTGACGGAGAACCGAGGCTTCGAAGTGACCTCGTTTATATGATGTGGGTGGAATGTTGCTCTGGGTACTTAGTTTTGACGGTAAGTGTATTATTACTGCGGTTACATTTACATTTACAAAAATATACATAAAAAACTGAATATATTAGACCTAAACAAACACAACCTAAAATTAAAAGTGACAGAATGGCTACTCAAACAGGACTATGCCGAAACAGAGACTTTACTTACCTTCATTGCTTAATAAGCACACACCAATCTCCATGCTTGCACAAATACTTCTATCCTCGCATCCATATACTCTCGTACATACACCTCCCCCATTCACTTACTCACCAACACCACATCTCCTACTTATCCACACTCACATACAAACACCTACACACCTTCATCCACACTCATTACCCCTCACCCGCACTCTCACATACTCATACATAATTTAATTATTAAAATAAAAAATAACTTTTTTCCCTTCTGAAGGTAAATCGACACAGTTCACTCATACATAATTATCAATTGGAACCTCATTGTGATACACTGTCTCTTAGGATACAGGATACCCTAGTTTGAGAGACAGGGTTTAATTTATTGTGTACAGATTTCTGCAGCATCCAATGTTTTATGTTTTTGTGAATGTACAATTATCTGTATGTTTTTTTGGGAAATAAAGAAATTTAATAAAAAAAAAAATACTTTAAACTATACCAGCCTCTTTATATATGGTATAAAATCACGTTGGACCATAGTCTTAACTGATGATAAACAAACATGCAATCGACGGGTGTTTGCCATTTTAATTACCCTGCCAGCCATATATTATATTATTATTGGAAACCATTAATTAGATACGCATCGAATTAGACCTTTATTCGACGTCCATTACTATGTTGGTTTTATAAGTACCTAGACTAGATGATTCAGTTAACATACTTTAGGGCAAAATTTTCCAACGTCAGATAACTTTTATCCGAGGAGTAAAATTTACGTTCGGCATAGTTTTTATGAGAAAATCATCAATATTTTTTTTTTTTGTATCCTAGGTTATTTGGTGCTGGAAAAATCAGCCCATTTAGTAAAATTAATTTCGGGAAAAAACAAAGAAAGTTCGTCGTATTCAGCAGCACTGATAAGTAGACTTTTAACTGTGCATATGTGTTAAAATAGAATATCCCAAATATCACCATAGCTAACCCCATCGAGAACCATAAAGATCTCATCGATTTCGTCCACAAACGCGAAAGAGACATGATTTGTATACCAACGGATTTGGGGTAATGGCGGAAACATACTCTGTCACGTTATACACGCCTAATGGAATGTCTGCTATCCGTCATCGTGTTCAGGTTTTTACCCCAACAATATGCTAACTGGGGGCTCTTTTTACCCTAAGCTTACTTTTACGATGGGTAAAGTATGTACATGCTTATTTTTGGTGAAGTAATGTTTGATGTTGTTTAAGTTAAAATATATTGTGAGAATGATTGGGTGTTGTTAACGGTTGTTTGGTGATTTTAAAAGTCGTGTGTAGTTTGTATTTGTTTTTGTTAATTGTATTTTGGGAGTAGAGATAAACTACGATAACATGGCTTGCCCCTCCAAATTACTGTTTCAATGTGTGTAGTCACATCCTTATGAAAGAGTTTTTATGGAGTTGTAAGTACTTACTCGTAATATCTCACTTATTACCAACAACCAACTGGTCAACTAATCATAACTAGCCGATCGCGCAAGACAACGCACGTGTCGTTTTCATAGAGTACGTCAGTGCAGCACCATACTAATAATAATGAGCGATTAATGACGCCACTAGTCGAGCAACAAATCCGTGATTTGTTTTTGTTTGACGGCCGTCTCTTTACGCACACATGCTTACAAATACTTTTGAATTTTGGAGGGGCGGGCCATATTATCGTAGTTAATCAATTGCCCGTTAGATAAGCAATTGCCCGTTTCATGATGTTTGCGACTAACCAACAATGGACATTTTAAATGAAGTATCTTCTCCTGCCATTACATATCCCTATTTATTTAGGGTCGGTGCAAAATCATTTTTTCTTCCATACTCGTCATCTCGGTATTCATTCCCTTTCTAGTCATATCATCTTTAACACAGTCCATCTATCGTTTCTTTTCCTACTCGTATAGCTATCCACATTCATACAAAACTTTCCTGACGACATTTTCCTCATTCCTCCTCATCACATGCCCATACCATGACACCCTATTTTATGTCCACACAACTTATCAGTCACCGGTACCACGTTCATACTTTCTCTTAAATTAACTGAAGTATCTTGACTATCTTAATAAGTTCCGCTTAGTTTTGTGTCAAACTCAAAAATTAAAGTTTCATCAGAATAATGTAGGAACCTCATAACATCACGCCTGTAATCCCCGAAGCGTTAGGCAGAGGTGTACCTATAGTACACCCACATTTCGCCAGTTACGTTTAAGTCCCATGTAATAGGGGGCGAACCTATTGCCATCAACCGGGCGAAAATCCAGACTCCGGGCTGCTACTGAGAAATCCTTAATGGAAAATCCCAATAACACTGCCCGACCTGGGAATTGAACCCAGGACTTCATGCTTAACAGTAGTGCTGACCAATGAGGCAGTCCAGAGGTAGGAACCTCAATTCTCTCAAATCAATTTAAATCCTGCAGATTAATCTGCAACTAAAGTTCTTCTATCTTTGTTTCAGAAAATGACCGAAATAACTAACATCTCATATTAAAGACTACTGAGACATGCGTCTATCGCAGATTCGAGAAACAATGAGAACATTCTTTATTGATACTAATTTGTCAAATAAGGGCACTTTCCTCTGACACCTCGATCGGTGTCTTTTAGCGTCATATTTAAACGAAACAGTTATACAATTTGAACAATGGAGACAAAAGAGTTTCCCGTTAGTCGTAATTGAACTTCATTCCACTGTTTTATCGTCATACTGATAGGTATATTTTATACGCGATTTTATAAAAAAGCCGCTATTTTATTTTTGATTGCTCGTGCCTGGTTCGATTTTGATTTTCAGATAGCCTTTTGTTTTCTTTTTCATAAAATGTATTTCAATATTAATTTGGTAGTCGTAATATTTTTAAGTGGTATACAGTTCAGTGCGTTGTCGAATACAAGCGATGTTTCTCAGTCAAAGGTTTTGTCCAGAAGGAAAAGATACATCGCTTTTCCGGAAGGATCCAGTTTTTCTGTAAGTTTAATTTTGTGTTCTGTTTCTCGGATATTTAAACATGAAATTACTAAAAGATATACCTACTCTATATTTATTTGAATCCTGAGTTTATTAGCACCAATGTCTTACTATGAAAGACTCAAAAGACAGCACCCTAATTTCGTAACACAGTTTGAATCAGAATCGGAATGATTTTGAAGTATATTGCTGATCCATTGCTTCATAATTATGTTAGAAAAATTTGTGTGCTCAACAACGTAAATAACGTAAGGAATGTTGTTGAAGGGTCAAATTGAAACCGATTCCCACTGATAGTGTGTCACGCAATTAGCCCGCTGGTCTGATATAACTTATAGTACCTACCCTAGGTAGCGCCTAGGTGCGTCTATTAGAGACCTCTTCTGATCCTTTGTTGCCCATCGGTGGGACAGTTACCACCATTACCTTCCTACATCTTGGCATGATGTAATTACTATTATTTCCTTTATTTCATAAACAACATATCAATTATATTTTTAATTAGAATATAAAAATATATAAAATTATTTAAAAATATAAAAAACCGGCCAAGTGCGAGTCGGACTCGCGCACGAAGGGTTCCGTACCATTATCAATAAAAATGGCAAAAAAATCACGTTTGTTGTATGGGAGCCCCCCTTAAATATTAGTTTTATTTTAATTTAATTATTTATTTTTAAAATGAATATATAACTAAATATTATGTGAATATTTCAAGCGTCTACCTGTTGCCATTATCCATATAGAGCAAAAACGAGCAGAAAAATCACATTTGTTGTATGGGTGCCCCCTTAAATAATTATTTTATTCTGTTTTTTAGTATTTGTTGTTATAGCGGCAGCAAAAATACATCATCTGTGAAAAGTTCAACTATCTAGCTATCGCGGTTCATGAGATACAGCCTGGTGACAGACGGACAGACAGACAGACGGCGGAGCCTTAGTAATAGGGTTCCCGTTTTTCTCTTTGGGTACGGAACCCTAAAAATAGTAGCCGACCGGTATCGGGAACAGGGTCCAAGCTACCAGGGTCAGGGTCAGGGCTCCAGAGAGAGGAACCTCCTAACAATGCGAGCCGTATCCAGAAGTACCGCTCTCTGAATCAGGCCTTTTATCCAGCTGCCCAACGAGATCCTCCTTAGGTGTTGGTCGAGGCTCTTGGCAATTAAGCCATTGGCTGACACAACTATCGGCACAATGATTGCTGAGTCCACATCCCACATGTCGACAACCTCGCGAGCCAAGTCAAGATACTTAATTTGTTTATCTTTCTCGGCTTTCACGAGGTTCCTGTCATATGGGTTTTTTTTTAAACGTTGCCTCACACTAGGAATTTCTCCTGTATCGTGGCTGCGTTTACAAACATTTAAACTCACATACACAAACAGCCAGACCAGGAACAACTACTTGTAGGTCATACAAATATTTGCTCCGTGCGGGAATCGAACCCGCGACACGCAGTGCAGCAGTCCATCGCTTAACCACTGCGCCAACCGTGCCGTCAAATTTTATTATTTATTATTTCATTATTATTATTATTGTACAAACCTACTTACAGAAAATAAAATAATTATATATGATTATTATTATTATTATATATATTCCATTATATTTATTTTTCCAGTGTGCCGGTTGCATGACAGTAGGTGTGATTGGGCAGCCTGCCCCATCCTCAAGTCCGGGCACATTTTCGTTCAGTCTTAATTGGGCAATAGCCTATGAATTGCCCAACGCTACAGAAACCGCCGTATTCTATCAACAGAAGAAATACAAACAGCATCTACAGAAGAGGATCAATAGACGAGAGTTGTACGGAAAGCTGGAGACAATTTTGGACAAGTAAGTTTGTTAGGATATTAATGTAGTTAATATTTTTTTGTAGTAAAACCTTCTTTAGCCGCGTTGAGCGATTTTTGGTAGGGGCAAAACTTATGGGTTTGCGTCACCGACATGCTAACCACGTCACGTGAAGTGTAGCGCCAGATTGGCGAGGCGCAGCGGCCTGTGTACATGTATACGCATATAATATAATATGTGTTATTTCAAAGTTTTAAGTTTTCACTTCTGTTGGCAGTCACCATGACTGCCTATTTTTAACCGACTACCAAAAAGGAGGAGGTTATATGTTCGGCTGTATGTTTGTTTTTTTTTATGTATGTTCACCGATTACTCCGTCAATTATGGACGGATTTTGAAAATTCTTTTTTTTATATGGAAGGGTATGCTCCCGAGGTGGTCCCATTGCCACCAAATTAGAATCTAATGAGGGGGTCCCATGGAAATCGAGGAAAATCCTCAAATTTTCTAGGCATACCAATAGCGATTTGAGTATTTTGTATAGTTTATATTCGTCAAAATGCATATGGTGAAGTCACCATCAGTTTTCCTGGTTCTTACCAGGAGAACTCCACAACAATTAACGCGCCTGCATCAGGAAAAGCAATGTTTTGTAAAAGGTGATGAGCATTTGACATTAGGTTATTGTAAATTAGATAAATTACAAACTGACCCACTAAAAAATGAAAAAAAAGTGATTAAAGGTTCATGCAGATAGGCGCGACGCGACACTGGTGGAACAATTTCTATGAAAACTTCACGGAAATTGTTCTACCGGTTTCACGTCGCACTTGTCTGCACGAGCCTTAACGCGGCTTACACGTTAGGTTTAGGTTTACTTCAGCGGGTGCTTTTCTGATAGGTATATAAAAGATAGGGAATTGTGCTGAAGAACGTTTTGTAAACACTAAGGATTATTACAGATAAAAATACTCACTGGTTACACAAACAAACACTCCTGGTATACTAAACAATTTATCATCTATATTTAATATTTCAGTATGGGCTACAGCGGCAGAGAATGCATCCTGAGGACGCTTTGCGAAACAACACAAAGACTTGTACCACATGGAGATAACGTCGTTGAAGAGATGTTTAGGACTTTGTTCTCGTAAGTGTTATTACTTACCTTAGATTTTACTTTTTTAAATATATCCATTCTTATCCGTATGTAATGAATCAAAAAAAGCGTTTATTAAGTTTGTTATTGTTCGTGTGGTAGATATGTGTAAACCGGTTCTCACAGAACCGACTTTTGCCATTACACCGGGCTGGACCATCGTTATACTAAAAATGGCTACCGGTTTTATCCTTACATATATTATTAGAAAACAAAGTCCCCCACCGCGTCTGTCTGTCTGAACGCGATAAACTCAAAAAGTACCGAACGGGTTTTCAAACGGTTTTCACCAATGGACGGAATTACTCATGAGAAAGGTTAGGTGTACAATTAATTAAGGTTTTGTGTCAATTGGCTGTAATATGACGATTCATGCCGACTGGGAGCTTTACTGGCGTGAGCCGCGTACACCGTAAGAGATACATAAAATTAATGTTCTACAGGATTATACATCTTAAAACAATCAACAAAAAAGTGTTTGGAGTTTGGTTTCTGTGGGTCATGCTTAGAAAATCATGACCCACAGCAATCATTTTTATCTTTCAGATTTTTATTAAAAAATTATTGTTATTTTCGAAGCTATTTTGAGAGGTTTAATTCTTATTCAATAAAACGTGTTATTTAAATTAGCATTTAATTTAAATTTAAATATGCCTTGACATCGTACCATTTAAATTAATACTTTAAAAGATATCACAGATTCAAAATTACGCGTAACAAAATGATTATGTTTGATTGCTCCGTTAGATACGGTGCCGAGTGGTGCCGGACGTAAAGAATAGCACCATCCTATTTCTTCCCGTGGGTGTCGTAAAAGGCGACTAGAGAATGGGCAGCAGCGTTCTCTATGCATTATTACACCATACTGCGATCGCCAACCTACCAAGCGTGGCGATTATGGCAAACCCCTTCCCTTTGGGGGAGGCCTATGTCGCGGACTTCTTTCAGCTGAAATAATGCTACGATAGAAAAAACGGCTGAACGGAATTGAATGAAATTTGGCACACAGACCAAACCGGTTCGAATAACCTGTATTTTCACTTAGGATAAATTAATACCGGTAGTACGTTTCGAAGAAGTTTATTAACCGAAATAGTCTAAAATTGTTAAAATCACGTCCATTAGATGTCATACTAGTTTAAAGGCGAACGGCAGATTTTGTACAGCATACTCTTTTGTTGTTTGTTATAGAATTTATGCTACTAATTATTAAGGCAACTAAGACATGTCTTTTTTTCTCCACAGAATGCCACCAACAAAGGTACTTCCAACTGAACCGCTGGAACACGCCATCTACGATGCAGCACATCGTCTAGGCCGCCTTGTTGACTCCTGTGACAGATTTAGATGTCCAGTCTCATTAGTGGACTTGATTAAGGGGTACTATAATGCTCCGGCGCCGAGCCTTGATGTTGGGAAAAACCCTTGGGCGCTATTCAGTAGTAATTTTGGTTAACTGAAACCCTATTGATAATTGTATTAATTATATATGTCACCGTAAGATTGTGAGCAACATTAGTTTGTAATTTATCTAGCGAGATTATAAACTATCGAAAAATTGTGAACACGTTCAATTTCGGTAGTTTATTATCTATCAATGTCAAATCGTCTGATTATGAACGCATTCAATTTCGGTAGTTTATAATCTATCAATGTCAAATCGTGAACGAACCTGCACTTATCGACAGGGTTCATAATCTGTCCAATTTTATCACACGTAAAATTGTGAGCTGTCCCTGATTGGTAGGTTTTTTTATAGCTCCACGACCAAATGAGTTAGGTTAGGTTAGAACTGCGACCAACCGCTTCTTCCAAGTTGGTCGTAGTTACTTGGCTATTTAGTATTAGCGCAAAGTGCGTTCGTCGCATGGTAGTCTGATACCAGGGGGCCGATCGCGCTATTTCTCAACGTAATTACCGTTCGAACGGAACGTGTTTCGTTTTGGTTTAGCTGAAGTAAGAAACGGTATCGCGCTATTTTTTCTGAGCGACAAAATCGTTGACGTTACCCAATACTGAAAGTTCGATCAATGGTTCCTCCAACGTAACTTCCAAAGTAAAGCTAAATCGTTTCCGTTGAAATGATTAGCGCGATACGAAATGTGTCTAACGTAACGTTTATGGTTGTAGTTTAGTTTTGGTATTAACGTTCAAAATTAGCGCGATCGGCCCCCTGTTCACAATTTGTCGGTTTGGCATGGTTAGATTATAAACTATCGAAAAATAATGCGTGAAATAATAAATGGTTTGTTGCAGTTCACAATTTTTCCATACTTTATAATCTCGCTAGATATATTATAAACTAAAAATGTTCATAATCATACGGTAACATATAGATAACTAGCGACCCACACCTGCTTCGCCTGGTTTCAAATATTAATGTATTACACTCTAAATGATAGAAAGCGGAAAGCACCTTAAGTCTTTGGAAAAGACTTAAGGTGCTTTGTCCTTGAAAGTCTGACAACCAGTCTTACCAGGGGGTATCGTATTACCCAGTAACTGGGTTGTGTAGGTCAGATTGGCAGTCGCTCCATGTAAAATACTGGTATTCAGCTGCATCCGGTTAGACTGGAAGCCGACCCCAACATAGTTGGGAAAAGGCTAGGCAGATGATTATAGAGTATGTAACAAAAACCCTGTTGTTCCTTTTAGGGACGTATACATTTACCTACAAGCACAACATTGTTGGAATTATAATTTAAAAATATGAAGTATTGCCTAGTCGAGAAGTCAAAATCATAGAATTCATTCTGTGATTTTGACTTCTCAAAAGTAAAACATTTTGTAAAATCTATATCTTTATACAGTATGTAACAAAAACCCTGTTGTTCCTTTTAGGGACGTGTACATTTACCTACAAGCACAACATTGGTGGAATTATAATTTTAAAATATTAAGTATTGGCTAGTCGAGAAGTCAAAATCAAAGAATGAAAGAGGTTAGAAATCAGTTGAACATTACAAATATTAATAATTAAATATTAATTTTAATTATTTTTGTTCAACAGTTTTTATAAGTCACTTGCTTTATTACGTATGTATACCGATTCTTAAAACGTAGGTAGAAGGAACAACAGGGTTTTTGTTACATATTGTATAAAGATATAGATTTTACAAAATGTCTTATTTTCTACATTTCTTCTCTTATGACTTAAATCTTATAAGAACAGAAGTGTCAATATATAATCTACTATAATGTTAATAGCATACTTTTGTCAATGAAAAATGTTAGTTAACTCCAGCATTTTTAGTCTTAGGTACCCCCTTCATTCTAAACAGTTTAATCCTTTTGAAAAGCTAGAATTTTGATCCAAATTAAAACATTCTTTCACGATCTATCTCAAAATATTATCCAACAATGGACTAAAAGAGATATGAAGGGTTAAAAGCATTTATTCCGTGATAACTTTTAGGTATAATTGATTCCCAATTTTGACGGAACCCGCGTTAACAGGCAAATGAATCGGCCTTCAATAAACCGTTGTGAAAGGTTTTCAGTGTGTTCCAGGGTTAATTAATCAACTTTTCATATTTTGACGGCTGTCTTGACGGAATTGTTAAAATCATTTTTAACCAGTGGCGCGTGAGGGTTGTGATTTTCGGTATAATGCGTGTGAGATTGATTTTTACAATGTAATTTATAAGGTTAAAGGCATTGGGAATTTCCATTCAAAGTTTTATTTTGTTAACCTTAGATATAAAATAGGGGTGATGACAAAATTTTTTTTGTCCGTCGGATTGATTATTAAAAAATATTAGACACTTATTTTTTCTTTTTTTACGTAATCAAAAGATAACGGCGATACATTGATTTTAAATGTGACATAATGTCAGCTTTACTAGATTTTATACTGAATTGTGTCGTAGTGAGCTCCCATTCTTCAAACTTTAATGCGTTTTATCTAAGTATGATAATGCAAAAACTACATGTCTAATACTTTTTTTATTAGCTGACTGGCGCACTAAATATAGTTTACCTTTTTTTACCCAGGCATCATCCTTATTGGGAATAGAGATTGTTGGTTTTTCAATGTTTAATTATGATTTTACATCATAAATAACATAGACATTACTGGAAAGTTTAGGTGGTAGTAATCGCAATAAACGCGGCGTTCGTGTATGACCATAATAATATGTATGAACAAACAGGAAGCAAAAAGAGTTTCAAACTGATACCCAAAGCCTTTATTTCAAATAAAGTAATTATAGGCACTTTTGAACTGTCAAGGGGCCGGTCAGTCAGAAAGATGAAGCTAGTTCCCCAGTTCAAAGCGTAGTAGGTACCTACAGAGAAGAACGGACAAGAAACTCCACGAACACTCTTTTAAATTAACATAATTATGGTTACAAAATATAGGTTACATCATTCATATTGAAATCATATTATGTGAGAACGTGCAAAACATCAAAAGCGGTCGTGGCAAAAAAAAAAAAACAATTAAAAAATTGAATTAAAATAAGCTAAGAGATGACCACTGACGGCGCCCGTTCTCGAACATGACGCATGGATTAGCACCATTCAGCTCAACCATTTTGAAAGGAGCTAAATGATCCAACACACGCGCCACCATCAGCGAGACATTAGAGTGAGCATGACATACTCCCAGCCACCAGGAACATTCAAATCAGTGGAAGGATCGTAGCAGGCGGCGTTCTGTAGTTTCTGCTTGTCCCCATAGGTAAAAGGCATGAGTCTATATAGGTATGAACGTAAATTACTGGAAAATGTATTATACAGCGTGTTACGGAAAGGATATATCCATACAAACAGGGTGAAGAGTGCATCTAGTTCAGTATCTCTGTACAAAATTTCAGCGCAAAAAGAATAACTTTGAAAATATTTTTTTTTTCTTCATTTCTATAGTTTATTAAATTTAAATCATAACAAACGTGTCACCGCACTACGAGGGTTATTATCCGTTATCTGTGTCTGTGCGCCTAGTACACACACACACACACCTACCACAGCTCTGGGACACGGCGCCGCACCGCCACGCGATTCTGCAACCGTTCTCCGACAGTCGTTTCTCCTTTGGACTGTTCACCGACAGGACGTTTCGTTTTTGAGAGATTCGTCGATAGAACGGTTTAGTTATGGATGTTTCGCCGACAGAATGGTTCGCATTTGTTAGTTTCGACGACAGGACTTTTCAACTATGTCATACTACAACTAACTATATCATACTTTTCGCCGTCAGATCGTTTTATCTACGATTGTTTCGTTTCTGGCACTCGCCGGCCGCTGCCGCGGCACCGCTCGCTTCGCTCGCTCGGCTCGTGCGTAGGAGGTCACAGTTTTAACCTAACCTACCCATTTTTTTTAAAGAAGAAATTAACCCAATCGAAATAGTTTAGTTCCGGGTAACCTATGAAAAGTCCTGTCGTCGAAACTAACAAATGCGAACCATTCTGTCGGCGAAACATCCATAGGTGAAACGTTCTATCGACGAATCTCTCAAAAACGAAACGTCCTGTCGGTGAACAGTCCAAAGGAGAAACGACTGTCGGAGAACGGTTGCGGACTTCCGCCGCGGGCGGCTCGATTGGCGGCGGGATCAAAATAATGGATTAAAGGCTCATACAGACTGGTGCAATATCGCGGGCGCGACGCGACACTCGTAGCACAATTTCTTTGTGGCTGCCTGTCTTGCCCGCGATATCGCGCGAGTCTGTACGAGCCTTTAAACGGGTACCGATCAGCTGACTTGGTCTAGTGATGTGCAGAATTCAATTCGAAACATTTGATTTTTATTAATTAAATTGTTTCTTAACTTTATAGCTATGTAGGTATTATTAAAAAAAAATTGCCATGTAGTTTGTTATCACCAAAAGAATCCGTGCCTTTGTTATGTATATACCTATTCCGTAACACGCTGCAAATAGACTTTTGATCCTTATTGATTATAGTTTCCACCTAAATTAATATACACAAATGTAATTATAGAATTTCAAATGTAATTATGGACAACTAAGTAGGGTTGACATTACTAATTAGTTCAGTATGTCATTCACTTCGTGTGGCCACAGTTAGCTTCGTAGCAACATGAAAATTGCCGGAACCGTTACTTTGACACGGTTTAACGGATAAGCTGTAAGCCACACCATTGCTATATCCATCTATGAAAGGTTGAACACGAGAACCGAAATTCTTTGAAAATGGTTCTTAATTCAAAAGTTTTTCTTCTTTTGATACTGGCCTGTTGTTATGGAGAATTGAGTGCTGCCAATGCTGGTTCCAGGGTATTGTTGAGAAAAAAAAGATATGTTGCTTTTCCAGAAGGCTCCAGTTTTTCGGTAAGATTACATTTTTTTATTTTATAATATCAGTTGTGAAGCAAGATTTATTTAAGTTACGTAGACTACCAAAGTGAGCTTTGTTTTTTTATAGCAATAAACAGATGGGCATTAAATGCCCACAAGTTTACAAGTTTTAATTCGAAACAGAACCCGGCAAAATTGGGAAGAAACTCGTATGTATTAAAGTAGCTCTTAGATTAGATGCAGAGCCTTAAAACGTATCATCCAGACACATAAAACTTCGTTGATTACGTACTTTTTGGAATTTTATCTCTCTTAAATTTTAAGAGAGTTTTTTATGTCTTATCCACGATTTATGAGCGTCGTTTTTCCTTCACATATATTTCCATGGTGATGTTGGAATAAATTATTATCAGGTTAATGTTCTTTGCCATAAGGAGTTAATTTAAAATTCTTGTGATCCTCGCACACTGCTTACTAACGCAAGACTGTTATTACTAAGGTGGCTGACTTACTTTTGTGATACATGAACATAATTTCCACTGGAGCTCTATATGCTGGCAGTATGAGCGCTGAATAACTTAATAAGATTATTTTCGCCATTTTAAGAGGCACGCTGAAAGTATTTACTTTAAAATTCTTTCTTAGTAAGCTCAACGGAATATCAAAAGACTTACAGTAGATACTTCTGTTCTACATAAGATAATTTGGTTCAATTGGCAATTTCTACGAAAAGTATCATGAAGTGTCACATAATTATGATTACAGAAGATTAAAGACGAATTAATTATAGGTAGGTATGATTACAATAAGAATATTCATTCAAGTTAGCGTATCCAGATTCTGAAACAGCTACCATCACCTTTTTAGCAGGGTTTTCAAAAATCTTAGTCTATCTCTTTCCCACACTTAAGTAAAATTGAAACAATACGGCTAATATGACGGGGTGGTAGGCCGCCTAGTTCCTGCCAGCGTCGTAGCTAGTGGCTGTCAAAATAAAAGCTTAGTAGATCTCAGACGGATTATTGAGCTCCCTTCGCTCGCTCATAGATATATCCTACGTTTCCTTAGTTCCCAAACTTTTCTACATAAGTCCACACAGTAATTACTCGTACTATTTCTGTATGAACGGTCAAAAGAAATCCTACCCTGTTTGAGGCAGGGTGCTATAAATTTTGAGCTCGCACTTGCATCCTGCTTTCTCCATATCCTAAAGTGCGAAGGGACTCCAATAGATTAAGACAGCCCTGAATGTAAGCATTATAATTATGCCAATTTTTGATATAGCACGGCTACAAAGCGGTCTACGAAAAAAGCTGTTATTATCAATTATCAACTTGTATACACATAACTTATAACTTATGTCTCATACAAGTTGTATAAGACATATTTTAAGTATTAATTAGAAAGAAAATCTAAATCCTTAGCTTCTAACTAGTAATTAATGGCATCGTCTGTATATTCCAGTGCGCTGGTTGCATGACAGTAGGTGTAATCGGTCAGCCATCCCCGACCTCAGCCCCTGGTACCTTTACGTGGGGCATGAATTGGGGCATAGCATACGAGCTGCCCAACGCCACAGAGACAGCCAGGTTCTACCGCAGACAAAACAGACTGACGAAACCAATGGAACAGAGAAGGAGCAGACGAGAACTGTACGGAAAGCTAGAGAAAATTATGGAGAAGTAAGTTTTGAAAATCATCATCATATCAGCCTGGAACCACTGCTGGGTATAAACCTCATTTCCTTTCTGCCACATTCCTCGATTCCGTGGGACTTTGGTGATATCGTGACCCAACGCGCTTTTGGACGGCCTTGTTTTCTATGGCCTAACCTTGGCCACCATTCAGTCAACACCATAGTCCAGAGGCCATCTCCGTGTCTAGCCGTGTCCTGCCTAACTGAACTGGAAACGGATCACCCTATTACCGACATCGTAGACGACGAAACGACCAATTGGAACCGTGCACCTAGCTTCTGACGTTTCACAAGTGCCCAAACCTACATAGTTTATGTGAATTAAAATATTATGATTTGATTTGTTTTGTCTTCGTCGAGTTTCGAGGCTGAATTTAAAATCACTAAAATAGAAGATTCTCTTGACTTAAAGATTCCTTATGAAACTTTTGAAGGAAGATAAAGTGTCCTATTTATTATTCCAAGTCATGATTTTCACCTTTTGTAGAAACCTATCAAAACCGTTCAGCCGCTTTGGCATGGTTGTATGAGCTCAAACATTAAAAAAATCGTGTCTATAAATATTCGTTTCTAGAAAAGAATTTAATATTCTATCTTTGTTGTTTATTTCAGCATGGGTTACAATGGAAGGCAGTGCATCCTCAAGACGTTGTGTGAGACCACACAAAGGCTGGTTCCTCATGGAGAGAACATGGTTGAAGAGATGTTCAGGACATTGTTTACGTAAGTAAATTAACAATTTTACAATACACGATTTCAAATTATTTTCTACAGTAATCTGTACAGCTCAATTATACCTGTTTAGGTACCGGAATGATTTCATTCCGGTTATCATGAGACTTGTACTGTACGAGTAAAATTCTATTTTATTTAAGGTTTTGTCTTTATGAAGTCGGATGTAAAAGTAATTGATCCAACTTCATAAGAATTTTTCGACAGGAGCTCATGGCTAACAGCACCGCATGGGTCGATCGATTAGGTTAAGCTACGCTTGCCGGGTTTGGTTCGTAGATGTGTAACCATCTTTACATACCAAGACTTCTCCGTGCCTCGGAAAGCACGTTAAGCCTTTGGTCCCGGCTGTCATTCATGGACCATTGGCAGTCGTTAGGGGTCGTCAGAAGCTCGAAAGTCTGACAACCAGTCTTACCAAGGGGTATCGTATTACCCAGTTACTAGGTTGTGAAGTACAGATAGCAGTAGCTCCATTTAAAATACTGGTATTCAGCTGTATCTGGTTAGACTGGAAGCCGACCCCAACATAATTGGGAAAAGGCTAGGCAGATTGATTTATTAGAATTTTTCGATTTCAATTGATTAACTATGTTTAAAACGTTAAAGTTTAACGTATACGTATTTAATACCTCTTTATAAACGAATCAATTAAGCTTCAAATCAAATCCATTTATTTGCCGGAATGTAGGGGTTTACAAATGTACGATCTTAAAAACTATAATGGTCCCTTTACATTCTACCATTTTATATGGTGTGCAAATATTCAATGTTATCATGACAATGATATTGTTTTAATTAATTAAAAAGACAGCTACAACAATTATGAGCTCATGCATTGAGATTTTTAAGGAACAAATTAAATAATTGATGTGAAAGTTATACATATGTCAGGACAAGAGATAAAGTTTACTATAATGTCAGATTATTATTATTTATAAATAATTTTAATTGATAATGTCATAACTAATATAGTTTTAAAGTGTTGATTAAGTAAAATTTGAACATTAATTAATTATTATAAGGTATATACCAATAGTATTGATTTTAGTTTCCGTCTCCGCGATCTGACATGTATTCATTAAGATTGTAAAAGCATTTTTCTTGCGGTAACTTTTTTTTTTAAATGGTCAAGGGTTCTTTAGTTCGTCTTCGTTCAAGTTAGTTTCATTAGTGCCTTCAGTGTTCTCCCAACTTCATCCTAATATTTAATACTTGCCTTGACTTTGTATTAACTTTCATCTTCACTGACTTTCCAGGTTACCTATGACAAAAGTCCTTGCAACAGAACCAGTGGAACATGCAACGTATGACGCCGCTCACCGCCTCGGTCATATCCTCTCTAATTGTCACCAGTTCACTTGTCCAATATCTTTAGTGGACTTGGTACAAGGGTATTATAATGCTCCATCACCTAAGCTGGATACTGGTTTGAACCCTTGGGCTTTGTTTAGTAGTAGCTTCGGGTAGGAATAAATTATTCGAAATATGTGTTTTGTTTCGTTTATTTTACGAGTATGTGTGTTAAACCTGGCAGATTATGTTTGGACGACCGATTGAAAAGCAATAACCATAATTAATTTCAACCGAAAGACGTCCACTGCTGGGCATAGGCCTCCTCCAAAGGGGGGGGTTTGCCATAATCGCCACGCTTGGCAGGCGGGTTGGCGATGGCAGTATGGTGTTAAAATGCATAGAGAACGCTGCTGCCCATTCTCTAGTAAGTCCCTTAGTCGCCTTTTACAGCAATAACCAAACTAGGTTGATTTGTGTTACGCCAAACTCCAATTTAGTTAGGAATAGTAAGCCAATCAAAGGAGCTTGGGGCTAAGTAATAACTGCCGCACTGGTCGATCGATCAGGTTAAGCTACGCTTGCCGCGGTTGGTCCGTGGATGGGTGACCATCTGTCCATACCAAAATTATAACACATATAATATACTAATTATACCACATACGGAAAGCACGTTAGCCGTTGGTCCCGGCTGTCATTTGTAGATCTTTGACAGTTGTTACGGGTCGTCAGAAGCCCAAAAGTTTGACAACCAGTCTTACCAAGGGATATCGGGTTACCCAGTAACTGGGTTGTGGAGGTCAGATAGGCTGTCACTCCATGTAATATACTGGCATTCAGCTGCATCTGGTTAGACTGGAAGCCAACCCCAACATAGTTGGGAAATGGCTGGGCATATGTTGATGATGAGTAAGCCAATCATGAATATGTCTAACTTATTGAAATCATGGTCCTAACTATCCAACTTCTTAATATTATAAATGCGAAAGTGAGTTTCTTTGTTTGTTTGTAACGCTTCCTCGCTAAAACGGCTGAACGGATTAAATCTTGCACATGGGTAGACCATACTGGGGATTAAGCCATCATCATCATCAGCCTATAGCAGTCCACTGCTGAACATAGGCCTCTCCAATTGCACGCCATTCAGCTCGATTCTCGGAAACTCTCATCCAGCTGCCACCAGCCACCCTGCGAAGATCGTCGCCCCACCTAGCCTGAGGGCGTCCTACCTTACGTTTGCCGATTCGCGGTCTCCACTCAAGAACATGTCTACCCCAACGGTCATCGGTTCTACGGCTAATATGGCCGGCCAATTGCCACTTCAGCTTGCTTATTCTGTGGGATTAGGCCATCGGATACTTTTTATCCCGACATTCCCACGGGATCGAGACTTATGCGGGTCAAACCGCGGGGTGCAGCTAGTAATATTATGAATGCGAAAGTGAATTTGTTAATTTGTTACGCTTTGACGTTAAAACAGCTAAAAGGATTTGGATAAAATTTGGCACATTTGACCATGACCGAGTTAGGACATGGAATACATTTTATTCCGGTAGTTCGTTCCTGTGGGATAATTTCAGACCTCCACGCGGGCGAAGCCGCAGGCAAAAGCTTAGGTTAAAAATTTCTTATCAAGTTGACAAGATCAAGTGTGAAATTAGAATGTGTGAGTGTCATTTTTGAGTTATGCAGTGTGGAAAGTAGGAGTAACCGTTGCGAATAAAACGCATATGTTTATTATTAACGCATAACATTTAATATTTATAGTTCATATTTATAATACATTTCAATGTTAGCAGTAAGAAGTCATGAGTGTATTCATAATGGTAATGGTAGTGCTTGATTTTTGATTTTTAATTAAAATTACAAAATGGGACTTATACGAATAACCTTACCACTTAAATTATTTATTTTTTATTATGTATATTATTTCGCCTTACCCTAACTTTGCATTCCATCTAGTTTTATAATAATTGCTTAATAACTATTTATTACAATTATTTAATTACGGATTTTATAAATTATTGAGCTATTATGACTTAGAACGTACAATACGAATATTATTATATTTATATATTATAATATATGTATATTATAGCATAGTGCATAAATCTTAAAAGTAGTAAGTGGCAATGATTTCGTGATACAAGTGACTGAACGGTTAAGGTGCGCTCACACTAACGTGGCTTGCATCCATCGACATGACGCGGCACGAATCACTCTTAGGTACAAACAAAACTGACTGTATGCGCGAAAATTCTGAACTTAACCTACAAATACATTTAAAAATTCTCCTTCGTCAAAAGTGTTATTTTATTTATTAATTTTCTAATCGTTCCATTTCGGGGCCTACAGTCAGCTGTCACAGTAATTAACAAATCGAGGCGCACGTTCGTGCAATCGCCACGTTAATTTAACCGCGCCTCTAGTCGACTATTTTCCTAACACTATTACTATTGAGGACAAGATTCCCATAGAAGTCTATTATTGTATGATGTAATATTATAGTACCTTACATATTAAAATAATTTAGGAATTTCCTTTCATGTAATTATCTATCATCTATATTTGTATCATTAGTGTGGTGTTCGTTTGCGTAATGCCATTTTCACTGGTCTGTTTGTTTTGTGGGAATTGTAGACAATATTCAACATAAATGAGAGGCAAAGCGTCGGCCTTTGGGTAGTTATTAGGTTTTAATAATTGGAATAATTTACTCGAGTAAATATTGACATCGCAGAATGCTTCGTTCGTGATCGTTCAATGTCATGATTGAGATTAAGAGCTTTAAATGCCAGATAGAGACAATCAAGTTCATTATTTTCATAAAGTTCTTTTCTGTATCCGATGACATTGAAAACCCTTATTCTTTAAGTAATTGGTACGCTATTAAGTTTTTTACTGTTGAAACGTCTACTTTTTGATCGATTTTAACCAAGAATGGTTAAATAACAGTCGATAGTAGTCTTCACTGATATTAGTGTACAAAATATAACTTTTAGAAGTCTTAATTTATCTTCAATTCCCATACAACAAACACCGTTACTCGTGACGAGAAAGGTGAAAAACAATTCATAACAAACAAAAAATTATCATAATTAATCACTAGTCGAGGACATTAATTACACTTAATAATATTAAGACGAAAATCTTCGAACATACACTTAACCTACACGTCGTTGCGACACCAAATTATGACAATGTTCCGACAATATAAAATCTTTAACTTACACAAATTTAATATGAGTACGATTGCTTTCGTTTAAATTAAAGATATACACAATTTTTCCTTAAATACAAGTCCGTCAAGACATTGATAAAATTATTTCAACTAACTTTGGTTAGTTAACTAAGGTAACTAATTCTATTTGAAGCACACAAATGTCATAATTATAATACAAAAGTTTCTAACATTTTAGTAGCGTTTTACCGTGGTAAAGATTAAAACATTATTTTTATAAGTTCACCTATGTAACTGGGTCACTACAACTTTCTTTAAACATCACTTACTAGGTAAGTGCATATTTTGTCAACTCCCGGGAAGCGCATTGCAGCGACGAATACTAAACTTGGCACAGTAATGCGTGGGCCGCAGCGCTACGGCAAATTGTCTGCTTCCGTATAAATGAACATTGAACATGTTTCAACGTGCGACAACGTGCTGCATACACTGCTTGGCGATCCCTTGCGTGATATTGAGAACTGCTGCACTCTGCCATCGCAGAGACCATAATGAATGTATGCGAAATATTCGCATGGATATTCGCGCCGCACTGCGACATTCCGGACCAGTATAATGTGCAGCTACCTTTACTAAGTTTTACGTGATGTAAGATTTGGGTTTAGTAACGTTACTTTTGACTATAGAGTAATAATATATTAGTGACCTGTTTTTGTGTAATTTTACATGAGATTCATTATATTATTTGATATTTTTTAGTAGCAAGGAAAAATTATGTTTATGCCAATTTTGATGAGATTCTTACATGGATATTTAATGATACTGACTTTTGTTACTTTGGTGTAGTAAAATTGTTATCTTCGTGTGTAAAGTTCATACACCCTGCTGGCTATGAAATGTTATCATTTTTTTATATTTTGATCGTTTTGTAGGCTCAAAACGAATCTGTTTTCTAACCTTTTCCACGGTAAAAGCATGAGACCAATAAGAACTAATAAAATAAGGCACACACAACTTAAAATACAATGTATTAGTTATTGCAAAGAAAGTCGTGGACAGATGCTGACTATCACCAATGATGATAGAATAAAAAAACCCTTAAATGTTTGAAAGTTTTTGTTACTAGAAAAACAACAATTTACCAAAATCCGAAGACCTAACTCAAGTGAACTTCGTGTTTAACTTATGGTGTGCGAAGGTAGATCTGTGCGCTGTATCGCCGTTTTCTCATTTCAAAATTGATACCGAGTTGTCTGAACTGTTTATTTGATTTTTTTTTCTAGAATTTTATTGTTTCTCTAACATTTCCTTCAGAAATCAAGGGTTATTATTATAAGAAAATAAGGGTAAATCAGGTCTTTTATACTATACTTGATAGTCAGCATCTCAAAACGGCCATATTAATAATACATTCATTTGTTTCATAAGAAGGAAGTGTCTATAATTTTGTGAATAGTGGTTTATTTATTTCTGTATTTACATCTAATCGTGTTGGAAGCTCAACGCAAATTTCGTGTGGTTTCATCTACCTATTAATTACACTTTTAATATCTATGTTTATCATATCAGTAAACTATCAAGGTAATACAAAAACAAAGAAAGACAGAAATAAAATAACAGCTTTAAGTAAGCTATTGAATTAAGCTGAGGCAAGATATGACTTCCAAATAGCAAATAAGACTACAACTATTCAAGACCATGCAAGCTTGGTTGTACCAAGTTATCTTTTGGATCTCTGGTAAATATAAAACACCCCCCATACACACTATGCGAGTCACACCGTCGCGCGAGCCCCGTGGCTCGTCCCCTGTCCCTCGTGCTCTCTCCGCGCTCAAAGCTCTCTTGGATGCTAAAACTGACTGTGACGTGTTCGCGGATGAATGGAAGATGACCATGTCAGTATGCCTGGACTTCTGTGAGATGAGTGTATAGTTTTTGTCTAGTTTTGTTTAACTAATGTAATTAATGGACAGCCGTTTCATGTTAAAATAAATAAATACGTGTCGCTGATAAACTTCTCGAAAGATATGCACTACGTGAACAACACGAGTAGTAGCAGACGATAGATGGGCAGTGTCTCAACTGGCCAGCTGGTACACACAGCATTTTATTATTTTGAGAATTACTCAGATGAAATTAGAATGATAATATGTTATTTTCATATAAGGTATTATATTAATTTGTAATTTGTTAGTCATATGAAGCCACAGCCTGAAAGATTCTCTTGCAGAGGTCCAATTGTACACATTTCGAACACTTTTGTGAATTCGGAATGTATGTAGCCAAGTTTTATGTAAATTTAATTTAGGACGTTGTAGAATACCCAAGTTTTTTTCTCCTGGAATATAATATATAAGAAAAAAAATAAAAGTTATTTTCGATGCAAAGGTTGCAGTTATAGGATGATATAAATAATTGTTTGCCGAAACTGAAACCAAACTCTTTTAGACTAGTAAAGTGTGTTACTTAATTTTTAATTTGTATTGATGGAATATTTTATGCCTTGAACTTGTCATCAAACACATGCCATGAGCAATTTTTATTTGATCTATATTTAACGATTTTTTTAACTTTTGAACCACTGCAAAGTTTGTAAAATTAACAATAGCGATTAGGTTACACATAAAATTATAATTTTAGACGAAGAAAACTTAATTATTATGAAGTTTATCATTAAAAAAAACATATAAAGCAACAAATAGAAGAGAAACACAACAATACCTTACGTCACTTTGGAAGACGTTCGATTAAACATGCAAATACGCCTAACTTACCAATATTTATAGATAAGGAGTACTTTATAATGTAAATATTTAAGACAAACGATCCCAAAAGCAAACGAAGGTAACGTGCAATAAAGCATATCAAAAAAGTGTCGTAGACGAAATGACTATCGAAATTCTAGATTTCGTTGAACCTAATTATAAAGCGTTACGGATTATTACTGACTTCCTTCCAAAACATATTCAATTTACATTTGTAAGTTAAATTAAATGCTTGATAATAAAATCTAACTAAAGTGTTGAAGACCTTATTGCCGTATCAATATTTACTGACAAAGCAAAAGACGTAACACTAGGGCGTCCGTCCACTACCTCTACGTTAGCTCTAAGGGTAACGTGAAAGGAACGTAGAAAAATAACTTGTCAATTATAAATATTATTTAAATTTCTATGTTGATCTGCTATATTTACACGTCAACACTTCGGTTAAGTTGATTCTTAAAATTATTGACAGCCATATGATAGCTGACTATGAGTTCACAACTCTGTCACCCGATGTAGACAAACTTGTTGACAAAGTATAAAGCTTAGTAATAACCGGCAAACACAATAATACAAACATAACAATAATCTATTCTAATCTCCTACGATCCTAAGAATAACAAATATTTGGCACAATCCCAACCTTTTTCGTTAAAAATTCTAAAGTAACGAAACACAATGTTGACAATAAATAACAAATTTATCTGACATCGCGTCGCCAAGTTGACTCATTCGTCGACTAACTCTAAAAACACTGAGAAGCTAATCATTTATTTTAGTTATATGTAACCACCTTATCATTATTACGTTACTTCATATCTTTAATCTTATTGACGAGTGAATTAGCATTGTGTTTATTGTTTTTATTACCTATCTAGTGTCAATTATATGACAAAATCCTATACGTTCAGTTACCCGTTTATCACCCGAAATATTATAATATTAAACAGACAATTAGCCTGTGACTAATAAGTTTCCGAAAGACAATGCATAACACGAACGGTAAAAAAACAGGTCTTATAGAAGAGGAGTAAGAAACTAAAATCTGAGATCATATTAACGATGGTAATCATAATATTGAGCTAAATGCTAAGTGCTTTTGAGCTACTTTGAGTACGACATTTTTTTTGGAAAACCCTTAAAAAGGTCTTAAGTTGGAACTTAATTGAGCAGCAAAAATGTTGACAGACTCTGATTTTTATATCAACACAGTTACGTTTTTTACAATTTGCAGATCAGCGTCAGGTTTATGTTGATTAAAATATGATTCGTGACACTTTTCACCTATAGGCCACCTGTGAATGCAGGTGGCCTATAAATACAGCCGAAAACTGTTTCACTCTTTTTCGTGTGATATTATTTTATTCAATAACTTATTAAGGATTTTACAAAATATATTCATCTTCACGTGTTCATTATATTTAGTGCAAATCTTGCAATTATTTGTGAAATTGTTTTTTATTAACTTTTCCCAACGTGAAAGCTTTTTTTTTATTTAACTAGAAAGATAGGTTATTCAGCGGCTTTAATTCCCTTTTCAATAATAAATTTAGTTTTTTTAGTAATCCTAACTAATATTATAAATGCGAAAGTTTGTTTGTTTGTTACCTTTTCACGCCTAAACCACTGAACCGATCATCCTGAAATTTTGCATATACGTTGTCAGGTGTACAGAAACGGACATAGAGTACCTTTCATCCCGAAATAAAGTACTGTTCCCGAGGAAAACAACAACAACGTTCTTATGATAATAGATGGCGCCACGTGTCTTTCGAATCATGATTGAATTGTGATAAGGGATGTATTTAATAGCACTTTAAGTTAAAAAAAAAAACAATGCGAAAATTAATGCGAGCGAAGCCGCGGGCAAAAGCTAATCAATAATAAAGTTAAGTTCAGGGCCGATTTTTTTACCATAATGTCGATGCTAAGAGGATTCTGAGAGAGACCGCTTTAGTTTGGATTTTATATGAAACTAGCTGTTGCTCGCGACTTCGTCTGCGATTTAGGATAAAAATGTCCTTCTCCAGGTTTCAGGCTACCTATCTGTCAAATTTTATCCAAATCCGTTCAGCCGTTTTAGCATGAAAGAGTTACAAATAAACAAACAAACTCACTTTCGCATTTATAATATTAGTTAGGAGTGATTTAATTTGACGGAGTCGACATAAAGTCGGTAGTTTCAGAATCAGAACTTGTAGTTAAAATTAACGAACAAGACTGAGGCGTCTCGTCGGATCTAAACGACTTACTCAATATGAGAAAAGCTATTTCTGAAACTGAAACTGTCAACTTAAACATGACATGGTTTGAGCTTTTATTTTTATTATAATTTTGCGTGTTTTTTGCATTTTTTTTAATGATCTTTGGTATTGCCTTACATGAGATACAAAAATCAGAGTCCGTGAGGAATATCTAAACCAGCCAAATTAAAATAACACCGCATACGTACTTGGCCATTAATCGTTGTATCGACATAGCTCATTAATTTCAACATTAAACGACTGAAAATGTTGCAGTACACCAAGACAAGTTCTATGATTCTTTTATTCTGTGTCGTTGCAATATAGAACTCGATCCAATCAAACTACACTTAGCTCCATAGTTCACGCTCGAAGTAAGTATGTACAATGTTTTGCTTAACTTCTAACATCCCAGACTAAAGGTCACTCGATCCTAAACACATTACCCTATGGTGTTATAGAAAATCTAACTATTATTAATTTGCATTCATATAAAAATAACAACAGACCGTTTTATCTAGCAAATATCTACAATAAAGTTCGGATGATTACGGAACAGTGTGCCAAGCCTGTGGACTTAACTAGTCATTATTGATACATAGTTATAATAACACTAAATTGGTGTATTTCGGTAGTGCAATAGCACGATCCTACTTTTTATTAACCCACGTGAATGTTTCAATTAGAAAAATGAATACTCATAGTTCTGAGGACTCGTTGCAATTCCTTCCAATAATTCCTTTAGAGCCAGTTCGTATGTGGTACAGCGCTTTATCGTAAACTTCTGCTAATATTTAACATCTTTCAACCTTTAGCGAGCTTTCCACGACGTCTAGTACGTTAGACCGTTTTCTAGTTTATTTACGTATCATCTAAGTCTAAACTAGCCATTTTTATGCGTTACCCTCGACACGAACAGCTATACACATTCAATAACACTTATAATTACGAAGACGAACCACACAAAACAATTTGATTTTTTTTATTTATTTTACATTATCCATCCCTGTTTTCCTAACTGCTCGCTGTGGATTTATTTATTCATCATTAATATCAATAACTCTGAATTTTATCTAAGTAATTACCTAATAAACATTATCATGATTTACTTTGACATATCAAATACGCGGCTCGAAATTTTTTTTTATTACTTTAGACTGCTAAAAATATCCTACAGAATGGGTTGAAGTGAGGTAAGAACGCCTGTTGCGTCCGTCAGAAACAATAATTAACTATCAAAGAAAAGTGAGTCATGACTTCAAGAACGAAAGGTAACATCTAATACGAGTCTAGTCTAGGTACAAATTAATATAAGGTTACCTAATTTACTTACTAAAGTCACAAACCTCAACAATGATTTTATTATCTAATAGTTTTATTGGTAAAGTGCCGATAAGTGAGTAAAGACTTTACATTCGGTGAAAATTTGTGAGTAATATAAATCAGGAGACATTCGTGTACTAAATTTACCCTGTACTCTAGGTTTTATAGTGAAAATACTGTTAATATTAACATTACGGAAGAAGTGTCCTCGCGCCCTCTCTCTACCGCAGACAAGGGGGCGCGTCCAAACTTAAGCATTAAGAATGTGAATTGATCAGTCATTACATTTTGGGCAAGCATTCGTTTTACTTATAAATACATCAGAATATATTAAGCGAATCCAAAAAGATACTTCTAACGGCAATCAAGTTAGCGCACATAGAAAAAGAACATCATCGACTTGCAAACATTCTGTGCCATGAAGTCTCGCAGATGGGTTTGGCACTCCGTTTTAAAAAATCTAATAAAACAAGTTATCGAACTACCTAAGAATACCCGATCTTTATAAAAATGTTTTTAATATCTTTCCAATTGGCAGTCAATTGTGTTACACAAATACATCTAATCATAGAATTATCACGATCGCGATGTGACTAACTAACTGGCATTACGATAAGTGTTCTTACTATACTGATGACTAGGCTTTTAACCTAACTGTATCTACAATCCCTTAAGACATACCACTAAAGGGAAATTATTACATTTCGTCAGTATCGATATTGTCCTTATGATTTTTACGCGAGTACGCAGTTTATCAAATATTATATAATGTATAATTCAAATTTATTTCATAATAATTTAGTACATAATCTACATAGTCCGGCTCTCATCGAGGACGTTTGCACGTAACTATTATTATAAATGTCTGATTCTAATCGACGTTTGATTGAATATTACCACTTTACAATACTTACATATTACGATTTTGAGCTCGATTTATTCGAAGTAAATCTTATAGTTAGTATTCTATTACATTATTATGTCTGTTACCACCCCGAAAATGAATACGACTATCGCAAGAAATTAATTCAAACACCTAAAGATAATCTGTACAATGTTTGTGCGCTCATATCAAATTATTACTCGAAAAAGAATCGTTCCGTTGAATAATTGTAAATGAATACGTTCCGCTTAAAGTATAAACGTTCAATACAGCGATTCTAATATAAAAATAGTTATGGCAGATCCGGCGTCAAGACAAACGGCCGTTGCTTGAGGTCGCTGCGACAATCGAACATCGACGGACAGTCTCGACATCGAGTTAATGACTTTATATAAAAAGACGGCTTAGGATACGCTTACGGCGTGTACACGTCCATGGGCGCACCGGGCGCTTGGCGCCACACACAGCACAAAAACACATAGTTCTCGCCTCACAGTTCCCAACTGGGAGTCTTAAATAGATCATCCGTGCCACCACATGACGATCAGTTCCCAGAACGTCTTCGGCGGCGAGTGGCCGAAGACGTAAGACGAATTTCAGAGACCCGGGTCACCTTCCGAACCCATCTTTAGTAGCTCCAACTTCTTTTTGGCGATCTTCGAGTAGAGAATGTCGATCGGCTTCGTGTTGTCGTAGAAGGTCGGTGCCCTGAAGATGATGAGCGCCGTTCCCAGCACGCAGGCTATCGTGAACAGGAACAGGAAGATTCTATCCAGCACCATCGCTACATACTTCCAGTCATCTTCCACCTAGAAATAATATCATGCATGAGGAGAGTGCATATCCAAACACGAGAAAAAAGTAGTGATGGAATACTTACACTTTCAAACTTATCCTTATTTTTGACATGCTGCGCAATAAACCTAGAACCTTCTATTGTCTTTTCCATCTCTCTCACGTAAGGTTTTTCTAGAGATGGGCTACCATCATCTAAGTCTAATCGGCACGGGGATCCAGGAGGCGGGGAGAACAGTTCATCATCACCTCCTGGCGGAGGCGGTGGAGAGGGAGGCATGCCTGGCAGTTCATACTCCTCACAACCCCATTCCTTGAACTTTCCGTCCATGTCATCCGGGCCGAAGACATCCGTGAGTATCTGAAAACAAAAAATTCTATTAAAGAACCGTAAAGGAAACAATGTAAGTCAATCAAAAGAATTGAGAGTAGAGTTAAACGTCGTTTCAATGCAATAATGGGCGTCGGATGAAATGCCAGGAGATTAAAACGTCAGTGCGCGTTCCGCGAGGGCCAGTGTATCGACGCAGCTTAAGCCGGCACACAATTAGGCCGGAGTGGAGGTTTCGGTTCGGGCCGTGGCTGCTGGCGTCGTATATATCGCGCGATCCGTCCGCAGCCACCAGGGGAACATAAATAACGGAGGCCGCGCGCGCTCGTTAAGCCCGCCCGGCGTTGAGTAATAAAGGAAAATCGAAATGGAATGAAATTGGGCTGGAAGCGATATTTTCGCGATACACACAGAGCACAATGGATTTAGAATATCGTTGAAAGGAGCGTTTCCCAGAAGAGTCCCACGGCTGAGGACAATTAAAATGGTTATTGTTGAGGGCGGCTTCGACTCCGCTGTAATAGCGTTCTGTTTGTATTGAATCCGTTCCGATGGAAAATGTTTTGAATGGAGGAAACTCAATGAGAAAAGGCGCCGTGTTGATTTTTCGTACTGAAAGAGATTCCCTCTGAAGAACTTCATTTGTGAAAGCTTCTATTTTACAAATTTAATTAAAACGCTACGAGGCTGTGAGGTTTATTCCAGCCTTGGTGTAAGATAAGCCGATGCCTTGCGGATGATTAATGATTTACCGAGGGATGTGTTCCGGTTCAGTTCTTATTTCGTGATGTTGGTGATTTATTGCAGAATCAATATTTCTTACCTCGCTTGGTTTATCGTTATCGTCGTCGTCATCGGGCGGTTTCTCTGGCCTCTGTATACACAATATCTTGGGTAAAAAATCTATAAAGACTTTCCGCACCCACGGGGCCATGTGGTGGGTGACTGGCGACCTAAAATTTATGTTTAGCACCACGATAGTGACAACTACTGATAATGTAACTAGCATCATAGTGAATAACAAATATTTGCCTAACAAGGGGACCGTTAGCGATGTCGGAGGAATAATTTCGGCTAACAGCAAGAAAAACACGGTCAACGATAGAAGAATCGAAATACAGAGCGAGATTTTCTCTCCCGAATCTGAGGGTAGGTAGAATACTAGGACTGAGAGGAATGAGATCCCAACGCAAGGGATGATGAGATTGACCGTGTAGAAGAGGGTTTTTCTTCTGAGAGTGATGTTAAAGATGATGTCAGGATACGGTTCTTCGCAGCAGGAGTAGAATTTCTCGTTCCTCGTGGCGGGGACCCGCATGATATCCCACTCGACTGAGATGTAGTACTCCGACAGATCAATGCCCATTCCAATACGATCCGAGTCTGGGGTCTGTTTCAAATGCCTCAAGTCCACCTGGAAAAGAAAGCACGGTCAGAAAATAAAGGTCAGAGTTAAAAGTAGAAATATTTATTGTCAATTTCTAACATTATATTTTCAACAAGTCTCTAAATAGATGTTTCATAAGATATCAAAACACTATGACAATCCAATAACGTAAACAAATAACTAAGACTTAATAATACCATCCTTTTCAATACTAAAATAGAGACATCAAGAGTTTCTAAAAGAGTGAACCACAGTTTGAAAACGAAGCTTAACAAAACACCCGAAGTAAGGCAATCCGTTATTAAGGAATCAAACCATTCACGCGAAGCTTTACAAATAGCTGTTATTGCTATCTCATACAACTAACTAAAGGAAGACAGGGATAGAGCACACCTGAATTCCCTCTTGAACCTTAACACGGCAATATAAGGCGTAGACGTAAGCCGAGTCTTTATTTATGTGGAAGTAGGTGACCACAAATTTATTGGGTTCTTTAGTGCGATAGATGAATGCGTCTGCTTTGAGCCTACAGTTACAAAGTCTTTGAAACACTTTATAGCTTCCCGTTTTTCATTCGAGTATGTATTTTCCTGGTATTAGAAGGCCAAAGTTTTCGCAACAGAGGTCCATAAATTTCTTGTCTACGTGACCCTGTTTGGAAAGACGGCTGTTCTTATAGATATTATGATATACTGGGATAGTTCAAGTTTATAGTTGTAGTGTATGTATTCCGTGTATACCTATCTGTGTCTCAGGGAGCCACTCTTTCATGGGTACATTCATAGCAATATCATGACACTTTGATTTAATATTTACATTAGTGAAGGCATGTAGCACAAGTAAAACGAACTAATGAGTATTACAAATGTTTTATTTTTCATAACTACCATGTCCCGCCTTTATCCTCTATCTTGCTATGATAAACTATTCAGGCGTTTGCCTGTAAGTGTAGTTACTGTACAAAAGCACCATCATTTGACGAAAGTTTCTATAAATAAACCAGCTTTTTAATTATGAATGTAACTACTATTTTGTTATTTTAATTATTACCTTTGTTTGTCATAAGTTAATTCAAACAATGTATATTACATAAAATCCAGAACCTATTGTTTGGGAGAAGGCACTGGCTCCTGTAACAGAGGTTTTTTACCTAGCGCAGGAGTCAGGGCTTTACTTTGTTTGTACACATTTTTTATGCCAATAAAGAATTTTTATATTTTATATTTAAGATTATAAATGTGTTTTGCCCCAGTATATATTAAACTCGATCATTTTAATACGTCTCAAAGTAGGCTAGTATCATAATATTGTTATATTACACTTGAGTTATAATCGTACACTTCGACTATCTCTAAATATTTATATACAGGGCGATATAAATATTTCACTTGACACTAAGTATTGGAAAAGGCTTTTTGCAAAGAATTCGATTACATTCCCTCTAAGCGTTTCGCTACGAAATTCGTTTAAGGTACCATTTTTTTTTTGTTTTATACAATTTTATTAGGAGCCGAGGATTCTTAAGCGCAAATAAAATTTCGGTGACAGTTTTTTTTTAACTATATTTTGAGACGTTTTCGAAACCATTTTTCTCTTTATGAATTTCATGATGGATCGTCAGCGTTTCAGAAAAATATTTTAACAGTATATTTGTGTTTATTTAACAATAAAAAATGGAAAAATATTTTTGTAGCTTACTTTCTGGTTTAACCTAAAAATTATTTTGATTTCTTTTTATCGATATTATAAGAGATAAAAACTCATATTACAACATATTGTGTTACCATTACAACACATTCATCATCATTTCAGCCGAAAGACGTCCACTGCTGGAAATAGGCCTCCCCAATAAGGGGGGGTTGCCATAATCGCCACGCTTGGCAGGCGGGTTGGCGATCGCAGTATAGTGTTAAATGCAAACGCTGCTGCCCATTCCCTTGTAAGTCCTTAAGTCGCCTTTTACGACACCCACGGGAAGAAATATAATGGTGCTATTCTTTACGTCCGGCACCACACGGATCACACATTATTGCAACATATTACAACACATTATGACAACAAAAAATATGATATTGTTGGAAATCCATAAAATCACAATTTGGTTCAATCATTCCCGCGTCAGTTTCCCATGAACGTCAATTTGAATGAATAGAATAGGAGTGTTATTACTTTAAGATTTATTTTGTTAACCGTACCGTTTTTTTTTTTACAGACCATGATTTAAATATCATAATTCTAAATTCCATCGATCGCACAGGAAAGATAGGTTTTGAATGAGATAGGGGAAGCCCAACAATGGAGCATAAGGTAGGTTACATAACAAAAAAAAAAAAAAACTAAATCAGAGAAGTACGAATATGAGCTTGTTTTAAACTGATCGCTTTTACTAGTGAGTATCGTAGGTAATTGATATTTATGTTTTAAAAAGAAAGAGCCAATCATACCGCCATACCCTGTACCTCAACCACACGCTTCGCTTCGTTCTGTAAACCCATTCGCCTTTTATTTCGCTCAGTTAACTCTTATGGCTCCTGAACCGAATTGCTCACTTTGGCACATTTTCAACATCCATCGCTGCATCCGTGTATGAGGTATTTATCGGTGCAGTTCGTAATTTAGCAAGAGGCAAGTGCCGATGTAGGCTATTAGGTACAGAAACCATTATATCTTTTTCAGAAGATTATGAATTTGATGGAGAGAGAAAAGATCGGTTCACAACACATCCATATCGTTGGTTTAATCGCTAATTTTCGATATAACAACTTGGTTGCAGAGGGTTCAAAATCCTCCATATCCCATGAATCATATAATTTAAAGATATAAAAAAGTAAAAACATCTTTAACATACCATGTAGCCATCGTAACTCCAAGATCCGAACTTCATGAAGCAGGTCTGCTCGTCAAAAGGAAAGTACTCCACGTCAATCTCACAGAAGGACTTGTAGATGGCGGGTGGTTTCCACACCACTTTGCCGTCGTGGTGAAGGATCGCTTTCGTCATGATTGTCACTTCGTAGTTACCGTCGGCGCTGGAAACAATATCATCTGGTTAGATTTCAATATCATTAACCTTCAAGAGGATAGATTTGTTAATTTTGGCAGTGAAATTTCTTCCTGATGAGAAATGGTCGCCATAAATAGGGATGGTGCAAGTTTGGTTATTGACATAGAATACAACAGCAGGGAAAATATCTTTTTATTTTTTTAAATTTAGTTTTAAACCACATCATAGCGACCAGGCTGATTCTTAGTAATCAATTCGTTGTAACAATATACATAGTATGTAGGTATCGTAGTTTTTCTTGCACTCTTTATGCACCAATATAATTACAATACCCCATATAACTCAACTGTGAAACGTGTGAATATGTTTAAACAAGTTTGTTTCAATTCCGTCTAAATTCTGAGTTGTGAAGAAAAATGTGGGTTAACCATATAAGAGAGGAAAATAATATACTGCGTTGCTTGTGAAGGTTTAAATTAAATCATTTTAAGGTTTTTGCTTTGCGCATGTAACTCCTAATAGAAACTGAAATCTAAATTCATGTTTCTTAGGGTTTTGTTTATATTACTTTTATTTAGAAGTAAAGTGAAAATAGCCTTTAAAGAAATGTAATGTACTCTGAATACAGTAGCACGTTTACTTGACTCCAACATAATCAAACCGAAATTGATTGAAAAAGTTGATGATTAGATTACATGATCTGATGAGAAGGATAAATGTACCAAGGGTTTTTAATATTTGATTTAAAACAGTGTCCTTGGAGTTTCTTTCCAGTTCTTCTCCATAGAAATCTACGTTTTGGAATAGGCAACTAGCTTCAACTTTTGATTAACTGACCGACTCTTTGACAATTCAAAAGTGCCTGTAATTGATTTAATTTATAAAATGTATTGAGTTTTTTTTATAATAAAAATATAATGTTCAGTGTATACTGCCAAGGTCGTTATTTTGTTATGCGTTGACGTTGTACGGATGTAGAAAAAATATTAGCTGTCGCTGTCTTAAAAATATCACAGTCCGTTACAGCCAACACATATACTCCGTAAATCTGGTCACTTATTTATGTGGTTGGTAGTTGGTAGTCTGCTGCGTCAGTACATCAACTTGATCCTTGTACGTGTCCAACTAAAGTGGCTGATTTACAACCTCACAGTTAATTACACAGCGAATGTAATCTGATTGTCTGTCTTTACTGCATTAGGGTATGTTACTGTCTGTACGTAATGAAATATGTGTCCTTTGTGTATTATGCTGGTATATATTTTATTGATTTATTTCTCAGCAAGTGTCTACGTACCCTTTTTCTCCTAAAACCGTATTAACCCCTTTACAAACATAAACATAATGTAATGCCGTAATAAAATAAGAATTACAATGTGATAGATTGATTTAGAAATCCACTCAATCAAATCGACTTCATAATTAAAACAGAAAATGTCTATGTTCAAATATCTACATTAAAATCATCACCCGTCCTTTTGATCCCGCCATTCGTTGTCGGTACAAAATTGACGTTGAAACCTCTAAAAGCTTTGTCATAACCAACTTTTGCGCATTCATGAAAATTGTCCCGTAAAATAGGTCGCCTTGTCTTCCATTAAGCTAACGCTGTACCATTAAAAATAAAGTTAACACTGAATATTCGTGGAGTGGGCTTTTAGGGGAAGTCACAGGTGCATTAAAGTGTTACCTACCTCTATTTGGTTAAATTTAAAAATATTACAGCCACGTCAACTGAGAGCTTCTAACAACCCTAATATATGAGGAGAGCTAGTAGAATGTTATATTTTATTTCATATAAAATTTGCTGCACTGTAGTAAATAAAGGTGTTGAAAGAATACAAATGTGGGTACTAAAACTACTCATTCAGTCAGTAAACTGCTGTTATGCTTGACTGAATACACAATTGCAATTATCAACAGATAAAAAAAATCCGATATTGGTAACATTACTGCAGATATTTCTGTGACTAACAAACCATAAGTTAGGACATTTGTTTTGGAACCAACATAGTTTTTGTTAAACCTGCAATAACAATTATTGTAAGTGGCTAAAACATATTGGTTGCACCTAATTAGCAAATCCTATTGGCACCTGGAGCAGGCAACCACAGCCAAGTTTTACGCTTATTTATAGATCCAACCGGAGGAATCAAAACCCAAACCATTTGCAATAAACTACAAAGTTAAAATAACTTGGCATCGTAATTTAACAGTTCCTGGTATCAAACTTAGATAATCCAAAATTAATCCAATCGCAAACTTGTCTCGAGCGGGAATTGAACCCAATTCGCGTAATTTGAATGCTTATTATGAAACTTTGTCAAACAAGACAAGATTCCAGGAAATCTTTCGATTGACAATATGATAAAGTTAGTGAAATTTTTAATGATACTAAGGAATATGTTAATATTGATTATGAATCTATACATTTTAAAAGTGATACCCTGTTCAGCAGAGAATCTGATGAAGAGATAAAGTGGGTATTCGTGGAAGAGGACTAATGTTAAGTAAGTTAGAAATATACCATTAAGGAACGTTACGACGATACATAAGTGAACATAATTTTTTATCTGATCAGAATAACATGTAGATATGCTGTTACTTAAAAACCGTAGCTGTGTTTCGACGAAAATTGCCAATGCGAAAGGAAATGCTAAATAAAATAGATGGAATTAAGCAATCCACCACGACAGTCAATTTAGAAATTAGGGCAACCGTTCTAGTAGTAGAATATTTAAACGACAGTGAGACGAATGAAATCAACAAAGTTGTAGATAGAATTTTTATAGACGTCAAGTTAAACCACTTTATTAATGGTGATGAATAAAATGAGAAATGAAATACCAAGCCAAATAATAATCGACAGGTATCCAAAAAATAGAATGTAAGAAAAAGGGAAGGAATTTACACAATATAATCGACCAAAAAAAAATAAGATAAAATATTATAACAGCATACTCCCAGGGTTACGAGCCTGCCAGGGTTACGAGCCTGTCCAAAAGGGATATTGTGGCCCTGGCACACAGGAATCTGAAGAAACATGGGTGGGTTTTAGTCAGTAAAAGTCTGACACGCCTTTCCGCTCCGCCCAGACCGGGAGAAGGGAAAAAAAAAAGGGTGAGTGAATACAATGATTATATTTGACACTCTTAATTTTACGACAATTACGAAATTTAATTTATCTATTACGCACTTATAAAATTGACATAATTTTATATTGTTTTTTGTATTTAAGGACCAAGGACCTGAAATAAATGAATTTTATTTTTTGTTTATTTTTATTATGGACTATTTTGTTCCGATCCCAACGACAAAAGAGTCGCAAGTGGTTTTGAATGTTTGAATCAATAGCGAGCTAATTTGTTCTTCACAAATAAGAACAATCAATTTGCCTTGAGTAGCTCTTGGATTTGCGTGGGAGGTAACGCAGCTGATGTAGTCATTCGTTTACAATCCGATTTATATGAAAAATAAAGCGACGGAAAGCGGAAAACATTCACTGAAAAGTATTGGGAATCTGTTTTTGTACAAAACCAGAAACATCGTTAAATGATACGAGTAGATGTACTTCCATTAATGAAACTGTCTATTAGCTTTAAAGCCTTGCTTGAATTTCATTTAAAATTCCGTTTCCTTTGATATAAATTGAGACTAAACTGCATCAAAGAGACTTCAATGTCTAACGTTTGTTAATAATGAATGCTTACCGTGGCGTGTTTAGTTCGATACGCTACCTTGATGCTATTTAGATTAGAGCCCGCACTTATCGTGCCTTCCGCCTGGCCAACTTCGGGCGCATTCTCTGCCTCACCTAGATACGAACTACCCATTCAAATTTCAGCTTTATTTGAAAGAAGATAAGCTCTTAAATCCTGCGAAGTGGAGAGCTTACGTGGCGTTAATGCATATAAATGCGGTGAATTGCCACTGATAATGGTTAGCGTTGCAAGAATAAGGATTTTTAAGGCGGTACCGCTTTGCGATTGGGGGGCACCGGGATCGATTTGGCGTCTTGAGTGTCTGCCAAGTGTGGTTATTGATTGCGTGTTTGGTAAGACTCGACGATTGCAGTTTTCAATTATGCTAAAACAATCTCGATACTTGATCGCTCAGTATCGGAAGTGATACGAAATGCATTACTATTCGTATATGGAAATGGGTGCACATTTTCCAACACATAAAATATTTTATTTATTCTGAGTATTTGCATAGAATTAAAGGATGGACATAATCCGGCTTAAAAAGCTTTTAGGTAAGTTTTCAATATTTCCTCTTTTTGAAGAGCAGTTTTTCTTTTGTGCAGCTCGAGGATAAAAAGAATGGATAATTAATAAACAAAGAGAAATTAACAGCAAAATATACGCTTTCAGTTAAGCACAAGTTAAGATTAGTTACATACTTTTGTCTCAACATCTGACTTTACCGAGGAGTCTCGTCAAGATGTCTTGATAATGCAAAGTAATGGAACTTTGTCCGCAAACCGGAAATGAAGAGATAAGGCCCTTATAAGAAGAGTTTATAACAAAAGGAAAGAAAGCAAAGTTTACTTTCATTGGAAGTAATGGGGATAGTGTCAAACTTGTGGACACAGGTTTGTTCCAAGTTTCTTAAATTGATTCTCCAGCTCCGGAGTGAGATTAATGTTTATTGCTGGCATTTATAAGAACTTAAGTGTATCCGCTTTATTGTCATTTTCCAAGAAGAATAATGGATTTTAATTTAGAAAAAATATCTTTCAATATTGATGTTGTTATTTTGCCAGTTTAAACAGTCAATGTAAAATACTGTTGAAAATTCTATTAATCTCAACAACTTTGACGAATAGTTTCAAAGACTCAGTGATTTGGCAAATTATTAAACTTGGTAAACTTTTATGGGAATTGTTTTTCAGCTAATCATTTTCGTAACAATGAAATGTAATTGTTAGTTGTTAAGAGGAAGCCGCTTTCATAATCCTTGAAGATTGATAGCGTTCTAATTATTACCGAAATTCAGATAATTAATTTCAAATTTAATATAGTAAAGATAGAATTTGGATCATGATTTCCATATTTCTATGTTCTAAATAAAATCTGGAATAGAACTAGAAAAACATTTTTACAAAAACAAAAAACGACTTCCAAACTTCCGAAATTAAAGTGATTTTTCACTTTGTAGTGATTTTTTGGAAGAAGGTTTTTTTTTTATAAAAAGTTTTTTATTTTTCTTTTTTTATTGCCGAAACATAATTTTCCGAATCGGTTCGTAAATGACGGAGTTATGCGCGAACAAAAAACGTAATGCAGAGTAAACGAAAAGATCGTTAATGTAGACAATGTAGATAAATTTTTAGATGTTTGTTGATTTTTCAAAAACCGCTTATACGGTTTCGATAAAATTTTCATGGGACCATTTCCAACAAAAAAAGAATTTTTCAAATCGGTTGGCAAGCGAAGGAGTTATGCACGAACAAACATAAAATAAAAATAAAATACAAACATCCGAATTGAGAACCTCCTCCTTTTTTAGAAGTCGATTAATAAAATATGTGATAAGGAACTCACTTATTGTACAATACGATATCTGGCAGCCATATGTGTTCAGAAGGTACATGCAGAGTCTCCACACCACCGTAGTCATCAGGGTTCCACTTCAATTTGTAGTCGTTCCATTCCTGCAACAAGATAAACCAATTTATTCTATTTCGTAGAAACTCTTTCTATGGCATGTGTTGTAGGAGATGTGGTTCTCCTTCATGTTATGTGTTATCTGGCTTTATCTTTGCCTGCGTTTAAGCAATTGTTATGGCCGATTGAAAGACAACATATTATTGTCTAATCATGTAAAAATGGGAGCCACGGAAAATAGTAGATTTTAAAATCGTGTAACAAAGTGTATTTGCAAGTGGCAACTGGTTTTGCAAATGATACCGCTAAAACAGATCTTGTGTTTCCGAAATTCTAGACGACCAAGTCTTGGGTCTTAGTATTACGTAAATAGTTTTAAGATTAAGCTGAAAAAGCCACGTCGCTTTGAAAGAATTTAGTCGACTTTCGTATTTCTTAACTTTATTAACCTGTCTTGCCACATAAATTGGGGTCGAAACTGACCAGACCAAAATGTCTATTAGCCTTTTATCCTCTTAAGAAGTTTTTTTCTTGAACTAAAGTCCGCTCGAAGACATTCCCGAAAGTACTTCGTTGGGGGCGGCATAAAACAGTGTTGTTGACTGAGACCGGTTGCTGAACGTCGGAAATTGCGGTGGCTTATTAGGTTCCGGTCGCGGGGAGGGCGGGTCTATTGAAAATCTGGTACTGTGGGCGAAAATCGACTTCGCCACTTCTCACTTAGTGTCCAGTCAAGCCAATACGGATTCCTCTTTAAATTACTTGCTTTACCACAGTTTGCTAAGACTCTTTTTTGAAAATTATTTGGCTGAATCTAGAATTTAAACACTGAACGAAAGCCGTATGATTGAAGGACCTTTAATTAAGCTTCTTGAAAAACAAGTTTATATTTTGTGTCCCCATTAATTTTGTTTATCCCCTATTCCTACCTTTCAGTAGGTAAGTACTAACAGACATTAACGTATTACATTATACAAAATTGAGCTAACATGACATCTTAAAAGATTGCCTAAATGATAATGTCAGTTGTACCTCGGGGGCGTAATGAAATTTTCTATTTGGAGGCTCTTATTATTTTTTTAAGTAATGTTACAAAGTAAGTGAGTGAATATAGATCTGATTTCCCGAAGGAGATTTGTTTTGTGCTTTCGTTGGAGTTCCAGGGTTCGGTGGAGGGCTTCATTTGTGAGCATTGAAGTATTTTGTGTCACGCGTCGGGCGCCAATAACAACGATATTAGATTTTTCTGCTACAAATGCGGTGTATGTATCCATATGAGTTAGAACTTTAATTTTAACTCCTAGCTAGAGGAAAACGTTGTAATAAAATAGGTGGACTTTACTGTTTCACTGTATTACATAATTTCTGCTTTCTTTGAAAATAAATGAGAAAAATCAATGTTTCCGAGTCTTTTGGAACATTGTATTTTAAGTAGATTGTAGTTTTCATTACAATTATGTTCGTATGTCTTCATGCAGGTCAATATAATAATAAATGTATAGGTCTGTAGTTATTTTAGCCGCGGTTTATTATCCCACAGTGACAGATGGCAGACCTTTTCTATTCTTTGGGGAATTTGTATTACTTACCAACTTGTCTATGATATTTACTATAGAGAAATTGAATCAGGAGAGTATAACATAAAAATATATATAAAATAGATGTACAAGATTGCTTAGCAAAAAAAATGACATCCCCTTATATATATTTAAACAAGTATGTTCTTTTGAACATGTATAGTGAAACATATGTATAAGCCTCTTAAGACTTATTTATTGAATTCAGACACAAAAGTAAAAGCAGTAAAACACTCTATTTACGCACTGTTGAAGAAAGATCTTTATAAAAATAAGAATGTTAACAAACTTAGATGCTTCTCTTACAACAGCAAAAGAAACAAATCGAGAATCCAAGTTCATGAGTGCCTTTGGTACTAACTTATCAAAATACAAGAGGAGAACACGTGATACCAATACTCATAATTCCCAACTTTTTGACAACACAATACATCACGGCACGACAAACTAATATATACAAAACAAAAACAAATTCAAGGATGTAAATAATTTATAGTGCCCAAAATATTTGGCGACGGAACTTATAACCTCAAAAGTTTGGCACAGAGAATGAATCGTTCAGTACAGTACGGAACCCAATTATTATTTTGGCGGGCCATGTAGTCTCTGTTAGGCCGAATTACTGTTGCTAAAACTCAATTTAAATTTGTCACAGACTTAATTTGAAATCGTCTTTGCGCATGTATGGGTCGGTTTTGGGCGATGAAAACGTCGACTTGATGAGCGGAATTGAAGCGTCGACGGTTTAAATAAGAGATTCCAAATGAAAATTGTTTGAAGATGTAATAAAATGTCTTGGAATGTTTGAAATTATTTTTCTGGTAATGATTAATTTTAATAAGATAGAAAGGAAAATATTAGACAACCCGAGATCACAACATCATCCAGGTAAATAAATATTGGCATGTATGGATTTCGTTTGTTAATTGTATTTAATCAGTGTGGAGGAATACAATTCATACAATACCTTAAGTCAAGCATTGTTCTTATCTTTATTTATATCACAACAAAACATTGCCTAGAAAAATATTTTAAGGGGTCGAAATTAATTGAGTGTATCCACGATTAGCATCCAAGTAAACAGTCCACAAATATTTTCAATTACATATTGCCGAATGCGAAAAATACATTCAACAACGGTAATACAATAACGCCAACTTCTGCTCCCTAATAATCCAAAATTTATGCACACGTCATAATTTCAGTGATTCAGAGGATCGAAGAAGATGTGTATTCATGTAATAATACGTAAGGGAAATAGTCAGGTTATTACGGTGCGACACCCATGTCTATTATGGCATCGTAACTGGCAAATCTCTTGTAAAATCAATGGTGCATAATGTATTACCTGGCAAGTGTGATATTGGCCGACTAAGTTAATGGTTGCTTGCTTTTGGATGATTTTTGGTTGATTTTTGTCTTTATACTGTAAAGTTTGGATTGCCTCTTACTAGATATTTATCTAGTTACTGTCAGCATTTTTAACAAAATCATTCTCATTTCTGAAATCTGCTGTGTTTTATACGAGCTCAAAATGAGTTCAAGCTTCCGCTATTTTCACAGCCCCAATCCAAAGCTGAATGTTTAATTGAATCTCATAATGGGATATGCGTGTGACGCGAGATTTTCGGTCGTTTCCTTGGCTATAATCTTTAATATGAAGCTGTGTTCCACATTTTCTACACCGTGTAATGTCTGTTTTAGTTCAAATTCTATTCATATTGCGAAAGTTGTTTGAAAGTTCCATCGGAATAATTTGTTTTCAAGTTTTTGCTTTTAAAGTGTTTCTTTCGATATCTCCCAGAAAGACATCAAGGAAAATAGATAGGTATTTCATCTTTTCATCAAACTTTAGAGTAAAGTTAGCAAATTTGTGTCATTAATGAGGTATGGAATGAATCGAAAATGATATCGTACACGATTAGTATCGTATGAACCAATTATTACAGATAAAAACTATAATATATAAATAATTATAACATTATTATTATGAAGATATACCGGATTCCAGCATTGCAATAACGTGCAATTAGTAAGAGATTGTTAGCTTATTACCAGGTCCATTATTGAGTAACCCGGTTCCGATATTCAATACCCGTACTTATGATATTTGGGATTATAGGTATGTTCAATATCTGTAATTATTAGACCAGCGTTAGATTATCACAATCATTTTCGTTAGTTTTTTGTTAACATTTCATTTAACAAGTACATCCACCGTGTCTAGATTTAAAGTTTAAATAATTAATAAATAATTTTAATAATAATTATTTTTTGAAATTAAACAAAGCTATTGCAGCTGTTTTTATTATTAAAAATTGTACAAAGCCTTTTCTTATCATCATTCTCACCTGCGTTATCTCATTCGTCATTGCTCATATTATTATTAAACAAAACACTGTAAAAATAATCAGTATAAATACGTATGATATTCTATATTGTATTATTATAGGACACCCTATATTCTCAACTTTGAACAACCCTATTCAATGTTTATATAAAGGTCTATGTTTGCTTTACGAAATTCAACCAAAATACCTTAGGTTTATGATTCATTAAAACGAAATTAATTTACGCATATTACGGACATACTGGTGTTAAGACTCTGGAAAAGCTATGAATGTGAGGTAATGTCGTTATTTCAGTTATGAAATCAAAAGACACCGACGGTATTATTAATACTATCGGCGTAATAATATTTTGAGCGATATTATTATTTGACGTTGCTTTGCAAACGAAATTCATAAAGATAGAAACAATTCACTGAATACACATTTCGTCATCAAATCATCTAAACTGGTCAAATATAAAAGGCTTTGTAATTTTCTGACAGAAAAAATGAAGGCTAATATTAAAAATTCGGAGGTTTTAACACACCCTTCGAGGCGAGCAAATTGTCAAGAGTTTCAATTGACCGCACCCGCCATTTCCTGGTGGCCGGAGTTTTTTTCTTCGGATCTTTTGGGCTGTGGCCACTTTTGTAATAGGAAGCTACAGTTTATTTTCGAGGTTCGCCTCAATATCGTTTGTAAATGTCGCGCGTGATCTTTTTGTTAATGTTTAGGTGGTAACGGAATTGCTGCTGAAGAGGCTTTTTATATGGTAGATTAGAACGAATTGAGAGATACACACACGTCTCCAATTACATTATACGATAATAGCGACTGAGATGGAAAGAGGATAACTGGTGAATTATTGATAATTTCGACTGATACTGGGCACAGTTTGAAGTGAAATGAACAAACGCAAAATGTGTTTATTGACAAAAAATTCAAACTAACAGAAACAGAATGGAGTAAATGAAAAAGTTCACGCCAAGTGTTGTTTTGCTGTTTACGCAAATAATTCGAACGATGGATAACGAAGTAATGAAAAAACTTCTAATGCGAATAAGCCAAAATATCACCAACAAAGCGAAAAACAAACGATACTACGAGAGATTGTTGCTAACAAAAATGTTGGAAAGTTGTTAGAGGGCCCTCGCCAGCAACTCAGCAAGAATCCGACAGAAGTATGCGTTTGGATGCGATGTTTTTAAAATGTTATTTAATAAATTTTAACGAGAACCTGATATAATCGGGAATTTTGTTCGGGAAATGTTGGCAAGCCTTCAAAGGCTACGTTCTGTCAACGGAAATTTAAAATTTCCTAATTTATATTTAGTCGTAATTTTTTGTGTTATAAATATTTGTGAATCTCTTCATAATGCTTTTTTTATTGTTATTTAACTATTTTCCACTCTCTATGAATTATTTTCTCTTCCTACTATACCATATCAATACATTTTCTACATAAAAATTACGAAATTCTTTAAAACGAAATTCATTTAGGAACACAAAAGAACAAAGATTGCAAACACAATGCGAGAATTTTTTTGAAGAACTTTTAATTATAGAAAATCTCTTGAAGCCAATTTCACCTTAAAGTGGGCTACAAACTTTGACTAGCAAGTTGGATTCTATTTAAAAGTTTTAACCGACATCAAAGCGATTCCACAATGATTTAGCGAATATATTTTGGAATTTGATGTCTATTTTCGTACATCTTCGTACATATACATGTGTATATCCTAACTATAAATGCGAAAGTGAGTTTGTTTGTTCCGCTTTCACGCTAAAACGGCTGAACGGATTTGGATGAAATTTAGCACATGGGTAGACCATGACCTGGAGAAGGGCATAAGCTACTTTTCATCCTGGCTCGCAGATGAAGTCGCGGGCAACAGCTGGTATATTATAACTATATCTTCTCTGTCACACAGTCATAACAAAAATCATGTAACTTTTTAATAACTTAAAACTTATGATCAGGCAGTCTAAATCAAATTTCCACGCAAACTCCGCCCCTTGCTCCCCACCACTCCGTTATGTGCTAAACGCTAACACATCAGTAATAAAGTTGAATATCGCGTGTGCTCTTTGATCGTGTTCGAGCACGAAATTAAATAGCGTAAGTCTCAATTCTTATTTCGTTTATAACTAAAGTAAGAATTGATCTAGAGAAAAAATATCTGGTGGCTAAATAATAAACTATATTTCCTTGTTGTGAATATTTATCTTAGACATAAAAGCGAAACAGTCTTGTTTGTTTTTTTATAATTATCCTTAAAAAAGACATGATTTTCGAATAAAAAAGTGTCTCTAGAGAAAATGTTACAATTACGTAAATGTCTTCAACATGGAAAGAAAAAGATCCAATAAATCATATACTAAAGTTTAATTTTGCTTGTACGTGTGACTGTTTCAGAATATTTATGAAAATTAACATAAAATAGGGAGCCTCCTCTTAAGGTTTATTGAATAAATCTTAGTTAACTAGCAATAAAACTTAATTCAATAGTCCACTATAATAATTACATCAACGACTAAGTTATTAACACTATATCTTAAGCATTAAGTTTTTCATATTCATTTCAAACTAACTAACTAACGCAGAATAAATCTGTCATTTTCAAACGACTTATACCTAATCATTGCACCACCCCACCATAATCATAAGCACCATAACGAATAAGCCACATATAAAATACATAATACGCAAAAGGATATATCCTGGGGGTAGTTCAAAAACGTGTTAACTGGAAGCTGAGGCAAACGTGAATGATTTATGATACCCTGCAAGGGACGGTCGGGAAAAAACCCTTCGCTACAGCGCAGTCTGTTTCGATACAAATCTAAAACTTGTTTTCTGGAACGAAGTAGTTCTTTAACGCGGATTGCGGTGGGAGTCCGCGTTTGTGCGCGGCGTAACAGATAGACAGTTAATTTCGCATTTAGAAAATTAGTATGGATGGATATCATTTCATCCGTAGCGTTCCTTGTAATGCTCATCGTAACGTATCAAATACACTCCCGGACTCCTAAATCGAGCCACCCTGCACTTTTGGGAACGAAGTTCTTTAACGCGGCTTGCGGTAGGAGTTGACTGGTAGAAATCGTCACGTAAGGAAAAAGCGTTATGCCCTCTCCATGCGACTTTCGCTCTCTCTCTAACAGACAGAGATAGTACGGGTAACTTTATGAGAGCTTCTAAAAACTTATAATAGATGGCTCTGTATTAAAAACGCGATTGCGCGAGCTAAAAGAAACTTCGTAAAAAAAAATCAGTTTCAAGGTCTCAAGTTTCACGTGTTAAAGGTGTATGTTTCTGTTTTTAAACGTGAGAAGGAACTTCGTTCTTGACCGACTCCGACCGCACACGTTTTTTGTGTAAAGGTCTTTCTTTATCTTTTTAAATAGTCGTAAATTCAAATTAGGAACAATGATGACACTAAAATGAAGCCCAGTATGTCAGCTTCAAAATAGCTAAACAACTTTTTCTTTAAATCATGATTATTTGGATGTTTTAGGACTTTAGAACTTACATGGAAATGCACTGTGGCTTGATTTAGGAGTTCGGAAGTGTATAATGGAAGTGAAAAAAGGTTTGAAGTTTTACTTTTACGGTTCAATCGGTTCGCGTAGTTTGTGGGCGGCTCTTGGCTCGAAAGAGATTTTGTTTACGATCACTCAGCAAGGGTTGGACCATAGTAGGGTCAGCCGGATATCCATGTAACACAGTTTGACTTCGACAGCGCCTTAAATTTATAAATGACTAGCTGCGCCCCGCGGTTTGACCCGCGTAAGTCTCGATCCCGTAGGAATATCGGGATAAAAGTAGCCTATATGTTAACCAAAGGTGTCAGCTACCTGGAAACGAATTTTTATCAAAATTGATTTTATATATAATATTTAGCCGTTTGAACGTGAAGAAGAGTGAAGAAGAAACAAACACACACGAGTGTGTGTGTTTGTTTAACACACACAACAAGTACAAGTTTGTGAGTACAAACTTTCGCCTTTATAATATTAGTGTGATAAATGATTTTTATTTCTGTAATTATGTAAAAAGGGTTAAGAATGAAGCAATGACAGATATATAATTATGTGATAGATACATGGTGCTCGCATATTTACAAACATTGTAAAAAATATACGTTTAAAAAATATATATCAGTGTGAGTTAAGGTAATCACAGAATTTAAAATAAATGTCATAAAAATAATAAATTATACAATTAAATTAGCAACCAGTTTGATTTTATCTAGACTCTAGATTGTCCGATGTGGGTAACGCAGTTATCCCGCTGGTTGTATTCAATTATGTCAGGAATACTCAATTAATACTTTAATCAGTCATGTTGGTCCTTCGCACTCAACTGTTAGACATAAGCCTCTCATAACTAGCATTCCCACTTGCTCGAAAGGCCGAAAATAATTGTGAGCAACTATCCGACATCATTACTTGTGTATTATTACCCTATAACATAATATAGATTGCTCTATTTGGTTTCTTGAACAACTTTTATCTCTCTTTTTCGTAGCTGAAAATATTCGCCATCTCATTCTAACGATCTAAAGTTTTTTCCTGCCAAACAATTTCGTCCCGCGATAATAAAAACGTTATGATCGCACAAGTAAGTTTACGATTTATTTGTTGGAATGCTGATAGTTCGGGCAACCGTATATATTTTGTTAAGGGATGACAGATTTTTAAGTTTTCAAGGATCCGTCCAAGTTTTCGGTACGAGGTTAGAGTTAACAATTTGTGTTGAAAATTATGAGAAATTTTTCGATTTACTATGGAAACGAAAGGTCAAAGTAGACAGCTGTTTTTTAAAGCGTACATTTTAGAAAGGGGGTACTAAGGTTGTGTGCAGAATGAGTGAAGACTATACTTAGACAGATTAACGCTCTATAAAAACAATGATGGCACAAAAGTCTCATAGTTATTAACTAAAAATACTGTTTTGTCTATGTAAGACCAAACTGTTTTATTTCTAGTGCCTGTACTTTCTAAAATAGAAAACAAAACAATATTTTTTTATTAAAAAAAAAATCAGCTGCTCCCTACATTTAAGTGCTCATAACTCGTCGAAATGTAGGGAACAGATGATTAGTTTTCGCGATTTCAGGTTTGTCCCATAGTAGAAGTTGTTCATAATGATGAGTTGTGCGTTAATTCTGGGACATGTATATGTATTATTAGATTTTTTACTACACTCCAATGTACGGTCAACCCTAGTGTTTCTGATAAGTAATAAAATTCTAATAAAATTCGCATGACAACGGCAGACTGCTTTTAACATTTTTTTGTCTATCAAACAAAATTATTTTATTTTTCATCTATCTCGACAAACGTCCTCTGGACGTTACTATTAAAAATATGCAGATAAAGCAACATAGTTTTAACGGAAGCATGTATGTACTTACTTTATAATGACCCTTTTATTAATTTTCAGTTTCTGTGTCGTAAGTTTTCATCGAAGCATGTTTTTTCTTTTTTTTTTAAACGTTGCCCCCACTAGGAATTTCTCCTGTATTGTGGGTGCATTTACAAACATTTAAACTCACATACACAAACAGCCAGACCCGGAACTACTTGTAGGTCATACAAATATTTGTTCCGTGCGGGAATCGAACCCGCGACACGCAGCGCAGCAGTCAATCGCTTAACCACTGCGCTAACCGTGTCGACTTGAAGAATGTATCTCTACATAAAGCGTGCTCCTATTAAATTAATAAGCATACACAGATAAAAATATCCTAAACACCAGTATCTATGTGAATAATAACGAAAAGTTTCCATAGAGCCTAATAAAGAAATCTACTATGTTTTTTTCTGCTCAATGAAGTAGAAAATAATATTTACAAGCGTATTTCCTTGTTGCTTATTTTTGGTGTAACTTATTTTTATACCAGTACATCGGTTTTATGCTTTTTTCTTCCTTAGTTATGTATGTATACTTAAATATACAACAGATTTTGTTATTGTGAGATTAGAACTGTAAGAATCACCCCTTTTAATAATATTTTTAGAAGTGCCAAATGGGTAATGATTAGAGGTTCGAATTAACCCCGAACATATCTTTTGATACTCGGCAATCCTGCAGCTTCATATTAGTAAAAGAATTTTCGGAATTAGATCAGAAATTCCGAAGGTACATTATATTGTAGTCTGTGTTCCGAAGATTACCCAAACATACAAACTCACAAATTTTACCTATTTATAATGATTGTAAACTACAACTGTTTCTGTAAATAAGTAAGCGGATATTATAAATTTACCGCAGCTGTCAGTTATCGTAATCGGTTTAATTTTGAAGTCCCAAATGGGAATGTTAATTAAATCGGTTCCCAATACTATCGCAAATTATGCAAGCTCTAAAACAGCCATTTAACGAGATAATTGCGTATCATAGAAATAGTAGGGAAGGTAACAGCGTATTCTGAAATTATTCTATTAGAGCATAAACGTGGAATCGAATTAATTTATCCTAGCTGTCAATAACAGATAGAATAAGGCCTAGAATATTCCAAAAGATCCGATAGTGGTCTCGTGGTTGCAAACGCGACTGCTGGGCATGGGTTCCTGGGTGCGATTCTCGGGTCGGGCAAAGTGTTATTGGGTTTTCCATTAGGAATTTCTCAGTAACAGCCCGGAGTTTGGAAGTTGGCGTTGTGATAACCCGATGCCTCGGACAGCACGTTAAGCCGTTGGCCCTGCACCTGATTTCTCTCCGGTCGTGTCGGATTGCCGTCTCATCGGACTATGAGAGTAAGAGAAGCGAGAGAGCACCTGTGTCTGCGCATACACTTGTGCTCTATAATATCTCTCGCGCCGAAGGCTGGTCTCCGCTGAGATTGGTCGCCATGGCCAAAATATGTTATGTATTGGGTACCTATGAAATTGGCGTTTTTTTCTCACAAATAGAGAACCTCGTCACTTCTATGATTTCAAATATTCATCAATTGCTTGGTATTATATCGAATAATGACCATCATATACAACTACCAGTCGTAAAAAACCTTACTACTTGTAGTTTTGTAAACATAAAAAATACCTTAAAAATGACTCCTCATTTTTTTAGCAGAAATTACCACAATTTGTTTTGACTTAGCCAAAAGCGCATGCGCCAGCGCTTAATCTAAGTGGCATATCGTTAGTTTTGAAACATTAGTGCATAAAACATTAGTGTTCATGGTTGTTTTATAAATTAAGAAAATGTTAGTATGAAAAATGCAACTTCTTTAAATTCCTCTATACAAAACGCTGATTTCATAGGTGGGGACCTATTGTGTCATAATAAGTTTGGAGGACTATTATTATTACCCATTCCAAAATAACAAGCTACTTACTATACTTGAATGATATAAAAGAATATGATAAAATACCGTTGACTCCTTGTTAGTTTAATGAACGCAAGCACTGCTGCTATTCCCATCGGGCAAAGTGTTATGTGGTTTTTCCATCTGGAATTTCTCAGTAGGCCGGTGGTAATAGGCTCGCCCGTATTACACAAGACTTAAACATTACTGGCAAAATATGGGTGTACCATAGGTTCGCCACTGCCTAACCCTTCGGGATAACAAGGCGAGATGCTATGTTGTGTTAGAATACCGTTGTTATTAACTTAAACAAAAACCTTGCTCAGCAAAATAAAAATCTCGGATCTAGTTGTTTCTAAATTGAATTAATTTCCGTTAATAACTTTACAGAAGAAATTTTAATTGAAGTAAAAATAAAATAACATTTAGCAACACTTCCACCTTACTGAGGCTGATTTAAGCTGTGTACAAAGTAATGAAACCTACACCCAAAAAAACTCCTCAACCCAAAGGAAAAAACAAAATCCTTTTCCTCAAACGAAAACATTTAATTTACGTTATCCCACCGAAATCCACAATCATTTAAACGAAAAACAAAACACATTCTCATTTCTTTGAAAGAGAAATTTTTCTTCTTTCAATTCTGGAGACTTTGAAAGCCTTTACATCTCTTTACATTAATCACTTTAGAATTGACGGGCGGGTGTCCGTGTCCGTTGAAGGAATGACAATCCTTACTTGTCTTCGAGGTGACACGTCAATGTCCCTTCCGGGTAGCCATTTGTCAATGGTGTGGTGTTGGGGAAATGAGACATGTCCTGTTTGTAATGTTTTGAGTTGTATTGTGATCTATGTTGGCTGTTTATGGTCATTTTGGTGTGTAGGTTACGGAAAAAGAAGAGAGTAAGTAGAGGGTAGGTTGGAAACGGGTATGCTTAGATGGTTTGGTCATGTTAAAACGATGAATGAAAAGAGACTATCAAAAGGTATTTACAAGGCTGATTTGAATGAAAACGGCCTAGAAGGACATAAATAGTAACTTATTGATGATGTTCTTCAGAATGGTCAGGTGCGTACTACTTGCAACCGGCGTGCGTGTATGACCAGGGGGCCAAGTCTGCTATTTTCAATGATGGTCATTATGACGACCATACCAAGGCAACGCCATGACCATTGTGTAAATAGTTTGTAACCTCCTAAATTCATAATGGCGTGACAGTGGTCCATATGGAAGTCAAAATAATAGGAGCTTGTCAGTACGAGATTACCAAATACAGACAATTTTTCCAATGGAGTATCAGTGGCAGGACATCGGAATATCACAAAGACGCCCTTCAATTAGGAGATTAGCGAAACTGTCAAACTCTACAATTACGGTGCCAATGATCGGCCATTCAGACACAACTGCGTTAGCAGACTTGGCCCCCAGATGTATGAACGTAAACGAAGCAAAAGGTGTATGTCCTTCATACACCTTTTGCTTCGTTTACGTTCAGTTAGTACGTTTCGTTCACGTAGCAGGTGGCGTTCTGTAGTTTCTGCATACCCTCATGGGAAGAAAGCGTAAGTTTATGTGTAGGTATTTTTCTTTTTTTGCAAATACTTATCTCAGAAAGTAAGCGTGGATGAAGACTAAGATATTTCTTTAGCTTGGGCATTATTACAGTCATTTGGTGCGAGTCTTATCGTGACTCAGGAAGTCTATGTTAAAAGTTCGTCTGCACATTTCTGCTCGCTTTGTCAAATAAAAAAGTTTCTTTCGTCATTAGCATAATCATTTGCGTTTTTATCATTATTGGGTGCATAAACTTTTTTTCATAGTTTTTTAAGGCTCGTGTAGACTGGCGCGATAGGCAGCGCGACACTTTAAATTAAGTTTTCATAGAAATCGTGCTACTAATGTAGTGTCGCGCCTGTCTGCGGGAGCCTTTACGTTAAATTAAAGTATAGAATTAATATTCAGAACTCACCTGTTCTACCCACACGTTCGTTGTCATGATTTGATTCTTAAGATTCTGAAACAAACGAGAAGAATACTATTAAATAATGATCTTAAAAATATAATAACATAAAGAAGCTAAATAATAACTGCCGCACGGGTCGATCAATCAGGTTAAGCTACACTTGCCGCGGTTAGTCCGTGGATGGGTGACCATCTTTTCATACCAAGATTCCTCCGTGCCTTGGAAAGCACTTTAAGCCTTGGTCCCGGCTGTCATTTGTAGATCTTTGACAGTTGTTACGGGTCGTCAGAAGCCCAAAAGTCTGACAACCAGTCTTACCAAGTGATATCGTGTTACCCAGTAACTGGGTTGTGGAGGTCAGATAGGCAGTCGCTCCATGTAAAATACTGGTATTCAGCTGCATCTGTCTAGACTGGAAGCCGACCCCAACATAGTTGGGAAAAGGCTAGGCAGATGATGAAAGAAGAAAAATAATGTATTTTCGGTCCAGCAACACTGAAGTTTATAATAAACTAGCATCTGCCCGGGACTTCCTCTGCGTAAAATTTCGGCCCCCGACCCACCCCGTCGCATCGCATCGCCCGCCTGGTCTATTACTTCGTTTTCATTTAGCGTTCTTTATTTATTTTATTATTTACTAGCTACGCCCCGCGGTTTCACCCGCGTAAGTCTCGATACTGTGGGAATATCGGGATAAAAAGTAGCCTATGTTGCCCAGTGTGCCCAGTGTGTGTGTTGTATGTTGTGTTGCCCAGGGTGTCAGCTACCTCCATACAAAATTTTAACAAAATTGGTCTAGCCGTTTAAGCGTGAAGAAGTAACAAACATACACATACACACAAACACACTCGCAAACTTTCGCCTTTATAAAATTAGTGTGATGATGTCCACACAGTAAAATACAGAGAGATACGCATAATTATAATATTAGTACAAAGGTACTGCTTATTTCTTAAGAAATTTCTGATTTCTTTCTTTCTTTATTTTTCTGATTTTTTGCCGATTTACTCGGCTTCTAAGGGTTGTAGCGTGATGTTAAATATCCTGCAACCTTCCTCAAAATTGGGCTTTAAAATGCAAAAAGATTTTTTCAAATCCAACAAATAGTTCCAGAGATAGTGCTACAACAACGAAACAAACTCTTCAGCTCTATTATTAGTATAGATCTTATACACAGAAAGAAGGAGATATCCCCGGTAGTTGAAAATTTATCGGAACCCAGTGTCTCCAGTTTGTCCGACACACATAAGATTTCCTGGTTTTCCTTTCATTTATTTATCATGTTTGTTAGAGAGATTTCATCCTTATAATTGACCCTAACGATCGATGCAATAAAAGTACAGGGTATAATTTTTTCAGATTTTAGCCGGTTCGATTCCCGGGTGTGGGAGAAGAGAATTTTCGAAAACCTTTGAATGCAGTTTGCTTTCTATTCAAAAATAAAGGAATGTTTCCTTTGAGTAAAACTTTCTATCTGCAGTATTAACAGTACTTTCCCTCCAGGTGGCATTACAAAATTCCACCCTGTCGATGTCGATGGTAATTCACATTAATTGCGTGACGTACTTTCAATAAAAATCCGAAAGGTTTTGAAGGAAATACATTGCCTCATGTGTTAGAAAAATTAGTCAGCACAACAACGTACATAACGCAATGAATGTTATTGAACTGTCAAAATGAAAGGCCAAAATTACTCCGATTTTTCGATACATTGTGTTTATTGCAATATTTTAGTCAATAACGTGCTTCATATACCTTGAGGTATATACGTATGACATTTAATTAAATTGATTTAAAATGAGAAAATTCATTTCAAGTTGAGAGGATGAATGAAAGGCGATTAACCAAAGGTATTTGGCAAGGCAGAAGTGAGTGGAAACACTATAAGGACATATTATAGTGACCTAATTGGTGATGTTCTTCAGAGAAAGGTCAGGTGCGTAGTACTTGCAACCGGCGTGCGTGTATGACCAGATGTATGAACGTAAACGAAGCAAAAGGAGTATGTAAGGAGCGAAGCATGTGGCGTTCTATAGTTTCTGCCTACCCCCATGGGAAGAAGGCGTGAGTTTATGCATGTATGTATGATTTCAAAATTTAAAAAAATCACTTCAAACATATTAAAAGCACTTAATATTTGTTCGAGGTAGAATTAATTCATTTCCTCTGTGTAGATATTAATATCGCAGTTATTACAGTTATTGGTAATTAGTATGATACTAAATATTTGAAGTAACACTTTGGATATATTATGTGCGTCAAAAACATTAATATCCTTTAATATAACCTTTGCCGCAATTTTGTCAGCGTAAATCTCGACAAACAGCATAACCTTAAATAAATTAAAACGAGCGGCGCATCCCTGCTTCACTTGATTCTTACGACTTTACAAAACATTGAGGTTTAAATCTGAAATCGCGAAAAAAATATCAGCTCTTCCCTACATAATGTTCGCATAACTCGTCAAACGGTACTGAGAAGTTGTTTTTTTTTTTTTCGCGATTTCAGGTTTGGTCCCATAGTAAAAGTTGTTCATAATGATGACCTCTCAATAGGTTTCTTGGTTTTGCATTCACTCCATGTATATTATATACATTTACATATACTATCCGGAATAAATTCTCTAAATTATGGTGAAAAAAAAAAAATCACAACCCTGCGTAGTTTCGAAGAACAACACGATCACACAGACAGACGAATAGTGACTTTAATTTATAATTTGTACGTACAGACGCCAGCACATCAAGCTACTACAATGTGTCAAATTTCTTTAGAGGATTTTCAACTTTATCGTTAAAGCATAACGTTCAAGGTTGATTGGGAAAATTTGACAGTTTGGGTAGCTTAACCTGCCGGCGTCTGTACATACATAGATAGCTATGTAAGGGCTTATGGCTAAGTGATAACAACCGCACGGGTCGATCAAATCAGGTTAAGCTATACTTGCCGCTGTTGGTCCGTGGATGGGTGAACATCTTTAAAGACCAATACCCCTCCGTGCCTCAGACAGCACGTTAAGCCGTTGGTCCCAGCTATCATTCGTAGATCTTTGACAGTCGTTACGGGTCGTCAGAAGCCTGGAAGTCTGACTACCAGTTTTACCAAGGAGTATCATGTTACCCAGTAACTGGGTTATGGAGGTCAGATAGGCATTCGCTCCATGTGTAATACTGGTATTCAGCTGCATTCTGACTGGAAGCCAACCCCAGCATAGTTGGGAAAATCTAGGTTAGGTTACATATGACATAGATAGCTCTGCGGCTTATAAACCGGTGTGTGTATAATTTTATGAAAAGGTTTCATAACCCACTCAGGTGAACACAAACTACTTAAAGTCTTCAAACATAAACCTCTTTAAAATGTTAACACTTCAATAGTTTGTTTAAGAGGATCCCAAGTTTCAGAGAACTTTAATCTAAATTTGTTTACTCCGTTAATTGCCTTTGACGACACCGCGCACCAATAGGAAGTGACGGGGTGGAATTTTCTAGAAACTTAGGTACTTAACTAAACTAAGCAAACTATAAAGTACGTTATATTATTGATAAGGTATTTTAGAAGTTGGGGAAGAATTTCGAAGCTAATATAAATTGGCATATAATAAATCGAACCTCAAATAATTCCTACAAAAAATATTATTGAACACTCTAACAGAATGAATGCGCTGCTTTTTGTGAACCTCAAATATTTGCTATGTTCTAAAAATACTAAATAGCCAAGTAACTGCGGCCAACTTGGTATAGCGCTTGCCGGCCGCTGTCGCGGCTCCGCTCGCTTCGCTCACTCAGCTCGCGCACGTATAATCACAGTTCTAATCTAACCTAATCCATTTGGTCGGGGTGCCCTAGCTAGGATACTTCGACAAACTGTGAAAACAGGCCAAAAAGTAAAAAAAAAAACATTTTTTCTTTTTTAAAGAGTGCATCATTAGAAGGCCGATAATTTAAAAAAGTATGCATCATCCGAAGTTCAATAAGGTTTTAGAGAAACAGTCAAATATTTAAAAATTATGTTGCTTTTAGTTACGGTAGATACTTGACGAGAAGCTTCACCTACAAAAATGTATGCTTTCATTGAGGAGGTAGTTAGATAGTTACAATATTCGAAAAAGCGATATCAGATTTAGAAATATTAATGATCATGGTGAAACAGAAATTATTAGTATTTCATAATCACAAATGAAACATTCAAGAGACTACATAAAATGAAATACGCGGAGTATGCTATGTAAGTCCAATATATGAGCTTTTACGTATCGGTTGCGTTAATTCATCTCCACCTCCCCTTCGGTTTTTTTCATCAATAAACAAAAATTACCTTACTAGCTTTCGCCCGTGGCTTGTCCCGCGTGCAGGTTGGAAATTATATCACGGAAACGTACTACCGAGATAAAAAGTATCTTAAGTGCCTGCCCAGGGGGTCTACTCCGAACATAAATTAGAAGTATCGGCAGAACGTTCGGCCGTTACTTTACTACGGCTAACTATGGCTGAAAACGGTGAAAGAAAAAAAACGATAGTCAAAGAGATATGCCAAAGTCAAAAATGTGACTTGAAGTCGGGTAAGGACTCAAAGTCAAAAAAGGAAACTTTGGAAGTTATAAAACGGCCGAACATTCGGCCGATATTTCGGATTATTGCTTCCGAGTAGACCCCCTTGACATCGTCTATCCGTATGTCACATCAAAATCCGTTCATCTGTTTATGCGTGAAAAGGTAATAGACAGACAGACAGAGTTACTAGTAATGTTCACATTTATAATAATATTATGGATGATTGATGGGCAGCATTTGGGAAGCTTCGTTAAAGCATAACGTTCAAGGTTGATTGGGAAAATTTGACAGTTTTGGGTAGCTTAACCTGCCGGCGTCTGTACATACATAGATAGCTATGTAAGGGCTTATGGCTAAGTGATAACAACCGCACGGGTCGATCAAATCAGGTTAAGCTATACTTGCCGCTGTTGGTCCGTGGATGGGTGACCATCTTTAAAGACCAATACCCCTCCGTGCCTCAGACAGCACGTTAAGCCGTTGGTCCCGGCTGTTATTCGTAGATCTTTGTCAGTCGTCAGATGCCTATGTTTGTCAAGCAGTAAAAACCAAGGGTATCATGTCACCCAATAACTGGGTGGTGGAGATCAAATAGGCAGTCGCTCCATGTAAAATACTGGTATTCAGCTGCGTCCGGTTAGACTTGAAGCCGACCCAAAAACCCATAGTTGGGAAAAGGCTAGGCAGATTGATTGGTTGGATGCTGTTGATAATTTTATTATCCCTCCCCCCCGCCGATAAATTCCGCTACTCGTGCTCTGGATGTCCTCAGTGAATTTCGTTGTACCGAATTAAAGTAGAATCAAGGAATCGGCGTGATCTACAGTAGGTATACGTAAGATGCGGATTAGAATATCATCTCGGATAAGTTAGAGTTAGTTTGTACAAATTCTGTTTAGTATATAGTTTCTTTGCTTATAATGTAGGTACATAAAAATAAGTTGTTGGATTCATGTAAATTCTGTCTTAATAATATAGCATGGAAATGTAATACACGTAAGATGATAATAAAGATATTACAAAAAAATATAATTTAAGAAATCCTGCACAGAATAATAACATTTATCTACATGTACGAGGGCTGCACTAAAAGTATCGGGAATGGAATATTTCCACTGTTCCTGTCATATTAAAATCTTTTTAATTGAAAACTCCTTGGTTTTAAAAATCGAATACCATTTATTTATTTAAAAAAAGATTCTCGGTCTTGTCACAAGGTTTTGTCAAACTTGTTTAGTCGTTGAGAAAATGGAATTGACTCGAGAAAATTCAAGAGCGATGATTTATTATGACTTTCGAAGTGGTTTAACACAAAAACAGTGTGTTGACCGGATGATTTTTGCATTTGGTGATGAAGCCCCATCCAAAACCACAATTTATCGCTGGTTTGCTGAATTTCAACGTGGACGTGTCAAGCTCAGTGATGATCCCCGTCAAGGTCGTCCAAAAACTGCAGTCACCCAAGAAAACGTTGATGCTGTGCGTAAGCTGATTGAGGAAGATCGACATGTGACATACCGCGAAATTCAGGCAACTTTAGACATTGGCATGAGTCAAATACAAATAATCTTGCATGAACAATTAGGTGTAAAAAAGTTGTTTTCCCGATGGATACCGCATTCGCTCTGTGAAGACCAAAAACCGGCTCGCGTTACTTGGTGCGTCAGAACTCTCGAAAGATTCCACGCAGGAGCCTCAAATGCTGTATACAACATTGTATCAGGTGACGAAACCTGGATATACGCGTACGAACCCGAAACAAAAAACCAGTCACGAGTTTGGGTGTTCGAAAATGAGTTAAAGCCAACAAAAATTGATCGTTCACAGAGTGTTGCAAAAAAAATGGTGGCCACGTTTGTCTCCAAAACCGGCCATCTTACGACTATTCCTCTTGAGGGACAAAGAACGGTTAATGCAGAATGGTATGCTAGCATTTGTTTGCCACAGGTCGTTTCTGAACTCCGTAAAGAGAACTGCAACCGCCGCATCATCCTCCATCACGACAATGCGAGTTCTCACACCGCGCACAGAACAAAAGAGTTTTTAGAGCAAGAAAACATAGAATTATTAGACTATCCGCCGTACAGCCCCGACCTAAGCCCTAATGATTTCTATACTTTCCCTAAAATAAAGAATAAATTGCGTGGACAGAGATTTTCATCACCTGAAGAAGCTGTGGACGCCTACAAAACGGCCATTTTGGAGACCCCAACTTCCGAATGGAATGGTTGCTTCAATGATTGGTTCCATCGTATGGAAAAATGTGTCAAATTTCGCGGAGAATACTTCGAAAAGCAATAAATACATTTTTAAATAGTAATGTTGTGTCACTTCCTTGATTCCCGAAATTTTCAGTGCCGCCCTCGTAACTGTGAAACGTTTTTATAATTTTACTAACATACTTTTTTTTGTTTTTTTTTACTTTTGAATATTCTGTCCCTCTCTTCAATTGCTTTCCGATAATTTTGTTACTATATTTGACACACAATACTTAGATACGTACTTAGACATGGAGCTATACATACGCCTGTATAAGTTCGTGAAACTTATCAATAAGCAGAAGCTTCTATGCTAAGTGGAGTTTACATACTAATAACGTATTATTAGGAAACTTGCAAGTATTTGTGGGTACTTGTTTTTCAAACAACAATATTAAGACAGAGCAATTTTAATTATAAGATTAAATATTTTGATTAAGAAGTTTTTAACGAAGATAAACTTTGGAAAAGTGGCATCAAGGGGGTTTGTTAATATTTAGTAAACATCCTAACTTCCTAATATGTCCTAACATCCTATTTCTTCCCGTGGGTGTCGTAAAAGGCGACTAAGTGACTTACTAGATAATGGACAGCAGCATTCTTTATGCATTTTAACACCATACTGCGATCGCCAACCCGCTTGCCAAGCGTGGCGATTATGGCAAACCATAATTATGTTGGGGGAGGCCTATGTCCAGCAGTGGACGTCTTTTGGCTGAAATGATGAATGCGAAAGTGAATTTGTTTGTTTAATTGTTTTTTTGTTTGTTATGCTTTCACGCTAAAACGGCTGAACGGATTTGGATGAAATTTAGCAGATGGGTAGACTTTGACGTGAGTTAGGACATAAGTAGAGTAATTTTTATCCCGGTAGTACGTTCCCGTGGGGTACTCGTGGCTAAGTTATAACGGCCGTGTGGATCGATCCATCAGGTTAAGCTACGCTTGTCGTGGTTGGTTCGTGTATGGGTGACCATCTTTACATACGGAGACTCCAGGAAAGCACGCTAAGCCGTTGGTCCCGGCTGCCATTCATGGATCTTTGACAGTCGTTACGGGTCGTCAGAAGTCCGGAAGTCTGACAACCAGTCTCACCAAGGAATATCGTATTACCCAGTTACTGGGTTATGGAGGTCAGATAGGCAGTCGCTCCATGTAAAATACAGGTATTCAGCTGCATCCGGTTAGACAGGAAGCCGACCCCAACATAGTTGGGAAAAGGCTAGGCAGATTGATTGACGTTCCCGTGGGATAATATCCGACCTCCACGCGGGTGAAGCCGCGGGCACAAGCTAGTATTTATATATGTTCCGTGCGGTGCCGAACGTAAAGAATAGCACCATCATATTTCTTCCCGGGGGTGTCGTAAAAGGCGACTAAGGGACTTACTAGAGAATGGGCAGCAAATTTCTATATGCATTTTAATACCATACTGCGATCGCCAACCCCCAAGCGTGGCAATTATGGCAACCTATTAAGGGAGGCCTTTCGACTGAAATGATGAATGATGATTTTACCAATCTTTTTTTTTTTTTTTTTTTTTTAAAACGACGAACCAATCATTTGCTATTGAAGATAGTAATTTGGAATTAAGATAACAACTTATTTAGGGATGTTTAAACTTTCATAAACAGGCTTATAGTTTTATTGCCATGTCAAATTCAACAAGCAAAGACAGTTTTTTACAAAATGTAGCAGTGGTTAGGTAATAAATGTTCTCAATGTGTTTTTTTTTGTTTTGCTTCGTACGTTTTGCACATGTACTCGTAGCCAGTGTCAAGTTAAATTTGGTAACAAGTACCTACACAGTTTGGTCAAATAATGATGAAATGAATTATATTCAATGCATTATAGATGATATCCGCCCGCCCGCTCCCCTTGAGTAAAGATGTGGCACTTTACTGAGACCTCACGCGGACTTCTTGAGAGAACTTGAAGTGATGTTGCACTGTTTTGGTTCATTTGCCTACACTAATGCACGTTCACGAACACTTAATGGTTAATAATTCACCATTATTAACACATTAATATTCGAAAATACAATAAAACAAGAAAAGGACAACAAGGGTAAAACAACACATAAAACAAGAAAAGGACAACAAGGATAAAACAACACATAAAACAAGAAAAGGTCGGATAAGAGTGACACTGGCTGGTGACAGTAACTCTAGCAGAGCGTCGCATCGATGCTTGCGTGGCGGCTGTCTTCTGATGACAGAAGATGATGTCAGGAGCACCGCTGTCGTACCACGTCCACTGCGCCGTTATATTTATTTTATATTATATTTTCTAAAATCATAATGATTTAATGATTTAACCATACTACCTTCAAAAGCACTCCAATCGACTATGTAAACTGGGTAAGAGATCATCAAAGTTCTGAGATATATTTCCCGTATGTATGAATGCAAATTCATCACACTGAGCCAACCCACTTAACATGAAGATATGCATGCAAGACGGGAATTAATTGAACATGTACGAGCCAAAATTTGAGACACATAAATCCTTTTTTGAGCAAAAAGTAACTCTCAACGACGACGGAATATATCGTGTTGAACGCACATTAATGGTAAGTAAGCTGAATCCATAACAACCTAACCTAAATACTTTTTATTGGTCTGAGCCTAAATAATAGAAAACCAAAAATAAAATTTTGAATGTGAAAATAACACTATCTGCCTTTTTCACGCTTTATCAGCTGAACGATTTTGGACGGAATTTGGTACACAGTTAGACCATGACCTGGGTTAAGCCATAATATGATGCTTTTTATCCCGGTTAAATAATCCCACGGGAAAGTACTCCAGGGATAATTTCCCACCTCTACGTAGGGAAGCCCCTGGCAAAAGCTAGTGTGAAGTATTTTTTTAAACTAGACGAGTATTAAGAAAATTTTGTTTCGGTGCCGTAAGTGGAATAGCGTAGGTGCCGTTCGCTCAAGTGCAGTTCAAATCGGTGCTCAAAATGGAATACCTCACCTGTCGGACTACCACTGAGTCGAAGCAGTGAAACAAACTCAGAGGTTAAGGTTTCGTAGTTCCGGATTGCTTTTAAATATCAGAAAAAGAGAGATACATAGAGATTAATATCTGAAATAGTCTCTTGGGGAAATAACCTGTCTGGCAATTGACACGCATGAGTCAGTAATTATTACTGACTCAGTGTTGAGCTGTACTGTTATTGTAAAGCTCAACACATTAGCAGCTCAACGACCCGAAGGATATTGCCAAATAAAAGCATCAAAATTCAACAATGCTGTCAAATAAGTGAGTAAAGTACACTTATCTATGCTCTAACAATAACCAAACAAACTTCGACGTTGGACCTGGATTTTGCATTATTTGTAGTTCCGAATGGATTGTTTTCGTGTATTTGCTCTCTGGGGTTGCAATAACTTTAACATAAAGCCTTTATTTGATATTCTGTAATGATGTTAATCATCATAGTGGATTGTAAACGGGTATATAGTTAAATAATTTAATGTAATTTTTAAATGGTTTTGAAATAAAGTAAACAATAATTTGCTAAAAGAAATTACCACACGTCAAAAGCATTAAACAATTTTAAAAGCTAGGATTTACAACTCCAAAGCAGTTTACAATTTACCGATTTCTAAATGCAACTTCTTTCTGTTCTATATTTTGGACCAAAGCCAAAGTCCACATTCCAACGTGTCTTCTCGTTCAATATTGGCAGTCAATTTAAAATTAATTTCATCACACTTAATCTCAAACATTCCCATCTTTTTTCGACCGCGAATTCCTATTTAAATCGGAAGGCTATTAAGTGCGCTTACCTTTCACAGTATACCGAGTTGGTGCGAAACACAAGTTCAACTCCAAGTTTCATTGTTCACTGCACTCTGTAAACTTTCAGATTCCTTTTAACTTTAATTACCCTTAGTTCACGGACGGCATCAGATAAAATTGCATTCCTAGTCGAACGTTCTACGCGGGCTGAGGAATCCGAATTATGTTTGCTCATTCGTTCGTAGTTCTTGTTGGGATCGCACGTGATTTTACGTTTCCTGCCTGTGTTTTCTCTACTTTGTTTGAATTTAAAGGATTGTTTAATTGTGCTTTGTGTTTGATGTATTAAAGTAATGCACTTAGGCCGTTTGCATCACAAATCAGTCAACAGCGTATCGCTAATCTGAACTTGCTTTTATTATCTTCTGTAGTTCCAGTGTCTTCATCAATTATCATATTTTTTAAGTACAGATTATAGTTACATTAAGCAATATTATTATTATGTATTTTAATAAGAAATCCAATCCTATAGCAAAAATACAATATAAGGCGTCAATTGCTTGTCATCCAATGTAATATAAGAGATTCAACCAAGCAATACAGGTTCACATGATCCACTAAACCGAAGGGAAGCTATTCGATATTACGACTGCAGATTCTAATATCTTCTATGTTATTATTGTACTTGGTACAAGCAGTGTTCTAATAACTCCAACCACACATGTTGAACTACAAACGAATCCGCGAAAGTTACGACTGCAGAACTAGAAATATCAGTACTTATAATGTCTGTGGGGTGTTTGAGTTTGTGGTGGTGTGTGTACGAACGAGTAGGTACTTCTTCTTCATCATAGCTCTTTTGTCAGAGCGATCGTGGTCTTCATGTAGTTTCTTGTCCAGGGGCTGATGTGATTCGCCTCACGATTTCTCGCCATTTACTCCGATTTTGGTATTTTTAGTGCACTCATACAAGGGATCGCCCACTGCGATTTTAATTTGGTCAGTCCATCTCATGGCTGAGTGGTGGTGGGTGAGTAGGTACTTACCTACCTATATTCTCACAAACACAAAGATATGTGGTTGTATGAATCTCTTCACTAAATTACTCCTTTGATGGTAAGGAACACAAGATTCACGTGCCCTTAGGATGCATAGCTCATTTGTCGTGACATACATGGAAATTCTCTTACTTGCAATTTATGAGTGTAGAGGGTATCTAGACTTACGCCTCGTAGGCAAAAAGAATTTACTGATTTAGTAAATGAATTACACTACGTCGTGACATTATCTTTCCTTATCATTGTCACGTCAATTAAGAATATAATTCAGTTCAGATGCAATTGCCAACTAAATGATATAAATTCATCTTTTGAACACAGTATTATTAATTCAATGAAACTATTTTATAACAACACTAATGTATTAACAATAAAGCGTAAAACAATCACCACTACCGTCAAAATATAATATAAGGTTCTCCAATGAATATTACCATATAATTTTATTACCAATATACCGTTGTAGGTAGCCCTTAACTGTTTGATAGGAGTGATCGTTACAGGGTTCGTCAGTGTGTCGTTAACCGTGAACGATTCATAAAATTGTTGTGAGTTGTTCTGGTGACGTAAAAGCGTTTAGAAACGAATTATTTTGAATGTTTTACTAGTGTCCTTAAGTTTTTTTTTCTAAGATGGTGATGTGGGAAACGTTATGGAAACAACAATGCTTTTGAAAGCAACTCTCAATGTTGCTGAATATAATGTTTAAGGCTTCTACATACTGGCGCGACATGTCGCGCGACTCGACACCGGTAGAACAATTTCTATGAAAAATTAAAGGAAATTGTTCTACCGGTGTCGCGTTGCGCGACCGGTCGCGCCTGTGTGTAGAAGCCTTTACGCAAACCATTCTTGTACACACGAGTTTGCCTGGAACCGGCAGTTCCCATGCTGTCACAATTTTTTTTTTGTATTTATCATATTTAAATAACTAAGGCGTTATACAGTAAAATTTAAAAAAATAGAAAAAGATCACGAGAAATTAACGAATTAACAAAATTTTCCAAAACAAGCAACAGTGTTAAGTTTAAAAATTCAATCAAGATAATTATGTTGCCAGCAACATGCTGACAGCAACGGAACAACAGGTTGCAGTAACAATGTTTCTCAACTCAATTCACCACAAGCAAAGGGACAATGAAAGTGTATATTGTGGTGTATACTATTATGCAGTATGTTGTGGTTTACTGATAGAGCGGCTAGATGTCGCTGTATGCAGATATGGAGACGAATCAAAGACTGAAGCGCAACTCTAAAGTTACACTTGATAGCTTGTATGATGGTGTATCACTAGATGTCGCTAGGTGTAGCATATTTGTTTGCATTTTTGTCATAGATGAGATTTTTCGTATTCTACATGAAGCTATTTGCGTTCATAAGAAATTCTTATTTTCAAGTAAAGATTCAAGTATTTTTATGGTAATTTAACAATTCTATTTTCTTTTCTCTAATTAACAAGAACCAAACAGCCACCCTTTACTTAAACTCACGCACGTGTAAACATCAACTAATTTCCATTGTTACGTAAGCCAGTTTCCATTAATTTCGTAACCTTAACTATTCGTATAATGTAAAGTAAGTGTGTAAGTGTAAAAGGGACAACCTGACGCTTCATTAAACTTTATAATTGGCTTCGAAGCGACGTAGAGGCGACGAACTAGAAAATACTTCGCGCTGCTACTGAGTTATCACAATTTCGTCGTACAGATGTGCCATGGGATGCAAATTAGGTTTTGTAATTAGATATATCGCAGGGTATTAAAGATAATGTGCCTGAAGGTGGGTTTAATATTTAGGTCACAGGTGAAACGCTCGCTGTTGCTGACAATGTGATAAATTTATATGACAGTTACAACATGAGTAAGTAGTCCATTAATTACCTTGAAGGGGTGAGGTAAAGTTTTTGAATTTTTCAAATATAGCACAATCAGTGTCTAATTCGGTTGAACGATTATCTGCAAGCTTCGATATAGGTGCAGATAAGCGGATTTTTGCAACTGTACCGTAAAATTCTATACCCTTCGTAACTGTATCAATTAAAATCATAAAAGAAAAATAAAACAGGTAAGAATAACGCCATTTTTTTTATTCTGGATGCATCTTTCCAGGACAATGCAAAATACCACTTTTCATCATCATCCACCAACCAAACCGCGTACCGCATAATTAATTCCTGAATCGCGCCACTCCACCGTCAACTACACATTGACGGTTTCCCATAATCCGAACTGTCACACACCCTACTCAATTCTTCCTTCGAGATCAAGGAGATTTAGGTCGTGGTTATATATGACCTCATAAAATCCTCCAGCGAATAACTGGATGCGAGTTTTAGTTTGGTGCGTCATAAGAGGAAGTTTTAGATGTTTATATTTGGTCTCACCAAATAAAAATTGTGTGGGCGGTAAATTGAAAGGTAGGATTATGGAAATTTGTGATATTGAAGATGAAAGAGTAAGTATAGGAAGTATTACTGAAATAGAAATGTTCTGAGATGGCGTTACGGAAATTGTAGAAAAATGTAGTGCAATACCTCTAGCAAAATTATATTCTTATAGCAAAGGATTGAAAATTGTCAATGGTAACCTATAACAACAAAAATGAAATCTAACTCATTGAAGATAACGAATGTTTTGGAAAAACTATCAAGAATATTATAATCGCTATTATCGGTTACTGGCTACTTGCCAAACTACTTCAACGAAGTGTAAAATCTACCAATGCAGTCAGTGAAACTAGAAATTCAATTATTGTGAATATTATCAACAGAATTACCAGTTCTCAATATAATAAACATCAACTATGGACAAAATTACACCGTCGTCATCCACGTATACAAGTAACAAGCATGACTAGCGACATCTGTTGTTTGCAGTAAACTAGTCCACGGAGCGATGAGTAATTAAACTTTATAATTGGTTTGGACGACACCGACCAACTCTGACTTACCACTACAGTCATTTCGCTATTTTGGCGAGTAATCACGACAGAGATTGGTGCGAAAAATATTTTAGATTAGCAAGACGATTCACAGAATAAAGTTACAAATGAATAAAATGGTAACTTTTGGAATAGGTTTGAAAGTTGTGCTTTAGCTAATGATAAAGTTTTTACTTTTGAGCTAAAAAGCTGGATATTTGTAGAACTTTATGCTTATGAGGTTGCTGGTATGCTTGAAATTCTTTTACGCAAGACACGATTGTATAATGTATTGTAATGGACAGCTCATCGTTAAACGAAAAACCCAATTAAATCAAACAACACTATTATTTATTGGTACCTATATATTTCAATTCCTAGATTAGTATAAATATGGGAGACTTATATAAGATAGGAATGCATAGTGCCACAATTTAAAAACAGTTACATTTAGTTACTAGTGTACGTTATGCAAATTAACAAGTTAATGGTAAAAGCCAGTCCTAAAAACTTACTGTAAAATAAAACGAATAGAAACACATGCAAATTGAAACAGTACAGTATTCCAATAGGTGTGTGCTCTAGCAGGTTCTATTAAAAATGCTAATTAAGTCGTAGCAACGACCACGCTTCCGACTCGTATTTGTCAAACAGAAACTGCAGTGATCCGACAAAATTATCCAAGTAGACTGCAGAAATATCTCTGATGTTAATGACGTGAAATATACACATACAGCCTCGGTAAACTCAGCAATTAGCCATTTAAAATGAGCATAAAACCGTCCGATCCGGCGGGTAGTCCCGAAACTTCTGTGTTTCGGCCAATTTCCAACGTTATTTATTATTACTTGGCTATAATGAGCTCTTAGCCGTTACATAACACAATCCCATTATTGTGTGCCACAAAAGCATATCATAAATCAACGAAGCCAGTAAAGTTGACATCATTTTTAATAACAATGGCTCGGCCAAGTCATCTTTTGTAGGGTTTGTTATCGCAAATAGGCGGTGGATCTGTATCACCGGTATGAGCCGCCTCGCCTCTTTGTCGTCTGGGTTGGAGCAGGTGATTAGGATATTAGAATTTTGAATTGCGAAGAAAGGTATTTTTAAGATACGAAAAATCTTCTATTGTACGTTCAATTGTATGTCATGTTTTGTTAACAAGCTATCAACGGCACACTTATATTGAGATGAGAGTCAATGCAGAATTGGTAAATAATGTACAAGTACCTCATGTATAGTTTGCCCATTTTACAAAGTCCTGTTACTTAATGCAATTTAAACCTTATGATTAACGCTATAACAGCAACAAGACAGAACTTCGTAAAATAGTTTAACTATAACAAAGTTTCATCATACTGAGGGTATAAAGAAAACTAATTAATTCTCTAACCCAACTTACAACTTAGTCGTACTCAAACTGTAATAATTTAACTTGTTATTCATAACACCGAACCTAGTTAGTCTGCAGCTGATACATAATATTACAAATCCAAGATCCCGTCCCATAGATAGCTAAATAGGTTGTATTAAATCCCATTGTTTTCGGCATAATAGCCAGATTATTGTGGCCTAATACTGACGAGTAGGGATGCCATCGTGGCATAGTGAAACAACGTGGGTATAGATTGGATATCGTTTTAAAGGCATCGAGTTAATTGCTACGTAGATATTGTATCGTTAAGCGATTATATAATCGCTTATCTGATTAAGTGACGTACTCTTGATGAACTTACTAGGTTAAAGCTAGCATGATAATATAGACTACAGTTCTAGTGCCAAGAGAGTGTAATAAATGCTACTATAATGTTGACGATTATTTAAATGATGTACTTTAGACATTTTTTATTTTATTATTATTATTATTTTTAGATATTAATTTGACGTAGATAAATTTTATGATTTTTGTACTTTGAATATATTACTTTTTTATGATTTTTGTACTTTGACTTTATTATTGTATTTGTACGCCTTTCTATGCAAAACATGTTGAAACTTTTCTTTTTGTTTTTTTTTAATCACTCCAACTGATTGTAAACCTACACGTGTTTTTGACAAATAAATATAATTATCTTATCTTATCTGGATGTCCGTTTTAAGTTTTTCAAGTAGGTATAGTAGATAACATTTGAAATAATCTGCTCTTAGTTCTTGCAAGTTTAGACATTTTTAAATTGCCCTTTCTCGTTACCAGGTGACTGTCATTAAGTATATATTCTGTTCTATTCACAATACTTAAGATATATATCCCTATACATATACTATATATAAGCCTATACTACCTCAAATGGCTTAGCATGATCCTCCGGTATGCCGAAAATACTGCAGCTTTTAATTTTAAATAAATATATGGTAAAGTTGAGGATTAATGTTAAGTACTATGTTTGACGAAAACACGATTCCATAAAATTTTCTCTTTTGAAAAAAAAAACATAGTTACCTCCAAACCGAATAATACCACTCGTATTAAAAAAATACTTCAAATTATATAGTGAAACTTTGCATATTAACAGAACTATAAAGCAGGTCTTATGTTATTTTTTTTTAATTAGCATTATTTTTACCGTCAAAAGAAATAAACTAAAATATCGGTGCTTTGGAGTCTTCTCCCTGCCACCCTGTCTCGCTTGCTCGCGTGACCGCCAGTAGTAGGTGCGAGCGAGATAAAGAGTGAGGTGGCGCTGAGGTAGTATAGATTCATTGTTTAAAGCTATTCAATTCGATGTTAAATATCTATAAGTACCAAAAATAAAAGACATTACATCTAAAATGGAAATGAATCCGCCTTACAAAATCTGGTAAGATTTACTAATTAATCCCTATTACTGAATACCCACACAGCATTAATAAATAGGTTTAATACCAATAATTCATCCGCGACAGATTAAGGAAAGCCTTATATCTAGTAATTTCAATAGTAATAAACTTGAAGTCCTTAAAGGAACTAACAAGTTATTGTTATTCGATAAAGGTAATAAATTCGCTGTATTTTATGATTCATACACTTGAGTTACAACCTGGCTTTATTTGCTTTTGAAGCATTTGATTGCTGTATTGTTGTAAATGAACTATTCTAGTGTTTTCTGCTTACGTTTTAGCCTGTTGCAGAGCGGATACTGGGGGTCTACTCCGAGGTGCTAAACCGAATTATCGACCGAATGTTTCCTTTATTGACTTTGGGTACTTACTCGACATCAAGTCACAGTTTTGACTTAGGCTTATCTTTTCGAATGTCTTTTTTTTTCACCGTAGTCAGCGATAGTTAGCCGTAGTAAAGAAACGACCGAACATTTGGCCGATACTTTGGACTTATGTTCAAAGTAGACCCCCTGTATTCAAAATATGTAGTTGGAAAACATTGGAAATCTATGGAAGAATGATATAAAATGGACGCTCTAACTTTGTGAGGCCAAACATTTTGTCGATCCTATCGACTTATGTTTCAGAGTAAATGGCACTATTTATATTATTAACTATATCCTCAACTTGAAACACGTGACATTTTACAAAAACGAGGCTGTACTTGTAAATAAAATTCGACGTTTATTCCATGTGTTGAACTATCATATCTTGAAATCTAACTTACAACACCAGCCAGACTTAATGGAATAACGCAGAATACTGTATAATACAAAATTATTTAGTTATACAACGCTGGATTGAGGACAACAAACAAATCTCTGTTTAGCATTCCGGATTCCGAGATTATGTTGGTACGCGCCACGTATTATGTTGGTACGCTACGTCTAATGTTGGTACACGCTGCGTCTTATGTTGGTGTGCTACCTTTATTGTTGGTAGGCGTTTCGTGTTATAGTTGAGCTGGGATTAATAGAGAAGCTTTTAAGGTATTAATATTTTCTTAGAAGTTATGCTGTTTATTTATACAGTACAGTATCGTTGAATTGTGGATGGAGAAATCGGTATTGTTACTTTTGTTAAGAAAATCGGATACTTAGTCTAAAGACAGGAGGAGAACGTTGGATCACAGGATAATGATAGAGAGATCAATACTAAAACGGTGTGGTTTTACAAATTGTTTTATCGAATCTCAATTGTCAGGGTTCCGTACTTCAAAAGGGAAAACGGACCCCTTATAGGATCACTTCGTTGTCCGTCTGTCTGTCTGTCAGTTTGTCAAGATCCTTTTTCTCAGGAACGCGTGGAGGTATCAAGTTGAAATTAATATCAAATATGAAGGTTTACGGGTCCTTGGTGCACTAAAAAAATCAAACTTCTGTGTTAACGCAATAAAAAATACGGCGATTTATGCGACATATTTTGATACTCGCAAATAAATCAAAACCTATAGGGAACTTCCCGTTGACGAAATTTAAAAAAATCCTGAAATTTGGCAAGAAGCAAACGCTCACAGCACAAATAAAGAAAAAAGTCCGAAAATCGTTAATTTTTTAGTTTTATCACATGAAAAATACTTTTATGCGATTACAAACTTACATTTATAGTTGGAAAATTGACCAAGGCGTATATCGATGTATGGGAGAACTTGTTTTTCAACTACAACGTTAAGTTTGTTTTTCGGATAATTTCATCCCAACTACGGAACCCTTCATTGTGCGTGGTCTGACACGAAATTGGCCGGTTTTTTAAAAATAGTTTCAATAAAAATCACGTTCACAATATTTTTTGTAGAAAATGGTTTAGACTTTTCCATGAATGTGTAATTTATTGTCAGTAAACACTTAACTTCGAAATTGGTCCGAGTGCCCACTTGGTTTTTCAAAATATCGCCAAGCGGTTGGTCGACTCTCCATGTGACCAGAGGGCTGGTCTATGTTTTGGCCAAAGAATCAGCAGCAAACTCAAACTCAAAGCATTTATTTCAAATAAACCAATTACAGGCAATTTTGAATTGTCAAGGGGTCGGTCAGTCAGAGAGATGAAGCTAGTTGCCCATTCCAAAGCGTAGTAGATTACTATGGAGTTTTAAGTCTGTTAGCGTACCTATACTATGTAAGAAAGAAAAAATAAAACATAAAATACAAATTAAAGCAACATTTCTTACAAAAAATAAATATCTAATTGTATAATAATATGTGAATGAAAATAAATGTTACAATTGATCGTTATTAAATAATAAAAAAACATAATACCTATCAATATCACAGCAAACAAAAATAAAGAAAATATAATAATTGCTAAAAATATTTATACTTTCAGGAACAACATGTATCAATCTAAGTCACATTCATATACCACTTTTGTTTGAAGGACGGTCAAATCGGACTGATGTTCGCTCGTTTGCTTAGTAATAGATAAATGTTTCGCTAAATACCCTCGCTGTTATTTTTGTTGATGTTTCATTTTAATTAGAACTTAAGTTTGGTTTATTCTCTAAATTATGTGGTCGATGATTTTGGTGCACGGCAAAACTCTAATGAGTTTATGTTTGCGCCAACTTATATGTATAAAAATGTAACTGTACTACTGAATAAATGAATAAATAAATATTATTATTCAAAAATACTTTAATAAAACTTCATGTTAAAAAAAAAACTACGAAGTTAAATCGACATATTTGAAATAGGATATATTATATGAAATAGGATATATAATAGATACACAGAATACTTGGATGATAAAAAATATGAAAACGCTTAGAAAGCATCAATAATTTTTGCCTATCTTGTTATTCCTAACCGAGACTCTTGCGTTTTGTTTTCGCAGACAAAACTTACAGACGAGACATTATTTTCTTTTCCTTGTTACGCAGAAAAAAAATACATAAACGAATACGTTTCAATTGTCCCCAAAATGGGAAGGCACATACATCCCTCCATATTTTGCGCAAACTTTTCTCAAGTAACTTTGTAAGAGCGGGTATAAATAAAATCGGCTTAACAGGACTGGGCGTTTTAATAAAAACGAGACCTCCATCATAGTTTCCTTTGTTGCACACGTGACCGGCGGTAGTTTACAACCTCCAGATTGACAAGGCCCCCAAATCCCTTTTAATAGGTTAACAGTAGGGGCCTTCTTATATTTGGCATAAAAAAGGCTGCGACAAGACTTGGCCTTTTTTAGTATTTCGGGTCTAAATGACACAAATACAATACACGGGTGTGGTTTCAACAAAATAATTTTCCTCTTAATGGAAATTGACGATCAACGAAGTCATCACTGAGCTGAAGTGGCCCAGTGATAACAGCCGCGACTTACGAGTTGTACCTACATAGGTCGTAGGTTCGAACCCTGATCGTGAGGAAACCAAAAATTCGAAGACATGTGACATCGCGGTAGATTATGACTCACTCCCTCTCAAAGAGAGGAGACCTATTTCCCAGCAGCGGGAATATAGAGATATGAGGAACAGACGGTGTTGTGACTGATGGGCTACTGGCCGAGGATTGACGTCGGCACGTTGTAGTCGCGCGGTTTACTTTGCTTGCGCGGTTCAGGATTTCGCGTGACGTCAGTGTGATACGTAGTTCGCATGTGGTGATGTAGAGGAACATTATAGGCTGATTATGCCTAGTAAAAGTTGTCATAAAAATGAGAATAATGAACCCTTAAGAGACCGGCAATGGATGTGTAGTACATACAAACGTAATACTAAAATAATTTGTAAATCAAACATATTGTTAAGGTAGTGTGTCTTTATTCCGATTGGAATACAGAATATCTAGGTTTCCAAATATATATTTTGAATGGACACTGATTTAAACAAGAGTTATGAGAAAAATAAGTTTTCTATAGAAATTTTAAATTCCTCATTTCTCGTCTTTATATCATTGTCCTTTCAAAATATATATTTGGGAACATAGATATTCTGTAATCCAATCGAAATAAATACACACTACCTTAAGAATATGTTTGATTTACAAATTATTTTGGTATTACGTTTGTATGAACTACGCATGCTACGTCGGCCCCTTAAGAGGTTCAGTTATTTCAATTACACCTTTTATAAAACTTCGATAAAACATGACCTATTCAACCATAAAGTGATACTCAATCCAACAGCAATAACCAACAACCTTCAGTAGGTATGGCCACTCAAAATTCATCAATGACGATATTAGGTTAAATGTGATAGAAAGCGAGGCTATTGTGTATCAATAGAATCAATTAACCCTACCCTAGTACATTATGTAAGCCACCGCAGCGTAATCCGATCATGGGCCGAGCCGATCTGAACGGGTTTTGTCCTAAACGCTCACGATTGCAGTTTGTATTAAAGCCAGGCATACACGTGCCAGTTACTCGCACAAATATATGCAAGATGCTTGCATGCCATTGTGCCATAACAAATCAACTGATTTGTGGTAACACGAGCAGGACCTATGTCACAATTTATGGGAAATATTTACCTATAATAACTTTTTGGTCTTCTAATGATGCACACTTTATTTAATAAATGAGCCTCTTTTAAAAATTTTGGCCTTTCGTCACAGTTGATCGCAGTAACTAAGCATCCTAGCTTAGTTACTGCGACCAACTGTGACGAAAGGCCCTGACCAAACGGGTTAGGTTAGAACTGTGACCGGCCACGCGCAAGTCGAGTTGGTCGCAGTAAATAAACTGAGGCACCCCGACCAAATGCGCTAAATTCAAGTTGGTTACAGTAACTTGCATTTAGTAATTTTAGGGCCCCAGTTTGTCCGAAAAGGATATCGTGGCCCTGGCACACAGGCATCTGAAGGAACACGTGTGGGTTTTAGTCAGTAAAAGTCTGACCACTCTGTCCAGAGCGGGAGAAGTTATTTGATAATTTCCCACCCAAAAAAAAAAAAAAGAAAAAGGGCGCCAAAATAGGAATTACTAGAGGTTCACAAAAAGAGGCGCATTTATTTTATTAGGGTTATTAATAATATTATTAGGAAAGCAAAATGGTAATTATTAGTTGAGGCTCGATTAAATATATGCCACAATTTTAATGACAAGAAAGCTACTTGCATAGTTTTATGCAAGCTAATGACATTTGTGCTAATGGCATTTTTATGTATTGGATGGAAATGACTGCCATAGAAGCAGCCACAAACCATTCAAAACACTAGTTCGTGGTGTTTCGACGAAGCATGGACGGGCGTTTGTGATGTCACATTCGATTTGGTTTTGGTATAACGCTGGAATTTTCGAAGCTGTCAATTGTTTTGGATCACAAAGATGTTCCAGCGATGACAGCGCATACCATGATTGTTTGTACGCGATTTGAACTACGCGAAATGTTGGAGACATTGAAAAACACGGTAGTGGTAGTATCGATGTATTATTTTTATTAGTGTCAAGGATCATCATCATCATTCTACATACAGTAGCCCACTGCGGGATATAGGCCTCGCCTATTGCACGCCATTCAAATCGATTTATCTACTCTGTAATCGGCAACTCTAATCTAGTTGCTACCAGCCACCCATCGAAGATAGTTGCTCCATCTAGCTTGAGGGCGTCCTATCTTACGTTTGCCATTTGTTAACGTTTTTTTTATTTTTAAACTTTAAAGCAAATTTTTTATGATTTTTACGAACTTTTTGCCATTATGGCCTTTCGTTGCCAATATTCAACGACTGTTATCCTGTAACCTGAACCTATAACCTAAACCTCTAACCTCATTATATATCAATCTAAAATGTTACTCAGCAGCTGGAAACAGGTCTTCTTAAAACGTAAGCTAATCCACATGCAGTTCAACCAACGTTTTTGAAATCCACCCAAAAACTTCCTTTATTTCCAGGTCAGCTAACCTCAAAAAGATGGGCCCATATAGAACTGCGCCACATAACTAAATTCATACGAGTGTACACCAAGTTTGCTATAAAGAGTTTTTTCTACATAGAATAGGCTGGCTTGATTCCAGCTTCATTCGTCATAGGGAAGCCGGAGAATTGGCAACGAATACCGCTCACCAACCCCGAGTTATTGAGGATGTGTTAAATAACTTTTTTCTGGATATTATTTATGGGCTGTACTCGAAGGGGATGGGAAATTGAAACTTGTATCTTTGCGAGCTCGTTTTACCTTACGGGCAATAGCCAATCGATATTGGCTTTCAGTGCTATGTACTTGAAGGGGTGACAAGATTGAGAATTGGCTGTCAACAGATATGTAGTGAGTAGTGTTTTCTGTGGCTTCAGCAATTTATTCTTTCGTGTCGTTTGACATGACAACATGCGAAACTACGCGAGATGAAAGAAGAAATAATATTATGTAAGCATATACAGGATGGCGATTTAGTCATCTGCATCCGTCAAGGGGGTGATTCTACCTGTCATACTGAACAACTTTCTCTATGAAAATTGTATCGGATTCGTAAACAAAAAATAAAGTTTCAGTTTGTTATAGTCTGTCTACTATTGTATAGGAATTTGTTATTTTATTCCCCGAGTCGGATATGAGTTTTACAGCGAAAGTAGTTTAGTATTACCGGTAGAATCACCTCCCCCCTCACTCTGTATGTAATCACAAACCATGTAATTACACATGCTGGAGGCAATGTATTAAGTTAATGAAACTCTGAGAGTTAAAGTCCTGCATAATAGATCGTGTCTTTTTCGCTGATCCTGTTAGGACATTTGATGACAAAATGCTGTACAAAGAATACATTGTGTAAATTTGGCACTTCTAACTGTTTCATAAGCAGTCAAACATAAAACGCACTATACATCCTTCTTAGCTACCCACCAAGATCAAGAAATAAATCCAGATTGAATCATAATAGTAACTACACAATAAACAAAAAAAAAAGACGACTCGAAAAATACTTAGCAACAGATTCTTGAATAAGTACGTCAAACAGCCACCAGTGGCAGTGTCGTGCCAGAATTGCGCCATTGTACGACCTCCCATTATGCGGACTTGAACGGGAACGATTTGTTTGAAAGGAGATTTTTATTCCCCCTTTTTACTATTTTGTTCTCCAATATTGAATATGCATGCAGAATGCAGACTCAACAATTCCTGGTATCCTGGTATGCCGCGTTACTGTGATTTCGATTCTTTGAATGGCAAAGGAATGTTTCTTCTACTTTTCAGGATTCGATCGTGGAGAAAACGTACGGTGGACGAGATTCAAAAGGAAGTCTTTGTTTTAAGTTGTTAAGACCAGTCGCGAGTTTTAGTTGCCAATGTTGAGAAACAAATGTTGTGATGTATGGAGGAATGTTCTGCTAGACCAGGGGTCTTCAACCTTTTTGGAATCAAAGGTCGAGAATACTTTGATTTTGTTTCGGCGGGCCACACAAGAGAAATTGATTATATTCCATTTTAAATTTATAAGTAGGTAAGTAATTAAAAAACAACAATCATTGCAGTTATCTAATATACAATTTTAGAAGGCTAGAAACAGGAAATTATACTTATAAAATTCAATCAATGAGATTTGACATTGCTTAATCTTAACTAATTTATCAATATCTGCCCCAATAGTGGTTGTTGCAATTCTCTAACTGTTTTCACGCGTTTGTGTAAGTAGCTGTCTATTTTGTTTTAAATTCTAGACATGAATAGTAATAATTGAATTAAATTTTGCCAAGCTATTGCCGGGCCGCCATGGAAGCCACTACGGGCCGCAGGCGGCCCGGGGGCCGAAGGTTGAGGACCTTTGTGCTAGACAAATGCAATTTTCTCAAGGTTTCAACAACCGAGCTATTTTTCAGCAATACTTTCGCTATGTAAAATACCAAAAACCTACGAGGTACCTTTGTACTACTTTTGACTGTTTTAAGACGTTTACTCCTTGTGTTCCCACGCCCCCCAGCTAGATGGACCGAAGACCTTAAAAAGGTGGCTGGGAGAGACTGGATGCGTAAGGCGGAGGGCAAGGTATTGTGGCGGAGCCTAAGAGAGGCATATGTCCAGCAGTGGACTGCTATAGGCTGAGTTAATTGATTGATTGACTTCTTGTAAAATACAACAATTAAGTAACATTGAAAATATCTCCATGAAAATAACAGACTCAGGTCAGAGTTTAAAAAGCCATGAGTGTCAAACTACATCTTAAAGAAATGCCATACGTGACCTCACTGTGTTAAAAGTAAAAATAATATAAAAACTATTTTGTACATCGAATTTACTAGAACAAAATACCTATGTCAAGAATATATCCCACTAATTTTATTTGAGAATCCAGTAAGAATTTACGAGTGCCAAGAGACATCGATATTTTCTGTTAAGTCGGGTTAAAGTTACTTACACCTATTAGCCGTATAAGTACATGAAAGTGTTGTTTTCCTCTAGGGATCGCGAGATAGAAACTTGTTTTAAGGTGCGACAACACCACGATTACAATGCTCGAGCATTTGTTTGCGAGCATTCGATAGCGGTCATCGAAACTGAGCAATCGAAAGCGATCGCCCAATATGCTTTAAAAAATAAATTACAAGCCAATCTTTCGTTAGTGAATTATTTATAGTGACAAGAACAGGTAGTGCTCATTGAAACATCCTCGCCGAGGCGAATTCGTGGTCACGTGCGTGTAAATGAGTATTTTAATGCTTGGTTCAACGTATAACTCAAATGCTCGTCGCCGATACACGGTGTACGAGAAATCTACGCGCAAACTGTTGAACCATGAATGCTAGACCCACCAGCGTTGAAAATGTTTGTCGTTTATTAAAAAAGAAAAACCGACTAAGTGCGTGTCGGACCACGCACAATGAGGGGTTCCGTAGTTAGGATGAATTTATCCCAAAAACAAACTTAACATTGTAGTTGAAAAACATGTTCTTCCATACATCGATAGACGTCCCGTCGGTCAATCCTTCAACTGCAAATCCTTATGTTGGTCGACTATTACTTGTAAAGCTTACTTAGCTGTGATAGTTTTCCTTTTAATTTCGTTACATATACTACTGCCATGAATTTTTTCACATATCCATAAACAACCATTTAGCATTTAGCTGGCGGACACACAGAAACTTGACGCAATCGGATCCCTAACTCGAAAAATGGTACCTATTCATCATTCTCCTGCCCTTATCCCAATTCATTTGGGGTCGGTGCAACATGTCCCTTTCTTCCATACTTCTCTATTAGTCGTCATCTCGGTAGTCACTCCCTTTCTAGCCATATCATCTTTCACACAGTGCATCCATCGTTTCTTTGGTCTTCCCCTACTCATATAGCCATCGACATGCATACTGAAAACTTTCCTCACGACATTTTCCTCATTCCTCCGCATCACATGCCCATACCATGACAACCGATTTCCGCACAACTTTTCAGTCACCGGTGCCACTTTCAGACTTCCTCTTATGTACACATTTCTTATTCTGCATTCGTGTCACACCACACATTCCTCTTAGCATTCTCATCTCAGCTACATGCAATTGCTTTTCATTCATCCCTATTGTGGCCAAACATTCGATGATACTCCACATCATGGGATAGAGGAGAAAAAAAATATCATCCCTAATTTAAAATAAATTATTAAAGTAAATTATTGGGGAGTAAATTATTTTTCAAGATTTTATTTTACCACTGTCTGTTGGCGTGATGAATATGTATACCCATGCCAAATTACAGCTTTCTAGTACTAAGAGTCTCTGAGCTAAGCTGGAGACAGATGGACAGTCATGGCGAAACTGGTTACTTGTTGATTACGGAACCCCAAAAACAGCTGTTCAATACATTTAAACCATGCGGTTATTGCACTTTTATGTATGAAACAGCTGATTTTTTGATGTACTGAATTCATGGTAACAGTTGGCACGTTGACGTCCCTACGGTCAGTATAGTGTGACCACACCTTTAACTTACGTAATCAGCCTATCATGTTCCCACTGCTGGGACACAGGCGTCCTCTCTGTGAGAGGGAGTGGGCTGTCATCCGCGCCCAGTGCGGGTTCGCGGATGTCACATGTCTTCGAATTTTTGTTGTAAGACATGCCGGTTTCGTCACGATGTTTTCCTTCACCGTTTTGAGAGCAGTGGTGATGAAATTATTTAAACAATGTAAAGCGCCTGCTTGGGTTCGAACCCGACCTACAACTCGTAAGTCGGGGCCGATGCCACTGTGCCACCGCTGCTCAATAATGATATTATTATCATGTATTTACTTAACGACCACAATAATAAGCTACATTCACGGTACCCCTGAAAATATTATTTCTCAATAACAAAAAATAACTAGGTAGAAAATATTCGTTGCCAAACTAAGGGAGGTAAGATCAGCTTGTTTCCCGCAGGCGAAGAATGTCTGTATTAGTATTTATTTTTGGATTTTAATCAACTCTATCTACAAGAAAATATAAGTAAAAATATTGTATTTTAGAAATGGATTATAAGCCAAATAATAGTGTACCTTTTTGATGAGAAGATATTGTTCAATCTGCGTTTGGATCGATGGGTTCAGGATAGGCTTTTTTAAGGGCTAAATATTCATGAGCTTTGGATATTTTTACCAGTTTGCTTCCAGATTTCAAAATATTTTAGAAAATCCAACGACTCTTTGGCTGTCTTTTAGTGCACTTATGTCCCGAGAATCATTAATCCGATAAATGAATTTTGTGTTAGTTTTTTGTAACTAAGTATGTACTGTAGGAATATATAAGAATAATAGCATGTGTATGGAGTTCTGTGACTTCTGCCTACTCCAATAGGAAAACGTCGTATGCGCGGATACTCTGGCTAGGATTTTAATACTTCCTTAGACGGTCACCAATATTATTTTGATAGTTCTTAGTATTTTGACTCATTTAAGAATTTCCTCTCACGTTCAACTGCTAAACAATATCCTCTGATTGACCTCTATAATGAAAGATCACCAACAAAAATAGACGAATTGGTGACCGCAGTTAGTTGTTGTTAGCAGACAGGAGCTCGCTAACCGGTTAGACTGGAAACTGACCCCAACATAGTTGGGAAAAGGCTAGACAGATAATGATGAGCTCGCTACCTCTTTCCATAATGCTTTCTTGCGTTTACACCCACGGGCGGCTGGTGGCCTATACCACGCGGAACAAGAATCAATTTAAAATCTTCAAACTAGGTTAACGGAAAATTGCTACTACATAGAGGTAAGCCTTATAAAATAAAGGTATCATATTAGGTAATATCATTATAGCCAAGGAGTTTTTGCATGAATGTTTACTATTCATGCAAAAACTGTACTTGTGATCAATTGTTAGTTCCAATGTGAATCTCCTTATTGCTCTGCCAATATCACTAGGTAGGTATACTGAAATTAGAATTTTACCAATCTTAAAGACAAGCTTATGGATTATAGTAATATTCAGAAGATGTAGATAACAACACACAGAGCACGGGAACACCTCGAGACGGCCGGTGCTGGAAGCAGCAATGTCAATAATTTCAGATCAAGAGTGTCACTATTTATTCTTACACACACACATATAACATCACGCCTGTAATCCCTGAAGGGTTAGGCAGAGGAGTACCTATAGTACACCCACATTTCGACGGTAATGTTTAAGTCCCATGTAATAGGGGGCGAGCCTATTGCCATCAACTGGGCACAAATCCAGACTCCAGGCTGCTACTGAGCCGCCTGACGCAGGTCCTCACCGGACATGGATGTTTCGGGAGGTTCGTGTTTAGGATTAAGCAGGAGGAAACGCCCGGGTGTCACCACTGTGTGGATCGCCCGGAGGACACGGTGGATCATACGGTGGAGGTCTGCTCAGCTTGGGCGGAGCACCGCCGTGTCCTCACGGAGGCGATCGGCGGCGGCGATCTCTCGCGTCCGGGCCTGGTTCAGGCCATGGTTCGGAGCGAGAGTGCATGGGAGGCCGTCACCTCCTTCTGCGAAGCAGTTATGCTAGCGAAGGAGAAGGCGGAACGCGTGAGGGTGAGACAAGGCTCGCGCCCTCGCGCCCCTATTCGCCGCAGGAGACGCCCCGGGCGTCGGGAGTCGCAAGCCGATTTCCGGCCACCGTAGGCGCGGGTCTGCGGACGGTGAGCGATGGGTAGCTCGCCGTCCGATAAGGACCAGGCCCGGATCGACGGCGCGTTGTGTTCCACGCGCGCCTCAAAGAGATGTCAGTACAAACTGACGGGGTCCGTTAGGACCAATGCCTGCCGGGGTTGCGAGTTTGTCCGAAAGGGATATCGTGGCCCTGGCACACAGGCAACGGAAGGACACGGGTGGGTTTTAGTCAGTAAAAGTCTGACACGCCCTCCCGCTCCGCTCAGAGCGGGAGAAGTTATTTGATGATTTCCCACCCAAAAAAAAAAAAATTCCTAATGGAAAATCCCAATAACTCTTTGCCCGACCTGGGAATCGAACCCAGGACCACATGCTCAGCAGTCGTGCTTGTGACCACTAGACCAACGAGACAGTCACAGCAGGAGGCAGGGGATTTATTCTTACTTCAACACAAATGACGAAACTGACAGTAGAAGTTGTGCGCTCAACGCACTTTCAGTGTCACGAATTTAATTAGTATGGTTGTCTCTAGGGATAATATTATTACAGATAATATTATATATAATTACAAGACATTTCTGTGCTCTATGGAATTCCCATAAGAATCATGCCAGGTATAATTCTTATGGCATTTTTTCTTAACAACCGAAATATTATTTTATTCGAAATACAATACAACCATTTGATCTATTGCGAAATGGTAAACGTTTGCATTTAGTAAGACGATGTAATGAATCTTATTACGATTTAATCCCACTTGATTAGAATTAAAAGTTAAACATTAAAGCAGTCCCTTTACTGCTCGTAGTTAACTGAACTAAGTTAGTTTGTAAACTATGAATTAACTACGCTTGCATCTTGAACGCTCGTTAGGTAAGTGATATTGAACATGGTTTAGTTATAAACTGCTCTTAGCACTGTGCTTAACACTGTTTTATGACATGACTAATTGTATCAATGGTTAGATACATTATTTATCGTGATTTTTTCTTTGTTGTGATTTCAGTCAAATAATAGCGAAAAACCTGGTAGAAAGGTTCCACAACTGTGTTATTATTTTTCGACTAAAATTTATGAGTGCTTTGTGAGTGTAGTGCATGGATCACGGTAATCGCTAAGAATAGGCTTTGCTGGGACAGTTCTTGTAGATTTCGTATTTTTTTATTTTGTTTTGTTGTTATTTTTGATTACCAGTTTATTTACATAAATAAAAGTATAAAAATATTATGTGTTAGGTATGTTGAAACTGTTCTGGTTCATTAGAAAATCAGCGTCAGACAGCATCTATCTGGCATTAATGCAGAAAATCAACGTCAGACAGCATCTGTCTGGCATTAATGCTGAAATGAACCTTTTTGACGCAGCCGTGAAGCACACACTATTGTTGTTATTAGAACATTATTTTAATTTTTTAGGGTTCCGTACCTCAAAAGGAAACAACGGAACCCTTATAGGATCATTTCGTTGTCCGTCTATCTGTCTCTCTGTCTGTTTGTCAGTCTGTCAAGACCCTTTTTCTCAGGAACGCGTAGAGGTATCAAGTTGAAATTTATATCAAAAACGTAGGTCTACGGTTCCTTGGAGCTCTAAAAATCAAGCCTCTAAGTCAACGCAAAAACAAATGCGGCGATATAAGCGACATACTATATTTTGACCCTCGTAAATAAATCAAAACCTATTGGACACTTCCCGTTGACCTAAAATCATGAAATTTGGCAAGAAGCAAGGTCTTTAGGAAAAAGTCCGAAAATCGTTAATTTGTAGTTTAATCACATATTTTTTTTTTTTTTGCGATTACAAACTTACATTTTCAGTTGGAAAATTGATCGTGGCGTATATCGATGTATGGGAGAACATTTTTTGATAATTTGATAAATTTATTTGCCATAAAAATACAGATAGGAACATACGTGATTCATTATAAATAGTGTACATTGTAACATCTGGTTCTATATTAATATCTGAACTCAAGTATAGTAATAACCCTGCCTCTTAAACTAGGTAAACCTGTATCTTAAGAGACAGGTTTAACAACTGCAAACCGGGCCCAATTGCGTATCGGACCACGCACAATGAAGGCACATCCTTAGTTGGGATGAATTTATCTCAAGAACAAACTTAACATTGTAGTTGAAAAACATGTTTGCCTATACATTCCAACTGCAAATGTAAGTTGCACTCATCGATATGAATAAAGTCTTAAAACTTTTTTTTTTTGTAATTTAATTTATGTAACTAATTGTAAAATTGTTTGAATTTACATTACTTTCACTCCGTGTGGTCATGCTAAGCCCACAGAAGCGAGCGCTCAAGCAGAAATACTCCATTTGAAATAAGATTAGAAATTTAAATAAACTGTTTTTACAGTACGTTCAACCGATTTTGACTTCTATTGCGTTGGTGGCATGACAAATGGCAGCTGTAATAAGCAGTTGGTATTGCTACCACGTTTTTGCTTTTAATGCCATCCTTATGGCTACGGAATATAAGTCAAAATCGGTTGAACGGACTGTAAAAACGGTTTATTTCAATTTATACTTTTATTTCAAATGGAGTTTAAGTATGTATACTACACATTTTAAGCAAATAGTTTCCTCTATCGTTGTTTCACCATCAGAGATCTAATTACGTCGGGTCAGAACACAAGAGGTACATTAAAACGAAATATTACTGAGTAAAACAATTACAACTGTTGAAATAGAAAGCGAAGCCATCGGGTTTAATTAGGGTGCTGTCACACGGGATCAACGTCAGCGGACCGAAGCGTATCGTCCCATTGATTTCCGGACATTTGTGGTAAAGAGTGTTTCACAAGAGATCTTAAGCTGCTGCGATTTATTGCGTTTTTTATGACCTGATTTTTTTATGACTGAGTGTCAATAATTACGGTATAAAATACGGTCAAAGGTAAAGGACGTAAATAAGGTATAGTACGGTCAAAATGTATATTTTAATTAATTTATAATTATGTTTGAAAAATTCGTATGCTCGACAACGTGAATAACGCAATGAATACAAATGAAAACACGACGTGAATAACGACAAGAAACTGCAAGTGTTAGTGTGGTACGCATTGACACTGCAGATTTGGCAAAAAGTAAAAGAGAATATAAACTTGAAATTAAGAAAAAAAAAATTACTCCTAGGATATTTCGTTATAGGTACAGCCCGATTCAAACTTTATGGCGACTTGGAACATGAGGCGAGTCGCTGCGCAGTATCAAATTCACGTGTCAGTGGGGGTGTAGAGTGCGGTAAAAAAGCGGTTTATAAAAACTAATAATTGTTACCAAGTCTCCACTACTCCAGCAGTGGACGTCATTCGGCTATATTATACTACTGTACTCAAAATTAAAGAGATATATTAAACTTTTATTATTAAAGAGCTCCCCCAAGGGGGTTGCCATAATGGTAGTCTCTTTAATATTTAAAGTTAATATATCTATACACCAACGCATTTTAATCGTCTTACAACGGCAGCCCACTTCATGTATCCAATGACTACTAATCATTCTTAAAGATAAAAAAAACATTTATTAACATTTGTTTTTTTTATTTTTTATATATTATTCAATAAGACGCATGATGTAGTTTGAAACACCCTGTTATGAGCGCGGCGCGAGCCTTGCACGCGCCGCCCTTGGAACGCAAGGCTCGCACCGCGCTCATAACAAGGTGTTTCATGCGTCACAATGAATATATTTTTTTTAATTATTCAAATGCTAATGAATATTTTTTTTACTTTTAAGAATGATTAGTAGTCATTGGATAAATGAAGTGGGCTGCCGTTGTAAGACAATTAAAATGCTACGGTGTATAGCTCTTTAATAGTAGGTATTGTTAAATTTTCACACATCCAACTAATAATAGCCAATATCGTCGCGTTAACCAAACAAGTGTAACGTCCACATTACCCGAATCACATCAAGTCAAAAGGGTGGCAGGTCAAGATAAAATGGATTGCCATGTCTTTAGTCTGAGTCACCATCCGTCTTTGACCTTTACAAGGATTTATGTGGTAGAATTAATCCAATTTAACATTGAGCCCTTTGTAAAAAGTACGAATTAAGAGGAAGAGGAAGAAGCTGCTTCGTGTTAAGATAAGCAGCGTGCATCCAGTGATAAGTAAAAATAACGACTCGGAAAGATGTTTCTCTTTGTAGATACATACCATCACGCCTGTAATCCCCGAAGGGTTAGGCAGAGGAGTACCTATAGTACACCCACATTTCGCCAGTTATGTTTAAGTCCCATGTAATAGGGGGCGAGCCTATTGCCATCAACCGGGCACAAATCTAGACTTCAGGCTGCTACTGAGAAATTCCTAATGGAACATCCCAATCACACTTTGCCCAACGTGGGAATCGAACCCAGGACCTCATGTTCAGCAGTCGCGCTTGCGACCACTGGACCAAGGAGGCAGTCCTTGTAGATAGTCTTTGTAAATACAGTTGGACAATATTGCAGGTAGTCAGTGGTGTACCATTTACATATACAATATTGCAGGTAGTCAGTGGTGTACCATTTACATATACAATATTGCAGGTAGTCAGTGGTGTACCATTTACATATACAATATTGCAGGTAGTCAGTGGTGTACCATTTACATATACAATAAATACATACGTACATAAAGCATAATTATACTTATCTACCATAGATAGGTGTTAACTGTGAATTGCAGTGAGACACAAAGCCGAAATGCCCGAAGAGTTTCTAAAGAATCTCCAGATCCCTTCTTAATTAAACCTCTCTAAAATCAATTTATTCGAAGTGGATTTCCAAAAGGGTGGCGAACACCAAAACCTCATTCCAGGGATGCAAATGACGTCACTATTAATAAACACTTGCATAATGCGAAAGCCAGCGTCTTTATTAAAACCAGCAGAGATCCTAATTTCCATTGAATCAACAAGAAGAATGAGGAATGCATCTCATAAACAATGTTTGTTGTAGAGAATATGGCCCAAGGGGTGCAAATGTGTGGCATATACGGCTATATTTTGTGTACGATGCCGTCGCGGTCGCGGTGTGTGATATGAGCATCAATTTTGACGACGGCAAATATTTGCTGTTGTGTACTAAAATTAGGAGTACAGATTTCGGAGTAGCGGCTTTAAGTTTCATATTTAGTTTATGAGAATTTTAACGCAAAATGTTGAATAATGTGCCTTATGAAAAATATGTAGGTACAATTCAGTATTAAAGAAGAGCAAGTGAGAAAATTAAGCCTCAAAATATCTGAATTAGACTTAGTAATACTACTACACACAGTATTGTTTACTCAGAAATCAATGGCATTCTGAAACTCAAAAATAACACATCAAAGCATCTTCAAAATCACTTCGTAATTCCCGCGGAAACATACCCACAGCACCCCCGTGTGTTTCTCCTCAACAAATACTCAGAATGCTCACAATGTCAACCAACACAGACATCTCCAAGTTATTATATCCACAGACTCCAAATAAGATGGCTGCTGTAAATTATTTTCAAGACAAGAGACATTTTGAATAACTTGAGAGTTGTCTAAGCAACATATTTCCTCTAACTTGTGAATTATGTCTTAGTTTATGCTAAGACATAATTCAAACTTGGAGGTTGGGTGTGGAATTCTCTTAACCAAGGAGACGGCTAGTTCTCTCGGCCCTGATGTTATGGTTATGCAATGTTGGCTGGCTAAATTCCTTAAGTTTTGAGCGTTCTGATTTTGTAGTGTTACTAAGGCTGATTTTGCACCTATTTATTTTTAACATAATTATAAAAATATGGAAAGGCCATTTCTTACATACAACGAGTAGAGAGATTGGTAAAAAAAATTCTAGCAATTATTTTTCACTAACTGCGCGCCGTGGTTTCATCCGCGTAAGTCTCGATCCCGTGGGAATAGCGGGATAAAAAGTAGCCGATGTCTTAATCCAGGGTGTCAGCTACCTCCATACAATTTTTTTATCAAAATTGGTCCAGCCGTTAGAGCGTGAAGAAGTAACAAACATACACACACACACACACACACACACTCAAAAACTTTCGCCTTTATAATATTAGTGTGATATGATTCGCGATCAGTGTAAGATTAAAGCATTAAAAAGACAAAGAAAAATGTCTTCTGTACACTCGGTATAGATAATTTATTCCAAATTCCAAAACAATAACCCTTCTTTAATCATTTACATCATCTTTCTCATAAACATTAACATAAAAAATCTCCTAAACCTTCTACCTTTTAAAAACGTTTCCGCAAAGTTGCAAACTTAAATTCTAACACTAATGTAGACAAAGCAGCGAAGGATGCTTGTTTAGTCATAATTACGGAGTCGGCTAAGTCGTTTAAAACTATAAAACAGTAGAATGGTAAAGTTTCAGCCGCGTACATTTTCTCATTAACTTCAGAAACTAAGGCAAGTAAGTGTTGCGTAGCTTTTATCACGAGGTGGAGTCAGTGCGACTGGAATACTGGCTGGATTGTAGGGGAATAGTTTATTGGCTTTATTACATCACTACATATATTATTATAAAACCGTGCCGTGTGGTGCCGGACATAATTTTTGAATATATTATTTTTTTGAATTGCCTACATCCACATTTAATAGCCCTCTAACACGTATCGCAAGGCAATATAATGAAAGGTCGAACTTGACAGATTACCCTATTGATATTTTCTCCATGAGTTTCGCTTCATACAGGCGTTCCCTATTTAAACAGTGCGAAGAGTGCACGTCTGTGTAGCTCAAATTGGTTTATTTGAGCTACACAATTTTTTTTTTTTTTTTTTTTACATTGAGTTTTTCTTTTGTCTCTAATATTCATATGCTAATGTCATGCATACCTGTTATTTGCATGGTTACTAAAGTTACAATTTTAGATATTATTTAATTTTGGTGTGCTTATTATAAATAAATAAACAAATAAAGAATAGCACCATCATATTTTTTCCTGTGGGTGTCGTAAAAGGCGACTAAGAGAATTATTAGAGCATGGGCAGCAGCGCTCTCTATGTATTTTAACACCATACTGTGATCGCCAACACACCTGCCAAATGTGGCAATTATGGCAACCCCCCTCCCCCCTGGGGGAGGCCTAAGTCCAGCAGTGGACGTCTTTCAGCTGGAAAGATGATGACATTATAAAACAAAGCCGCTTCTGTCTGTATGAACGCGATAAACTCAAAAAAATTTCATACAGTTTTCATCAATGGACGGAATGATTCATGAGAAAGGTTTTTAAGTATATAATTCATTAGGGTTTTGTGTAACTTGGCTAAAATATGACGATGGTTGTTGAAGATGTCGGAAAATCATGCCGACTGGGAGCTTCAGCGAGGTGTGCGCCGCGTAAACCAGTAGAGTTATAAGAAAACAATGTATCACGGAATTATTCCTCTTAAAAAGACCAATTCCAATGCTATAGCGTTGCTACAGTTTATTAGATCTTCTAAAGAAAATTCGAAGACATGTGACATCCACCAACTCGCTCTGGGCCCACGTGGTGGATTACGGGTCCCTCTCACAGAGAGGAGGCCTGTGTCCCAGCTGTGGGAACATGAACATGGTTGACTATGCTAGGTGGAGAACTGCTCCAAACACCACCAAGTTTTTCTAAGAGGTGTTAAGAGCAAGGTACCCTTTAAAACATAATCAGAAAAAAAAAAATCAGAGTGGCGAAATTTCGACAGCTATTTGCGACGTTGCCAATTTTATAAATGCACCCTCTTAACACAGAACAATATCATTAAATAATAAACAAAATAAAAGAAAGATTAAAAAAACAAATGAAAGCCTTTCTCACAGAAGACAAAAGACTATCATTCTAAGACTGCACAAAAATTCTTAGTAGTTGTTTTAAAGTTTAATTTCTTAATTACTAAAGCGTGGTTACTATAGGTCAGGAATTCGCGCCGCAAAATGTTTGCTTCCAACAAGTGAACTGGAGATAATAAAAAGTAATATTCTACTACTATGAAGTATGAAAAGAGCATTTAGGGTATATTGTATGTTAGTATAAGGTTGTTTACATAACATAACATAACATTACGTCTGTAATCCCCGAAGGGTTAGGCAGAGGTGTACCTATAGTACACCCACGTTTCGCCAGTTATGTTTAAGTTCCATGTAATAGGAGGCCTAATAAGACAAAATCAGATTGGCAAATGCTAACCTACATTTTCTTGGAACTGGATTAAAGGTAATTGGACTCCTTAACGTAAATGCATAATGAGAAATTTGATACAGCAGATCTAAAACTTAATAAACAAAAGAAAACTATGAAAATGTAGATATTGTTTGATACGCGATAGTTGTATGATAATTTTTAAATCCGCTACGAGCTACGCGTACGTAGCCAAGTTCGCGTACCACGTAGCTACTTGCTGCGAAACACGTAGCATGAATGTTCTAGAATGCATATTCTAAGAAGACTGTGTGTATTGGCTTAATGCTGGGAAAATGTTAGCATTGGTATCTATACATACATAATAATAAAATAGTAACGGTAAAGTCAAAACTGTACATTGAATATTAAAAAAAAGTTATGCTACAACATGTGCCGAAAATATAGTTTTTAGAATTTTTGTTTATTTGTCTGGATTTACGAGTATATTTGGGATTGGCGCAAACATGGCTGAACGGATTTGGCTGAAACTTGGCACACATATAATTTATAACCTGGAAAGTACCCTAAGTACACATAGGGTACTTTTAATCCCGACAGTACGTTCCCGTGGGATATTTTCCGAGATCCACGCGAGCGAAGCCGCGGGCAAGAGCTAGTCAGAAATATTGATGTTGCAATTACTGTTCCTCCAAATATTCAATACTTTATGAGAATATTTTTCAGGGAAACCAGAACACCATGAATAAATAACGAACAAAGGTGGCACAACATTACCGACAGAAAACAATGCATAGAAAGACACAAACTGTACAATGAAAGAATAAGGAAAATGTTTGTTTTGATTAGTTGTACAAGAACGTCTGAGAGCGCACGTAAGTTCCTAGTTAAGTGGGTAAATGTGATTTATTTTGTCAGAACGAAGATCTTTCTTTTCTGTAAGTAGGTTTGTACAAACAATTTTACACGTCAATCATATTTTAAAAACTAGATGAGGTCGACGTTTCCTATCTGACTACTCTGAGATGAAAGGCCGAAACAAACTCAGAGGTCACAGTCTCTTTTAAAGTTGAGGCATAATCTTGATCAGATCATGTGTAGACCATGTAGATTGGTGTCTGAAATGGTCTTTTGATGAAAGAGATATCCAGTCAGTGCACGCATTTGTCAGTAAACGTGCAGCTTAACTCAAAACTTAAGGAGCTCAACGATTCGACGAACAATACAAAAGAAAGGACATTTGGATAGGCTGTATAAATTACTCTTACTGACCCACATAGTCTTCACATTCACAATAATTAAAATGATATAATACTTATACAAAGTGAATATTCAAGTAATTTTATATATAAAATTATGTCATTTTATATTAATATTCTATTGGGAAAATTAAGCCATATCATTCATAAGACAATATCAAAAAAAGAACACTAAACATTGAAGATATTCTTATAAGAGAACGACAACCATCGGGCGGCAACAGGAAAAGTTCCGCATAACGGAAATATATGTTATAAGCGTGAGTCGAACAATAAAAGCAATACAAAAAACCAATTATATATTTTTACACTGACCTATTATACATTTTTTTTTTAGGAAAACTTATTTTTTTTTTACAACATTTGTAATTATGTGAGCACCATGTATCTATCACATAATTAATTTCTGTCCTTGCTTCATTTTTAATTCTTTTTGCATATTGTGTAATAAAGTTACTATACAATTTAATTTTAGGTGCATCGTCTTCACATATAATTAATGTACATAGACAAAATATTGTAAACATTTTAAAAGAGTAACGGTGGAGTTTAATGCCCATTCTTCTCCATACGAAACTACCTTTTGGAAGGGGCGACTAGAATCAATTATTTTTTTTTGTGAAATATTGACGTTCAAGGGTGCCTTCTATGTGCCTATTTGAAATAAATAATTTGACTTTGAAAACAGAGAAGATAATTAGGAACAAAACACAATAGAGTTACAATCCCTTTGCACGTCGGTGTCGTCTTTGAAAAACGATAACATCATTGAAGATACGCTGCACGTATGCGAAGAAACAACAATATTCTTGTTCGAAAAAGTTGTACATACACGTACGGCAGTTACAACAGTATCAAACTTCTGCCAAGGTATATCAATGCTGATAAATAAAAGGTAATAAAAATCCCATCCGAAAACCCTCAGAAAAGTTTAAAAGTTTCTACTATACAGTCTACACATTTGAACGCGGTCTCATACATAGTAAATTGCGCCGCGGTCGCCCGATATTGGCGTCGGGTAAACTATTCCGTGACAGTAGCTCTTAACATAGCCTGATGTTGGTGTTTAGATCAAGTGGATTTTAAAAGTTATCTGTTACAGCACCTCATTTATGATACGGTATCGATTTTATAAGGTTCTGGTGATATAGACTTGCGTTGTAATCTGTGGTTGTAATGAATACTCTAGCACAGCTCTAGGAAGATCTCGATTGAACACTAGATCATTCTAGAAAGGGCCTTAATAATAATTATTTCAAGAAGCAGCCACAAATGAAAGAAAAAATTGAGCCGTCACGGAACGACAGGCAGATGTGAAACATCGCACTACACACGCATTTACACACTACTACATATAGGCTGTATAAGTGTATAGTGGCCAATCGCCACGCGGCATGCGTCGCCCCACCAGCAATTGGTTTTACGTGCGCCTATAAATGTTTCACATCAAAAACTGTCCATGACAGTATCTTGAACATACCTTGACGATTATTATCTGACACGTTAAAGCTATTGATTCACACAACAGCAAAACATCCTCTATAATACTGTTGCCTTAGTATTGCACAAGACTGAAGCCAATCTATGAATGGCGTATGTCAAACATGCTGTTGCCAAACGTGTCTCGTGGGACATCGCAGACGTTGATAACGACGACGAACATGTCCTGCTTGGGAATACGTTAACTATTGAAATTGACTGGAGCTTGTACGTTATGATGGCTTTAAGTGTTGGCGGTATCGATCGACCGCCGTCAGTTTTCTGATCCCCTGGTAGATGTTTATGGAAACAATGGGCAGCGTTATTAAATTAAAACATTTTTATTTACTTTTAGTTATTTTTCAATATTGGTAGGATAGTGGTCTATTATAAATTTATAATCCCTAACTTTAGAATATAATATATCACTTTGAGCGTCCATTTGTAAAATATGTACTTTTTAATTTCATTTGAAATATGTTTTGTTGTGTCCGTATCGATTGAGGAGCCAATAAATAATTCATTTTAAAAATAAAATGTTTATATTACTACTAAATAATTTATGTGCAAATAAAACTCTGTGTTTATCGTAGAATTATTTGTAGTCACCCTGTACATTAAAATGTTAGGGATTTTAAAATGATTGATTTCTTTCAAAATACCGAATGTACAGGATGTTGGATTACACGTATATTTAGTAGAATTTTCTACTAAATATCTGTGCTATTGTTATCCGATTTGATCAACTGCTTTAGTAGCTACGTGCCTATATTTCCTACAGAACTTCAAGATTGAGGAGCCACATTTTTTTTTCCTTTTTATTTTAATTCAGACGTCGGAATAGAGGAGCCACCTTTAAGGTACTGTAACTTTTTAAGGGTTTACTACAATATCCAAGATCGGGCCTAAAAAATTGGCAAATATACTACTAAATATTGGTAGCACCTGCGTTTAAATATGAGACATGGCTCCTCAATCCATACGGACACTGTTTTGATGTCTTATGACGTCTCGTTTAGGCCCAATAAAATAATTAAAATCGTTTACAGTTTTCATTTTGTAATGAAGAAACGAGGATTTTGGAACTTTGTTTAAAGGCTTTTCGCTATTGCGTAGCGTAAAATAACAAACAGATCAAAGAGATATTTTGAGCAGCAAAATAAATGCGGATGGGGGAAATGAATGTTCCAGATATTTTGTTAAACAATGTTTATCTACAATCAAAAGCAGAAACTTTGGTCTCCACGTTTTAGGTAAAAGGATATTTAAATCGTTTTTAGGCGAAAGAAAAACGATTTAGACGTGAAAAAATATTGTTGCTTATTTTAGTCTCTGAATGACGAAGATAATTAGTTGTTTAATTGATATTATTAAACATTAGTGAAATACATGTGTTTTGCTTTTTCCTGCAAATATTTAATCTATATTTGCTGACGATGATTATTTCTGTATCTGTACAAAATAAACTTGTCGAGATAAATTAATTGCAGTCTGGTACCTACTTACCTACCTAATAAGTATCTATATTTATGAGCGTAATTGAAATTCAGTTCCGTTTCACTCTATCAAACATATGACTAACCTAAATATAGGTAGGTACCTGCCATTAAACATGGACACACCTAAAAGCAAAGTTTCTAAATTTAGTTTTAATATTTAAAGTGCTAACCGCATTTAGTTATGTTCCGGGTCGGTTGTTTTGACTAAATAACTGCGTGGTTTCGTTAGTTGTTGTCGTAAATTTTTAATGGTCACTGACAGCTTTTAACAATGCGATTAAAATTAACGGTATCGTCGAAATGGGAATAGCCGTTAATAACAAATTTGTACTGATGTAATATGTCTTTTGTGATTTACAGATACACAAACGAATAAAACGCTAAATTTAAAATGAGGTTGTGTGTATTTTTGATGAAATCGGTTTTTTAAAAATCGATAAATTTTATGAACATCAGCAGCGTCAGCTTTTTAAAAAAGAGAAATAAAGTAATATCGTGAAGCCTATTTTTACTGGAACCAATGAATGGAAACAGTAGATGGAAAAAGATATCCTTAATATGTATGTAAAACAAATTACAATGTTATACCATGTGCCTGCCAGGGTTGCGAGTTTGTCCGAAAGGGATATCATGCCCCGGCACACAGGCAACGGAAGGAACACGGGTGGGTTTTAGTCAGTAAAAGTCTGACACGCCCTCCCGCTCCGCCCAGAGCGGGAGAAGTTATTTGATAATTTCCCACCCAAAAAAAAAAAAAATACCATGTGACGTTGCAAATGTATTCGTGTTGTAAATAGTTTATACCTAACTAGCTACGCCCCGAGGTTTCAACCCGCATAACTCTCGATCCTCTAAGAATATCAGGGTAAAAAGTATTATATGTTCTAATCCAGGTCATAGTCTAACCATGTGCGAAATTTCATCCAAATTCGTTCAGCCGTTTTAACGTGAAAGCGTAACAAACAAATAAATAAACAAACTCACTTTCGCATTTATAATTCTAGCTGCACCCCGCGGTTTCACCCGCGTAAGTCTCGATCTCGTGGGAATATCGGGATAAAAAGTCTATGTCCTAATCCCGGGTGTCAGCTACCTCCTTACAAAATTTTATCAAAATTGGTCCAGTCGTTTGAGAGTGAAGAAGTAACAAACATACACGCACACACACTCACAAACTTTCGCCTCTATAATATTAGTGTGATTAGTAAGTATTATGCTATTAGTTAGGATAGAATAGATGGCATTATCTGCCGAAGTTACCAAAACTTAAACGTTCAACAACATGGAAGCAATGCTTTAACGTTCAAAGTTAATCATAGTTAAGATGGAAGACGTTGTTTAAATGTTAATTATAAACAAATTTATTAGCTTGTCACAATTTCAAATTGCCTATTGGCAATTCAAATTGGTTGCTATTATAATAGACCACTTATACACACTGTTATATAATTCTTGCTTTATCTATGTGTTATACATAATAATAAGTATTATTTTTCTCCTTTTATTGGTTTAATAATAAACCACTTTAAAAAATGTGTCAGTTTATGCTAGAATCCTAACTAATAATATAAATACGTAAGTGGGTTTCTTTGTTTGCTAGGGAAAAAGAAATATTTTCGTTTCTTTTTTTCTTTCTTTCTTTTTCACGCTAAAACGGTTTAACGGATTTCGTTGAAATTTGGTACATGGATAGACCATGACCCGAGTTAGGACACAGGATACTTATTATACCTTTATTTTTACGGGATCAAGACTTAAACGTGAAACCGCGAGGCACAGCTAGTTTTTTTTTTTTTATCATCATCACCTTAGTATCTGTCTAATATTTAGAATATATCATTCTTCTTCTTCTCTGAATCGATACGACCTAGAAACAATCACACCGTGGTATTAGCCGGTCTACTATTATATATCATAATTAATATTTTAAAGGCAAAAATAAGTTTGTTTGTTTTGTTACGCTTTAACGCTACAACAGATTTGAATGAAACTTGGCACATGGATAGACTTTGGTTTGGAAATAGGATTACTTTTGAATTTTTATCCCCGTAGTACGTTCCCGTGGGTTAATTTTCGACCTCTACGCGGGCAAAGTCGCGGGCATAAGCTAGTTATTATATGAATGAATGAAGCGTGGGTAAACCAGACTCGATCACTCGAATGAACCTAGAGATTCACACTAGCCCCATGGAGTCTCATGTTTAATGGGACTACAGAGACCATTGCATATCAAAGAGTAGACAAAAGGGTGCGCGATAATGGTAGGGAAGAAGTGCCCTTGGGATATGGAGGGATTATTAGAGCCGTACTGGATATGCATCCTTGAGCAAGCATTGGAATAGTGGAAAGACGGGTTATATTTTACCTTCTAATGACGCCACCGCCGGTTGCGTTCAAGTCCTGCTTCGCCGAAAGGTGAATATCATCTGCCTAGCCTTTTCCCTATGTTGGGGCGGCTTACAGTCTAACCGGATGCAGCTGAATACCAGTATTTTACATGGAGCGACTGCCTATCTGACCTCAACAACCCAGTTACTGGGTAACACGATATCCCTTGGTAAGATTGGTTGTCAGACTTTTGGGCTTCTGACGACCCGTAACAACTGTCAAAGATCTACAAATGACAGCCGGGATCAACGGCTTAACGTGCTTTCCGAGACACGGAGGAATCTTGGTATGAAAAGATGGTCACCCATCCACGGACTAACCGCGGCAAGCGTAGCTTAACCTGATCGACCGACCCGAGCGGCAGTTATTATTTAGCTTACAGCACGGTTGGCGCAGTGGTTAAGCGATTGACTGTTGCGCTGCGTGTCGTGGGTTCAATTCCCGCACGGAACAAATATTTGTATGACCTACAAGTAGTTGTTCCGGGTCTGGCTGTTTGTGTATGTGAGTTTAATGTTTGTCCCACGATATAGGAGAAATTCCTAGTGTGGGCCAACTGTGGGAAAACTAATATCCGGATGTAATATATAGATTATATACTCTTAATGACCGTCGAACTCATTTCTCAATTAATTCCCAACTGTTACTCTAAGCGGGTCATTGGATTTTGGTCCGGGAATGTTGAAAGGAGTATTTTTGTAGCGGACCTTTTCAAATACTTACTTATTTTGAGATATAAAATGTTGGGTTAAAATAATAAATCTATTCAGTGTAAAGTCAAAACTTTTGTTGGGACGAATTTTGTGGTAGGAGTTGAAATCGTCACGTAAGGAAAATGCGTTATGTGACATGTGACTTTCTCTCCCTCTGTTTCTTTCTATTATATACGAGTGTGTGTGTGTGTGTGTGTGTGAGTATCGCGTAAGGAACTTCGTTCCCAGACTGCACACGTTTTTTTAATTAGGCCATTTACGGGCAGATGTCAATCATCAGGCTCTCAGGCTGAAAATCAGTACGAAAGTTGGTTGCCTGTTCCAAAGCGTATATATGTTTTCTATGGAAAAGAACGGGCTATAAATTCCATAGTTACTATCTAATCTACCCATCTACTCTTTAAAAAAAGCATTATAATATATTATAACAATAAATTATTATAACATTTGTGATGGTATCGAATTATTAATTTATAACAAATCAAATAATGGAAAATGTTTTTGGGAACGAAGTTCCTTAACGCGGCTTGTGGTAGGAGTTGACTGCTCTCCGAAAATGTCATGTCATAGAAGGAGGCAGTAGAAAGGGAGAGGGAGATTTCAAGTGCTCTCCTGGCCCGCAGCAGGCGCACCGAGCGTTGGCAGAGGGCAGATAATGCCCCCTTAATGGGTCCAGGGACAGCGGACTCGGGGACGTCCGCCGCCCCCTATTACACGAGACTCGAGGTAGTGGCGCGCGCCCCTGGTAGACGTCGCAGGGGGAGTCAAACACCTCACATCCCCCACTTCACAAGACGGGGCCACCAGTCGAGGGCTGCGTTGGAGAGTGCTTCAGTGCCAACGTAGTCTCCGGTACAAGTGTACGAGAGAACATGGGGTGGTTTTATTCAGTAGGAGTCTATCAGATCCCTCCGTGTGCCTCAGGGCGGAAGACATCCATGAGGATTGCCACACCGTTACCAAAAAGAAAAAAAAAAGAGTTGACTGGTAGGAATTGTCGATGTCGATTATCTATTCTAACACCAATTTACAATGGCAAACCTAACTGTGCGTTCAATAGATGACCAGTCCCCTCGTCCATTATCAGTACAACACACTTATCTTGATTAAACCTAAACCCGTAGAGGTACAGGCTCGATCGATACAATCCATTTCCTACTTTCCCTTTCGTAGTTAAATTGAGCATGACAAATGCTCCGATGGCCTGTTTAATGACTCAAGTTAATTTTGGTTGAGTTCGCCATTATCTCATTGATGTCTCGAATGTATGCTCAATTTGATTGGCTTTTGGGCGCTGATTTTGCTTTTTGTTGATGTTGTTTTGCTTGGAATCCAATTTTGTGTAATCACATTGATTGGCTGTTTGCTTGCTCATCGGGGTTATAAAAATAGGTTCGGTGGTATGAAAAGAAACTTTGAAAATAATTCGCAGTAGTCACTATTAGATTTATTATCAATCCATCTGCCTAGCGTTTACCCAACCATGTTGGGGTCGGCTTCCAGTCTAACGGGATACAGATGAATACCAGTATTTTACATGAAGCGTCTGCCTATTTGATCTCCACACCTCATTTACTGGGTAACGCGATACCACTTGGTAACACTGGTTATCAGACCTTTGGGCTTCTGACTCGCGTAGTCAGAAGCCCAAAGGTCGACTAATGACGGATAACGACTGTCAAAGATCTGCGAATGACACCAGGACCAACGGGTTACAGTATTTTCCCAGGCACGGAGGGGTTTCGATACGTAATGCATGGGCACCCATCTACGAAACAACAGCGGCCCGTGCAGCTGTTATTTTTTAGCCCCTAGGTTAGATCTTTTATCATGTCACTATTTAAATGATAAAGGGCGAACCTACGTTAACCAATAAAATTACTTTGCAAGATCAATAATGACGATTAATTTAGTAACAACTCCCTTTCTCCTTAAACATCTTGTAGTTCTTTGCTCTTGTTTCATAATTATTGTGTACATATACATATATATTAGTATATGCTCTACGTATGTATACATTTAATGGCGCAGAAATGATCATTGTATCATTTTGTCGTAGACGAGGTACGACAGCGGCTACCCTGAAATCATCTTCTGTCATCAGAAGACAGCCGCCACGCAACCAGCGATGCGACGCTCTGGTGACTTTCAGCAGCCAGTGTCGCTTTTATCCGACCTTTTCGGATATTCCAGTAACTTCGTAACAAAACGAGGCGACGCCACTAGCTGCGCAATATTTATTTTGTATGTTGTATGTAAACTGTACACCACATACTACCTAGAATATTGTCTCATCCCTATTTAAAACCATCCTGAGGTTGTCTTTGAAAGATCGCTTTAGCGATAGGACCGCCCATTGTATCACCTGTATTTCTACATCTGTAATTCATATGGTGTACACACCAAAGAGTATTATTTTAGTCTATTCCAATTTATAAAGTGCCCAATAAAATATTCAGGATCATAAAGTACCCAATTTACTTAAAATATTTAATATGAAATATCACCTTCTGTTTTTTTGATGTGGCAGTAATTCATCTTTCGCTTTAATTCATTTTCTTACATCAGTCGCCGTCCGTCTTCAGGGGTTGTTATCTCTCTTGTTGTTAATTCTTATTGTTGGTTATCTCTGGCTTTTTATCTATCGTTTATTTTTTATCTATCGCCTTCTTATTATCTATCGTTTTCTTTTTATCTCGAATTTAAAGTTTGCGCCATTCCTCTCATTTTTATTTGCATTGTTTAACAAATGCATACGATTAATTTTGAAATTAAGGAGCAAGCAATTTTGAACTTTATTTTTGTTTGCTGCTTGTATGCATTTTGTTTTTTGTCTCCAATTTATATTCTTTTGTGATTATGTGCGTTGAATTTGCAGTTTTAGTTTTTGTTTGCGCGATATTTATACTCACTCTACGCGAAACCGTATTGGTTCTAAACTTATTCAAGAATTTATTTGGATTTTGTGAGTGTGGATTTTAGTTTAAAAAATAAAACAATAATCGTATAAAAAGATAATCTTATTTAAATAAAATTTGACTTACGCCTTAAAAATGCAGCTCTATACGCAACAAATACTTCATATCCACCCTTTCACGAGCACACATGCCTAAAAAACTAATTACACCAAAAACATTAATCCCACCTACAACTTATGAAACACGAGACATAAACATCCCCATTGGAGAACAATCCCCTAATAAATTCCAACCGAACAATTCCCTAGACCGCCAACTAGAAGATCGATGTACCTGTTAACATATTTGCAACTTCTAACACGTAGTATAGTGGGTACAGAAACTTCAGAACGTATATCTTCTGCTATTGCAAGTGGAGTAACAGCTGCATTTTACTAAGTAATGGCTTCGTACATGACACCGATGATACCAACCGGCAAAGTACCACACTGTATTTTTCATGTAACTCGAAATTGCTTGTGAAGACAGGTAATATTTCAGCAGCAATGACTCGGACAAATGATCACTTAAATTTTTGACTTGGAAATAGAAGTACGTATAGGTACTTACTACCTACTCGGCCTATGAGAGTTGGAAAGTATGTTTTTCGTCGTTTAATTTTATTTTCTTTTGTTATTCTAAGTCTCTTCTTCTATTTTTCCATCTATTGGATCTATTTCGAGAATAAAACTGCATTTTTATTTCGCAATCGAGTTTCGTTACGAATCTTCTCCGCTCAATTTTGCGAACCCATACGAAAAGTGTTCTCAAAAGATTACCATATGAGATGCCACTGGCCACACATTCACTCGGTGCTCTTTTACGAAATGTTGTCATGTCATATTCACCACTTCCCTCACTTGGGCTTGTACTACGAAATGCTAAAATGTCTCAAGTCCCGTGTCAAGTGTGTGTCCCTCGACGGAGGCGATCCACATAAGTGCCTAGTATTCTTTTGAATGCCCTTGTATAAAGAATAAACTGTTTTAATAGTAAGAACAGTTAAACAGGACGAACAGTTAAAGACAATAACAACAAAAGTACTCGCAAAAGATCAAAAGAAACCAGACCAACAAATAATTACGAAGGAAGGTCTACAAAAGGAAAATAATTCCCGATCTGACAATTTACCAAAACAAATAAGAACAAAATAAATGAACCAAATTGTTTGAGACAAAAGCAAAGATTCTCCGAACAGAACCTGAAACTATAATTAAATTAAAGTGAACTTTAAAGGAAGCTTCCAGTTAAAGGAGAAGATGATATTTTGAGGTTAATGCCGAAAATATTTGAATATAAAAGTTCCTTATTCAGATTCAATAGAAGTAGTATCTTAAGTGCTTTCAATGGTAAATTCAATAGCTATTCACGTCACTACTGCAATAGGTGTAGAGTTCCTGCATTTTGCATAACGTTGCCTCCGAATATTTGGAAGCAAGGCCTTCGCTTATGCTCCGTTGTCGTTTAATACTATTAGATGTACCTACTTCCTTTAGAACTTTCTAGAATGTATTCTTTAAGATGTAAAGTAGTTTAGAAACTATGAATTGAAGGCTTAGGTCTTCCAGTGTAAAGATAGAGCAGTTTTTTAAGGTGCATTATAAAGCCTCCTGAGTGACGGTAATCATCATGACGGGTCATCCTTCGGTATATGATAAGCTCTAAGTACGGGAAAAGCTCATCCTATGAAAATGGTCACACATAATGAAAATGTAAGACCTCAATTTTGAAAAAAAAAAAATATTGCGTAAGTACTCACTTGTTACTTAGTCATAATATCCTTTTGGAAGACAAAATAAAAAGAAAGGATAATTGGAAAACAAAACTCGCAAGCACGCACTCTCAAACTTGGCAGCACCTACAATATATCGCCATATATCCCTTCAAATATCAATATCACATAATATCTACAGCGGAAACGTACGCAGCACATGCCAGAGTTTCCTTACTACAGCGTGTTTTAGCTCAGACTTCCCTATTTCTCCTACAGTCGTATATAATCTATATCCAATCTGTAAGCGGTACCATCTGGTATCCGATACAGTTTCGTATTAAATTATATATATATTACTGTTGTTATTATCGCAAACGGAACCGATTTACATAATCTTATCATTTTGGATAAATACGTTAGTTTTATTTTTGTTAACAAATCTGACGGGAATGGGTCGTGACGCAAAACGTACAGTTTGTGGGATGTAAAATCTGAGTGTACTAACTTTCAATGATGTTAGGTCTAAATACTAGTAAGTTAAGGTGTTTAAGGTAGGTATATCTATATGGTTCATTAATATAGAATACAGTATAGAATCTATTTTACAAATATTCGATGCACACTATGTTGGTATTCAATAGATAGTGTTCATTGAATATAATGTTGCCATAACCTTTAAATTTTACTACGATGCCTTGAAGGCAACCAGCTGTACCATTTTGCTACCTTTATTCCTAAATCTGAAATCTATTCTTAAAGAAATATAAAATCTGTTATGGTAAAGTACGATATCTTAAATGTTGAGGTTATAACGTAACCTACATGGCATAAAATGGTTTTTCTCATTCTAAGTCATAATTTTTTTTTTACTGTCCTTACCACTTTACTGAAATCCTTTCTTTCTCATCATCATCATCGGTAGCCTTGTTCCACCCAGTACTAAATATAAGTATAAGCATAAGTATAGTAGAACAAGTATAAGCCTCCTCTCTTTTATGCTATGCTTCCCTGGTCTGTGAAATTCTCATACATGGCTAATATTGATGTAATCATCATGTCAGCCGAAAGACGTCCACTGCTGGACATAGGCCTAATTAACAATAAACCGGGGGGGGTTGCCATAATCGCCACGCTTGGCAGGCGGGTTGGCGATCACAGTATGGTGTTAAAAATACATAGACAACGCTGCTGCCCATTCTCTAGTAAGTCCCTTAGTCGCCTTTTACGACACCCACAGGGTGGTGCTATTCTTTCCGTCCGGCACCACACGAAGCAAAATATCTTTATTGGTATAAGTTATGCAAACATCTTTATGAATTCCCTAGCTCCTGCGCTAGTAAACACTGTATTACAGGAGCTAGTGTCAACCCCTAATTGCATGATACATGTTCTTTAATGGCATCCAAATATTACAAAGCAAATCAAAAGAAATATAAATAATTTATTTATTATAGTATTACCACTTAAAATTGTTTTTACAGATGGGAACCCAATGCAACAATATAGTACACACTCAGGGCCTAATTTACACACTCAGGGCCGTCACCCAAAAACCAATCAGACACCACCACCAACAAAAATAAACTCTTTTTAAACTGTCCTAATTATTTTTGTTACTCCACATTGGATGGAATCATAACTAAATGGGTCGGTTTGAACTCATAAACATTATTATTTAACAACTTACGTCTATGTCTCTTTTCTAGATTTTCCAAGTGTGACTTATGGGACTGGGGAAGCTGTATAAGAACTTCGTCTACAGCGTATTGTAACTTACTACGTTGCTTGTTGACAGTTTTGTTCACACATCACTTATGATGGTACAGTTAGTATAGTTATCAAAAAGAATCATAACTCCTCTTCTTTAACCACACAGATAGGTACTTTACAATCTACTACTTACTTAGTGTACTATTGTGGATACGTATAACGGACCACTTTGAAAACAAAATCCCGTGCTCACGATAAATACATCTGTACCCCAAGTGTAATTTTGCAAGAGAGTAAACGTAACTATTTAATTTGCGGAAAATTTGACCGATAGATCATAATGCTAAGAATTTAGGGGTGAGAATAAAAATCTTAACGCAAACGCGCTAGTTACGTTTACTCTCTTGCAAACTTACACTTGGGGTACTGTTCTGCCCCTTTATGCGTCACCCATATTTTTTTGTTTAAATAATTTTCTCAGGCTCCGTTACAATGATCACAGATGTCAGACCCCTATACCCGCTTTTTACGGTCTTTTTAGGGTTTCGTACCCAAAGGGTAAAACGGGAACCCTAATACTAAGGCTCCGCCGTCTGTCTGTCTGTCTGTCCGTCTGTCACCAAGCTGTATCTCATGAACGGTGATAGTTAGACAGTTGAAATTTTCACAGATGATCTATTTCTGTTGCCGCTATAACAAAAAATACAAAAAAATAGAATAAAATAAATATTTAAGGGGACTCCAATACAACAAACGTGATATTTTTGCTCGTTTTGCTCGATATTGATAACGGCAATAGGTAGACGCTTGAAATATTCACAGAATATTTAGTTATATATTCACTTTAAAAACAAGTAATTAAATTAAAAGAAAACAAATTTTTAAGGGGGCTCCCATACAACAAACGTGAATTTTTTGCCGTTTTTATAGATAATGGTACGGAACCCTTCGTGCGGGAGTCTGACTCGCACATGGCCGGTTTTTTTCATTTACAAAGCAAAGGGCTCAGCAAAAATCTGATGCGGCGATGCTATTGGTTGATGAGCGTAGGTAACCGTTACTATAGCCGCCGAGCGCTGCAAGCAGGAATAGTGCTTACGCGGTACCAACACTAATCAAATAACCTCACGAACGCCCCATCTGCTTCTCAAACAGAATAAAATGACCATTCTATCTTCGACGAATTCCCTCCACTTTCAAAGCTACTCATCTATCTAGTAAGAACATACGCCACATTATGTTTCAGTGCCGTTACTCAGTTAACTGACGGTAGTTTTTCACGCGAAACTCGCACGAATTCCGATAAGGAAATGCATGTGAATTTGTTTGGCTAGGAAACGGGCGAATTGTTTGTTAGTTTTATGTTGGCGATATTTTGTGTACGTGCTTGAAATTGTTGTGCAACAAGAATTGTTTTTTTAAATGTATTATCAAATATATTATTTTGAAGTTGCTACTAAAAACGCACGTGGTAAAATTGGTGAAGCGTTTTGCAAATGATTTTGCACTTATCTGCAATTCATAATTAGATATGTGACGACAGTTACTACGACTTATCTTTAAAATAACATTGGCCCATTTTAAGAAATTTATATTTCAGTCGTTTCCTTCAAACCCCAAGAAAAGAATATGGTTCTACTTTTGTAAGAAAAATGCAATTCACAAACAATAAGTACTTATTCTACATAAACTCACGCCTTCTTCCCATGAGGGTAGGCAGAAACTACACACCGCAACCTACTACGATACTTACATACTCCTTTTGCTTCGTTTACGTTGTAGTATTTAAAAAAACCGGCCAAGTGCGAGTCGGACTCGCGCACGAAGGGTTCCGTACCATTATCTATAAAAATGGCAAAAAAATACGTTTGTTGTATGGGAGCCCCCTTAAATATTGGTTTTATTTTAATTTAATTATTTATTTTTAAAGGGAATATATTCTTAATTAATCTGTGAATATTTCAAGCGTCTACCTGTTGCCGTTATCAATATCGAGCAAAAACGAGCAAAAAAATCACGTTTGTTGTATGGGAGCCCCCTTAAATATTTATTTTATTCGTTGTTATAGCGGCAACAGAAATACATCATCTGTGAAAATTTCAACTGTCTAACTATCACGGTTCATGAGATAAAGCCTGGTGACAGACGGACAGGCAGACAGACGGCGGAGCCTAAGTAATAGGGTTCCCGTTTTACCCTTTGGGTACGGAACCCTAAAAAACGAGCGAGCGTTACAGTAGTAGCATAAGATGTGTAACATCTGACATCTCACCTTGGTAATAAGCAACTGAGCAGCGACAGAAGTGACCCGCTCTACTTAAGATCTACATAGTACTTACTAATCCCATGCTATTATAAAGTATTATTCCATGCTCAAGCTGTCACTTCATGTTACACACTTCCGTCCCTTTTTACGAAATCACTCCCTCAGAAAGCTAGACGAAAGAAGTTAAAAAAAAATATTGATGCTGTACTATGTCTAAAGCACGGTGCAAAGCTTGGAAAATAAAACGAATAATTTTCCAACCAACCACCTCAGAAACTATTTAAATTCTACACGGTTTAACACTACAACAAATAAACATAGCTCCTTTAATATTTAAACTAGATTCTACGCCACAAATTAGCGGTTTTCCTAGCCACAGAGTAGCGAATACATTGCTATTCGTCGCCACGCGCGCCCAAGCAAGGTTTACGTTAGCTGGTGAAATGTTTACGGAATGGAATCGGTCCATTATATTATGTATTTGATTTGTCGTTGAGGATAATGTTGTAGTTTTACAAAAGAATTGTTACAGTGTTATTCACTTACTATTGAACGACTAGCATACTAGAACAGATTAGAAATGAGAATACATAATGTGTCTTTTCATTGTGACCAGTCAATAAATCTGCCTAGCCCTTCCCCAACTATGTTGGGGTCGGCTTCTAGTTTAAACGATTGTAGGTCGATACCAGTATTTTACATGGAGCGACTGCCTATCTCACCTCCACAACCCAGTTACTGGGTAACATGGTGACCCTTGGTAAGACTGGTTGTCAGAGTTTTGGGCTTCTAACTACCCGTAACGACTGTTCAAGTTTTACGAATGACAGCCGAGGCCAACGGTTTAACGTACTTTCCGAGGCACGGTGTGGTCTCGGTATGGGATGGTCACCCATCCACGAACCCACCGTGTGACTGGTTTCATTTAGCCCCTCATCCCAGAGAAAGAGATTTTTCTAATCATCCTAAGTTAATACTTAAAAAAATTAATGCTGAGGCTACAGCATCATCCATTGATGACGAATCGGTGGTGTACCCTCTGTCTAAAGTTCAGAATTTTTTTGAGCCGTGAATAGTTATTCCAGAATTTGAATTTTCTTAACAATAAAGTACCGGTTTGTTTAACCTTTTTAGGGTTCCGTACCCAAAGGGTAAAACGGGAACCCTATTACTAAGGCTCCGCCGTCTGTCTGTCTGTCTGTCTATCTGTCTGACTGCCTGTCTGTCCGTCTGTCACCAGGCTCTATCTCATGAACCATAATAGTTAGACAGTTGAAATTTTCACAGATGATGTATTTCTGTTGTCGCTATAACAAAAAAATACTAAAAAACAGAATAAAATAAATATTTAAGGGGGCTCCCATACAACAAACGTGATTTTCTTGCTCGTTTTTGCTCGATATTGATAACGGCCACAGTTAGACGCTTGAAATATTCACAGAATAATTAGGTATGAATTAACTTTAAAAATAAATAATTAAAATAAAATAAAACAAATATTTAAGGGTTTTATAGATTATGGTACGGAACCCTTCGTGCGCGAGTCCGACTCGCACTTGGCCGGTTTTTGAAAACAATGATTGAAATACCTACTTAATTACAGTTGTAAAACTGAGGTCCGTACTGATTTAATATAATTCAGATATTCATTATCCTTACTAGCTGCACTAATTTACAAAAACAAATAGATATTATTAAGTAATCGCTACCAATTATTTCCCTCTAACAGGCAGAAAATATCTCCAAACAGGATATTGTCCTTCCCGAGAAAATATTAGGTATTCTTTTAGTTAGTAAAGATCAAAAGAGACCAGAGTTCTATTTCACTGAACGATACCTATTTTCTTTGGTTTTTCTTTCTGTTTTACTGAGTTTGGTCATTAATTTTAAGTAGTTTTCAAAGGTAGTGGAAAATTGTAGCGTCATTTGTTTTAAAACATTGTGTTCTTTATTGAATGAGTTGAATTCACTCCGGGTCTATGCCAGTCATATAATTTCATCACCACTGCTCACAAAACGGTGATGGAAAACATAGTGAGGAAACGGCATGTCCTAGAACAAAAAAAGTCCGCCAAGTGCGAGTCGGACTCGCGCACGAAGGGTTCCGTACCATTACCTATAAACATGGCAAAAAATCACGTTTGTTGTATGGGAGGACCCCATTCAATATTTGTTTTATTTTAATTGAATTATTTATTTTTAAAATGAATATATAACTAAATATTCTGTGAATATTTCAAGCGTCTATCTGTTGCCGTTATTAATAACGAGCAAAAAAAACACGTTTGTTGTATGGGAGCCCCCTTAAATATTTATTTTATTCTGTTTTTTAGTATTTTTTGTTATAGCGGCAATAGAAATACATCATATGTGAAAATTTCAACTGTCTAGCTATCACTGTTCATGAGATACAGCCTGGTGACAGACGGACAGACAGATGGCGGGGCCTTAGTAATAGGGTTCCCGTTTTACTCTTTGGGTACGGAACCCTAAAAACTGAGTGTGCTTTAGACCACACAACTGAAGTAAAACTTACAAATAGTAATGCTAATTATATTAACTTACAACAATAGGGCTGCACTGTGTCTTAGATATACGAAATGCAACTGGCTATGAGAGAAAGAAAATGTGTGCTCACACCTCTTTCTCTTGCCCCTACAGTAATATACGAGACGTAACCCTCTCTCTTTTTTATCTTCACTAACTTATACGAGTATCTCTCTCTCAACTTATGTTCACTCGCTTCCGTAACGCTCTCGTCACGCATTCACCATCTTACTCCCCAAGTCAAGCGTGCGTAAAGAAGTTTTACTTCAAAAATTCAAAGACATGAGACATCTAACAATCCGCACTGGGCCTGAGTGGTAGATTACGGTCCACTCCCTGTCACCGTGAGGAGGAGTGTGTCCCAGCAGTGGGAACATTATAGGCTTTTTTTTATTATGCTATTTCAATCGACGGCGCTGTGTGCCGTGTGGGTTCGATTCCCGCACGGAACAAATATTTGTATGACTTACAAGTAGTTGTTCCGGGTCTGGTTGTTTGTGTATGTGAGTTTAAATGTTTGTAAACACCCACGATACAGGAGAAATTCCTAAAAATTCCAACGTTTTTTTAAAAGCAGAAAAAAAAAAGAAGAAGAAATCGCGTTCAAGTGGAATGCGACTAGCATAGAACCTGAGTGTATGGCATGCTGAAGAAGATGTCTATACCTAGTAGTGGCATAATGCTCCACTAAAGTAAGAGGGCTAGTAAAAAGTAAGCTATACAGCATCATCTGCCTATACACCATCCCAACTATGTTGGGGACAGCTTCTAATCTAAACGGATGCAACTGAATACCAGTATTTTACATGGAGCGACTGCCTATCTGTCCCTCAACCCAGTTACTGGGCAATACGAAACCCCTTGGTAATAAGACTGGTTGTCAGATTTTCGGGCTTCTGACGACCCATAACGACTGCCAAAGATCTACGAATCACAGCTGTGACCAACGGCCAACGGCTTAAAGTGCTTTCCGAGTCACGGAGGAGTGTTGGTATGTAAAGATGGACATCCATCCACGGACCAGCCGCTGCAAGCGTAGCTTAACGTGATCGATCGACCCGTGCGGCTATTATTACTTAACCTCAAGCTCTTCCAGAAGCTATAATATAAACGAAGAGATCTTCAGAGATCTGAGAGCGAAATGAAGAGAGAAAAAGAAAGAAAAAGCATTTATTGGGACTCGCGCAGATCATAAATTAAAATAAAACACACACACTCGGAGGATTAGAGTCATCAGAAATGAAGAGATCCGCAGGCGAACCAAGATAACCGACATAGCCCGAAGAATTACCAAACTTAAGTGGCAGTGAGCAGGGCACATTGCTCGTAGAACCGATGGGGCCGAAAGGTTCTGGTGTGGCGACCCCGTACCGGAAGACGTAGCGTTGGAAAAGCCTCTTACAAGGTGGACCGATGACTTTTTGAAGGCCATAGGAATCGGCTAGATGCGAGAAGCACAGAACCGGTCGAAGTGGCGGTGCTTGGGGGAGAACTATGTGCATCAGTGGGCGTCTTTCGGCAGAAATTGTTTCAGAGTGCGGTAAAATTATCTGCTGGCCTATACATTTGGGTCGAGTAGGTATTGAAGTTTTTTATGGGACAGTTGATTACTTTTTCGCGATTACGATGTTGGTCCCATGGTTAAAGTTGTTTAGTTTGACGGTCTGTACCACATCCTTGATTATAACCGCACATTTTTGTTACATGCTGAATAGCACTCTAATTTATTAATATTTAGGTGTTTTATGGACGCCTAATAAAAGTAGGTAACTAAAACATTACAATATGGAGTGTGTTTATTCGTTAAAGAAAGATAATGTTATTGCCGCTTGTGATCGCAATGGTTTAAAGGCTCTTACAGACTCACGCGATATCACGGGCGCGACAGGCACCGACAAAGAAATTGTGCTACTAGTGTCGCGTCGCGCCCGCGATACCGCACCAGTCTGTACGAGCCTTTATTAAATATAAAACAAAAAACCGCTAAAGAAAAATACAATAGTTTCTTTTTTATTATTTACTTTACCTTAAACCACAGACAAAATAATGGCGGAACTTTTCTAAACGAAAAAAATCTTTCCTTTAGCTTCCGTCTTATTGGATTATCCTGTTCGTGTGAGGAGGGAAGAGTGGTAGAGGCTTCGTAATGGGTTTCAAGTCTTTCTGACGATGTTATGTGACGTCATCATATCTTTTCTTGTGGATAAAATATCAGTAATTGTTTCAGATTATTTCTTTGTTTGTGAAATAAAAATGTCATAGTGGAAGTGGGATATGAAGCAAGATTGGTAGATTTGGTATTTCTAAAGTTAATTCTTGGTAAATAATAGGCTTTCCTGGAAGAGCTATCAATAAAAAATCGAATTGGAAGACAGTAGATATCTACCTTAATATTGTTAACTTTCTAACAAAGAGCAGGCGTTCTTCATCGCGTTGAAGAGATTCGCGTTCCAGAAAAATTATGACGCAAAGGACTCGCTACATGTTCGTCAAACAATCAATCAGTGGAAATTTGTAAATGGCCTTTAATTTCATATTGTATAAGAACACTGTTTATGTTAGCCATAGTAAGTTTCCCAAATAGAACAAAATAAAATAAATAAAATATACCTTGTTTTCTTCTAATATTATAAATAGATAAACGTTGCACCCAAAATCAAAAATAAAATCCGCCTCAAACGATCGTCCCTGCCAGTATTTTCCACCATTTACTATCCAGAGTTTATACCGTTCTCTGGATAGTAATGAACGCACTTTCTTTGTATAAGGTGTTTAAAAATTAACCTTACAAACTTAATGCTTTAGACCATTAAACTGAATAAATTTTACTATGGGACCAAAATTGAAATCGCAAAAAAAAAAGGTGTCCCATACAGTTATGCACTGCATGTTATATTTCGTATTTTATTTTATTTTATTTATTTCGGGATAAAAAACAGGAGTACAATTAAATGTTATACATAGTATCTTACTAATTATACAAAGTACTTATTATACTACTAGCAGCATTTTTTTTTTTTTTTTGTGTTTGGGTGGCTTACAGCTATCAGTACAAAGGTAATAGTGAGGTAATTCACGACAAGCCATTTACAAGCCTCCACAGTTAGCAATAGAGTATTGTTGTACAAATTTTTAAAGTTTTAAAAACTATTCATTCAGCATAACACTAACTAAGTATAACATTAAATGAACTATTAATTACCTACATAGACAAAAATGCATGCGCAACCACTATTATAATGTATCAGAAACAATACAGTGTTTAGATAAAACAGTAGTAATGGACGCTAAGCTGCTTGCAAACAAATCGATTGAGGGGTGTTCAATCTTAACAATTTGATTAAATGCTTTGACTGAGCGAATCATATACGAATTACTACGGTAAACTGTGCGAGCGTAAGGAGTATGAAGAAGATTTCTCAAACGAGAATGTCGAAGTGGAACATTCAGAGACAGCTTAGAAAGAAGTTTAGGACATTCAATCTGTGATTGTGCTATTTTCACTAGAAACCGTATGTCAGATATATTTCTCCGAGCTACAAGTGGAAGTAAGTGGAATCGAGCGCATCGTTCATTGTAACTCAGATAAAGGATTTTAAATTTGTAACCTAAGTATCTCGTGAACTTCCTTTGTATTCGTTCCAATCTGTCTGAATGCACTGCATAATTCGGATTCCAAACTTGACTACAATATTCGAGATGACTGCGGACGTAAGCACAATACAGAATTTTCAAAGTTTTCATTTCATTGAATGTACCGGCATTACGAATAATGAATCCCAGGGCTTTGGATGCTTTTTTGGAGATATTGTCGACATGACACTCAAAGGTGAGCTTACTGTCCAGAAGGATACCAAGATCTCTTGTGACATGAGTTCGAGACAGAGGCTGATTTGCAATTGAGTAGTTAAATATGACTGATAGGTTCTTACGAGTGAAGGTTATAACTAAGCATTTCGAAATGTTTAGATCTAATTTATTTATTCTACAATAGCTAACTAATCTAGATATGTCTGCCTGCAAAAGTCTAGCGTCATTCAAATTCTTAACTGATGTATAGATTTTCATGTCATCTGCAAAGATTAGGTATTTAGAATATTGGAAACACTCACCGATATCATTAATGAACAGGACAAATAATAACGGCCCCAGCAAGGAGCCCTGCGGCACACCAGAGGGTATAGTTAACCAGGAGGATATAAAGCCACTAAGGACCACTGCTTGTGTCCTATTTTGCACATAAGATGAACACCACCTGTATAGGTCTCCCCTAATGCCCAAGTCGAAAAGCTTCCTCAGTAGAATGTCATGATCAATCCTATCGAACGCCTTGCTATAATCAGTATAAATTGCGTTGACCTGGGACCCATTATCCATGTGCTCAGTAATATAATCTGTGAATAGAACCAGGTTAGAAACTGTAGACCTCCCTTTCAGAAACCCGTGTTGTTGAGGACTCAAGCTAGAAACCACACTGCTGTACAGCTGATTATAAACAATGCGTTCCAATACTTTAGCTAGCAGACAGAGTTTTGAAATTGGCCTATAATTTTCTATTTTGTCTTTAGCACCCTTCTTATGGATGGGGGATATAAACGCAGATTTCCATAAGGAAGGTACAATACCTTCAGATATTGACCTTTTAAATAAAAGTGATACAGGAAAAGATAGCTCCTCAGCGCACCTAACTATGAACACAGCAGGTAGGGCATCGGGGCCGGCAGATTTGGTTAAGTCAAGGGATCTTAAATGTCTATAAACGATTGCTATGTCAATTTTAATTTGTACACAGGTGGAAACAAAGCCGGTCGTATCACAGCTGTGACTAGAGGAAGCATCTAGAAAGGTTGTCCGAAAGTAATTAGCAAAAAGTTCACAAATTCCTCCCCTGAGTCACTTCTATCGTCACCGTATGACATAGTCGATGGGAAGTTACTGTTCATGTTATCCACTTATTACTAATTTGTTGATTGTTAATGCTACGTGAGATAAAAATAAAAACAGACTACATGAATGAATGGACAGAAAGATTAATTTTTTGAATTGATTGATTGAGTTAATGCTTCCCAATAACGAAATTTATGGGATAGAAAAGAAAAAGGAAAAATAATAATAAGGCTAAGATAGAATCGACTACAGATTTCCTAAATTGCTGTTAGACTAAAAATATCAATGTCTTCAAATCTAGTGTTGTAGAAATCCACAAGTTGGCGCAGAGGAGCGCGTAAGCCAGCAGCAGTATGTATGTTTTTTTTGCGATTTAAATTTTGGTCGCATAATAAAAGTTATTCAGTTCGATGGTCTAAGGCATTAAATTTATAGGGTTAATTTTTAAACACCTTATATAGCAAATCTGCTACGGTCTATGGTTAATTGCTACGGGAACGGTCCCTCCATAACTTCTACCCCAGATTTTCTATATACATGTACGACCAAATGTATGAACGTAAACGAAGCTAAAGAGGTATGTAAGGATCTTAGCAGGTGGCGGTCTATAGTTTTTGCGTGGCCCCCATGGAAACAAGACGTGAGTGCTTATAGTTTCGCCATGTCCGTCTGTCGGTCCCTGGCTTAGCTCAGAGACTCTTAGTACTAGAAAGCTGTAATTTAGCATGAACATATATATTAATCACGCCGTCAAAGTTGTAAAATAAATTTTTTTTTAGGCTACGTCCCTTGCACGTAAAGTGGGGCCATATTTAAATATCCATTTTTTATTTAAACAAACCATTTGAAACTTTAAGCCACAAATACCATCATCTGCGTAATATTTTCCCAACTATGTTGGGGTCAGCTTCCAGTCTAACCAGATGCAGCTGAATATCAGAATTTTACATGGAGCGACTGCCTATCTGACCTCTACAGCCAAGTTACTGGGTAACACGATATCTCTTGGAAAGAGTGGTTGTCAGACTCTTGACAACTGTCAAAGATCTACAAATGACAGCTGGATCAAACGGCTTAACGTATTTTCCGGGGCAAGGAGGGGTCTTGGTATGAAAAGATGGACACCCGTCCACGGACCAACCGTAGCTTAACCTGATCGATTGACCCGTGCGGCTGTTATTACTGCCACAAGCCAATAATACATATTATAGATAAACTTCAGAATCAAAAATACAATCCGCGGCAAATGATCACAGCTACCAGTATTTTCCACTCATTGCACGGTAAGTTCTCTGAATATTAATGCATGCACTTTGCTTATAGCAGATCTCTTATTCAGGTGCTCCTCGAAGCTAGTTTACGATGCACCCATTCTATTGAGGTGCTACATTTTATGGAAGAATTAGAGGAAAGAATGGGCCTTTGTTTGGCAGGCTTTAGGGTTAAGTGGGTTTAAATCTTTTAATATTGTATGGTTCATTGTAACTTGAAATAGTAAATGAATAATAATAATGGTGTTGTTTGAAACAAGGCAGTTATTTATTTGGTGACCAGATTTGGATTTAATTGCTGCAAAACTAGTGCTTTTTACTATAGATTACGTAGGATATCAGTTCTCTCTCGCAACATTTAGCAAAAACTGAGCAAAAAAAGTGATTCTCTTCAAAAGTAAACTCAGCCACTTCTGGTTTAACTCTTTAAAGGGGATGCGCTAAGGCCGCGAAATTCATTTTTTTTAACTTTTTTTTGCAATTTGCAGGTTAGTAATATAATAAATATAAATAGGATTCTACGAAGACAGTTACTTGTATTGCTGATTCTAATGATTATAATTCTGTAAAGCTATATTTGTTACGTCCGCGAATTATATTTAGATCAACATAAAACCTGTTACTGACCTACAAATTGCAAAAAACTAAAGAAAATTTGAATTTTGCGGGCTACCTTAGCGCATCCCCCTTAAACACTGGGGATGGAATGGAAAACAGCATCTTTCAAATCTAACTTACTACTGTTAATAGCATCCCAGATAATTAAACAACCGCTGCGTACAGTTACTCGTATTGCAGTTATAACTGGCCATGGGTCATTTAATAAACACCTCTTTGTCATAGGAGTCACAGACAGTCCGCTGTGCAGGGCCTGCATGGAGGACGACGAGACAGCAGCTCATGTGCTGCTAAACTGCCCGGTGGTCGCCACATACAGGGCAAAGTACTTCGGTAACCCAGGTGCCCTACGTGAGATTGTCAGCAACGCCAAGGTGTTGCTGGCTTTCGTTGAGAATCTGTGGTGGACCGAATAACCGATTTTCCCACCCGTACGCAAAATACGTGGTCTGACGTGGAGTTGCGGACACCAGCCCGTATTATCTATACCTGACAACGTGTCTTAATAATCGTGACGTAGATTAATAGACATTGTTGGGGGCTTGTACAGACTGACGTTAAAAAAATGCTCATAATTTTTGCCTGTTGACTGATATCTGAGAGCAGTAGTGGCTTAGTGGTATCGGCCTCGACTTACAAGAGAGAGGTCGTGAGTTCGAACCCACCCAGGCACTTCAATTTGTGGATTTAATTTCTTGACCACTGCTCTCAAAACGCTGAAGGAAAACGTCGTGAGGAAACCGGCATGTCCTAGAAATATTCGATGATATCCACCAACCCGCACTGGGCCCGCGTGGTGGATTATGGCCCACTCCCTCTTACAGAGAGGAGGTTTGTGTCCCAGCAGTGGAAACATTATAGGCTGATTTTGCTGACTGATATCTTCATGAATAGTCAACAAAAATAACTACATAATGATGACTGAAATGCATAACTTCCCATCTTTTAACGATTTGAGCATGAATATAATAAGTGCCTGTGTCCGGTCAGTTTTACAGCGAGCGTAAATTCAGCACATTCGGGTGTAATTACACAAATGTCCCGCTTTTCGCATCCACGGGAAAATGTGGGGTTAGTGTACGACTATTATGAGGCCACGAAATTAGCGGAGGAGGTAGCGGGTAGCGATAAAATGCGAATCTTTAATGCGCTTCCTCTTGATATCAGGACGGCCACCAGTCGGTATGCATTTAAGCGGAAATTGCAGAGTTATTTTCAAAACAAATAGCGTACTAAATCTCAATTACCTCTTTTCCTTGAATTTGTATCTTTAAATATAATGTAGGGATATAATTATAGTAAATATGTAGGTATGTGTATTATAATATATATTTTTTTCTCAATCAGGGCACCCGCCATCTTATTTCTTCACCACCCTTGGTTGTCTGGTAGAGAATGCCTAAGGCATTAAGTCCGCCTTTGTACCTTATTGTGTGTGAGAAGTTTAAATAAAATCGTAAGAAGAGAGAAACATTATTATTTGGACTAGTCAATGCATTCCTGGATATTATTATTTTCTTTTGTGTTTTCAGTGGTCCATAAATACGAAGTCTCGGTCTATATAAGGGGCTCGTGGCTAAGTGATAACAGCCGCAAGGGTCGACCGAAGGTTAAGGTACACTTGCTGCAGTCGGTTCGTGGATGGGCGACTATTCATTACATAATTATCGAGACCCCTCCGTGCCTCGAAAAACACGTTAAGCTGTTGGTCCCGGCTGTCATTGGTAGATCTTTGACAGTCGTTATGGGTCGTCAGAAGCCAAAAAGTGTGTCAACCAGTCTTCCCCACCCAGATACTGGGTAACACGATACCCCTATCGTGTTACCCAGTATCTGGGTTGTGGAGGTCAGATAGGCCGTCGCTACGTGTAAAATATTTGTATTTAGCTACACCCGGTTAGACTGGAAGCCGACCCCAACAGGTCGGCACATGATACGAAGGCTGATAATAAACTGGTAGCTACAGTCCGCCCGTCTTCGAGAGAATGCGTTCATACTAACGAATATGTGTTTTGCTAATTTGATCCTTATTACAACCAAAAATTGTCCAACTGGCAGGTGTCATTCTCTCGACGGTCGGACGGTAGGTTAAACTAATTTAGTTTAATAGCACTGTCTTATCTGTGGTTAACCTTCTTTTTAATATAGAGATTCTAAGTTGATAGTCATCTTAGCTCTCGGTTCCTCCTTTACTATGATTATCATTGATCTATCATAATTCAAATTAGATTATCATTGATCTGATTTCTAGGAAGTCAGCTTTAACAAAAAAAATCAACTTAAAAATAATACAACTTATATTTAAAAAGAAAAAACAGATATTTTTCATCCAAACTTTTAAACTTCCAAAAAAAATATAACATAAAACGCTTATCTCGTAGCCCCATGGCTGGCTAGCTGTAGTAAAATATAATTGGTGCAGTGCTTAAAACTAAATCGTCCTCCCCTTTGTTAAGAAAATCTCGTAAGTTATGTTTCTTGTTTTTATTTCAGTTAGTTTTGTAACAAGCACCACTTATTTATGGTGTTATTTTTTGCGTCCATGTAAGTATCTCTGTATTGTGATGCGAGCGTGTATTGTGGAGATAATGGAAGTTACTTTACATACAGTTATATCGCCATGTTTATACGAAATAGATATTCAAGAGGTATTTGAAAACTTGAACAGCAAAAGCTGTCATTTTGAGAAAAACGTTACGGTGTCGGCCATGCAATATGCTCTATGTTCGTTTGAGAATAATAACCAATTCGATCAATGTAACGCCAAAAAGAAAGAAACAAACAATCGCCTCAAAAAATTATATAGTAACTATCAAGGGCTAACGAAGGTATCTTTTTTCAAATAAATTATGCATGTCGATAATAAAATAACCGTCACTTTGCATTAAAAAGTAAAAGACTACACCCCGAGGACGACAAGAAAGGGGGAAAACGTGATGAATTTTAAAATTGGAATATCGCTGCTTCGTTTTTATTGTTATTCAAATTGACGAATCACAGGCGATCTGTTCGTAGTGGCCAGAAAAAAGTTATTCACTACAAATGTTTGAAATTAAAAGAAGAGCCCTTTTCGTGGCTAATGAGGTGAGCAGAGTCGTTAGGAATCATTTTCCAATTTATTTTGCAACATCATTGCCTTCAATGGCCCAGTCGTTTTCATACCTTAACGTAGTCGTTAGCAAAATTATTTGTGGCTTCCACTGTACTAAAATCAACATGGCTATCGATATTATCTTGCTTTAACTTAAAATTGGGCTCGATTGGGATCGCTATCAAATGCAAAATATTTTTTCAAAACTATCTGGTAGTTCCTGAGATTAGCGCGCTCATAGAAACAAACACTTCAGCTTTATTATTAGTTAGATAACTTATTAAAGCACAACTTCTTAGAATCAGAATAAGCATTTATTCGCAAAGACCTCAAAATAATTCCTTTACGAAATCATAAAATTCCGTTAAACGTTCAAACATTCAAACTAGATTCTAGAACGTTAGATGTATAAAAAATAACCGACACCAATCAGACCGATACCTTTGAAAGAAAAGCCCAATCAGTGTAAAGGCTTGTTTGAAAAAGGAATGCAGTTCGCCCAAAGAGCAAAGGTAACTTGCTGTGGAGGTAGAGGTATTCTTTTTTTTTAAATAATTAGTGTTCTTTTATGTTGTGTTTTTTCATGTTTTGAAAGTAGTTCTTTTCAGTTTTTTGCGGACCACAATCTTAAGAAGTAAGAAAGTCAAAAATTGAATCTGATTTGGTCTGATGTCAATGATATACAGATTGGTTTCATTAAACATACGCTTAATCTCCCATTCGCCTCAAAAGGACCAAACCCTAACATAAGCATATTTTTCTTGAATATTATAATATAATATCTTACGAACTCAAACACATACTCATACATACAGGTATTTCTTATCCTTGTAATTTTACGATACTACTTCAAGTAAAAGAGGTTTGTTTTTATTTGATTCCGAACTTTACTCAAATGAAACTTGAGCGGAGCGAAGGTCTGTTGAGAATCTAAACAATAATATTTTTTATTCTATTTCGAAAGATTACGATTATTGGAATAAATTGAATCTCAAGTATTTGGTTGTAGTTGTTCAAGAGCGCCTTGTTTATATAATGAACTTAATATAATTGCTACATAGGTATTATAATCAATTTTAGTGTCGCAACAAGTTAAAAAAATTAATGTACAGATATTAACAATTCAATTGAAAGTACATTCCTCATAAATGCTGGCAGAATTATAATAATTAAAACGATACTTGCAAAAGTCTAAACGTCCATACAAATGACATGCGCAGACAGACTTCAACTGCTATCCTTTCTTAGTAGACGTTGTTTCAAATCATATCAAAAGTCATTTAGGTATTCATACTAGCCGTAGAATCAGCCCTTTTCGAGCGTCAAAATGTAACCTAAGCCAGTCCGTCAAACCTGGGAAGAAAAAGTGGCGCAACAAACTCCCCAGCAGCACAATTGTCTGTTCAGTTAGAAAAACAAACAAACTTTAGAATAGAACTGAACATCTAAAATCATTTCAAACCATTATTCACATATTATCTTCGTTCCAACAACAATCGTCTTCTACAATCCTTCGCACCGTTCTGGCTTCATTCATTCTTCTTTCTTTGTCCAGGTGGTCTTTCTTTGGAATGCGCTCCCTCTGAACATCAGGACGGGAACCCGCCGGTTATCTTTTAAACTGAAGGCACGTGAAGATATTCGTCAGAAGTTGGCCGAAACATCCCAGCGGTGTTTTGCTGCAGTCGTTTTCTTCGCTACTGGTCGTTATTTCTCCTGACAAAGTTAGTTTGGTATATTATGTATGTATCTATCTATGTGTTAGTATTTATGATTGTATTTTATATTTATTTCCGAGCTATCTATCCCGTACGTTGCACCTGCCATGTTTTGTCTCAGCATCACCCTAAGGTTGACTGGTAGAAAATGCCTCAGGCATTAAGTCTGCCTTTGTACAGTGTTTTTTTTACTTGTGCATAAAGTTTAAATAAATAAATTAATGCTCGTGGCTAAATGATAAAAGACGCACTGGTCAATACGAAAGTTAAACTTCGCTTGCCACGGTGGCTTCGTGGATGGGTGACCTTCCATATCGAGACCCCTCCGTGCCTCGGAAAGGACAAGCCGCTGCTCCCGGCTGTTATTCGTAGATTTCTGACAATCTTTACGGGTAGTCAGAAACCCAAAATTCTGACAACCAGTCTTACCAAGGGGTATCGTATTACCCAGTAACCGGGTTGTCGAGGTCAGATAGGCAGTCTCTCCATGTAAAATTGGTATTCAGCTGCATCCGGGTAGACTGGAACCGACCCTAATTAGTTAGGAATAGGCTAGGCAGATTGATTGTGTGATTCTACTACAAAAACTACCACTTTATTAGTAGTATTTGTTTGTAGTGTGACACTACAAACAAATACTTCTAATAAAAAATACCGGCCTAGTGCTATTGTGCGTGTCAGACCATGCACAATGAAGAGTTCTGTAATTGGGATGAATTTATCCCAAGAACAAACTTAAAATTGTAGTTGAAAAACATGTTCTCCCATACATTCCAACAGCAAATGTAAGTTTATAAATGCACAATATTGAGAGATTTAGCATGTTATTTGAAACCATAGACTTCATAAATAGGATTTCCTGTAATCTATAAGTTTAGAAAAATTTTATGTATTAAAAAAAATTAAAGCTCATTAGCTTTGGAAATAAGGAGGAATGGTCTATTTTCGTAAATAACTTTAAAACTACTCTTTATAAAATGAAAATACGTTGAGACTCTCGCAGTGCGCCCTTTCATTCAATGTGACACACGCTACAGTTAGCAAATTTTTTTTTTTAATTTTCTCATTTGTCCCCAAAGTGACCACCATATTCAAAATCCATTTATTTACGTTACACATCCGTGTTTGGGTCACAGATATTTAAAATAGATACTTAATTTTAACTTAATCGGTCCTTTCGATTCGGAGCAAATTGGCTGTTAGAGACGGACAGACAGACAGACACACGAGTGATCCTATAAGGGATCTGTTTTTTTTTTTCATTCAGACGTACGGAACTCTAAAAACGTGCTTCAATACAGACATCATACACAACAAGTCAACATTACAGACCCAACTTATCAAAACTGAAACAAAACACGTACTGCACAAGTTCTGCGCTTTGGATTTATTTATCAATAAATGCACCGATAGCCGTGTTCGATTTAAATTGCTGTGGCTTAGTTAAATGAGTTCTGCCCATGTGTCAACAGCCAAGTTAAATAGAATCGAAAATTGTTGGAATGGAATTATGTTGTTCTGGATATTATGGATTAGAATGGTTTAGATTGTTTATGTTATGTGTTGATTTGTTGTGATTTGAAAACGTTCGTTTTGGTGTAAATGGAAATTTCGTTTGTGAGGCTGTAACTGTGAAGCGTAAGCTTGTCAACTAAACATTGATTCTAAAAGGTATGTCTTCCATACCTAATATTTAATTGTGAATGTAGCTCTGTGTGTGTCTGTTAATTTTTCATATCTTAACGGCTTAACGGATTTCGATGAACTATGGCACGCAGGTAGACCATGGTCTGGATTAGGACATAGGATAGTTTTATCCCGGTAGTCCATCCCCGTGGGATAATTTCAGACCCTCACGCGAGCGAAGCCGTGGGCAATAGCTAGTTTGTGAATAAAGAACAAAAGATAGACAAATTAATGGCCAATTACGATAGAACATTGGTATTTTTATAAGCTGAACGTTTACATACAAATTCTCCCGTCGCAAAAGGCAACAAAAAACACTTGAACAGTCTACCCTGTGAATGACGCCTGCCCGAACAAAACTCTGTATCAAAGAGCGTTGGTTTATGAAAAAAAGACCTATCAAGTTGGAATTTCCTAACCACAAAAGTTAATACCTGTTTATTCAACCCAAAACTCAAAAACCAAAAATAAACAGAATTTCATTGAACTAGTTTCCCTCAAACTCATAACTTTCTGTGAACAAAAGTTACGGAACTAAATGAAAATCTGTCGCCAAATATTTTCCTATACATATGTAAAGAGCTAGAATAATAAATTCGTGTGGATGCAGTACTCACTTCTGTTTGGGACGTAAGTATGATTTGCTTTTAAGTATAGTAATAGTATTAAGTCAATAAGGCGTGAAAAAGATAAAAGGAGTATCTTTCACACCAAAAATAAATATATCGGGTTTTTTTGGCTTCAAGTGTATGGTCCATCCAGAAATACATTACGTGGAATGATATTTGTAATTGTTTTCTTTATTTGTGATTTCCTATAGTACATTATAAACATGAATAAATATTAAAAAATATAAAAAATAGTAGCTCACCGATATCGGGAACTGGGTCCAAGCTACCGGGATTGATAGGGCTCCAGTCGGATTGGTTCTCCCAGACGGTGGCATGCCCGAAAGATGTCAACCGTGCCGTCCTTCACAATAAATCTCCGGACAATTGTTCGTTATGATAACTTTTTTTCCATAATTCTTTTTTTTTTGCAATTGCACAGAAATAACCTTCTGTTTCCCCAAAGAGTTCACCGAAACGCAGCCAGGCTAGGGACACTAGCAAACCTACATCGGGTCCATGTAGGACTCGGAAAAAGTTTCCTTGAAGCTACTTTGGCACTAACGATTGCAGGGAGGTGCTGCAATCGTTAGTGTCAAGCATTACAGGCTTGCGCCAGTTCTCTTTAGTCAACGAGAGGCAGGGTGAGGCCGTTGTCCACCGTGACATCTCGATGCGTCGTCCCCCCACGTTGGCTTCTAGGAAATTCCCTGAGACTGCATATCTCGCGATTGTGGAGGGTCTTAGCGTTTAAAAAGCCTGGACGTCCACACTTTCGCGGGATATACAGTCTCATTACCGATGACCGTCGACCGTGGGTAATGCATTCGATATGCAGTCAGCAGCGTACGGACCCTCCTATCCAGAGCCTCGAGTTCGGTCTGAGTCCATTTTAGTATGTCGAAAGAGTACATCAAAACCGGCATGACCCTACCGTTGAAGGCGCGCTCTTTGTTTCCGCCTGATAGAAGACTATTAAATACTTTCTTCAGGCGGTCATGTCAGCGACATTGATGCCCATCGCTTCCGACATACCCAAATACTTATAGGTTTCAAATGCGGAGAGGGCTCTAAGGCTTATGGAATCCGAGAGTTGGGTTTCCACGGATTCCACAATCTCCCCTCGCTTTACATGCATGACCGCACATTTGTTCATACCAAATTCCATTCTGATGGCGCTACTGAAAGTTTCATTATTAGTGATTATTATTATTATAAGACTAGATAGTTTTCGATTTACGGAGCAAGCAAGTCCAACCTTGGACATCGCCTCAAATCACAATAATAAAAAGTATTTTAATTAAAATCACCATAACTAGTTAAAAAAATTAAAAGAAAACTATATTTTTTTTCTAATTACACCTTTTATTTGTTACTTTTGATTTGTCCCAGTCAGAAAGATGAAGCTTGAGAAGAACGGGCAAAAAACTCCATGGACACTCCTTGTCAATATCAAGACCCCAAAAACAATAACCTAGTATTTCTAGATTTTTTCTTTCAGACAAAATCAGTAGGACTGAAACGAACACGACGTACATGTTCGGATAAGCCTGTTATCTCATTTGGAAATAATTTAGCGGGGAACGTGAAAGAATTATAAATTAAATTAAATTGTAAAAGGATTGAGGGTAATTGAAGGATTTTTGTTGGATGGACTAAGTTAACTTTAGTAAATTAAATGTGATGTTACATTTGTGTGATGTTGTGAATTTTGTATATTAACATACATTTTTACAAGTGATACACTACCTAATAAGTTAATTTTTTTGTCAGATATTAGTTCCAAGATACACAAAAAATTTGCTCTACTTTTTTAATGTAATTTTTATAATTATACCTATAATTATAAAAAATTACACTCAACATAGAGCAAAATAAATCTTTTTTCAAAACGTCGAAAATGTACATCGCTCATATAAACGATGTATATTTTGACGTTTTGAAAAAAAAAAAATATGGTTAATTTCAGTAGCCGACAACAAACATTACTTTGTAGATTCCTTCATCTAAGAAAAATATGCTTGTAAAATAATAGATGGGCAAAATAGTCACCTCACCACCACTCGCTCGGTAGTCCCACGTTCCCACCAAGGATTGCATGCCGTTTTAATGTTAGCTTAATCTATCGCTAAGCTACGTCTGCACAGACAGGCGGCTCGCTTAGCGTCTAGAGCCTAGCGAGTCACCTAGCGAATAGCTTAGTAAAACGAACGTTCTAGAATGTTCGCGACCGGCCGCACTGCGCGCTTGGCGCCTAGCTAGTCGCTTAGCGGGTATCGAAGTAAACATACTTGTTGGTTTTTTGTCACGAGGCGCGAGGCATTGTAGAAGAAAAAAACTGGCCAAGTGCATGTCGGACCACGCACAATGAAGGGTTCCATATTTATTCCAAAAACAAACTTAACATTGTAGTTGAAAAACATGCTCTCCCATAAATCGATATACGTGACGGTCAATTCTCCAACTCCAAATTTAAGTTGGTCGACTATTACTCGTTAACTGTGATAGTTTTCCTTTTAATTTCGTTATATATACTACTACCATGAATTTTTCACATATCCAAAACCAACCATTTAGCTGGCAGGGGGGGGGACACTTGACCCTAACAAATAATAGCACTTTAAAGCTTAATTTTACGCAAACGGATCCCTGAATTGAAAAAATTTTTTCCACACACCCACAATATTTTTAAACGGCCTATCCAAAAATGGGCCGTCAGGCTCTAGTCGCTAAGCAAGCCGCTTGTCTGTGTGACTTAGCCTTATATTAGTAATAGGTATCAGATTTATAAGTTTATCTAGGACGTTACTGATGTCGGTGAAAGAAAAAATCGTGAGGAAACCTAGATTTATAGTTAATATAAATCAGAAATCGCCAACCCGTCGTGAGCAACCGCGGTGATCAATGCTCGTACCTTCTTTGCATGAGAAATAGGCCCTGTGGTGGGACAATAAAGTACGTATTATTATATATTATACATCTTAAATAAAAGTACTTACAACGTCGATGAGCTGACTAAGCCTAAGCCCCATCTTGACCGTGAGCCGATCAGAGTTGTTGCCGACGGGCCGGATCAGACGGTTGTAGTTTGAAAGCAAATCGTCATATAGCCGCTTCGCTTCAGGGTTTGCGTCGCTCAGGCGGCCCCACACGCACAGCACTCCGACCACCAACGCCAACACCATCTTAGGCTAACACCACCCCTGGAACAAGGAGAGAGATAACATTAAGAATAGTACAATGGTCAGTAAGTATCGCATAAAAATAATAATTAATTCTTTTTACCTATTGTGGTATAGTAATTTTATTCTAGGTGGTTCTTCACATATAATTATATAATTGATGTACCGATACCAAATATTGTAAAACATTTTAAAAGAGTAACGGTGGAGTTTCTTGCCCATTCTTCTCCATACGAAGCTACCTTTTGGAAGGGGCGACTAGAATCAATTCTATTTTATTTGTAAATTTTGACGTTCAAAAGTGCCATCTATGTGCCTATTTGAAATAAATAATTTGTCTTTGACTTTGATAACAAGCAGTGGTGGTCCAGTGTAGTAACGGCTGCGACTTACGAGAGTTTAGGTCATAGGTTCGATCCCTGACAGGCGTTTGACGTTGTATAAATTATTTCATCACCACTGCTCTTAAAACGGTGAAGGAAAACATCGTGAGGAAACCGGCATGTCCTAGAACTAAAACTCGAAGACATGTGACATCTAACAGCCCGCACTGGGCCCACGTGGTGGATTACGGCCCACATCCTCTCACAGAGAGGAGGCCTGTATACCAGAAGTGGGAACATTATAGGCTGATTATGCTATCACATAACAAGTCATGAGTCTTCGTTTAGATACTTTACACCAAACAAATGTTGGTCATTTTTTTCTTTTGTTCGTGTTAGGGCAGATTCAGGTTAGGGCAGATTCTGTTTAAGGCAGATTATTGTTAGGTCAGATTCTTGTTACGACAGAAGTACAGTCATTACGTAAAACAAAAAAATAAAAGATATTTCAATATAATGTACCTATTTGTTTTAAATAACTTAACTTTCTAACTTTTTTCGTTACAGGAAGTTATTGCGTACATATACTTACGATAAGTTAGTGAATTATCACTTTTTATTTTATTTTTTCAGCTAAATGATCTTTGACTGTAATTTCGTTTTCTTGAAGGCTTGTTAAAATTTCATATGTCCTATAGCAATACGAGAGCTACGTGGTATGCAAAATAACAATGTATTGACTTGGAATGCTGAAATCTAAAAATGAAATAAACGAGACTATTAGAACATTATAAGTACCTGGTTTTATTTACAGTCAAAAATACTTTTGTGTTATCAAAAACCGTCATCAAGGAGATCAGTAGGCAAGCCATTGCGATTTCTCTTAGCTGACCTACTATGGTGGTACATCTTTACCCATACCTTAAGCCAGAACACCTTTTCTTCACCATCATACGTAAGTACATTGACATCGTTGCGTAGGATACACTCGCCTTTCACGCTTGAGTTCCCTCATGAGCAGAGCTTTTAGCAGATTCAATACTGAATGAAGTCGTATGCAGAAGTCACATACAGTTTAAGCACAGGGGGTACATGTAGTACTATGTCTACGAAATATCGTTATTCTAGTTTCGCTACTACGTGTCCTTAGGGATGCGAGTAGTGTGGTTTTAGAATGTTTGCATTTGAATGTTTGGTTGGAAGTTCTTGTGGGTTTGTGTTTTAAATCAATCAATCTGCCTAGCATTTTCCCGTTTGGGAAAAGGCTGGAAGCTGACCCCAACACAGTTATGTTGGGGTCAGCTTCCAGTCTAACCAGATGCAGCTGAATACAAATATTTTACATGGAACGACTGCCTATCTGACCTCCGCACCCCAGTAACTGGGTAATACGATGTCCATTAAAGATTGACTGGTAGAAAATGCCTATAGCATTAAGTCCGCCTTTGTACATTTGTGTGCTTAAAGTATTGGTAGAGGACCTGGATAAAGTCAGAGGCAAAGTCAAAACATTTATTTCAAACTAGCTGCGCCCCGTGGTTTCACCCGTGTAAGTCTCGATCCCGTGGAAATATTGGGATAAAAAGTAGCCTATGTCGTAATCCAGGATGTCAGCTACCTCCATACAATTGTACGGAGTACAAGAGTACAATTGGACCAATTTTGACAAAATTGGTCCAACCGTTTGTGCGTGAAGAAGTAATAAACATACACACACACACACACACTTACAAACTTTCGCGTCTATAATATTAGTGTGATAAATACCCCTTTGTAAGACTAGTTGTTAGACTTTCGGCAGATAATGCCCTCTTCCGGCCCCCCCAAATGGGTCCAGGGACGGCGGACTTGCGGACGTCCGCCGCCCCCCATCACACTGGACCCGAGGTGGCGGCGCGTAGTGTTCCTGTTCCACGCGCGCCCCTTTCAGACGTCGCGGGGGGGTCCAACACCTCACCCCCCCCGCAGACTTGAGGTGGCCCGCAGAGGCGGGCCGGCACTAGCCGGGGATCACGGAAGTAATACTAGCTCCCAAGATCCCCGGTGCAAGTGTGGGAAGGGAACACCGGGGTGGTTTTTAGTCAGTAAGAGTCTGACAGACCCCTCCGCCCACCCCAGGGCGGAGGACATCCATGAGGATTTTCCACCCCGGAAACAAAAAAAAAACAAAAAAAAGGATAGCATGGCTCGCCCCTCCGAATTACTGTTTCAATGTGTGTAGTCACATCCTTACGAAAGATTTTTTATGTAGTTGTAAGTACTCGTAATATCTCACTTATTACCAGATCTGTTGGTCAATTAATCATAACTAGCCGATCGCGCTAGACAACGCACGTGTCGTTTTCATAGAGCACGTCAGTGCAGCGCCATACTAATAATAATAAGCGATTAATGACGCCACTAGTCGAGCAACAAATCCGTGATTTGGTTTTGTTTGACGGCCGTCTCATTACGCACACATGGGTAAAAATATTTTCATACGTTTCGAATTTTGGAGGGGCGTGCCATGTTATCGCAGTTTATTTCTACAACAGATTACGCATGACACACTACGTCAATTTGCTACGTCATAGCCATTTACTACAACTTTCAAAGAATGACGGTTGTAATCAAGTGGTTGAGTTGGAGATGTTTGGGGTTACGGTGTCATAGGCTTTTGGTTAAAGGAGAAGAAAGTAATTATGAGTCGTAGCATACCCGGTCTGTTTTTAATCATCATCATCATTTCAGCCGAAAGACGTCCACTGCTGGACATAGGCCTCCCCCAAACTGGGTTTGCCATAATTGCCATGCTTGGCAGGCGGGTTGGCGATCGCAGTATGGTGTTAAAATGCATAGAAAACGCTCCTGCCCATTCTTTAGTAAGTCCCTTAGTCGCCTTTTAAAACACCTACGGGAAGAAAAAAAAATTGAGCCTTCACGGGACGTCTGACAGATGTGAAAAATCGAAATTATTTACACACTACTACATAAAGACTGTATATCCTCTGTCCAGCCGCGCGATTTCGACGCGAGGCGACCTTAAGGCGCGATTTCGACGCGAGGCGACCTTAAGTCGCGTACCTACGTCGAGCGGACACCGCGCGGTAACGGCCCCTGTGATTTTTTTTTTCTATTATATTATCTATATTTATATTCTATCTTATCTGATTGACCGAAGTGTACTATTTCACAAAAACTTATAAGATATTCAACCTACGAAAGGATAGTAGGGACGCGTCGCCACGTGGGATGCGTCGCCCCGCCAGCAATCGGTTTTACGTGCGCCTATAGATGTTTCACATCAATAGGGTGGTGCTATTCTTTAGGTCCAGCACTACACAAACAGTTTTTATTAGTTTGTAACATTTGGCTTCCAATAATTTCATCGATACGCCACTCTCAACAGTGCTATCAAGTATCTACTTACTGACTTTAACATAAGCAACAACAAATTGCTTCACTCCGATCAATTTATTTCAACTATACATTTTACTTAATACTAATATTTTATACAATTTATTTCATACTTTACATACACTTATTTCATAGAATAACTTTGGCTTAATGTAACAGCGACACTGTTTCACTTGTTACTGAATTTCAATGATTTACTGTACCCTTATGGCTGAACCCTATGTCTTAAGATACAGGATAGACTTTGATTGACAAATTTGATTTGATTGTGCTTATAGTTTGACAAAAATGTAAATTTATAATCTCCATGAATACAGTGCAATGTGTTCTTGTTTTTATGAAATAAATGTTTTTTTATTATTTATTATACTCATTTACTACGCAGCTTTTACCATCGTTCTTAACTTATTATTTAATTTTCAAGTAGAAAACAATGAGCGGAAAACTCATTGTTTTCTTTCCGTTAATTAACAGGTATTTCCTGAAATGAAAGTTATGAATAAATACTGACGAAAGTACTTAAAAATTGTAGTTATTCAGTTTATGATTTTAATGTAAAGTGAGATTGTTTTTTCCTCTTTCTTTGTTGTTGTTTTATTTTTGGATTGTTGTTAGCAGCCAAAATAATATTATTATTAAAAATAAAAGTATTTAAACGCAACTTAAGTTTCTGCTACGCAAAGCAGCAACCTATAAAAAAACCCTATCTACTTATTGAAGACCATAGGCATACACCATTTTTAGGGTTCCGTACCCAAAGGGTAAAACGGGAACCCTATTACTAAGGCTACGCCGTCTGTCTGTCTGTCAGTCCGTCTGTCACCAGGCTGTATCTGATGAACCATAATAGTTAGACAGTTGAAATTTTCACAGATGATGTATTTCTGTTGCCGCTATAACAAAAAATACTAAAAACAGAATAAAATAAATATTTAAAGGGGCTCCCATACAACAAACGTGATTATTTTCTCGTTTTTGCTCGATATTGATAACGGCACCTTATAGACGCTTGAAATATTCACAGAATATTTCTTTATATATTCACTTTAAAAATAAATAATTAAATTAAAATAAAACAACAAACGTGATTTTTTTGCCATTTTTATAGATAATGGTAGGGAACTCCACTCTATGAAAATATGACGGTTATTGCTGCTAATAATTATTTCAACCTAATCTGTTAATTAAACAAATACTAGAAATTATCTTTTGTAATTCTATAATTTTCACGCATCACACACCAACTATTAATTCTCACACAAGGCTCATTCTTTGTTTTCCGTATTCAATGTCATTGGAATTCTAACTAACAGACAGGTTGACTCTCTAGTACCCAGATTACGGTCAGAGTCGGACTTAATTACGGGATAAAGAAGGATAAGCCACAATAAAACGTACCTCTATAAATCAATCCCGTAGAACTTAGATAAAAGAGTTCGGATAGTGTTTTGTTTCTAGCGTGATTGAGGAAAATTGCCGGGTTTTTGGTAGTTCCGTTTTTTTGTGTGAAAATTATAGAGGACATAATATACAATAATAACAAAGGAATAAAAAAAAATTATGAATAGATTGAGAGAAAGATGATATGGCTAAAAAGGTGGTGAATACCGAGATTGTGAGACGGCTAACAGAGATTTATGGAAGACGAACACATGGTTTTTTTTCCCGGGGGGAAAATACTCATGTATCTGCTCAGCCCTGGGGCGGGCGGAGGGGTCTGTCAGACTCTTACTGACTAAAAACCACCCCGGTGTTCCCTTCCCATACTTGCACCGGGGATCATGGGATCATGTGCGACTTCCACGATTCGCGGCTGATGCTGGCCGTACGTTTAATATATACGAATTTAAAAGACATAATAATTTTAAATACCAATTAAAAATTATAATATTACAAAATACAAAATTAATGTCAAATCGTTTATTTACAGTAAAAATGTAATATTAATACAAAAATGTCAAATGGAATAATAGGATTTTAATAGGTCAGTGCTTCACCATTAAGGAAGTCGTCAATTTGTGTAGGTAATGACATTTTTTCAATTAGAAAGAACATAAAGGAAAAGCATTTATTGGGACTCGCACAGATCACAAATTAAACTAAAAACACTCCTATAAACATATGGAACAAAAACAAAAATAAAACAAAGTCAATTAATATCAAGTTAGTTAATATTGTACAGAGTATTTACTGCATTGATTCATAACATAAGGCACACTAACTACAAATTTACAAATAAATATTGTGTATTCCCAAATTATTTAGACATACAAAAAAGAATGCGGTGTTTCTCAGCACTTTCTAAATATTCTAAATAAAAGAACAATGCCTACAAACCTACAATAGATTTCACACACAGTTCTAACCAAGTTCTCTACCGACATTCTCTGAAAATAGAACTAAACCAAGTTCTGCTATGTTTAAGTAATTTTATTTACGTTAAACATATCGTACGGTGGGATCTCACTAACGACCGTACCAAGCGGTTATAACAAAGTAACAGCCTGTATCTCACACAAATAAACTCTTTTATACCTTCTTTTTTCACCTAACGTTTTCCTTTGCCAAAAAACGTTGCTAAGCACCATATATATAACTTAGGGATCCTCTGTACACATTTCTTGTAAGAAGCTTATTTTTTTATTTTGCATTTACATCGTTCTGCGTTCACAGCAATGTCAGGTGATATCGCAAATTCAAAAGGAATGTGTGGAATTGTGGAAATAGAGTTAAACATATTAAGACATTCTTTTTGAGTCATTTTGATACTGTAATTATTTTTATTAAGTTATTTGATATTGTGCCGGACGTAAAGAATAGCACCATCCCATTTCTTCCCGTGGGTGTCGTAAAAGGTGACTAAGGGATTTACTAGAGAATGGGCAGCAGCGTTCTCTATGCATTTAAACACCATACTGCGATCGCCAAACCGCCTGCCAAGCATGGCGATTATGGCAAACATGATTTGATTTAAACGATATTTTTCAGCGATAATTATTCTGAATAAGATAATTTTACAAGTGTAATCTTAAAGCTTAACCTGTCCTAAATCTAAATTATTTAGCTGTAGGTACATACAATTTATGCGTCTTTAATATACTCAACGATTTTTATTGACTGTATAAAAGATGAGGTAATTGAAGAAAAATATTTACTCATAAAATTATACATTTTAAACAAAATATTCGAAGTTAAACTTTATCGTCTATAAAATAGGGACTTGTTTGCGATTAAGTATTTCCCTTCAAGTTAAATTGAATCGATGTCACGTAGAGCCGTTTTGATTCTTAGCTCCATGAATTCAAGGTTTATTTTCGAATAGGCTGGGAACTTTTCTGTGTAATAGAAGGAGAGATTACGTGGAATCCTGATTTTAAAGTCGTTTGATTCGTTTTTACGAGACAAACTTAAACCAAATTCTATTTGGATGTCGGTCTACGTTCTCTTTTCCCTTTGCTTTTAGTCCCAAAGTGGTCGGAAAAAATATTTTTATTAAACCAAGAGTAATTCCACTTCCGTTAATGTTTCCTGGTTTCGTAGCATTTACGGTTTATTTTAAACTTAGTTGACTAAGATTAACTGTATACAATCAATCTCCCTAGCCATTTTCCAACTATGTTGGGGTCGGCTTCCATTCTAACCGGATGCAGTTGAATACCAGTATTTTTCTAAGATGGGGTTTTAAGTTTTTTTACTAAGATGGAATACCTAAAGAACTGTATACCTAATGGTTTAAATTTTCCAAAACAATACATTGATGAACAGGTTACCTACGTTAATTACAGAAAGGTGTTTTGACTAGGTTCTTGTTTTCCTTTAATATTAATAACATTATCTCACTCTGATATCTCGAAAACATTGCTTTTGACTTCCAATGCATTAGGTATTCGTTTTTATTTCACTGGAAATACTACTACTTCTACCAAAACTTCCTCATTCTCCCCGATCATGAAGTCGGAAGCTATATTTCAATCAGTCTTTCAAAGAAGGAAGTGCATTATTATCAATCTTCGTTGCCGTCGCCAATAACACATTTTTCTGTTGAAAAGGTAGTCTTGCAATATTGACATTACCATTAACCATTCTCAGGTAATACTTTCAATTAAAAAAAAAATTGAAGCGAACCAAATAGCTTAATATGAAAAATATTTTGTGTTTGCAGACTTTTTCGTAGTGTTAGCAATGGGTTTAGGTATAATTGTACCCTTTTTCACAGTCGTAGGTTAGGTTGCCATTAAAAATAGTTACGGATTTGGTATTTTACACATAATTGCTATTTGACCTACGTAAAATATCCCCAGGCAGCTTCATCACACGTTAGGGCTCCCAAATAGGTACCCATTATTAATGTCATAGTAATCCATATAGCTGCCAAGATGGTCTCCGAGGAGGTTTCACATGTTATGAACGCTCCAATACTTACGTACCCGAGTAAAAAACACCACAAAATGGGTACCAAGATAATCCCCAACCTTTGCTAACCAGGTAGCTCCCATCAAAACTACGATTAATCAGTGCGGAATTATTTACTACCTCGGAGCTCAATTCCAAGGGTCTCATGTTCGAGCTTAAGTTCAAAGATCAAACCTCAAAATAAATTCACTTACCCTTATAAATTATTGTTAATTACTGCCCTTGTTACGTTAGCAAGTACAATCGTTGGAATTCGGGGATTACTAAAATGAAAATCGGCTTACTAAAGATTAAATATGAATGGGCGTTCCGGGGGCTTTGAGCGTCGCCCTGGTTCAGGAGACACGGCGGGAAGATTAGTGGACTAAGAGGAATGTGATTTAAAGATTAAGGGTCGTATGTACGTACATTTCTTTTGACTGAATGATGTGTGGCACAAATGAGAGAATACATGAGCCTTATTCGAATGAGGAACAAAATATTAAGTTACAATTTCACACGAGTGTACTGAATAGATTATGCGAAGGTACAAAAGAAACTAAGAACTTGAGCTAGATCCGTTGTATAATTGATCCGGTGATAAAGAAGCTATAAAAGATACGTCAAATAACCATTGTCAATATGAGAAATAGTCAAATAGTATTTGAAGAATGCAAATAGATAAATGAGAGTTTAGCTAAACAATGTTTTTTCATCAAAATTTAAACTTAAATGAATATATTTTCACTCAACGCTTTTCTCTGCATTAAAAGACCTCCTAATACTATTTCAACAATCTTAAGCTGCTAATTACAGCCAACAGCACCCAATTAACGACAATTGCCGATAAAAATACCATAAAGAAGGTTTATTGACCGCGAATGCCCCCAACTTAAGCCAGGGTACTGAGTACGTCAGAAATAGGACCCGAACAGACTTGAGACTGTATAATCCCTCGAATATAAAAATATCCAGTAGGAGGGTTGAGGCGAAGGGGGGAACCCCGACAACACGTCATAATTACAAGTTTTTAAATAAAATTATTCACGATTTTTTTGGATGGAACCTTTGATGATGGTAAAATTATTCGGATTCCTTTTGATGTCTGTCGAAAGTCTTTGTCGAATGTATTTTATTTTTGATTATTCTTTTAGAAATATCTATACATTGTGATGAATGTGGTTTCATGTAAAGATGGATATAATTTGATGTTATTTATTTAATCTTATTTCAGTATCTGAAATGTGATTTTGTGTCTCTCCATTTAGAGCATGTTTCAAGGATAATTCGTTTTATTTAAAGGTTTTTCCGAGAACATCTTCTGTACCTGTATATGTACTCTCTGAACTCATCTCGTTTCTCAGAAAGTCTGTTATTTTAATTGCCTTCGAGCACAGAAGCTCTCAAACTCGTTCAGTAATTCCATGATCACCATTCATTATTTTAAGTAGTAACTACGAGCAGAACAAATAATTAAATTAAGATATAATAATAAATAATAATAAAAAGATTTATTTCTTAAAAAATACAGATTTAAAATGTTTTATTTATAGACAAATCAAATGAGCTTTGGTTGTAACACAATGTAATACAAATCTAAGAACTGTAATCTGTACAAAATATGGGAAACCCTGCCTCTCAAACTAGGTAACCTGTATCTTGAGATACAGTGATTCAGCTTAAAATGTGGTGCTTGATGTATAATAGTAGACTGTGTCGACCTACCTGAGGGTAATAAAGGGTGTGGGGGGGATAATAAAGCTAATTTAAGTATACATTTTATAAATGATGTGTGTTTGTGTTTGCGTGTGTGTGTGTGAGTATGTGTGCGTGTGGGTGTGTTGTGTGTGATTGGAGATATGTAGGTAGTTAGGCTACGTACGTAAGTAAGGATTCTGTTTGTTGATAGTCCTGTTCCAGTAGCCATTCCGTAAATTTTAATTTTATTTCATATTTATTTAGATCAACAACGTTTAAGTTTTTGTGAATTTGTGTGTAGATGTATGTACTTTTGTGTAGTATTGGTGTTGAGGGAAGGTTGTTTTGTGAGGGGTACTTAAGGGTATTATGGAAAAGTGTATTTTTTTTAAATCGAATAGTTATTAGTTCGTCTTCGACATTACTAACATCGATGAAGGTTTTTCGTGAGGAAACCTTGATTTATAGTCCATATAAGTCTCAAATCGCCAACCCATCTTGAGGAAGCTTGGTGATCAATGCTCGTGCCTTCTCCGTGTGAGAATAGGCATTTATCTTGCGTGGGAAAAATATTAAGCTGGTATTATAATATTAAGACGCTGACGAAAGCTAAACCGCGGTCACTGTCAGACTGCATACAAAAGAAAGAGAAGCACGATGACACAACGCTTGTAATTTATTGAAAAATATGAAGCAATTATCTATTTACTCAAAAATGAGTTGAGTAATCGAAAATAAAATACAACCAAGTTCTGCATACAAATAAGACGTTCTTGTTATTAATTAAATACCAAGCGTACGATGATAAAATATTTAATACAGATATTTTGGATTGAAACTTAAAGTGTTAGTTTACCGTTATTTTGTGTCGAGATTTTTTTTTCTAAACGTGTTTTGGTAACAACCAAGTTCTAAGAAATATGTTCAAGAATAACATATATTGATTCCACTACCACAAACTATATAGATTTGGCAATCTTTTTCTTTGTCATTTGCCTCTTGTCAGCGCCTTAAGCTGGTATTAGAATATTAATTGAAAAAGGAAACTGTTTCTACGCACGAGAAATGAACAAAAAACACTTATCTTATAGATATTTTCGATCCAACACTACTCCCTTATCTGTCAGATAATCACCTTCATTCCTCCATTATTTTTCGTATATTGCGATACTCTAACAAATGTACTAACATATAATCGAGTACCTCTTATCTCTGTTTCGTCTTATCACTGTCAGAATCTTCAGAGTTCCCAAGCTCTCCTATATTTCATTATAATAGCTTTCCTAAGGACATGACAATTATTTATAGCCGGTAAATTGAATTTCTATCATTTGAAAATCTATCGTGCAATGGTGCCTGTAATTTTGTGCTTTAGTGGAGCATAGTGATTTGTTTATTTACATAGTTGATCAATTGAGCTTGTCGTTAGAGACGATAGGACGATGTGTGGAATTAATTTTGCTTCTTTTTAGGGTTCCGTAGTTAACAAGGAACCCTTATAGTTTCGCCATGTCCGTCTGACTGTCAGTCTGTCCCCGGCACAGCTCAGTGACTCGTAGTACTATAAAGCTGTAATTTGCCATGGGTATACATATTAATCACGCCGATGAAGTGGTAAAACAAAGTCTTGATTTTTTTTTTGGGTCCACCCTACACGTAAAGTGGCGATGATATTTTTTTTCTCGTCTGTCCCATAATGTGGGGTATCGCTAGAAGGCCGTTCAAAAATATTGAGGTTCTGTAAAGACCATGTTACGATTCAGGGATCCGTTTGCGTAATATGAAACTTTAAAATGCTAGGCCTGTTATGACGCACCAAATTTGAATGAACCTTTTATTAAATTAGTTAGCATAAATAACGGGACATCTTGAATTTGTCAGGGTTCAATCATTCTGTTTGTTTGTATTGCTATTTTGAAATTCATATTTTTACAATAGATATGATGACTGTAAAGCCCTACTTGTAAGAAAAAGTTACGTTAATGTTCGAAGAGGAAATAAAACATTATTAATTTTAGTTTCAAAGAAATCCTTTTAAACACACTGTAAGGATTCTACGGAAACGTTACAACAGCTCTTGAAACCCTCAATCAACGTTTTTTACGTAACATCCCGGAAATTCAGCTATAATCCTTAATCAAATAAAAAGTTATACATTACATAGCATTACGCCTGTGAAGGGAGGGCTAGGCAGAGGTGTACCTTTAGTAATACCCACATTTCGCCAGTTATGTTTAAGTCCCATGTAATAGCCCCTATTACAACGAGCCTATAAAAACAATAAAAATATAAGGAAAAAAAACAATATAAAAAAAAAATGTTTATTTCAATTACATACTTGGTTTTCATTATATGATTTGGAGACTCCTTTTAAGCAAGGAAATGCTTGTGTTAGGAGACTCCGCTCACATATATTAAGAAAAGAACATAAAAAAAAAGTTCAAAAAAAAAAGTTAGAACAGAAGAGAGAGAAGAAGAGAGAAGTTAGTTCTAAAGTCTATAACTACAGGGGTAGTAAACATTTTTACCGAAAACACGTCAACGGAGCCGAATGTTAACGTAATGTGATTTTTAAAACTAAGATTTTATATAAAAAAACAACCGACTTCCAAAAAAAGCACTACAAAGTGAAAAATAACTTTAATTTCGGAAGTCGGTGGCTTTTGATCTGTATTTTAGTTTTTTGCCACCGAATTCCGAAATTAAAGTTATTTTTCACTTTGTAGTGTTTTTTTTGGAAGTCGGTTGTTTTTTTTTTGTAAAAAGTTTTTTATTTTTCACTTTTTAGTGGGTCAGTTTGTAATTTATCCAATTTACAATAGCCTAATGTCAAATGCTCATCACCTTTTACAAAATATTGCTTTTCCCGATGCAGGGGCGTAAATTGTTGAGGAGTTCTCCTGGTAAGAACCAGGAGAACTGATGGTGACTTCGCCATATGAATTTTGACGAGCATAAATTGCTTAGCAACCATATTAAAGTGCCTAATCGAATCGCAACGGTGAAATACTTATTATTAAGTAGTTACGGTGGCCATCTGTGGTCTTCATCATCAGTTTCACTTCACCAAATGGTGCTTTTCGAGTGCAAATGCACGAGTTACTATAAAAAATACTCAAATCGCTATAGGTATGCCTATAAAATTTGAGGATTTCCCTCGATTTCCATGGGATCCCTTCATCAGATTCTGATTTGGTGACAATGGGACTACCTCGGGAGTATACCCTTCCAAAAAAAAAAAAGAATTTTCAAAATCCGTCCACAATTGACGGAGTAATCGGTAAATACACATAAAAAGAAAAAAAAAAAAACATACAGCCGAACTATATGTTCGGCTGTATGTTTTTTTTTTTTCTTTTTGGAAGTCGGTTAAAACCTCCTCCTTTTTGGAAGTCGGTTAAAAACTAGCTGCGCCCCGCGGTTTTAACCACATGAGTCTCGATTCCGTCGGAATATCGGTATAAAAAGTATCCTATATCCTTACTCAGGTCATGGTCTCCATCTCACGTCCCATGTACCAAATTTCATTCAAATCCGTTCAGCTGTTTTAGCGCGAAAGCGTAACAAACAAACAAAAAAACTCATTTTCGCATTCATAATATTAGTTAGGATTACTCCAATATCCAATGTTATCTGATTTACCAATAGTTTTAATATAAAATTTTACTGGAGTGTATGTAAGTACAGCGCGAGAGGACTGCCGACCGATTTATATTGGATTCTTACGCCTCAAATACTCCACAAAGGAATCACGAATTTGGTGTACACATTCTAGGGAACCCTTTATCGAATGGCAAAAAGCTTTTCACAACAAAAATTTAAAAAATTAAGGCAGCGGTTCTAATGTGGCTATTTTATTTTCTGACATCATTTTGCATACTTCAAGCAAAAGTTGGGTGAATCCAGTCAAACGCAGAATGAAAAAAATAATAATAATACAAAAAGTCGTACCAAAACTAAAAGGACCGTAAATACTTCTTTCAGTTTTGGTATCTTTATTTACCTAAATTTTACTACTCTTTCATCATACAACGGTTCATAATCTGATCGATGTTCTGGTCAGTTTGGAATCACAAACAATTTCGTTGATAGCTAAAGCTGTTTGCCGATGTTATTTGCTAATGAATTCCACAATTAAATTGTGTTTGTCTATCGCAGATAACTCATTTATGATAATCCGTTAGTGTTTGTTGAATGGTGATGTGAGGTTACATGCATATATTTGGATATATTTCTCGCAACGTGCGTGTATTACCCAGATTTATGAACGTAAACGAAGCAAAAGGAGTATGTAAGGATAATAGCAGTACCCCAAGTGTAATTTTGCAAGAGAGTAAACGTAACTATTTCGTTTGCGTTAAAATTTGACCGATAGATCATAATGCTAAGAATATAAGGGTGAGAATAAAAATCTTAACGCAAACGCGCTAGTTACGAGTACGTTTACGCAAACTTACACTTGGGGTACAGGTGGCGTTCTGTAATAGTTTCCGCTTACCTCCATGGGAAGAAAGCGTGAGTTTATGTATGTATCTGTGTATATTTCTAAAACAATGTATTTGACTACTAAGCTGATGACAGAAAAATATAGAAGACAAAGACATGTTGTGGTGACCTCAAATTAATTAGGATACCCCGGCAAGAACATGATGATGATGTTTCTAAAAAAAAAACATGTTTTTAGATTATTTCCTTTCTACGTCCTTTAATTGTTTTATTCCGATTCCTATACAACAGCTATCGCAGTGACGCGAACTATTGATGTTTCCATTTGATATTCAGTCATCCTCTTTCGTGTGGTTCCGGACGTAAAGAATAACACCACCCCATTTCTTCCCGTGGGTGTCGTAGAAGACGACTAAGGGACTTACTAAAGAATGGGCAGCAGCGTTCTCTATGCATTTTAACACTATACTGCGATCGCCAACCCGCCTGCTAAGCGTGGCGATTATGGCAAACACCCCCCCTATAGGGAAGGCCTATGTCCAGCAGTGGACGTCTTTTATCTGAAATGATGATGATTCTCTTTCCACCGAAAATATTTTGGCAATTTTATTGTGTTTTAGATAGGTATATTTTTCTAGCATTACCACCAACGCTGAAAAAGATCTTCATATGTATTCTCTTCTTATTTTCTCATGCCACATTTGCTCCAAATGGTACCAACCAAAACTGCACTTCTAACATATAAACACGAGTATGAATAACAAAACATTATCCTTCTATCCGTATTCAAGACGTCGCCGCATAGTTCTCAGGAAGTCTGTCAATGACATCATCTACGAAGATCCGCTAGACATGGACCGGTTCATTTGATTTCCGGTATCGGTCCTCGAGACTCACTGATGTTGGGAAATATAATGTTACTCATACATACATAGATGTTCTTATATTTATTTGTGTTGAGAGTGGGTGTAGTTTGTAGTGATACCCTTCGTTTTGTGTGAACAGCGGACTTTGTAAATAGGTATTTGCGCCGGGTGCTACTAGATGGCGTTGAGGGTTGTGAATTGAACGGAGATGTTATATTTTTCTTATTTTATCACAGTGGGTTTACCAAAGCATCATAGGTTTATGACATCAATACAAAACACTATAAAGATAGTATTCTAGACGTTTTTCATTATATACAATTTATTATTTCGTTTAAGAAATTAAGTTTGCAAGAACGTCTATGCGCATTTTAAATTGGTGAAGAAGTTTTTTATTTGATAGCGTTTCCAACAATTTCTTTGATAGAATTATTGAACTAAGAAAGAGGAAGCTTGATAAACGGAATTATGTTATTTTAACCGGTTTTATATATTTTGACATTCTCAGAATTCTCCTACATAGAAAGCAATAAACCAAAACAATATGAAAACATCAAAGACGAAACCAAAGATTTTCATTTCGAAATTCTTTGAGAAAAATGATTCATAATTTCAATATCTCTTTTTCACCGAGACATCGTAAAGAGCAATACTTTATTGGAAAAGCGAAGGAAAAAAAATATCCATATTTGTTCAATAGCGATCCAATCGAAGGGGGAAGGTTGAACGTCACAGGTCGAGGGAACCGTTTAACCCTATAAGAATTTGTCCTGCCTTTCTGATATAGGCTTTATGGCCTATCGGCTGCAACGTGTTTTTGTTAATAAACCAGGCTGTGGATGTAGGTCAAAACTATTTCACTCTCTTTACTTTTTTTCAGACGGTTTAGGTTTACGATTCATCAATATTTTAGATTTGTTATTTTGCTTTAACATCAAGATTGTCTCACTGTTTTTGGAAGAAATTTTGTTAGTAGAAGCTTTTGGAAAAATGTTATCAAATCTGTTTAACAGATTCCTAAGCATGTGGAATGTTATACTCATTAAGATAATCTTGGTCAAGAAACACTTTTATAGGTATTTCAATATTAGTAGGTACAGTAAGGGCGAATTTCACCAAAGAAACTGAACGCAATCAGTGCATCTAAACCGAGTTCAAGAGCTGTCAGTGTCAATATTCCAAAGAAAATAATGACACTGACAGCTCCTAAACGTGGTTTATGTGTTGATCGCGTTCAGTTTCATTGGTGAAATTGGCACTAAGAATATGTTCAACTTAAGTTCAAGACATTTCTATGACTTTCACTAAGCTCCAATAATTCTTAGTTTCGCTACACCCGGGAAACTAGCGTGTCTCCCTATCTTGTCTTAACATTGAAAGAATTCCACCAAAATGGCATGATGCCAAGAATGATAACATAAATATATGGCCAGTCAGATGACATATAATATAATGTAGGCCTGTTTCTGATATTAACACAATAGGAATTTGTATGAGACGTTATTTGATTACGTGAACTGAATTGAGTAGACTGATTGAAGGGAAAAGGGAATTTTCCAAATTGAGTGTAGGAAGATTTCCAAGATTTGCGATTCCTTTAAACATTAACAAGTATTTTCTGAAACTGTACAGGTCTTGTGTGTTCAACAGAATTCGTTATTAGGTCATTCAAGTAGGTACCTGATGTCGGCAATTACAATAGCTGAAAACATTTTGCTTTTACGCTGGTAGCACATCTCCGCCGCGGAACCATAGTAGCGAAACCGCAGTAGTTCAATTGTACTGGTTCGCGTCATGTTCCGCTACTCGAATCGGATGCGAGTAGCGGAACATGACGCGAACCAGTACAATTGAACTACTGCGGTTTCGCTGCTATTGTTTCGCGGCGGAGGTGTGCTATCAGCATTAAAGATGCTTTTGCTCTTGATTGGCGTGCAGAAGTTTTACATCGGGTATAAAATTGTAGAATTATTGCATACAATTCGAGAGCCTGCAATGTGAGGGAAATGAAGTCAAAGTCAAATTATTTATTTAAAATAGGCATCAAAGCAATTTTGGACGTCAAAATTTACAAAAAAATAGAATTGATTCTAGTTGCCCCTTCCAAAAGGTAGTGTCGTATGGAGAAGAATGGGCAAGAAACTCCACCGTTACTCTTTTAAAATGTTTTACAATATTTTGTCTCGGTACATTCATTATATAAATATAGGCTCTTACAGACTCACGCGACATCTCGGGCGCGACAGGCAGAGACATAGAAATTGTGCTACTAGTGTCGCGTCGCGCCCGCGATATCGCACCAGTCTGGACGAGCCTTATATGTGAAGACGTTGCACCTCGAACGTTGCACCACAATAGGTAAACATATTTTTAAAAAATGAAGCAATGACAGATAAATTAATTATGTGATAGATACATGGTGCTCAGATATTTACAAACATTGTAAAAGTATACGTTTCCCTAAAAAAAATAAAAGTAATCACAGAATGTAAAATCAATGTCATAAATATAATAAATTACACAATTAAAATAGGAACCAGTTTGATTTTGTTTAGACTCTAGCTAGATTGTCCTATAGAGCCAGACCAGCATATTTCCAAGCATTCTTATCTTGGGTATAACCCTTTAATTTGTAATATGGTTGTTTAGGAAGTGTACTTTTAATAATATGTGTTTTAAATTTTCTTTCATTTAATTGCAATATATCACAAGCTGTATGTTGTTTTATGTTGTAACATTTAACACAGTACCCCATAAAAGATGAATGTACTTTAGATAATCTGAAAAATTATTGATCAATTTTATCTTTATTTCTAGTATTAAAATGATGTCTATCAAAGATGTAGATTTTTCCTTACATACATAATATTTTCATTGATTGGCAAGGTACCGTCATAATAATTTAATATGTTCATTGATTGGCAAGGTACCGTCATAATAATTTAATATGTTCATTAATTGGCAAGGTACCGTATAATAATTATGAATCTTACGAGCCAAGCTCGAGAAGACTTACAAGCCAGCGGTTCAGAACCTTTCTTATTCTCAAAATTCTCAAATGATCTGACCAAGATTATATCCGTATTTTATATACACATTGATATTTACATTGTTAAATATTATATTGTTTTAATTAAGTATTGTAAATATGAAGAATATGTGGGTTATTGTTTATTTTTCTTTTTGCTCAGTTAGTTATTATCATGGCCATTTGAGCAGTTTATGCGGCCTACCCAAATGTTCTTTCTTTGGTATTGTTCATTGAATCGTTGAGCTCCTTAAGTTCTTAGTTGAGCCGTATGACTACTGACAAATGCGTGCACTGACTGGGCAGGTCCCCTCAATCTGTGTGGTTCTTTCATCTAAAGATCATTTCAGGCACCAATCTACATGGTCTTCACATGGTCAGACCAAGATTATGTCTGGACTTTAAAAGAGACTGTGACCTCTGAGTTTGTTTCGGCCTTTCTTCTCAGAGTGGTCGGATACGAAACGCTGACCTCATCTAGTTTTTTTAAATATGATTGACGTGTAAAAGTGTTTGTACAAACCTACTTACAGAAAAAAATCATTTATCATTATTAAAATCTATTATGAAATGATAGTTGCTTTGCATTCGGGTTAAGACTAACTGACAACAATTACGGTGGCCCAGAAACACAAAAAGCGAAAAAACCTTGAAACTTAAGACATTTCCATTATCTCTTCACTCCACAAAAAAACAGCACGATAATACGAATATCTGAAATAATCCACAAAGGAACAACGTAAAGCACATTCAACTTTAAAATATACATAGAGGAATCTACGGCGAACGACAATGTAGTATAAATCTTTGTTAAAACCAACACAGACGAAGTTTATGCAACCGGCGCGGCGGTTATCTTACGGGCGGGCAACGAGCGAGTCTGCACGGAATTACACTGTATGAACCAATCAAGGAAACACGGGATTTAGGATTTTATGGTCGAATTGTTTGGTAGAATGGAGCCCGATTGTAGAAAATGGAACTATCATGTGGTGGATTTGTGTGATGTTGGAATAGAAGGATTTTGATTTGTTAATGGTTTTGATAAGGTTCAATTTAGAGATAAATCTTTAAGTACTAAATGGGTTGGCTAATATAAGTTGACTATAAGAACGAATACGGTGATAGGTAAGAGGGACCAATACGAGTATAATATAATTACGTTGATAGCACACCTCCGCCGCGAAATCATAGCTCAATTGTACTGGTTCGCGTCATGTTCCGCTACTCGCATCCGATTCTAATTCCATTTTATGGTTTAAAATGCATGGTGTGAATATTTTTAAAATAAATAATACATAAAACCGTATTACATTGTACAATATTTATTATTTACAAGGATCTCAAGTTGAAAAAAAAAGCCGGAAAAAAACCGGGGGTTTGGGCCCAGACTAAATATATTTTTACAAAAAAAATATTATACGTAGCTAACTGATGGTACCTGTGATAAGATTATTTAATGCTTCAACATATTAATAAATACCGTGGCACTAGAATTTAATAATAACATAGAACATGACGCGAACCAGTAGAATTGAACTACTGCGGTTTCGCTGCTATGGTTTCGCGGCGGAGGTATGCTACCAGCGTTAATATGGAGTCATTTTAATAGGTTACATTTGACAATTTATCAAAATTCAACAACGTAACCTTGTAAACCTTGTAACGGCGGGCATAAAATAATATATTTTTTTGTTTTGTTAGAACTGCACAATTTTTTCAATTACGATTACATATTTATTGTAATAATGACCGATACGAGTAATTTTACGCAATTTTACAGCAAATATGTTTGATTTTCGTTGACCAGACTAATACAAGTTTTATTCGAGAAACGAACGAATATAAGGCAATCTTTGCATAATAAATAAAGTTACAAACGTTAAAATAAGATTAAACGAAATTCATGAGCTGCCAGTTATTTTTTTCATTCTCAAAGCATCTAGAAAAAGAAACTAATTTATACATCTGTCTAATATCTGTGCTTTTAATTTGTAAATGGAGGGCTGAAGATGAATAAATTAATAAGCCTGGCCTGGATTCTAAAATAAAAGATAGTAAGCAGCAATGTTTTTTATATGTTTTGCGAACGTTTTTCTCATTTGAAAGCTGTCGTGTCATAAAGTGCTGATTACTATCAAAATTGTTTACGAATTAATGTTGCTTGCTACAAACGTAATAATTCATCTAAGCGTTTAGCAATTCGACACTAATAAACTAGTAAACGGTAGCTTATACATTCAAATTGAAACTTATACATCGAAATCCATACATTAATTTCCTAATCATCTTTACCGGATTTCGGAATTAAACGTGGAGGTGTAATTCCGATATTAGTTCCGCAGTTCCGATTTCTATCTCCCCTTCATCCTCTTTAGGATAAACAGATCTACGCAATAGATGAGCATCATTTTAGATAGATTATGTTACTTTACACGTGTTATTGTGTATTGTTTGTTGATGGTGTAGATTTATTCACAGTTATGTACTGGGTAGTGCATTGATTTGTATATGTGTGATTTGATTTTCTTATAGTTTCCACACTATTTTACGAGGCAGGTACTCGACTTTTTCTCGACTCTAACCTTTTTTAATTTTAGCACACTCCGTAAAAACATTGTCAGACACAATATTAATATGTATGAGCAAAAGCACCTCTATATTCTTTTCTAGCTCTTCTAAAAGTTTATATTCGAGTATTACATTCTCAAAAACAACTAAATTTTAACTCCAAGTCTTCTGGTCTGTGAACCATAAATTCGGCAAATGCTGCAGCATTCACGAGATTCGTTCGTGCCGTTTCGAGAATGTAGACTGGACGATGTTGAATTTTTAATTCAATTATTTCTATCAGCGGAATGCTCGTTTAATATTTATTTAAATTTTTATGAAAACATATATTACTGCTATTAAAATTTAATGCAATAATAATGCCAGCAATCAAAAAAATATTGCTAAATATATAAAACTATGAATTCCCGAATGTAAATCACTACCACAAAACAATGATATAGAATCTTTAAAACCATCAAGAGATTAGTGAACTGTCTATATATCATTGGTGGAATTTATTCGTATATCCATGAACTACAAACCAAACATCATTTCCAATACAATTGTGATATTATTGCCTATTGTTATTGCAGGTTTGCGTGACAAACAAACATTGACTTTAAGATATACTGGAACACTGAATGTGCAAAACCTTACTCCTCAATCAAGCACAAGCATAAATATAACAACTTCAGCTCCTAGCAGACACCTCTTTTTGCTTGAACCTATAAATTTGCCGAATGCTTGCATTCAGGAGATCTCGACGACTGGACGAGGTATGTAGATGTACCTACCATTCTGAATATTTGACGCAGTTGATGTTTCACTTTCTGCAGGCAAGATATTGAGAGTGATTGTTGAGATTGATTTAAAGTTACGAGTTTCTTGTACTCTTATAAAATTTCAATTGATAAGGTTTATAGCTTGAGCAGTATGGATTTGTGTCAATTTCTGTGTGTTTGTTTCAATTGGTTTCTTCACTATCTTCTTTATTTCGTTTCGTGTCGTGCTATCAATAAAATAGTTTCATCACATTTTAAAGTAAATTCTTGCTTCATGTTTTTTTGAAACTATATGTATGTCTATGAGCTATTTAACTTCATTCCATCCGTAGCAATATAAACTACAAAACATCTTCTTCATAAACTAATAAGATTCCTTTCAGAATTTCCATCTGCATCATCATCAAAAACATTTCCATCAGGCTCGCATTCAGTACCTACATTTTCCAACAGTAATACTACAAACTAACACTAATAATAACACACTCGTTAATACTTACATTCGTACCTAAGTTTCTACCTTGAACATGTCTCAGTACGAAATAATGACTTTCTTCATGCCATGACGTGTTGTCAAAGAAATGCCGCATACGGTTGGGAAGCATAATTAAAATTTGGCTTTGAATTTCACGAACATTCTCAAACGCTTGACAGTTTTTAGTTCTACTTGCGGCTTAGTTTAAAGAACGATGGAAATAATTGTTTTGTTTGAACAGGTTTTAATGCTGGTGGGGGTAAAGCTTTAGCGGAGGTAATGTTTGGGTTTTTAAAAATATTAAATATTTTGAAATGTCAAAAATCTTCACAATATTTAGTTTAAAGCTATTACTGTAATTCCAAAAAACAACAAGTCCATAAAAATCTACAAATTACTTTATTCATATTATTTTCTTTCGTTGTCTATGAGAAGGTCAAGGAAATCTTCACTTTCACGGCAAGGAGAGGCCTAGGCTCAGGAAATTAATTAAAAAAAAACTGTAATCGAGTTCTCACAAAACTCTAAACTAAAATTTATGCTTTTTACCCAAACTCAAAATCGAATTGCACAGCAAACAAAATTACCAACAAAATAATTCACTTAAGTACATCCTAAACCAAATCAACGCTAGTTAGTCTTAAAACGCGTTCTGTTTTAAACTCAGCTGCTGCCGACGTCGAGGGCAATTTGTCAAGCTCTTGGGCCACTTCTGATTTTAATTAAATGTCATTTTAGTCCACGTAACGCGAGTTAACCCCTCGTCTATGTTTGCCTATATTTTGGTGGAGTATTCCCATATTGTTGGCTGAGTAATATTATTTTTCGGGTCATGATCTGTTGGCGATTTAAATAATGTTGATTGGTGTTCTTTGGTCTTGTTTTATATCTGGAATTAAACAAGTAAGTCTGTCAATTTCTATAAATATGCCAGTGAAAGCAAATAATCGAATTACCAAAGCATAGGTAAGTTATTTATGAATGGTTGTGATTATACAGTTACTAAACCAACTACAACGGTTCCAAGTCCAACTTCAAGCATCTATAATTCATAGCGATTTGATCAATTCGAAACTCGCTATATCATCATGACACCCCAAAACATAATTACAACAAGTCCTGAACACAACCACAAACCTACTATATGGATCAAACGGAGCCAAACTTAAGTATTCAAATTAAAAATTCACGAACGGCACGTCCAACAAGATAACTCCTGAAGTCCTGCCAGTAAAGTTTTCCAATTAATTCAATGTCAAAATACGTCCAATCGACACGCGCACCTCCACCAGAATGCGTAAATTCAAAAATTCCATTTCTAACTATGGAATTTCAGTTATGAAATACGATGCTACATTTTACGATGTATAAAATTCAATGAATGCTTTTTTTAAATTTTAAATCGTTCAATACGTCGGCGGGGGCGTTTGTTCATTTGCATAACGTTCCCGTTAAATGCGCATTTGTTCTCTATTTGAATCAATTTTGTTTTTTTTTCGTTGAAATGAAAAATGTAGAGGATGGAATTTTAAACGTCAGTTTAGTTTTTGTACGTGAAAATCCACGTTTAATTATTATTATTAAAATCGCATTATTTTAAATTCAGTTTACAAAATGGTTGGGAGTTTTCAGGTTTTTCATTTACAATGAAATCAGATTTCCGTTATCCTAGACACGTAAAATCGTACGAATATTTTGCTAGCTCAAAATATTTGATTGGAAGTTTTATTACAATTAACTTTTTCCATCAATTTTGATATAACTTTGTATAAGTATACCTTTCAAATAACTCGTCTCCGATGAATATTGTCGATCGCAGATCGAGTGATTGATAGGATGTACTGCATGCAAATATTTTTTGTTCTTTTGACGTTAGTCTATGGTTGATTTGAAAGAAGATTTGAACTTTTAACCGTGGGGCGTTCGAAAATTGATTGCAAGATTTTGTGCTTTGGTATAAGCTGGAGCTAGGGTGAAAATAAACCTCTTTTGTTTCTCAAGAAAAAAATATTGAAGATGAAAAGACTGAAATTTACAAAACAGATCGCTTTTTCTGCATGTATATTATCTATACTGATGTTATAAATAGGTAGAATTTGTTTGTTTGTAAGTTTGTATCTCCGGAACGAATGTTCACTGGTAACGAAAGTTTCACTGGTACAAAGCTACATTATTCCTGAGTGCTATAGGCTATAATTTTTTTATTTTTTATTACTTATTATTATTTCGAAAAAAGGACACTTCCTGTAAAAATTACGTGTGAACGTAGTCGCGGGCAAAAGTTAGTTGTTCATAAAGACAGGAATTATTTTAACCGATGTAAGTTTTAGTTTAGAGATAATTATGTTCTCTGGTTTGGTTTTACTACAGTCAACGGCACGTCGATGGTAACGCTTTAACCTTGAGATCGCCTAGCGGTAGTACGGAGTTTCAATAAAACGTAAGACCAGCTTTTAATGGTTTTGTTACCAGTGACTTGGAGCCTACTGTACATATAATAAGTAATACATGAGAGCGAAGTTCAATATAACCTTACTCTCTTTACTACGCTTTCCATTCTGAAAGCTTTCCGTAACATGATGAGATGTCACGATAATCTACTAAGGTCTGGCTAAACGAACGGACTAGCGGAAACGCGAGCGGATGGAGAGAACGGAACGGACATGACGAAATTATATGGGTCCTTTGAAACTACGAAATTGGGAAAAGGAAACATAGGAAGTTCTTATTCCTAGTCCTTCCTATGAATGTGATTATTTATTCTTATTCCCGCACTGTAAGCTTTAAAGAAAAAAAAATGTATTTATACTTGAAATTAACTTTTAAAGTAGGACTTATCGAACGAATATGACTTTGACAAACATCTTCAGCAATTCAAATCCTTTTTATATATTTTTTTTAATCCACCATGGTGATGCTTTTGGCATTCACCTTATCAGATGGTGAAGTCCTAAGGTAGAAACGAGCTTTTCCCGGAATCCTCAACCACAAACGAACTATACGAAAGATAGCCATCTTAACCTTAAACTGCCGAACTCACACCAAATCCTACCATTGAATGACTTTTTCATGAAATCATATGACATTTGGGAACAAATCTAACTTAGATAGATGTATTAATGATTCTTATTCTTATGGTTCTGTAAAACATATCTTTTATAGTCGCGAATGCCTGATACTGAGACCTGCAAATTGCAAAAAAACCTAAGAAAATTTGAATTTTGCGGGCTACTGCTGCGGATGCACATTAATGCCTTATAAATTATCTACCAGTCAACCAAGGGTGCAGGCCATGGTGCCATGGTGTGAGGCATAGGGTGGGTTATCTGCAGGCTATAAGTACAAAACCGGCCAATTGCGAGTCGGACTCGCGCACGAAGGGTTCCGTACCATTATCTATAAAAACGGCAAAAAAATCAAGTTTGTTGTATGGGAGCCCCCCATAAATATTTGTTTTATTTTAATTTAATTATTTATTTTTAAACTAAATATATAACTAAATATTCTGTGAATATTTCAAGCGTCGACCTGTTGCCGTTATCAATATCGAGCAAAAACGAGCAAAAAATCACGTTTGTTGTATGGGAACCCCCTTAAATATTTATTTTATTTTGTTTTTTTTTGTATTTGTTGTTATAGCGGCAACAGAAATACATAATCTGTGAAAATTTCAACTGTTTAACTATCACGGTTCATGAGATACAGCCTGGTGACAGACGGACAGATAGACAGACAGACAGACAGACGGACAGACAGACAGACAGACAGACGGCGGAGCCTTAGTAATAGGGTTCCCGTTTTACCCTTTGAGTACGGAACCCTAAAAACATATTTTGTCCATAATCTTACAGGATGATTAGCGTAATCGCTTATCCACTGCATATAAAGTGCCATTAAGATTAATATACCACCATATACTGATACCAAATTAATAATCCCTCCACAATGAAGCAAATAGGACCCTAAACGTTCCTAATAATCTTCGTTACTACGGCGGTTTTTGTTTGAACTTCAGCATGTCGATTCTGTAAAATCTCACCGTGAATTCTTGCGTGGAGTGAACTGTCAGTGTCATTCCACTAATGCTAGGGATTGACCAAGGATTACATTTACAATCATAGTGATAATTTTATATTATTTCAAAGTTAGTATTTATGTGTCCTAACATTACTATTTAAGGGGTTTTTAAATAAAATAGCAAAACAGAAATTTTGTCAAACTCAATTTAATGTAAAAAAAAAACAAAATTGAGTGTCTGTTCAAAATCTCGATTATGATTGTAAATGTAATCTTTGGTCCATCCCTAGCATCATGTGGGATGACACTGACAGTTCACTCCACGCTCACTTCATCTAAGTTTTCACGGTGAGATGGTTACAGAATAGCACTGCTGGTTATAAGTAAATTGATGTCTAGGTGCCAAAGTGCCAATTGCACCAATGAAACTGAAAGCGATCAGCGCATCTAAACTGCGTTCAAGACCGCGTACTTGTCTGCTAGTAAAATAACCTATCTTGCTTAGTAAAGACTTATAAACTGCCTGTTCACGCGACAACCAGTTACGATGCACAACTTAACTCCGTCGAGTCACCGCTCCATTGAACGGTGTAATGTGTGTAATATCGTTGAAGATAAAGCTATTATAAAATAGGTAATAGGTAATATAAGATTATGGATTATTTTAGTTAAAACTAAACAGTGTGACATCGGCTGTGAGAGTGCCGTGGCAATGTTTAAAAAAGTTGCTTATGTCAATTATCATGAGAATGACTACATTTACATTTGAATATACAATATTAGTTTTAGTATATGCGAAACCCGAAACACGTGTCTAGTATTTATATGTAAAGAATCTATGTACAAAAATTCAAAACTGTGTCATGAAAAATCACAAAGTTATAAGGTTGTTATGTTACCGGGTTATCCGTACAAAAACAGCGGCGAGGCGCCCCCGCGCCTCCAGGGTCGTTTTCCTTCCATTGATAATAATTTGGCAGTAGGTACCTAACCGTACGGCGATTTTATTGTAAGTAATTAAATGGTGATAACATTTTCCATCACACTTAAATATTTTTGGGACAAAATATAACATGGTGTAAAAATTATTGTAATCGATTCAGTTCTAAGGAACTAACAACAACAACAACAACAAAATTTTATTGAGAAAGTATGCATTTTATAAACAACATTATTTTTAGTATATGCGAAACCTTAATATAGTTCGTTCAGAATAAGGTCTGAACGAACTATATTAAGGTTTCGCATATACTAAAAATAATGTTGTTTATAAAATGCATACTTTCTCAATAAAATTTTAAGCAATTTCTCCTCACAATTCTTTAATTAGGTACTTATTACCCGACTGTGCGGCAACAAAGACAGGGTTATGGTTTTCATGTATATCCTTGTATGTGGGATTTTTTATACCTTCGAAGCATCCTAACGGCTGGTAATGGATTTTAAAATATGAGTTGTTAACCGACCCGTCTAGGTCTCGCGATGGCTATTGGCCCATTGTGTCACCCTGTGTAAAATTTCAACATTTATATCTGTAACTTTTATGGTGTACATAATAAAGAGTATTCTATTCTATTCTATTCTATTCTATAGGCAATGTTTTGATTTATAAAATCAAAATGGCGGATTTTAGACGTCAATAAGTACCTACAGTCATATACTCCATTTAATATAGCATTACAAAAATAACGTCAAAATAACGACAGTTATTGTGTAATATTGTTGTAATTACCTACTGCACATAACAGTTATATTTTTTGCAAATGGTAAATAGTTTACATTGCTTTGTATTTATCGTTAAATAACGGTTATTTTTCTAATGTTGCATAAAATGAATGGAGTATGGTGCGTTGAAGAAAAATAAAAACTGGCCAAGTGCGAGTCGGACTCGCGAACGAAGGGTTCCGTGGTAAAAACTCATTTGTTGTATGGGAGCCCCCCTTAAATATTTATTTTATTTTAATTTAATTATTAATTTTTAAAGTTAATGTATAACTTAATATTCTGTGAATATTTCAAGCGTCTACCTGTTGCCGTTATCAATATCGAGAAAAAAATCACGTTTGTTGTATGGGAGCCACCTTAAATATTTATTTTATTCTGTTTTTTAGTATTTGTTGTTATAGCGGCAACAGAAATACAGCATCTGTGATTTCAAAATTTCAACTGTCTAACTATCACGGTTCATGAGATACAGCCTGGTGACAGACGGACAGACAGACAGACAAACAGACAGACAGACGGCGGAGCCTTAGTAATAGGGTTCCCGTTTTACCGTTTGAGTACGGAACCCTAAAAAATAACAGGCTCAATTAGGTACCACACTTCACTGCTGGCAAGACCTTCTGGAAGTTAGATCTTTCAATTATACCTACCTAATTGTAGAAATACTATTTCAAAGTTGTATAAAATCCCGCAAAGTTATTCCAAAAACGTATTCAGATAACCTTCCAGTTAAATTCTAAGTTCTAACGTCTAACGGGTCAGGTTTGAATCTTTGAAGCGACTACACGCTGGGGACTGGCTGAATATTCCATAGTAAATTGGGTATACCATCCTCTGAGACCTGCAGTTTATATAGCAAGCAAACGTTCGAATTTTGAATCGGAGTTATGGATCCATTTTTTATTAAGGAAGACCACAAATCATTAAATACTCGTATTATGTTTAGCGCTAAAAGTTTGTATTTAAAACATCATTCTGCATCTTGCATCTTCAAACAATTAAATGAAACAGTACGATTTTTTAAATTCGTTTAGCGATTTAGTGATTTGTGGTGGAAGCGGTTTTATTTTGTTAAGTAAAATGAATGCAGTTATTTTGATTAGATACCTACATACTTCATTTGATTGGGTCAAGTTTAAGTATTAGGTAATGTGTTGATCAATGTGCATCTGGTAGCCATATTAAATATAAATGGTGCTTCAGCATGTAAGTAAAATAATAACCAAAAAATAGAATCATTGTAATTCTATTAACACGTGAAGCGAAAACTTTGTACCCCTTTTGAAGAAAATTACGCGGATGGAGGAGTAAATTTGGCACAGTTAAAGTTTCTATAGAGGAAGAGTGCAGAAAGCTAATATTTTATATATAATATACATTAGAAATAATCAAAATAAAAAAAAAACATTTCACTCACTACCATGCGTTTGACACACATAATGGCTTGGCCTCTTTCTCTGAAAACAGATAGGTGACAGAAGTGACAGCTTGAGCATGGAATAAGTAAGTACTTTTTAATAGCATGGAATTAGTAAGTACTTTATAAAAGCAAGGAATTAATTCCATGGGTACCACTCATGGGATTAGTAAGGAAGTAGTTTATAGATTGTAAGTATTGGTCGGCTTTCGACCAATAAGCGATCACCAGTAAATATAATTCTCCCATATAATGGAGACTGGAAAGAAATGTCAGCTTCTTTGCTGTCACTTTTGAAAAAAGAATTAAGTATCGTGAATTCGTTATAAGAACGGATAAAATAAACTCCTTATTTTTTGTCTTACTCAGTTCCAACAATAAATTCATCATAACGACCTCTAATTTTTAAATTAACCAAAAATTGTGCTCCGAAAAAATGCCAAGCGCAAGCAAAAACTGACTCTTAACAAATTACAACTATATAAAACATAATATCTCAATGCAACGTCACGTTAAGCGCGTGACGTCATGAGTTATGGGTTGCTCGCTAATTAAAGTTTGCCTAATTAATCAGACGAGCGAAGTTGGCGCGAATATTTCTTGTTTTACATTCGCTATGAATCCTTTGTCCCCAGTGGTCTTTTTTGCGAGTTAGAAAAAAAAATAGGACTTGCTATTTTTTTGAATAATGGTAAATAATTTATTAGATAGATCGCAGAGAGGACCTGGATAAAGTCAGAGGCAAAGTCAAAACATTTATTTCAAACTAGCTGCGCCCCGCGGTTTCACCCGCGTAAGTCTCGATCCCGTGGGAATATCGGAATAAAAAGTAGCTTATGTCTTAATCTAGGATGTCAGCTACCTCCATAATTTTTTTTATCAAAATTGGTCCAGCCGTTTGAGCATGAAGAAGTAAAAAACATACACACACACACAAACTTTCGCCATTATAATATTAGTGTGATAAGCACATAAAAGGCACTTTTGACTGTCAAAATTTACAGAAAAATAGAACTGACTCTACTGAAACTCAGACAAACCAGGGAAGCATGGCACAAAAGGGGGGGAGGCCTATGAAAGGCCTGATGAAACAATTAATTAGCATATTAAACAAATAATTATCTTGCTTTTGTTTGTATTCAGGTTCCGATGCTTCGTCACAGCTGCAACCGCAATGTAAACTGGTAAGTTAATATTTATAGTTACACTGTCATGTACTAAATTAATGTGTTTGCAGTCAACATTATTTTATCAAAATCAAAATCAAAATCAATTTTTTTTTATTTCACATAAACCTACATGGGCACTTATGAAACGTCAGAAGCTAGGTGCACGGTTCCAATTGGTCGTTTCCTATGGAGAAGAGCCGGCAAGAAACTCCATGGTTACTCTTTTAAAAAAAAGTGGGCTTTAACAATGTTATAAGTTACAGTGTTAATAGGTATGGGAGGACAGTGTAGGCCCGTCAACAAGTACCACGTACTTAACAAAATAAAAGTTAGTTTACAAAGCTACAGTCTATTAAGCCTACAACGTTCTCACATTCACAAATTAAAAAAGAATCTATATAAAATATTACTAAAGTAATAAAAATAAAAACCTACATATTTAAACCAAATGACAACATTGTCATTACAACTGTAAAAAAAAAAACTGAATAGATATTCTGTCCACAAGTCACTAATATATATTTTAAATTAAAATTTGTAGGTTATGTCAAAGTATGTAAAAAACAGAAATAAAAATCGTAATTTACGAGCAGTTAATAGACGTTCACATAGTTATGCCGTTAATGAGGTACCAGGGAAGCCACATGTGCAGAAGGAATTATTGCCAAACTTCCTTGTCTTCAACGTAGTCCTTAATCTTATAGTATGCTTTTTTGATTAGGACACGTTTGATGTGGGTTTTGAACTTTCCATCGCTAAGTTCTATAACCGACTTTGGCAACTTGTTATAGAAGCGGATACTGTTTATAAGAAACGACTTGCTTGTTTTAGTTAATCTAAATTTGGGTATCACAATTTCATGTTTACTACGTGTATTTATATTATGGAAATCGCTTCTTATTTTGAAAAGTCCTAAGTTTTTGCGAACATATAAAATACTTTCTAAGATATAAAGGGAAGGCAGAGTTAGTACATCAATTTCTTTGAATTTGTTTCTAAGGGACTCACGAGGACCCATTCCATAGATCGCGCGGATTGCCTCTTTTGTAAAATGAAAATAGAATCTACGTCAGCAGCCGATCCCCACAGCAGAATGCCATATGACATAATACTGTGGAAATAAGCAAAGTACACTAACCTAGCTGTGGCTATATCAGTTAACTGCCTTATTTTTCTTACTGCATATGCAGCTGAACTTAATCTACTTGAAAGAGCTCTAATGTGGGGACCCCATTGTAATTTTGAATCTAAAGTAATTCCTAGAAATACAGTTTCCGTAATAGCATCTAGTTTCTTGCCGTCAAGTTTTAAATTTAGACTCACTTGGGGTACATTTGGTAATGAAAACTTAAGACATTTTGTTTTGTTCGCATTAAGTAAAAGATTATTAGCTGCGAACCATTTTGAAAGAACAGCCAGACTATCGTTGACATGTAAGACATCCGTATCTTTTCTATCTATTTTAAAAATAAGGGAAGTGTCATCAGCGAATAGAATTATATTCGATAAGTTAGCCATCATGTAAGGCAGATCATTAATATAAACTAGAAATAACACAACATCTAACATATCATCACAACAACTACAATTTAATTTTGTAACACAAGTTAATATTTCTGTTATTTTGAGCGAATAAATGCCAGTCTAGACGTACCTAATTCCATTCCACTAATGCAGTTAAACTTGCCAGAACGAACACCAGTAACATAACACAACATTGCACAAAACAACACATCTAACTCAAATAAATGTTAAGGTTAAAATTTAAACAAAAATAACGCTTTATAAAAATAAAGCATTAAACAAACTAAGTTAACATAACTGCAGTAAATCAAATGTAATTTTTGTACAGAAAATTTATAAAGTGTTGAAGTACGGCAAAGTTACCTATATAAACGTCAGATATACCATTTCATAGTAACTTATATGTACGTTGCCTCATGAAGTATGGCATAGTTTTATTAAAAACTATTTTGATTTATTCCGTCTTTAGCGGCCAGTTTATGATATAATAGTTCCAATATTATTTGGGCAATATAACAGATTTGAGAGGATATTTTAGTAAAGGATAAATGTAGTGAGACGTTATTAAAGTGACTAGGCTATCATAAATTATAGGAAGGTCACGGCGTAACTGTCTTTGGATAGACTGTGTTTTGTTAGAGCTGTTTAATGTTTCGTTTTCTTTAATAATCTCGTATTTTAAATGTGAATATTGTAACAGTTAACAACTTACTTCATTATATTTAATTATTCCTTAGCAAAAAACAAGGCGAAAGTGACGTCGCCATATTAAACAAATAGACTTAATTAATCAAAGGAGCGTTTTGTCAAATTCCCGGGATGTAGATATAAATATTACCAGCAGCCGCTACATTTTAACGGATGTCCGGGAAAATTCGATGATAAAAGTTAATTTTGATTGTTATCCCTGTCACCAATATTTTGACTACGAAATTTATTTTTTGTGACACTGTGCGCGAAGTGTTATTTATTTTTTAATTTCAGCGCTGCAACGCTTACGTTTGTTATTGTGTAAAAGGCAATCTCGCAAAAAATAAACAAGTAAAGGTTTATTTTAACTAGGCAGTTAAGGCAAAGTTAGGCTTTCACAGTTATTATAAAACGCAAACAAGAGTAACTTAGCTCTTGGTAACCATTATCTCAACTTCCTCATAACTCGATTCTACTCAAGATCAGGGGCCTTACTCCCGAAAACGATTCGAGTTTGATTTTGTTTTCGATTCGAACTCGTTTCTGATCTGAACTCGATTTAAAACGTTACTCCCGAACCAAATCGAATCGTAAACCAAGATCGACATAGGTTCGAGTATTATCAGCGTCGTTATGCCTGTCATTGTCTATATCCTATCATTCATGGATTACGTCATTGTCAAGTGTCTTATGTCTGTGGTTAGAATCTTTTATGTGGTTGAATTTATTTACTCGTCTATCACTTTCCCACGTAAAAAACGATACCCTAGTGCTTTATTTTAACTTAACAAATAAAACCCTATGAAAAAACATCAACCAATCTGCCTATTCTTTTCCCAACTATGTTGTGCTCGGCTTCTAGTCTAACCGGATGCAGCTGAATACTATATTTTACAAGGAGCGACTGCCTATTTGAGAGCAGTGGTGGCCCAGTGGTAACGACAGCGACTTACGAGTTGTAGGTCGTAGGTTCGAACCCTGACGGGTACTTTAGGTACTTTGTATAAATTATTTCATCACCACTGCTCTCAAAACGGCGAAGGAAAACATCGTGAGGACACCGGTGGCATGTCCTAGAATCAAAAATTCGAAGACATGTCAAAACTACCAACCCGCACTGGGCCCGCGTGGTGGATTACGTCCTACTCCCTCTCACACAGAGGAGGCCTGTGCCCCAGCAGTGACATTTGTGTGTGTGTGTGTGCAAGTGAACATTATAGGCTGATTATGTTGACTGCCTATCTGACCTCCACAACCCAGTAACTGGGTAATACGATACCCCTTGGTAAGATTGGTTGTCAGACTTTCGGGCTTCTCGCCTTGCATTTAATGGAAATGTCACTTCGTCTGGTTAATTTCTTCATGTATGGTGTTAAATCTTCTACCAACACATTAAACAACTCCTTCGACAAACTATAACTTCTTCGAAATTCTTCCGAATCCATTTCTATAGCCCCGGGTATTATATCGATTCATATTTCTTTTCGCACGAAGATCCATACGATGTTTTCTCAAGAACATTGAACAACAAGGCGAGCCATAATAATAAAGATTTTGAAGAAATAAAGCAGTAAAGAACACAAAAAAATCTCACTCGATCTTCATAAAGTAGCTTCTTTGCTATCGAGTAATTTGACGTTTAGTTTTGATTCAACTACTCGATACATAACTGTCAGATGGCGTGTGGAGTACGAACTTTTCGATTCTAACGAATCTTTCGATCGAAATTAGTGTCGTTTTGAACCACCGCACGATCGTGCGCTAATGTCAGTTTCAAGAGTATGGATCGTCATTTATTTCGAATCTAATTCGATTGATTCAGTACTCGATGCTGTCGGGAGTAAGGCCCCTGTTGTCTCAATTTTCATCGCTAATGAAGTACTCATGTAAATACTAATAGCTCTCTAAAATATTAGTCCTCTATCAAAACTTAATTATGAATAACGCCATCTCTACTCGAACGGTGACATTTCTTATTTATATAATCATGAAATACAGGACCGTACTAAGAAAACTCATTTAAAACTCGCTCCGAACTCACGTCACGCGTCAATTATTCAATCGGAATGTTTGACAGAGCTGTTTATGAATTCAACACATCGCTAGCACATTCTACAGTGGAGGAACGAAACTTTTTCAATTAACACTCTTGGGTCGATAGCATTAAAATTCCAACATAATTTCGAGCCAAACTTACGTGTTATGTGAAACCGTCGATGAAAAGCGTGTTAATTATATGTACAGAACTAATTATAAAGGTATGCCGTTTGAAACCAGAAAGTTCTTATGTCATTGATGAAGGAACTTTTTAAACGGTTTATATCTAACTAGCTTTTACCCGCGTCATCGTCCACATAGATGTCAGAAAATATCCTACGTATTAATCTAGGTTATATAGTATCTGTGTGTCAAATTTCATCTAAATCAGTTCAGCTGTTTTTGCGTGATTGAGTAACTAACATCCAAACTTTCACATTAATAATATTTATCTAATGAGTACAAAACCAACATCGAAATTACCTATCACACTTATTGATAATAATAAAATATACTTGTACCATTCAAAAAGAAACCGGCCAAGTGCGAGTTGGACTCGCGCACGAAGGGTTCCGTACCATTATCTATAAAAATAGTAAAAAAATCATATGGGAGCCCCCCTTAAATATTTATTTTATTTTAATTTAATTATTTATTTTTAAAGTGAATATATAACTAAATATTCTGTGAATATTTCAAGCGTCTAACTGTTGCCGTTATCGATATCGAGCAAAAACGAGCAAAAAAATCACGTTTGTTGTATGGGAGCCCCCTTAAATATTTATGTTATTCTGGTTTTTAGTATTTTTTGCTATAGCGGCAACAAAAATACGTCATCTGTGAAAATTTCAACTGTCTAACTATCACGGTTCATGAGATACAGCCTGGTGACAGACGGACAGACAGACGGACAGACAGACAGACAGACAGACAGACAGACGGCGGAGCTTTAGTAATAGGGTTCCCGTTTTACCCTTTGGGTACGAAACCCTAAAAAAATAGCACATACGGGACAGCAAGACGCAACGAACATTTTTAAACTCCCAAATACCTTCAGTTCGAGTTCCGTAATCAGGCTGTCAGTTCAATAATAAAGTATTTCTTATTAGCTATATAAGAAACCCCCTAGTAATATTACAAATAATAATAATGAGAAGGCACAAGGATTGATTGACGCTTGTTAAAGACGGGTTGGCAACTTCAGAGTTACATTAAGTATAACTGTACTTTATAATATTACAAAAAACCGGCCAAGTGCGTGTCGGACCACGCACAACGAAGGGTTCCGTAGTTGGGATGAATTTATCCTAAAAACAAACTTAACATTGTAGTTGAAAAACATGCTCTCCCATACATCGATATAGGTTACGGTCAATTCTCCAACTGCAAATTTAAGTTGGTCGACTATTACTTGTTAACTTGTAAAGCCTACTTAGATGTGATAGTTTTCCTTTTAATTTCGTTATATATACTATTGCCATGATTTTTTTCACATATCCAAAACCAACCATTTAGCTGACAGGGGGGGAACACTTGACTCTAACAAAAAAGATCACTTTAAAGCTTAATATTACGCAAACGGATCCCTGAATTGGAAAATGGTGCTCACAAACCCATAATATTTTTAAACGACCTATCCAACGATACCCTACACTATGAATAGACGAGAAAAAAAAATATGATCCCCATTTTACGTGCATGGGAGGTACCCTAAAACAAATTGTTTTTCGTGGTTTTATTTTAAGACTTTCTCGGCGTGATTAGTGGGTATATCCATACCAAATTACAGTTTTCTAGTACTAAGCGTCTCTGAGCTAACCCGGGGACAGACGGACGGATGGACAGACAGACAGACAGACGGACATGGTGAAACTATAAGGGTTCCTTGTTGACTACGGAACCCTAAAAATGACACAAAATAGTAGAATTGAAAGTGTCAAAACCTAAATTCATAACCCAACGGTAACGACCGATTCCATTTAAGCGCAGTCTACAGTAAACTTAAAAGAAATTGTAATCAGAAGAGAAAGATAAATAAACGTGAATTCGTAACACATATCGTAGCAACAGTTTCCTCCTGACTTGGAATTACATAAAGCGCGAAATGCAGGGTAGTAATCGAATTACTATTTTGTGTTGGAATCCAATTTGTAGCGGTAGCACGAATGATTGCATGCTGTAATATGATTGTTCCGTGACTATTTTAGATGATATCATTTGGGATAGCGTCTGTGTTGGAGTGTCAATTACTGCTTGAAGACGAAAGACCGTCTACTAGTTTTGTTGTAGATCAGGACCCTAATTGCGTAATACTGTTTGAATCACAATCGGGATGATTTTGAAGAATATTGATAATCCCTTAAACTTAAGGGGAAGATATATAGAACAATGGTTAGACCTGCTATCTTGTATGGAGCAGAATATTGGGCCACAAAAGGGATGAATGAAAGGCAATTGCATGTAGCTGAGATTAGAATGCTAAGAGGGATGTGTGTTGTGACACGAATGTATACGAGTAGAATAAGAAATGAGTACATAAGAGGAAGTCTGAAAATGCCACCGGTGACTGAAAAGTTATGCGAAAATCGGTTGTTATGACATTTTCCTCATTCCTCCACATCATATGCCCGTACATGGGCATGTGATGTGGAAAAATGAGGAAAATGTCGTGAGTAAAGTTATGAGTATGGATCTCGATGGCTATAAAAGTAGGGGACGACCAAAAAAACAATAGATGGACTGTGTGAAGGATGATATGGCTAGAAAGAGAGTGACCACCGAGATGACGACTAATAGAGAAGTATGGAAGAAAGGGACATGTTGCGCCGACCCCAAATGTATTGGGATAAGGGCAGGAAAATGATGATTGATAATCTATTGCTATATGTATAATGTTAGAAAATTTGTCCGCTCAACAACGTAAAAAACTCAATTATGTTGAACTGTCAAATTGAAACCGGTTCCTACTGATAGTGTGTTACGCAGTTAGCCTGCAATTTATTAATTGGACTATATGCCAATGTTTTGAAATCAGTTTGATATTTCCATAACGTTAACGCCAGTAGCACACCTTCGCCGCGAAACCATCACAACGAAACCGCAGTAGTTCAATTCAACTGGCTTGCGTCATGTCTCGCTACTCGAATGGGATGCGACTAGCGGTACATGACGTGAACCAGTTGAATTGAACTATCGCGGTGTCGCTGCTATGGTTTCCGGCGGAGATGTGCTACCAGCGTAAGACTGCACCAAAAATCACTAAATACTTTAGCGCTAAACGTGTTTAAAACATCGTTCTGTTTTTGTCAATCGTTGATGATGTTGAGGTCATCTACAATGCCACATGCAAACTACGTATCAAAGATCTGACGTCACACAAATCCTGCATCGCGCAAGCACAGTTTACCGTGCGCCTGGGATATATGTATACAACATCCCGAAATCAACCGTCGGGCAGTAGCCCACCAGACACAACACCCGTCTGGTCGGAGGGTTCTCCCTTTTCTAAAGAGGATGAGTACGCCCTGTACATCATACCTCTATAAAAGCAATAGACAGAATGATGTTTTAAATTAATGTTTAGCGTTAAACGCATTTAGTTATTTGGGGTGAAAACGAAGTCGCGTTTTAAAATACAAATCGAGTCTTGAAGGTAATCGAAGCTTTTCTGCTCGAAAAGGTTAATTGACTTAAGTATCTAAACTTGTATTTTCTTCGTTACTTAAATATCTGAATAGTTATTACTTTATGTGCAAGACAAAAGTGAAGTCATTGATCCAAACATAAGGAAGACGACTTGATTTTTCAATAAATTTTTAAGCGCAAACACATTTTATTTAAAAAAAAAACATGTTGCAATCACTCGCGCTGTTCAAATTTCAATTTCGGAACACGGCGCGCTTGCTCGTGGCGTGTATAAACACACACATAGATACGACCGCGTACACACACACTTCAAACGCTCGTCTTTGACTGGTCGATCCGTTACACATAATTACGCTGCTCTAGCTTCTAGGCTTGATGAAATACAGCAAATACGGGTCTATTAATCATCTAGGTTCCCGTTACATTTGCTAGTAAACAGTGGTTGGCTGTCTAATGCTTTTCCGAACTAGGATCGACAGTTTGCTGTACGTTTGGAGTCGGGTTTCACTTTACACGTACAGAATGAGAAATTGATTAATTAGTCGTTTTTGGAACTGCGGGGTAATTTCGTAACACACAGTAGCATTTTGACAGTCCAAAAACATTCATTACGTTATTTACGTTGTTGAGCAGATTTTTTTCGGACATATGAAGCAATAGATTAGCAATATCTTTCAAAATCATTCAGATTATGATTGATAGTATGTTACGGAATTAGAGTTCTCGTGTTGCAGTTTTGACTGAATTAGAATAGTTTGAAAAAATTACATGACTTATCATGTATTTTTTTCAAACTATTCTAATTCAGTTAAAACTGCAACACGAGAACACGCCACCACCTTAGTGAGGGAGTAAAATATTGTATGGATTGAAATAAAGTTTTACGTCCTTGAATCGAAATACACGGAACCCAGGAATCCAACATCAAAGCAAATTCTTAGAAAAGTAGTTCTAAAGCCGTTTAATTCAATAACTAGAGAATACTTAAGAATGCCTGCCTATAGTCTATCAGACCATAATAATAATTTTGATGTGTATATATTATTATAATTAAGATTAGAACGGCGAACTTAATTGATTCTCCGCCAAGAATATAATTAAAACTGATGAACAGGATAGTGTATTATAAACTAGAGCAGACTTCCCACCCAAAGATGAAGAAGAAAGTGTTAAAATAGACTGTGTTTCCAATAATGGTAAATGTGAGTTTATCATTAAAGTAAATGAAATAAATAATCAATTATTTTAACCTAAAGCTCGTTTCGTGTCAAATAAATTTTCAATCCTGGGTGGAGATGTTTAGAAAGTAGTCAAATCGAAATCGAACGCAGACCACAGAATGAAGTACTTCTTAAGAAATTTGATAAACTAGTAAGAACAGTATATTCCCTTATTAACAACATAACTGAATAAGACGAAGCACCAGCCAATAGAGACAATAGTACGAATGTAACTAATAGTCAACTAAAAGGGATTTACGCAACGGAGTTATCTTCGACTATCGGGCTCAACATTGATCAAGTTTCAAATTACATACAATCCTAGACATTGTTGGAGTACGGCGTAAGTGAGAAGAGGATGGGTTTCATTAAGAAGAAGATGCTATTAATTATTGACATTGGAATAGAGTAAGAAAAGTATCTTAATGAAACGAGTAAACAAGTAGAAAACAACTTTATTGAAAAGTAATTTATATTGTTAAAATAAAGAAAAAAATAACATAGTACGGTCAGCGACAAAAGTTGATTAACACTGTTAGTTTTACCCATCATGCTGAGTGAAAGCCTTCTTGTCATAGTCACGACGTGCAGCTGTCGACTATTTGTTTTTTTGTGCTAGTGATTATATGTTATGTAGATCTGATTTGTTATTTTTTTACTGTTTACCTACTTACTCGAGTTATATGTTTTCGTAACCACGTGTTTCTGTTACATATTTTTTTCTGTCTTTTCTTTTTTTACATCAACTAAATTGACACAAAATTATTCAATATATTATTCCAGCAGTTTATATACTAGCTACGAGTTAATATTCTTCTAATTTTACTTCTGTTCCGATTTAAATTAAATAATAATAGCTCAAAGACGATTTCAGAACAAAAATATGACAAGACATGAGTCCAAAAAAATTGGCAAGAACCAAAAGTTAAATAGAGCATAAATGTCACTGCTTATCATCTAAAAGTCCTAAAAGTTGTACGCTAGATAGTTCTACGATACAAGCGATATGTCAACAAGCCAACTTACTATTGGACTAAAGCCAATTGTCACAAAAAATGTTTTTTGGACGCCGTATATTTTTGTTCAAAACAACTTCAAGTGCCCTGTTTTTATGTCAAAACAAACGTCTGTTGGCGAGCATAATGTAGCCTACCTTTATTTGTTTCTGTCCTTTTGCTCTAATACTGTTCTTTAATTCTAATGGTCAGATAGGCAGTCGCTCCATTTAAAATACTGGTATTCAGCTGCATCAGGTTAGACTGCAAGCCGACCCCAACATAGTTGGGAAAAGGCTAGTCGTATGATGATGAGTTATATTGCTTTTGTTACTAAACTAAAAAAAAAAAAAAAAAAAAAAAAAAAAAACTATCAAGAAACATGATTGAAACTAAAAACAATATTCAAAATACCTCTATTCTAAACAGTAGCAAATACCTTGACATTAAAGTTACCAACGGCATCTAAGCATCGCTCACCGCTTCTCACTTTCAGTCCAGATAAGGAAATGCCGATTTTCCGCCCTGTATATCTGTTACGACTCGGTACCATCAGCGGCATTTGTACCGCTACATAGTGGAGTCAGGGAGTAGATTCCCAAATATGAGTCTTTGTTTCAGAATGGATTCCAATTCTAGAATGGTTTGAAATTTAGAATAGATTCCACAACGCTTCGGTGTTCGCGAATTTCGTTTGAATGTTGGTTATGTTAATCTTTTGGAATGAAGTTTGTAAATTGGAGTCGGGTGAGAGGTAATCGGGATTTTAGTCTTTGTGGAAGCTTATTTTGATTCCTGAAGTTGGGTTAATCAATAGTTTTAGATTTTCTAGGCCAATAGTTACCAATCCACGTGCTAAGCAAAGTTACTATACCTTTTCTTCGAGACGCACTGTTCAGAAATTGATGCTATATGATTTTGATTATGATGATTAAAACATATTTTACCTATTATTTGACGAAATTTTAGTAGTGTACTCGTAGCTTGAATTGATTTCAATCGGAACGACAGTTTTCAAAGGAAAGGGGTTTACGATACATCGTATCTGTACTTCTTCTATCTTTCTTCCTTTATCTACTTGAGTGTACTGATTTATTTTGAGTTTATACATAACTAGCTGCTCCCCGCGGTTTCACCCACGTAAGTCTCGATCCCGTGGGAATATCGGGATAAAAAGTAGCCTATGTCTTAATCCAGGGTGTCAGCTACCTCCTTACAAAATTTTATCAAAATTGGTCCAGCCGTTTGAGCGTGAAGAAGTAACAAACATACACACACACACACACACACACTCACAAACTTTCGCCTTTATAATATTAGTGTGTTGTGTTTATGTTAAAATAAGATCTATTGTTGGTTTTTATATTTATAACCTAAAATTTATAGACTTTTATTTTTGCCACAATTAATAATTAAAAGTACAAGAAAATACAGAATTGGTGCCCTGAAACAGTGAGACGGGGTCGCGGCAGACCACGTAGGTGATGGCGGAACGAGCTAGATAGGTTCCGTTGAAACTGGAAGGAGGACGCGCGGGCTCGCGAAAGATGGAAGGAATGGACGGAGGCATTTGCCCAGTAGTGGGACATTGAAGGCTAGTAAAAATAAAAACATGAATACTCACAAGTTAGGCGCCCACAGAAATAGTATAATTAATCAAGGACCAAAGTGCGCTCGAGTACCAAAACATATTGCACGCTCGACCACTGAATTGAATAAAATTTCATAATTACTATGTCCGTACTACAACCGTAAAATAGGTCATCACCCAGGTTTAATTGTACGCCGAACAAACGTATTTCCCCGTATTACAACAGTAAGTAATGTTCCGGAATCCATACACACAATAATATCATGCATATTTCCAACGTAAAAATTCAGGAATTGAATATTTCTAGAATTCCAACAACGGTTTTCTTGTCACAATAAAAGCTGGCGCAGTTGTACGGTCAGCAACTGAGGTCGATTACCAGTTACAGTAGGTACGCTTATCTGTTATCTACATTGACAATAAATGCTGTTTTTAAGCAGATAATGTAATTATTAAGAGTTTATACACGACTGTCCATGGACAGTAGTTTTATTGTTATTTTAATACGTTTTTCATCTGCTACTCTCCGATTTTTTTTATGTGTAACATTTTTCCTCTCGCTCGATTTCGTGAAAAGGGATGGCAGTTTGTAACAGACAGTGACAGCTGGAGCTCGGAATAAGTAAGTACTTTTTAATAGCATGGACTTGTTAGTAACTTTATAATAGCATGGAATTAGGGTAGGTACTCCTTTACGGTACGGGTACTTTTGTTACGGACTTAGTAAGTACTATACTAAGGTGAGATGTCAGATGTTACATATCATAAGCCATTACTTTATGGCTCGCTCGTTTTTTTCTAGTTAGTATTGTGTTTATTAATTATGATATTAATAAAAACTATTATATTATAAAACAATTTAAAAAAAAACAACTTTCGTTGCTGGCTATATTCGTATTCTTTTATTTCAGCTTGTAAAAGCTGTTGCTTAATTGGATCGATGATGTTGTGTCTGGCTCAATGTAAACATTGTTAATTGGTTCTGGGTTATTAGATGAAAAACGACTTTATGAATAACGTTGTTACGGAGTAATTTGCATCGATCGTAAAGATACGATTTCATGATTTTTAAATTGCGTACACTTTTTACGTAGAGTGTTGGTTTGCCGCAATAATGTATGAAACCGAATTTAATGTAATTTTGGTGACTCACTTAAGCGACGCAAATTAAGCTAGTTTTATAGTCTGTTCTAAAAGTATCATCAGTAAACACGTCTGTGGGTGCTAATTGGTAGTGTCACATAGAAATAGAGTGTTTTGATTTGATTATTTTAATACTAACCCGGAAATTCTAATTTTAAATCACCCAAAAGATGTTTTTGACAATTATTAAACATTTTCGTCGATAATGTTTAAATTACAATTTAATCATGATAATCAAATAATAATTTTATTGTTAAAAAGATCATGAAATAAGTAAAATTAAGTTAAATAAAAAAAAAAAATGCTTTACTAATTACGTTCCTTCCTGATGCGGTCGATGGAGTCACTATCCGATTGCATCCTTTTCAGCAAAATAATAATTTATTATTTTATAGTTTTATAACGAAAATACAAAATAAATTTTGTGCGCAATAAAGACGGAGCACTAAAATGTAAAGGAAGTATTGGCGGTAGACTGACAGTACTTAATAATTAAGTAGAGGGGGTGTAATTTCGACCAGTGGGCGACCAGTAGTAATGAATAATTATTCGAATAAATATATCAGTTTTTACTTTTGAGGTTAATTTCTGTCGCTGCTCAGTTGCGTATTACCAAGGTGAGATGTCAGATGTTACACATCATTTGCAACTACACTGTAAGGCTCGCTCGTTTTTATTTGTGTATTGTATTGTATGAATTCCCTATCAAGCGTGATCACCCAGCTTGTTACATTCCTGGAATTCCAACAACATGGCATAATAGGTCCATTACAGTAAGGATTGAAGGATTACTTCGCTTTAATCTTCTGCCGGTGAACCGCATCGATGTTATTATACGTGTAGTTTAATTTTGAGCCTGGTTTTAATTGTTTTTTTAGTTGCGGCTCTTCTGATGGTAAGGTGAGTAGCGTGAAATAAGTTTTGTGAAATTATGATAATAATTAATGATAATTATTTTTGTTCGCTGAGTTTTTTTGAAGTAATAGTTATTTATGATACTAGTGCGGTAAGTTGGTTTTTACGAACGAGTAGACGAATTACCATAGTCACGATTTTGTAAATACCAATTACCGCCCGTGTGTCATACAATGTTTTTCAACACATTTGCTAGAAAGCAGTAAAATAGGTAATGAAACAAGCCATCAAAATATTTTAAGAGAATGATTGAGTATTTTTTCGAGTCTTCCAAGATATAAAATTATTGTATATTGAGATATAAGTTAGTGAAGATAGAAAGAGAGAGAGCTATTTGTAAGTTTTACTTCAGTCGTGTGGCACACTCGTTTTTTTTTAACAGTTGGTACATTGATATAATATTTAGTTACATCTCATTTGAAACTTTGGTTAGGTTAACACCATAGTTTGCTGCATATTTAGCTTATAATGTTCCCACTGTTGGCACGCAGGGCTGTAATCTACCACGCGGGCCCAGTACGGGTTGGTAGGTGCTTAGGACATGCCGGTTTCCTCACGATTTTGTCCGTCACCGTTTTAAGAGCAGTGGTGATGAAATTATTTGCACAAAGTAATGTGCCTACCCGGGTTCTAACCCTCAACCTACAACTCGTAACTCGGGGCCGTTATCACTGAGCCACCACTGCTTTCAGATCAGTCTCTAGTTTGTTGAATATTCTCAATATGACAGCGAATCCGTCAAAATATTTCAGGTAATATTAATCTCGGTACTAATAATAATCGATTATATCCTAACAGGAAAACCCAATCTGATTTTGATCGACTTCCGACCCATATAAAATTATTATACATTTTAAATACATTGACAGTCGAATGAATGCAACGCAGTGCGCACGCGTCCCTTCGCTTGTGATACATCATAGACTATAGAACGGATAAGTGATGTTTAAGTGTCGGGCTCAGACTAAATAAGAAACCGGTCAAGTGCGAGTCGGACTCGCGCACGAAAGGTTCCGTACTATTATGGAGTAAAAACGAGCCTTAAATATTTATTTTATTCAGGTTTTTTGTATTTGTTGTTATAGCGGCAACAGAAATACATCATCTGTGAAAATTTCGACTGTCTAACTATCACGGTTCATGACATACAGCCTGGTGATAGACAGACAGACAGACGGCGGAGCCTTAGTAATAGGGTTTCCGTATTACCCTTTGGGTACGGAACCCTAAAAACGTAGACGGAGCGCGGTGCTCTCAGATTGAAGCAGGGTAAAGGAAGCCAAATTTGAAATAGGAAGCCGACCGTGTGCCAGAGCGACGCGCGACACCGAACGCGCTAGACATCATAACCTTGAAAACGAGGCTTCACTTATTTGAACGCTATTGTTAGCGTACGCTCCGTCTACTTTTTTTATTTGGTCTGAAGTGTCAGGCGTGAGTCAATCGTAATATTTATTGTACCTAAATAGTTATGTTTTTTTTTTTTTTTTTATAAGTGTTGTTTTTTTTTTCTCTAGTGGGATTTAGATGTGTCCGTAGGTGTGTGCGTGGTGTGTGCAACACAGCGGGTGAGCGGGTCCTATTAGAATACCACCGCTGCGGTATTTATTTTTTAAATATCGCAACATTATGCTGAGATAGAGGAGCCTATTTGGCATGCTGCCGAGAGGATACTATATATATGCTGCTTAGGAGGAACCGTGCCCTCATTTCAAGAGTAGGCATTGACCTGTCGCTGCCGGCCGTGGTCGACTCCATGGTTGGCAGCGAAACGTCCTGGAATGCGGTGGTATCCTTGCGAAACAATCATGTCGCAGAAGGAGGTTGCGAAAAGGGAGCGCGAGATGTCTTCCGGTCACCCAGCCCCCGGCAGGCGCACCGGGCGTCGGCAGAGGGCCGATAATGCCCTCTTCCGGCCCCTCTAAATAGGTACAGAGACGGTGGACTCGTGGACGTCCACCACCCCTTATCATACAAAACCCGAGGTGGTGGCGCGTAGTATACCATGCGCGCCCCTAGACGTCACAGGGGGGTAAAACAACTCACCCCTCCAGACTTGAGGCGGCTCGCAAAGGCTGGCACATGGTCCCATGATCCCCGGTGGCAGTGTAGGAAAGGAACACCGGGATGGTTTTTAGTCAGTAAGAGTCTGACAGACCCAGTATTTTCTCCGCCCGTCACAGGGCGGAAAAAATACAAGACCATTTTCCAACCCGGGAAAAAAAAGGAGCCTTTATGGTATCGCACAAGTCTTGATTGTTTTCTGGAAGTATATCGTGAGTTTTAAATGCTACTTTTTGTATTTCTTGTGGATGTCCCAAATAAAATATTTTTCTTTGTTTCTTTCTTTGATATATCCCTAGGATAAAAAACAAGAAAATTCAGACTTTTCGCAATTTCATGTGAATCAATCAAATTGTGTCATAAATATAAAACTCACAAGATTGGACGCTGAGAAAGACCTAATCAAGATATAAGTAGACTTCCAAATCGAATCTTCCGTCAGATATAAAAACCAGCCGGTCTGACTGAATAAAATAAATCTAGTTCCAAAATCGTTTTCCACGCTACCAGTGTCGTCGTAAAATACTGCTGCCCTGCCGCTGAAATGCGGTGAAATATTCAAATTGCTGGTTCAATTGAAAATCTATTGCACGCCAGCCAATATATTTAAAACTAAAGACTCTAGTGCTTGATAATAGAACGAATAGACGAAAAAATTTAGTCAGAATTTTTGAGTTTTTCAAAAAGTTCAAACTCGGAATAGGGTTTTTGACTGTTTTTATTATTTCGATTATAGAAACCAATAAAAAAATTAAGCCACAGTAAAAAAAAATGTTTTGATATCTCAAAAAATGCCGAAGGAACGACACAGGAACGCCATAGTAACTTCGCGCTGTACAAGGATTGTTTTGCGTGACAAGGATAGTAGAATAATTATTTCAAAAGCATGTAACTTCTCCATTTTTCACCGATTTTATTTATTTTTTCTCAAATCGTCGTTTTTAGTAACACCTATAAAAATAAGCATTAATTTATATATATTTTTGATAAAAATCAAATACTCTATTATAAGATGCCTTCTTCATAGAGGCAAAATTCACTCATTCACTCCTAAAACTAAGCATTCGCCTTTTAAATTTCGGAGTCCTAATTTAAAATTCATATTTAACTCGTGGCCGTACGTGGCAAAAGCCGAGCAAAGGCGAAACATGCCGAATTGAAATTCTACCCGAACGTGCCGAACGAGAGCTTGTGTTCGAATTTCAAATGTAATTCGTGTAGCGGTATGTGTAACTATTTGCAAACAAAGTGTGAAAATGAGTTTCTGGTCAACGTTCCAGAATTCGCTTATGGATTTTCGGCTACTACTGACGGTTGACATGTTGCGGCCCATTCCGAATCGTGTTTTGTCGGTGACAGGTTGATTTTTGATGCTTACCTGTAACAAAAGAAATGGAACGTTAGATTGGTAACTACATGCCATATATGTTTACTGCTTACAGAAATTGATGTCGTTAAACAATGATATTATAAGTAAAAAGAAGTATCTTAGGTTATACACGCTCTGCAAGTGGCACGTCAAAACTTGGCTAATTAGCCACATTTGGTTGTCTCTTTCGCTCCCGATAGTGACGACCTACTTCCACGTATCATCTTAATAGCGGGACATTGTTTTCGAAGACTGAATGTTGAATAGGTAACCTATCTACAAGTTTTTATAATAATAATAATAATAATATAAAATAATAATATAAAATTATTGTCGTTAAAGCATAGATATTCCAAGCAATATAATTGCTGATATAGAAAGAAAGAAAAAACAACACAAATAAAACGCACATTACAACATAAATAAAATACACACATACAAAGTAGCCAAAAGCCTCGTATTCAAACAATAAAAGTTTGACAATCTTGTCCATTGCTTGATGTCAAGGTCAGAGACCAAAGACAATTTACATTGTGTTACTATTTACATTATTTAATCTGTTTTTGCGATACTGGCAAATGACAACCTCTGATGACAATTTATACCTTAGACAAAAAAATGTAATTTAAACGAACATTTGACAATACAACGCACTTTTCAGTGGGGAAACCGAATTTGTAATCGAATATTTCCAAAAGCTTTCCGGCCACGATATTTTATAAACAATTCAATTAAAATTACGCAAAATAAAACTCGAAAAAAAAGGCCGCTAAAACCTTCGCAAATTCAGTTGTTTCATAATCGTTTTACCGCCTTTTATGAAAGCAGATGAAATATTTCCAAAAAGGTTACCCGTTTTACAGCATTATCTGACAAATAACTCACCCGTGACTTAATCTGGAGTCTGACAGAGGTCTTTAAAAATATTTTTAATGGGCGCCATTTTGAAGCTTATTCGCAGGTTTGTCCTAACTGATTTCAGCCCGTACAAGCCTTTAAGCTGACGTGAGTTAGAATATAGACTTTTATCTTTGGCCCATGATTTAAAGGGCTAAAGGTCTATGTAGGGAAATGTGGTGGGAATTAAAATTACCTTTACGTACAGACTCCTGGAAATTGATATAGTTGTGTTAGGATATATGTCACAATATGGGGTCAATGGGAGTTCACGGCATGATTAAATTAGACCGTACGGTAAGGTTCAATTATTTAGCAGTGCGCTTGACAGGTAGGCCAATATGTTTTGTCCATTTGTAACGTACTAAAAAGTGACAGAAAGAGTAGAAACTGATCCTAAATAGTGAAAAATAAAAAACGTTTTACAAAAAAATACCACTGACTTCCAAAAAAAATAAAGACTGCAAAGTGAAAACTTGCTTTAAGTTCGGAAATCGGTATCTTTGTATCTGTATTTTAGTTTTTTGCCACTGACTTTTCAAAATCGGTCCACAATTGATGGAGAAATCGGTGAACATCCATAAACAATAACATACAGACGAACATACAACCTCCTCGTTTTTGGAAGTCGGTTAAAAATCGTGCTATCCCTCTACTGAGTGAACTTGGGCTATTAATTTCAAATACGAAGATCACAGAGATTTTTCGTTTGTTTGAAAATAATTTAATTCAAAGAAATTCAGTATAGTAGATTGGGTCGCCCCACCAATGATGAAACTTAAATTGGGTCGACTTATCCTGGGAAGTCTTGCTACCAACCTTGTTTACTGGAAATTATTTTGAAACCTATTCTCAATATTATTGGAGCTGGCACAGAAGAATAAAATATAGTTTTTCTCTGAGCTAAAAACTACGTTACCGTACATTATTATAATGTTATAAAACACCTCATCGGCATGTAGAGCATCACAAACGCATACAATCAACGTTAATGTGTGCATTGAACTCTACAACGTTGCACATGAACGCACAACAATGCTCTACCTCCGTAGAGAAGCTCTATGTAGAGAGGTAGAGCACATTATTGACAAATAAATAGTTTTGCTAAGATAATAGAGGTTGTAGCTAGAAATTGTGGCACCGGCTTGTTAATTACCAACCTCGAACACGTAACCTTACGTGGCAATTAACAAGTCGGTTTAGACCTACCTGTAATTAAACCAATATCAATCAATCTGCCTGGAAAGAAAAAAGAAAGAAAAATAATTTTATTGGTCACAGAAAAACGTGCATACAAAAACATATCTAATAACTCGAAAGTAAACATTACACAAAACCCCATGAAGTATCCTACTAGTTACTGGGTTGTGCTGGTCAGATAGGCAATCGCTCCATGTAAAATACTAATATTCAGCTGTATCCGGTTAGACTGAAAGTGGACCCCAACAGTTGGGAAGCTTGGCTAGGCAGATTGATTGTTAAGGTATTTACTTGTTTAAATAATGAACCATTAATTCACATTTTCATTTAAAAATATTGTCGATTCCCACAAACTACAAAAAATGTGTAAAGTCACCTATACAAAATAGGCAACTAAAAAAAACCAATCTACGCGATGTTTCACAAAATCCCATTGAAATGGCACTCCGATCCGTGTGAAACCCGACAAACGATTCGAACCCTAGCTGCAGTGTTGCACGCCATCAATATTTTTTTTACATTTTTTTTGTAATGTACAAAAAGGAATAAAAGAAGTAATAGATAACTAGATAGATCATCTTTAAGTAAAATTAAATACTAATGGTAAAAAATATTAATTTATTACTTACTAGCTTTCGCCCGCGGCTTCGCTCGCGTTAAGTTGACAATCATTTCGGGTTGTACTCTGCTTTTTGAAATTTAAAGTGCTATTAAATACATCCCATAACAATTCAATCATGATTCGAAAGACACATGGCGCCATCTATTATAAGAAGGTTATTGTTGTTTTCCTCGGGAACAGTACTTTTTTTCGGGATGTAAGGTACCCTATGTCCGTTTCTGTACACCTGACAACGTATATGCATAATGGGAATAATGGGATAAAAAGTATCCTATGTTCTAATCCAGGTCATGGCCTACCCATATGCCAAATTTCATCCAAATCCGTTCAGCCTTTTTAGCGTGAAAGCTTAACAAATAAACAAACAAACTCAGTTTCGCATTTATAACATTAGTCAGGATTAATAATAATTAATACTAAATTCGGATTAGGATGTTGAACTCATCAGATTTTTTTCTGATGCAAAGCCACAGTCACTTCTACAGCCAGACGTAACAAAGAAGTCGGCAATAATCGCCGATAACTTTGTTAGTGTCACAGCTCATGATATCCTCCTTCGCAACAAGGAAATTTTTTCATGCCCTGAGGTTGTCTCGACTTTGTCTTTGACACTTTAATGCAGTCCGTTTTCGGCGCTCTCCATTGCATAGTTTCCAAATAAATTCTCAACTTACGTCATTTATAACCGCTAATGTATGTCGCATCCGTACCCCGCATCGTTACGAGTATTGTGACTGAAGTAAATAAATGTCATGGACTTGCTCGAAGTTGCAGTCCATCTTTTGTCGTGGGTAGTGTTGTCCAAACTCAAACTCAAAGCATTTATTTCAATTAAACCAATTTGAGGCACTTTTGAATTGACAAAGAATCGGTCAGTTAATCAGAAAGCTGAGACTATTTGCCCATTCCAAAACGTAGATCTCTATGGAGAAGAACAGGCAAGAAACGCCAACGACACTCTTTTAAATCAAGATATTACAAAATCCTGGGTAAATTATTCTTGTTGATTCTATATTTGAGAACAATGTAAAAAAAAAAAAAAATTAAAAGATTACAAATAAGCACTGGTAGTAAAGAGATGACCAGTCTCAACTAACGGCGCCCGTTCACGAACAGGACGCATGGATCAGCACCATCCAGCTCAACCATTTCGTAGGGAACCGAATGTTCCAACATGTCCTTTGAAAGGACTTTGAACTTTGATACAAGATCATCAGCGTAATATTAGCCCCTGTTGGATAGTTCCGAGACATAGAATTAGTTTAGTGCCACAAACTTCCTAGGAAATGGTTATAATGTGGTGGATGCCACGTGTCTTGTAAGACAAGATGCATATACATAAGACGGCATATTTATGTTACAAGAATGTCCACTGAACAGATAAATTAAAGCACATTCTCGTCCGTAATATTGACTGACATAATGTATAAAATAATATTAAAAGAAACATTGAAAGACGTTTCCTGACGTGTTGTTTCCGACAGCGATAATAAAGTTATAGGGCGCATATTTTTATTTTGCAGGAGTCGAAAAAAAGTGATTTAGTTATGTCAAGAGAGTGAGTAATATTCCTATTATTTTATTTCTAACAAAAGTATAATTATGGCACGTTTTGTAATCACTTGTTAGGAATTATGGCACAAATCACGGAGTTTCCATTAGTAAATAACAGACCAATTAATGGTGTTCCATCTACAATAGCCAATAAATCCAATATGGCATTTACTACTTTCTGTATCTTCATCTATACGGATCTAATATTAACCCTGGCCAACAAAAATGTCCAAATATTGAACTACCAACGTTATTACATCCTAACAAAAGACCTTGCCGTTATCATGAACCATATTTAGAGATACGTGGTGAATGCGGGCCACTAATATAGCAAAGTCAGCGTACTGTGAACTCCCGTCTGTAGTAAATTTAACAGGAAACTATTCACTTATTTCCCTCGAGGACCATGTGAGGGCACGAACATCGGACGATTTCAATCTAGGGATCATAAGATTATTCAGTTCAATTCTACTATTTCATACTGAGCTCGCTCGTGTTTGAGTTTTGACCGCTTCGCCAGTATGTGAGCTTGGTACTTTCATCATTGAGTCTGAATTTTTCATCGGCTTTAATGAAAAATTGCTGGGTTTAGGAAGAGTTTTCTTTGCAGGTAGGTATTTTTAATAGGCAAATTGTGGATTTATAAAAATCAGATGGTTGGAACTTTTAAAATTACCGTATTTTCTTTGAAAGTAGAACGCAGATCCACTTCTCCAGCCCTTCTATCCCAGTCGCAAAAGTAGACTACTTAGAAATCGTTAAATGGCTTCAGAAGATGTAAGAAAGATATTATGATATAAGAAAATAAAAGGAAAGTTTTCACGCATCGTATACTTGTAAATGATCAGCTTATGAAATAATATGGGGACGTGAAAACTTTATAAACCTACATGAAAATAATATATCGTTTACGTTGTTAGACTATCAGACAAGGACCGCTTGTTGCGCGTTTACGCCTCATAAAACGTGCAATGCAACGTTGCCTGCACATCCCTCAAACTTGTTAACGTTTGAACGCGTCAAGCGTTGTTTAAACTATCGACGTAAAATGTTACAACTTCATTTTGCTGTTTTAACATGGTTTAAAGTCTGTTTAGGTTTCTTTTCTGGGTTTAAACCAAAAAATATCTTATTAAATCCTTGATTTTGAGAATCGCATTCATTACTTATATTTGAATTGTTATAAGCTAACATAACACACAACGTCGTCGTGTCGTAAGTGACATATTTTTCGTATTTCAGGGGTAACTTGGGATGGAATTGTAACAAGGACATGAGTAACTTGACACACCGTTTAACTCCAACGTTGAGTAACAAAACCCAACCCAAAAATGTATGATCAAGTTACGGCAGTTCAAAATTTTGATAGAGCTGTCAAATCTGAAACCATGTTTCAGTTAGATACCTAACTGAAACATGATATTTTTTTGTTCAAAATAGTGCGACTTTAATCTCTTATATTTAGAAATATTCTCTTTAGTTATTGTAAAACTGACCAGTGCGTGTTTCCAGTGATGACCTATGGCACTGAAACGTGGTCGCTCACAATGGGCTTTATGAGAAGCCTAAAAGTCACCCAAAGGGCAATGCAGAGGCTATGCTTGGAGTTTCTCTTCGTGATCGGATCAGAAATAAAGAGATCCGCAGCCGAACCAAGGTAACCCACATAGCCCGAAGAATTGCCAAACTTACGTGGCAGTGGGCAGGGCATATTGCTCGCAGAACTGATGGTCGAGGACCTGGTTCCCGGTTCAGGAGTGGCGACCGTATACCAGAAGACGTAGCGTTGGAAGGCCTCCTACAAGGTGGACCGATGACCTTGTGAAGGCCGCAGGTATCCGCTGGATGCAGGAAGTACAGAACCGGTCGAAGTGGCGGTGCTTGAGGGAGCCGTAGCTCGCTCCAAGACCAAGTGAACGATCGATTGCCGGTTCAGATCGCGCCTTCCTTGACTACTTGTCAACCGTCACCGCTTGGTGTTGCCACTATAATCGTTCTGAATAATCGATATGTTAGTTTAGTCGACTTTAAAAATACAGATAAATGAACATAACAAGCTGTTTTTCCGATTTTGACAAAAGGTCTGTCGTTTTCAATTTGCCAAAATAACAATGGCAGTTCGAAATTGTCTATGGTTTAGTGATGCGGTAGTATGAATTTAAACTCAAAGTCAAATCGTATAATATTTAATTTTGGGAACTGAAATTATGAATGATGATGTAAAAGTTTAACTGTCAGTAAAATACGATAAAACACCACACAGTTCCAGTCCACTCTCAATCCACTATAAAGTCCAATCAGCGTTCTAATAACGTTAAATTCCCATCTTCTAAAAAAAGGAGAAACGTAACCTAATTTACATCCCATTCCTGTCATCAATCTACATTACAATATATCTTGGGTGATAGTACAATATAATCCGCCGGGCCGGCCGCCGTTACGGTAATATATTAAGGCACTTTTTATTTTATTTTACTAAATAGCGCTTTCATGGCTTGATAAGCGGTGAAGCGGAGAATTGAAGCTAGATTTTTTTTTGCTAGTGTTATTAGTTAGCTGGTTCATTTAGTTCCCCTGTTGTTTCAGCTTGAATGAGGTTTAAAACTTCGGTGGACAGATAAAAACTACTTTTGATCAAAAGAGGCTGTTATAATTATTTTCCACAACTCATATTTCTGTTGCCAACGAGAAACGTATTAATTTCACGATTGACAAAAGTTGACCATGAATTCAAAACAAAGTATTTTATTTTTTCATGAAACAACTTGCGTTTTTGGCATATATCAAGCATTAGCTTCTGCCCGCGACTTGGTTCGGTTAAAAGTCGTAAGACACTACATCATATTAAAATAACAGCTACATTTCCCGCCTGCGCTATTACTTCATTTTCGTTTAGCGTTTTTTCTGACTGTTTTTTCTTTTTGCTCGGCTCCTAAGAGTCGCACCATGATTTTAAATAGCCTTTCTCAAGGATTGGGCTCAAAAATGCAAAAAAAAAAAAATCATATCCGACTGTTAGTTCCAGACATTAGCGCGTTCAAACAAAAAAACAAACAAACTCTTCAGCTTTATTAACGTGCAACGTAAAAAATAAATCATAGCGAACTGGGCACTGGGAACTAACGAAAATAAGAAAGTGAGAGTGGAGTCAATTACTTCCGCATGCGAAAAAAGAGAGCGCAACAATGCGCTGGAACCAAAATAAAACAACGTAAGAGCACCAAACCAAATAAAAATTGTTTGAAATATTTCCAGCCAGAGTTTTCAATTACCTAATGCGCACATTTTGAATGCAATTTTGCAATTAAATTACTGAGGATTATAGATTTACAGAAAAAATGTATACGTATTTTCGGAATTAAATTCTATCGAGGAAATTTAACCCAACTGCGTTTTCCTTCAGTCAGAGTGATAATCAAATAGTCAATTAAAATATATATCCAAAAATTGTATCCATATATTAATAATAAAGAGATAATAATAATCTTTATTGACATTACCATAAGTTAAAGCATACATTTTCATGAACTCCCTAGCTCCTGCGCTAGTACTCGTATACACTGTATTACAGGAGCTAGTGAAACCCCCTAGTTACTATGTTACATGTTATTTATGTCATCCAAAGACCACAAAGAAAATCGAAATAATAAAAACAAAGTAATCCAACATGCAAAATAATAATAAAAAAATAAAAAAAGAACGAACATACAATTGTTGTTGTTGATGCTGTATTAGTGAAATAAATAGTTACGAAAAAGCCCCCAATTTATTTTATCGGTATCGCTTTAATTAGTATAGATGTAATATTATTTTTTTGTAATTTTATTATACATATCTACCATTTTGTCCCAAACACAAGCGGGACCAAAATATTCCACGAAATAATTCCACTTGTTTGTCGCATATTGCAAAAGCAATTATTGACTTCAACGTAACAAAAGAAATGGAAAAGATTTCGGGCGCGAAATTTAATTAAAAACGCATAGGTACCTTGTTCGGGATGTTGCTCCGGAATGGACAATTAAAGGCTCTTTTTTTTTTGGAAAATCGAATACATTTGGTAGGCCGCCGAAGCTTTCAATTAAAATAAAAGTTTGACAAGGTAAAGTCATGCTTATTAATTCCGTAGTATAAATTCTCCCCGTCTCGCCTCGTTGGTCTCGTGTTCGCAAGCGCTCCTGGTGATCATGAGGTCCTGGGTTCAATTAGCAGGCCGGGCAAAGTGTTATTGGGTTTTTCCATCTGGAATTTTTCTGTAGCAGCCCGGAGTCTGGATTTCGATTGGGGCTCGCCCTGTCACATGAAACTTAAACATAACTGGCGAAATGTGTACACCTTAATGTGAATGTAAATGTGTATTTGTGTAAATGGGTTCACCTCTGCCCAACCCTTCGGGTAAACAAGGCGTGTTGTTATGTTGTGTTATAAACTGTATTACAAGAGCCAGAGTCCTCTCCAAATTAGCTCGTTTACAAACACCAAAATCAGATTAGGAAAGAAACCAAAACGTTATCAAAAAACAAATTTAGGTAGTGGTTATTATTTATCTGTTTAAGAATACCCTGATCTAGGCACTCAATATAAAAAGCATAAAATAGAGTGATTTATTCAAAACACACGTTTTCAAAAACTAACTTAAATGCGAAAGAGTCAGGGTAGCCCGCGAAATTCAAATTTTCTTCGGTTTTTCAGTCAGTATTAGGCAATTCGCAGGTCAGTATTAGTCAATTTGCAGGTCAGTATTAAATAATTATGATTCGGCCGTATCACATATTTATTTATAGAATTATAATCATCAAAATTATCAATACAACTCTCTGAGTTCATATAACCCTATTGAATGACTATTTCAATGTCAATAAAACATTTTTTTTTTATTATTTCATGAAATCATAACATTTGAGGCCTTTTCTAACTTAAGGAGTTGTATTGCTGATTCTAATGATTATAAGTCGCGAATCATATATTATTTGAATCAACATAAAACCTGACACTGACTTGTAAATCGCAAAAAACGTAAGAAAATTTGAATTTCGCGGGCTACCTTAACGAATCCCCCTTAAGCTCAATTTCAATTCATAATCAGCCTATAATGTTCCCACTGCTGGGACACAGGTCTCCTCTCGGTGAGAGAGAGTGGGCCGTAATCCACCACGCGGGCCCAGTGCGGGTTGGTAGATGTCACATGTCTTCGAATTTTTGGTTCCAGGACATGCTGGTTTCCTCACGATGTTTGCCTTCGCCGTTTTGACAGCAGTGGTAATGAAATAATTTACACAAAGTAAAGCGCCTGTCTAGATTCAAACCTACGAACTACAATTCGTGAGTCGCGGCCGTTACCATTGAGCCATCTCTGCTCTCAAATTCGTTTACAAGAACGTACAATCTTTGTTTTGACCATTTTTTTTGTCTCCTTATTTGCATCATTTTCATAACCATCTGCTAGTGTTTTTTATTAACTCCGACTTGGACATTACTATACAATGTAATCGTTTGGGTGGCTATCATAACCCGCCATAAGGTCGGGTGGTACTTCGCCACTTTTTATTTCACTAAACAATGAAGTTTGATGTCATTACATTTTGATGGCGCGCTAAACTGCGGCGCTAGATTTAAAATTCGTTTATCGGGTTTTGCACGAGTGAACTTCTTACTTTGTCGCGTTTATGGGTAGGTAAAATAAAAGGCTAGGAAACATTTTGTCACTGTAGCTTATAATCTTACACTGGTAGTAAAAAATATCCATTAGGTGTGAGTATGGCTTGACGCTTCTTCTAATTCTTTAGAAGAAGCGTCAAACGTGTGTGTTATAATTGTTCCTAGATTTAAAAGATGATAATGAAGTATATTAACTATGCAATAAAGAATTAAACGTGTTATAAAGTTAGATTATATCTAACTTAACTAGTCTCCCGAGTATTGTTGCTGATAAGTCGGAAGGCCACCTGATGGGACACCTGTGCGCAGTGCATGTATTGCTGCCGGGTGTCTCCAGATGGCATAATAGATATAATGTGTAATATTTCATCTTGTATATCATCTCAAGTTGTGTTGTGTTGTATTATTTTTTGTTGTATTATTGTTTGTGTCTTAATTAATTATACATACTAATATAGTTTAAGTAATAAGTTCTAACAAATTATGGGTAATGTGCCTGAAATAAAGATAAATAAATTAAAAAAAAAATATGTCAATCAGTAAACCAATTTATCGAACAGCGAGATTAGGAAGGCTGATGGAAGTACCAAGAAATAGAGAGGACATCATAAATGAAAATACCTTATTAATAAGCCTTTTTTAATAACACTTGTTGTAAACACGACACAGTCTATGAAAACAACACAAGCCCATTTACATGGATAAATAATTACAAAATGATACCCCGCTACTCCGGGTCGCTCATCATAAATAAACAAACTGCTAAATATGTAAGCATGAATATAAATCATTGTCAACATTCTCTATCTGAGGAACTTTTGGGGTGAAAGAAAGCCGTGTTTTTCGCCAAAGAGTTCACCATTGTCAAAAAGTTGGATTTATGAGTTGGGTTATCTTTTCCTTTTGCGAGTGGCGAAGTTAGCTTTATATTTAGTTGTATTATTTGTGTATGTTTCAACTATAGCAGTGACTAGCTGTGCCCGCGGCTTCGCTTACCTAACTGTGTATTCTATTGGCACTATAACTTAAACAGAACGTCATAGAAGTGATGATATTATTATATTCGCAATATCCTCTACAACATCGGTTGATTTGTTAATTTAAAAATCAAACTTGTTACCACATCTTTGGGTTGAATTTATGAACGAAATAAAATAGTAGTAATGATACTGACTTCAATGTATTATGAATTTATGACTCAATAAAATATTTCCAAAAATTCATGAATAATTTTAAACTCGTGTGAAATTGAGTGTAAATATTAAAACAACGTATCTCATCCAAAGATCACGTGAAGATTTTTAGTTTATGACTATTTGAGATCAAAGTATACGACAGACGCATACACAAACAGGCCGATAACATTGAGAAAACCTTTAGCTAGTAAAAAAGAAATTGTTCACGAACACAAAAACATCAAGTTTGCAAGACAAGTTATACACAGCAAACATTTTAAAGTCATGATCAAGCGGGGTTGTGGCAAAGATTGAATATTTTATTACTATGTCGTCTAGTATCTTTTGAAAATATGAGATAAATTCGTTGAAAGGGTTGTAGTCTCCTTTGAGAGGTTGCATCGTCTGAGCACGTTTTCTAGGATCAGTGTTTAGCTTTGATACTTACTTTTCTTAAACTGAATTTAGATGGCTTAATTGGGAGAGAACGTGCATTATTTAATTATAGTTTAATATAATCAGCCTATAATAATGTTCCGGCTGCTGAGACTCAGGCCTCTCTTCGAGAGGGAGTAGGCTGTAATCTGACACGCGGGTCCTGATGGTAGATGTCACATTCGAATTTTTGGTTCTATTAATATTTATTAAAAAAAAGAACGTTTACAAAAATGTTGACTTAAGGACTTTGCCCCGCAAAACTTAGGTTTACTAGTGCGGACACTTATTGTACATATAAAGTTACTAACAATTATCTTATGACTTATATCTTATATAATATACCTAATCACTCATCTGCTCTCCCCCAACAATATGCAAACCATTTTCCTAAGAACATCGTTTACAGACTCCTGAAAAAGAACTGCTTAAGTAACTTGGCAAATTTACTTTTTATTTCCTGACTTCTTATATCAGTAGGCAATTGGTTGAGAAGGTACTCTTTTATCAAGCGTTCGGTCGCCAAAATAATTCATTATTCTAGATACTTTAAATATACCTGCTGATACCATCCTAGTGGTGTGGTTATGGGTAACTAGGACATGCCGGCTTCCTCACGATGTTTTTCTTCACCGTTTTGAGAGCAGTGGTGATGAAATTATTTACAAAGTAAAGCGCCTGTCTGCGTTCGAACCTTTTTTTTTTTTTTGGGTGGGAAATTATCAAATAACCTTCTCCCGCTCTGGTTGGAGCGGGAGGGACTGTCAGACTTTTACTGACTAAAACCCACCCGTGTTCCTTCAGATGCCTGTGTGCCAGGGCCATGATATCCGTTTCGGACAGGCTCGTAACCCTGACAGGCTGAGTTCGAACCTACGACCTACAACTTTTAAGTCAAAGCCTTTACCATTTTAGCTTACGGCGTCCTAATTTAGGGCAAAGACTTTTCCTCCTTCCACTTGCCTTTGTCTAATACAATCTGAGGGGCAAGTCTTAGAATCCTAGATTTGCATGCGACATGCGAAAAAATCAGTGCTGACTCATAATTTCATTACCACTGCTCTCAAAACGGTGAAGGAAAACTTTGTAAGGAAACCGGCATGTTCTAGAACCAAAAAATCGAAGACATGTGGCATCTACCAACCCGCAATTGCCCGCGTGTTGGATTACAACCCACTCCCTCTAGAAAATATGAGGCCAGTGTCTCAGCCGTGGGAACATCATAGGTTGATTTTACTCGTACTATGCGAAAAAATTTATCTATGCTTTTATTAATAATAGTTGCTTAAATTACAGAGACGTATAAACTTAAAAAAATGTACGGTTAAGAATGTTCATTATTACTATTAAACAACGTTTAGAATTAGAAATAAACGCCCTATTATTAAATGTATGCAGTATGATGGTGGTGACTCATTATTAGATACATCATTAATATTCCAAAGAACTTACATTCACGAATACACAGTTACTGTTTTTTCACAATATTATGTCATTTTCCTCAATTAATCCACCGAATATATACGAGAAGAAAAGATGATGATATATCGTCTTTTTGTCGCTCTTAGGTCAGTGCACGCAAGGCATGGAAAATAATATAATAAAAACATGTCTTGTCCTTCGTTTTGCGTCATCAAGTTAACACAATATTCTTATTAATAAACTATACAATATTAGTTTTAGTATATGCGAAACCCGAAACACGTGTCTAGTATTTTTATGTAAAGAATCTATGTTCAAAATTTCAAAACTGTATCATGAAAATTCACAAAGTCATAAGGTTGTTATGTTACCGGGTTCTCCGTACAAAAATATGCTAACGCTCCCGCGTCTCCAGGGTCGTCTTCGGCTCATTGATAATAATTTGGCAGTAGGTACCTAACCGTACAGCGATTGTATTGTAAGTAATTAAATGGTGATAACATTTTCCATCACACTTAAATATTTTTGGGACAAAATATAACATGGTGTAAAAATTATTGAAATCGATTCAATTCCTTATTCTGAACAAACTATATTCAGGTTTCGGATATACTAAAAATAATGTTGTATAATTATACCTGCTTTGGCTTTTCCCAACTATGTTGGGGTCGACGTCCTCTCTTACCGGATGCAGCTGGATACTAGTATTTTATATGGAGCAACTGCCTATCTGACCTCCACAACCCAGTTACTGGGTAACACGATAACCCTTGGCAAGACTGGTGGTCAGAATTTCAGACTACTGTCTACCCGTAACGACTGTCAAAGATCTACTAATGGACCAACTGCTTAACGTGCTTTCCGAGGCACGGTGGGGTCTGGATATGTTATTTATTTATAGTTAATTAAAACGGCACAGGTCCAATTACAATTATTAAAATAGAATTATAAAAATTAGAATAAAATAAGCATTCAAATAAAATACTATACAAAAATTAAATTCAAATTCAAAGATATACAATTCGTGGATAAAATTATGTATAATTATTTGAGTAAATGGTTAAATTGTTAAATAAATTAAATAGATCATAACTAACATGTAACAGTGGACACCCTCGCATATTGTCTCTCACAAAATACCAGACAAGCACGCATTATTTTCGTCCATTCATCAGCAAACACATCACATTCAGGGTCGGCAGTCAGGAGGGCGTTTAGCATCCTTAGGGTTCGAGATACTGGGGATTCGGCCCTAGCAACAGATCTAGATAGCGGTAGTGCGAACAGGTTATGACGGCGGCTTTGACGGTGCCCAAGGTATTTGTCGGGCACAAATAGGCGGCAGAAAAGTCCGTGGAGCTCAGGGCAGTCAATACGACCACTTAGAATTTTACAGGCAATCGTGAGCTGATCAAAGCCCCTTCTTACCTCCAACGAATTGAAGCCCAACACCCCTAGAAGGTAATTCGTTGGGTGCATGAATGGAAAGTAATGGTACAGCCTTTGATACAAAAATCTCAGGAAGGTTTTCTGAACTTTCTCAAGCATCAGTGTCTGAGACGCAGTATGTGGATGCCAGACACAGGCGCTAGACTCGAGTTTACTCCGAACCAAAGTGATGTGAAGTTTAATAATACTGGGATTGCGAAAGTCACGAGCGTTCCTCAAGACAAATCCCAGACGCCTGAAGGATTCCTTTGCAAGGGCAGACACGTGGTCTCTAAATGTCAGACTGGTCGAAAGTCACTCCAAAGTCCTTGACGCTGGTGATACGAGTGATCACTATACCCCCAAATTATAATCGTAATTTATTGGTCTCAACCTTCGACCATAAGTCATAACGCTGCATTTACTAATATTAAACAACAACTTGTTCGCAATGCTCCACTCATTGACGGTATCGATATCTTTTTGTAGGAGTTCGCAATCCACCTCTGTTCTGATTTGCGCAGCTAGTTTTAAATCGTCGGCATATAGTAGACATTTTGCGAATCGAATCTTACAAATAAGGTCATTGATCATGATCAGAAACAGAGGCGGTCCCAATACGGATCCCTGACTCACGCCCGAGCGAGTGTAATAAGACTTCGACTCAAAGCAGCAGTTATGGGTGTTCACGCATCTACGGACCGGTGAAAAGCATAAACTATTAGAAGAATAGTGAAATGAATCTTAAGTACCTACCTAATGAATGAGTCATTAATATATGCGAGAAAACTGTTTATAATTTCCTGTCCGCCTGGTATACATCAGCACAGCACTACGGTCACTTTATATAGTGGTATCGTTTAACTTTAAAATACCCACCGTACCACCAGAGGTACGGCTAGAGGGTGGGTCAGCTGTGAACAAGTGAATGTGAATTATGCAATTAAGTAGGTACTTATAGAAAACCCCCACGTTCTTTCTGTAGGTATCTTAAATTTCGAGTTATTATTATTTATTTAATATCAGATAACATGATCCATTATGGTTAGTAACAACAGGAGCTTATAAATTATGTTAGTAAGTAAAGAATTTAAATATAAATAACAATATACCTATTAAACATACATATAATACAATACAATATACAAATACCAATAAACCTATATAATACAATATACCTATTAACCTATTACTATATATAATACAATATACCTATTAACATTATACCTATTAACTGAAGGTCAGCATGCAGTACTTAGTTTTAAAGTCAATTCACAAAATATCAAATGTTTCCTAACCATGATAATTATTGTGGCAGAACGGTTTTCATAGCTGTTCGACATTAGAAGCTGTTTACAACCGACGAAACTACTCAAATTTAAAATTGGTGCCCATAATTTCAGAATGGAACATCGTTAATTCTAAAATATTTCATCAAAAAGTACCTTTGGAGAGATACACAAACAAGTTCACAAAAAACATTCAAACCAATTCCCCAGTACTTTTATAAGACAAACACCAGCTAGAAGTAAACAAGGGAATCGTTACCGAGATAGGAATAAAAATCAATCAAAAACTGTCCAAGCGATGTGGGGACGTGCCGCAGGCAGATCGCAGCGATTTGAAACCTCTGTGCAAATTGGAACTGGCTGGACCGGACAGGAGGATCGTTTGAATGCACGAATCTATCAGAAATTTCTTTTGAATGATATTTTTTTCCTGAAAGGACAGGTATAGAATAGAGTAGGTACTTTATTTATATATATTCTAGATTTGAATGTGATATCATAATATTCCCAACTAAAATCGTTACTCGTGGTACATCGTTCTAGGACGTATAATAGAATAGAGAGTGATTTATTCAAATCGCTTCATCAGTGATGAGAATCATGACCCCACTTAGGCACACTTGCGCGTCCATGGGTTATCCTAAATTACTCGGAGTTAACAGCTAGTTCAGGGTTAATCAAATAATTAATCTTGCGCCACCAAGTTATAGGTAAACCTAGAGTTTAGCGTTTAAATATTTAACCCACCGATGTGGTAGAGTTAAGTCGCTAAACTCTGGGTTAGTGTAAGTAATGTCAAAATAAATTGACGTTATGAGGTACCGCTGATAACTTATTTTGTATTTTACATTGTCCGACGTTACAGTTAGTGAAAATTCGGTACTATATCAGCAGGCAATCTATTTATGAACTCATATAAAATTAAATACAAATTATAAAACACTTAAAACATATTATATTTCCCTATATGACGTTTTGGTCAATCAATAAACGAAATCTCCATGAAAACGACATATAATACGGGTAAAATTAAACATCATGTTATAAAAATTAAAGACAAGAAAATAGTACGTATCGTAATTTAGTGTAAAAGAAATTAAATAGGTATACTGTTAAAGTAACAGAGATTTAGTGTAAAAGTAACAGTGATTTAGTATAAAAGTAACAGAGATTTAGTGTAAAAGTAACAGAGATTTAGTGTAAAAGTAATAGAGATTTAGTGTAAAAGAGATGATAAAATTTCCGTTCATTGTTCATTCATTAATTTTTGGTCGGATTATATCAAAGATAATGCAATTCCATTTTATGTTTTGTCGATTGAACTGCAATGTTCCCAACTCAAAAAACACTAATGTCAGGTTATCTAACCCGGTGTTACTTTTTACTGGCGCAACGCGTTATAAAGAGTTCAAATGTTAATTACGTAACTCCGACAAGTTTATAAACACTACATTTATTTAATTAACCCGACTAAACTTGCAAGTTGTCTTAGCCTTCTAACAAGCAGTATAATAATCTAATGGATACAAATGATTGAACTTTTTAAAATACTGTTGGAGCTGCTGAAGATTTTAAGACTATGTTTGCATTGTATAAACTCAATTTCCTTTGTATTATATAAATACATAGCACAGGTGTGAGAACTATGTACAATAGAGCTACCATTTACCGGGTAGTATGTCTTTCATTGACTTGAATGTGCCCTGGCGGCTGAGAGTATGTCATGCTCACTCAGATGTCTCGCTGATGGTGGCGCGTGTGTTGGATCATTTAGCTCCCTCCAAATGGTTAAGCTGTATGGTGCTGTATGAACTGCATGTTCGTGAACGGGGCTGTCAGTTGGGAGTGGTCATGTCTTAGCTGCCACGGCTTATTTTAATAATTTTAGTTTTTTTTTTTTTTTTTTTTTTTTTTTTTTTTTTTTTTTTTTTTTTTTTTTTATATGGCATCTCGCAGTTGACCTTGAGAGGCCGTGACTGCTTAACCGGTCTTTCCTGTGGGTGCCCTAAGGTATTAGCTTAAAGCCTCCAGCCAGGAGCGTAAATAAAAGTATTAAAAACTAAACGACAGCGCTCTAAGGGCACCCCCTGTGGGGTACGAACCTCGGCTTAGGGCGTCGTTGGGGAAAAACAAAGCAAATTGGGGACGGGCTGGATCAAAAGTTTAAATTCATGATTATTAACGGGGATTACTATTAAATGCTACGGCTCACTCAGCCTCGGGGCTGGCGGTTCGACGTGCAAGGGACGGGGGGAACAATTTATTCTTGATCTTCGCGTGGTACCTCGGCGGCGAGGACGGAATGACGGTTTGTGTTTGTGCACTGTACTTGTGGCCCTATTGCTTTCCTGAAGGAGAGTAATGGGGTCATCCGGGTCTAAGAGAGTATGCCTAGGTCGGCGAGTCTTACTGATTTGAGATGGCCTATAGCTAGCTGCCTGCACAACCAAGGGGTTGCGATGTCTATCTGCGGACTCGAAGAACCGCTTTGTCGCGCGTTTCAAAAACTGCTTGATGGTGGGGATTCTAAGATCTACGTGTAGGGTTTCGTTCCGAACGAACCATGGAGCGTCCGTAATTTTACGGAGAAATCGGTTTTGAAGTGCCTGCATTCTGTGAATGAGATGGGGACGGGCGTGTGCGAAAGCGGCACACGCGTACGTCATAATCGGCCGGATGCACGCTGTGTAAATACGCAATTTGCCCTTAAGGGACAACTTGCTGCGTGAGTTTAGAACGCAATGAAGCCTACCGAGAGCGAAAGCAGCGCGCGAACGCACTTGCTTTATGTGCTCAGCGAACGAAATGTGGTGATCTAAGATCACACCGAGATATTTGGCTCGCTTCTCCCAAGGGATAGGCTTGCCGAACATCTTGATCTGTCGTGGTAGGTCCGGTCTACGCCGGGGCCTAGAAAAGAGGACCGCTTGGCTCTTATCAGGATTGACCTCGATCCTCCACTTCCTGAACCAGTCACCGAGTCTGTTGACTTCGGTCTGTAGGATGCGGGAGATCTGGTCTTGACTGCGGCCGGTGTAGTAGATGGCCGTGTCGTCTGCGAACAGAGCTAACTGCGCCTTTCTACTTTTCGGGATGTCACTGGAGAACAGCGTAAAAATGAGCGGAGCCAGCACAGACCCCTGAGGGACGCCTGCGCGGATCGGATGAGGGGAAGAGAGCGCACCCTCGATGCGATAGCGGAAGGTGCGGTTCAACAAATAGTCCCGTAAGATGAGCACGAGACGATCTGGCACACCGAATTTGTATAGCTTATACAATAAGCCGTTGTGCCAGACTTTGTCGAACGCTTTCGCGATATCGAAGAACACAGCACCCGTCATGAACCCGCGCTGGAAACCGGCGCTTATGTGTTCTATGATACGGTGGACCTGTTGTACGCAAGAATGTTGGGTTCTAAAACCGAACTGTTCGTTGGGGATGAGCCCCTTCGTCTCGGCGTAGTCTCTGAGACGCTTATAAATAAGCCTCTCATAGACCTTGCCGAAAACGTCGAGCAAACTGATGGGACGGTAACTGGAAGGCTCGGTCTTAGGCTTGCCGGGCTTCGGGATACCGATGACGGTGGCATTTTTCCACGATTGTGGAAAAATGTTGTTACTAAGAGCACCATTGAAGATGGTGGTCATTAGCATGATCAGGTGAGCCGGGAACAACTGGACCACCCTATTGGTGATACCGTCTGATCCAGGGGCTTTACGGGGTTTCAGACCCTTGATTATATCGTGAACCTCGTCCGGGGAGACGGGGTCTAGAGGACAATCAGGGTCTTCGACCGGAGGGAGAGAGGCTCTACGTTCGACTTCGGCATCCACCTCGGCGAGGTGAGCCTGGTCTACTGGTTGAGAGCTGGGCGAGCACTGGGTCTCGAGGCTGTCAGCTAGGCATTCAGCCCTGTCGATGTCGTCGAATGCTATCGTCCTGTCGGGTCGTGTCAGGGGAGGCATAGAGACTACTTGCTGGGACTTGAGTTTCCTCTGAAGTTCCCAGAATGCCAGATGAGTGGGCTCTAGCTCGCTCAACATCTTGTCCCAGTTACCGTCACGCAGCTCGGCCATGCGTGTCCTTACAGATCTCTGCAAATAGCGCATGTGAGCTTTGTTGGCGTCACAGGGGAAGACGTCGTAGGCACGAGTAGCCGCGTTCTTCTCAGTCAGCAGTTCACGCACATCGTCCGGCAGCCTCAAGCGATGTTCGTCCATCGCCGGAGCTTGCCTTGAACAATCGTTCAGGACCGATTGTACGTGTTCCGTGAGTGAGCCGATCGCGGCCGTCGTGTCAGCGATTGAGGTAAACTGATCTGGTATAGAGTCTAGTAGAGGCGAAGTGGTGGATTTCAAGCGATCGCTTACTTTCCTCCAGTCCGTGACTACTTTGCTACGAGAGGGTTCGTCCGGGTCAGGGAGTCCGTCGCGAGGGACCAGTCTCATGACGACTGGTCGGTGGTCGGAAGTCAGTTCGTCCATCGCCTCTATCGAATCCAACCGGAGGTTGATATTCTTTAGGAGCGCTATGTCCAATACGTCAGGGGTATGGTTGGGGTCGTGGGGGTAGTGGGTGGGCGTCATCGGGGCGATGACGTCAAAGTTTAGGACGGGGCAGAGGTCAAACAAGTGTCTGCCTCGGAACGTGGTACTGGTACTATTCCAGGCCGGGTGTTTGGCGTTGAGGTCACCCGCTATGATAACGGATTCGCTCAGGCCAAAAAGAATTGAAAGATCGTCAGAGAGCAGTTTGAGACCGTCTGCTGACGAGGTCGCGGTGGGCGGCATGTAAGCCGAAACTATCGTAATCGGTCTATGACCTGACATGCCTAGTCTACATGCAGACACTTCAAGACACGAGAGAGTTGGAGGGTCGAGAGGAATACAGTATAGAGGGGTTCTATAATAGATCAAGGTGCCGCCCTTGTGGCATCGAGACCTGTCATTGCGAACCATGCGATAGTTCGCAATTGACGGGTTTCGATGGCTCGGCTTGAGGAAGGTTTCCTGCACTAGGAGAATATCTAACTTGTGGACGCGGAGGAACTCGGCGACTTCGTCGCGTTGTCCCCTAATGCCGTTGGCATTGAAAAAGCCTAACTTGAGGGATCTGAGTTTAGTTCTTGCGGGGGCCGTATTATACATATTAGGGCCGTTTCGCGAAGGTGTTGAGGACTTGCGTAATTTCCGGGTACGCATTGAATATGCTCTGGATCTGATAAAGATTGCCAGAGGATTGAGCCTTGACTAATTCCCCGGCCATTTGAATGGCGCGAGGAGACATGAACACGTTGAATGTGCTCGTGATCACATTAAACGCGTCTAGTGCGTTAGCGACGGCGCCAACTGAAGAAGTCGCGGGTTTAGGGGGCGCGCGAGTGGTGGCGACGGGAGCGGCGACGGGAGCGGCTTTAGGAGCTGGCTCAGGTACACGGGGCGCGAGAGGCGCGCGGGGCGCGGCGGGCGCGGGAGCCGCGCGGGGTGCGAGAGGCGCGCGAGCCGCGGGAAGCGCGGTATTAGCGGCGGGTGCCAGTTGAGCACGTTGAGCGCGAATATTGGGGTCCATCATCAGAGGTTGAGGATGGAGAGGAGGGGCCATATATTGGCCGAAGGCAGGGAAGGCCTGCTGGTGGTTAAAATAATTCCACGGACTGGACCTTTGAGGGCTCAGACGCTGCGGAGGTTGAGACAGGGTAGCGGGGTACCCGGGGTGCTCTCGTTGCTGCCTCGCGTCGAAACGCTTGGTCAGCTTCGAGGAAGATGACTTCGGGGCTTTAGGACAGCCACGGTAATTGGCTGGGTGACCCTGTTGGCCGCATAGGACGCAGCTGGGAGGTTCGGTGCAGAGGGCACGGTCCTTTGGACGGGTGCACTCAGAAGTGCCGTGCTCGCCCAGGCACTTGACGCACCTGGGTTTCGCAAAGCAGTTCTTTTGCGCGTGTCCGTATAGCTGGCATCTGTGGCATTGGCCTATGATGCTTGATTTGTGGGGCTTCTGGACGTCGAAGCCCTTAAGGTAGCATATCGAGCTAACCTTGAAGATTGGGTGATGCCCTTCAGTTTGTGGGCACACGACAAGAACCATGTCGTATGCGGATCCACCTCTGGATCGGTGCATCCTGTGCACTTCGAGGACAGGGATCCCCTGTCTCTCTAGGTCTGCCTTTATGTCGTCCGTGGCGATCTCACTGGGGATCCTACGGATCACCACGCGTATCTGACGATCCTCGGGGAGGGTGTACGAGTGGAATGAGATTCCTCTCGCCCGAAGAAGTTTTGTAAGTTCCCTGTAATCGTTCGACGTAGGAACGGAAACTTTGATGCCCGGTTGTGTGCTGATGGCACTGGTGAAGTTGATCCTAAGATCACTGCACCTTTGTGAAACTTCCGTCCACCTGCCCTTATCTTGAATGATAATGGGTGGGGGACGGGATGCCTTCTTGGAGGCAGAAGGAGTCTTGGCGGACGCGGTCGCAGTACCGGAAGTGGTAGCTTGCGACTGCGCGGACGGAGCCGGGGTAGGGGCCGTAGTGGCGACTACCGCGGGGGTAGAGGGAGCGGAGGTCGAGGGAGCCTCGATCGCAACCATTTTAGCAGGTTGCGAAGACCTGCTCTTGTTCTTCTTCCTCTTGCCAGGGCCTGAGGTGATGCCCCCTTCCTCTGGTCCAGAGGAGGAAGAACAAGAACCTGACTCCGCATCCGAGGAGTCTGAGTTCGCCGCCGCCGCGTTATTGTCCGCGGGGGCGGTGGTGTCCATCGACACTATCGGACTTTCCGAACGACTCTGTGAGTCAGAGTCGTCTGAGTTTGAAGCGAGCGCATCGCTGAATTGTGAGAGGCTCGCTGATGGCGTAGCCCTCAACCCACTAATCTGGGAAGCGTACTTCCTGAGGAAGTCTTGGTCCTTGAGGAGGACCTCTCTGACGAACGTCAGTAAGAGGTCGTCCTCCATTCTACCGAGAGGGGGGATCCTATCGGAGGAATTTTGGAGCCGGACTCCACTACAAGAAAATGAAGCCTATCGTGGCCCTACGCCTAACTCCCCGGGTGGATTGGCCCGGGGATGAGTTTCGCTCCCTGTCGGGTGTAGACAGGGAGGATGAGTACCTGTGGTGAGCCCTGAGCTTGTGATCCCGTTGCCAATCTTATTGTGCAAGGGGGCCCTATTTGGTCTAGCGCGAAGGGTGTAGACACACCCTAAAGACACTAGGTGAGTCGCTGTGGGAGGAAAACTGTCACCAGAGCCGACTAGGAGATCCCCCAAGGCCGGTTAACTCTGGGACCCGTCCAAATTATTGCCTCTCCCTGAGGGGGTTCGGCGGGTGCGCTTGGGTCAGCACCCCACTCGGTTTCGTTGGCACCGTAAGGTATCCACCGAGGACCACGAAACTGTGGTTTTACCCAGAAGGGGCCTAATGAATTTAATAACGTTTTCCTGTTATAGAAACACCTGTCTTGAAAAAGACAATTTTTGTGATCCAGGTCTTTCGATTGGATTGATTAATAAATTAATCGACCCAATCAATCGACGATCGGATGTAGTCGGGGCGACTACGAGAGCGTTACGCAAGCGTAACAATACCGGGCACGAGAGAGCGGCAGGAGGGCGGGAGCACACCGATAGCAGCACACAACACGACCGTCCGCAGCGAGATCCGAACGCAGTATCGAAAATTTTTTTATGGATGCGTTATCTTTTTATATCGTCCTCACATTTAGTTATAAATTCAACACTAAAGATGTAACAATATTTTTGTAATATTATTAGTACTATTATTACTTAATATGGGAATAACTTCCTGAAATAATTGATTATTTAATTTAATTATTATTTAAAAGAGTATCGACGGAGTTTATTGCCCGTTCTTCACCATAATTTACCTACTACGCTTTGGAATAGGCAAATAGCTTCATATTTCTAACTGACCGACTTCTTGCAATTCAAAAGTGCCTGTAAATGGTTTAATTGATATAAATGCTTTGAGTTTGAGTTTGAGCTTTATTCCCAATTCAAACATTGTGGAATTTTCAGTTAAAAGTTCACTGACGTGACAAACAGACCCTGTAATTGTGTTTGATTAATGTCGACGAGTCATTACATCCTGTAAGAAGGCGAAAAATGATTGCTCATCATCTATTATAATAAGTCGTCATAAGAAAACAGTGGCTATTTCTGGTTTTCGCCTCGTTTGATCGGCTGAAGCGAGAACAAAGCCATTTAATTGGATGACCATCGTAAATATCCTAGGACAATCTGTGTACTACAGGCTACCCGGTAGTTAAGGATTTATTCCAATCGGATAAGATGTTTTTATGTGTGTTCCATTACAAAACATCCAATAAACTCCGCCCTAGACCTTCCGGAGCACACGCTGTATCAGGACCATTTGGAAACCGTAAGATATATTGAGCTGATTTTTCATGCGATTTATCTCAGGAAATCGTAATGCTTTCATGTGATTAGAATGACAAACTAACACGAAATTAAACTGCCTGTTTCATGTTTATCCCGAATCCTTTTATTACTTAAAGGAGGGTTATGATTATGACCAGTATGTTTGTATTCATCTGTTCCCTCATAACTTCTAAACTACTTAACATAATTTGACAAATGAGGTATCGTTGGAAGCGTCTTGATCGTCCACTGGTTATAGGTTATGTGGCGTCACATTAAATACATTAAAATGCCACCTATCCTAACAAAACAATACATTCTTACAGTATTAAGCGATCATAAGCTTTAGGGCAAAGTGAATACGACTACGACTATCCTCTGAACATCACCATGAATATGTATTAAATACATTAAAATTACATACATTAAGTACACGTAATATATTTAAATTTTATTTCATAGACTATATAAGGACCTCGTGGTTAAGTAATAACAGCCGCACAGGTCGTTCCGTCAGGTTAAGCTACATTTGCCAGGGTTGGGCCGTGGATGGGTTACCATCTTTACATACCAAGACCCTCCGTGCCTCGGAAAGCACGTTTATCCGTTGAAACCGGGCATTCACATCTTTCGAAAGTTTGACAACCAGTCTTACCAAGAGGTATCGTATTACCCAGTTACTGGGTTGTGGGGGTCAGATAGGCAGTCGCTTCATGTAAAATACTGGTATTCAGCTGTATCCGGTTAGACTGGAAGCCGACCCCAACGTAGTTGGGATAAGGCTAGGCAGATTGATTGATTGACACGTAACATATTTTAATTTTAATTAATAGACGATAAATGTTAATATTGAGTAATTTGTAGGTACATAACAATTTCATATGAGAATATTTTCTTGTTTCATACTTTTTTAGAGCGTGATTATTCAGTAGTCGGGTTTTATCTATTTTTACAGTAGGCAACATAAAATCCGATAAAGTAATATCTAAAAAACAAGAGCCTTGTAAAGAATTGCTCAATTACCCTTAACACACCTTTGCAATGTGTGGTCGGTTTTGAAATTAATTCAATTTTACCTCTTTTAAGTTTAAACAAGATAATTTAAGGGTTCATTTAGAATTTATCGGGTTTGGAACCCGAGGGCCGTTAAAATGTTGCCAATTTATTTTAGTGGGAGACGGCTACTCATTTAAATTAGGAGAAAAATTGGAGGCGTATTCTTTCCTCCAGATTTTAATAGGATTTTAAGCTAGCTAGTGAATAACGAGTTCACGTTTGTTCATTATGTTGATGGGGTGAGTAGAGTTGGCAGATAGTCAAAAGTACTGTGTAGTTAACTAGTAGGTATCCACTAGGGAATTTCATAAATAATATACTCAACACGTTCTTTTCTGCTGCAGTAGTTCAAATAATATCGATGATTTTTTTTTAAAACATACATCATATTTCTAATAAAAGTTATTTTTAGGGTTCCGTCCGTCCGAATTAAAAACGGAACCCCTAAAGGATTACTGTCTGTCTGTCTGTGACAGCCAATTAGCTCCGAATCTACTAGGCTGATTAATTAGAAATTTGGCACACCTATGAATATTTCTGTAACCCAAACACGGACTCGTAAAGTTAATTAATTAATTTTGAATATCGTGGTCACTTTTATGGTTCAAATTAGATTTCAATTTGAAAAAAGAAGTTTGCTACTCGTACCTGAGCTGTGTGACACATCAAATGAAAGGACCCGTTGTGAGAGTTTCAAATATTTATGTTATTTTTTTTATAATTTTAACATATAGTTTTAATATGTGTAAAGAGACTTATGAAAATTTACCATAACTGTAATTATGTCCAAAAATAATGAGCCAAAAATTTAAGAAAAAAACTGAAAATAGTTCTTTACTTATAAATTACAGGAAAGCATATAAAAGTATACAGTCTTAAAATACCATGGTAAATCTCTCAATATCGTGCGTACAAACTTTTACATTTGCGGGTGGAATGATGGGAGAATATGTTTTTCAACTAAAGGGTTAAATTTGTCCTTCAGTCCAGAATTGGAAACTTATAGGCTGTATCACTTGAGTCAAGCCGCCGGCAGTCGGGTACAGCTTTAAGACGGAACCCTTACAGCGTGAGTCCTACTCGCTCTTGTCCGGTTTGTCTAGATATTATAGTCTAAAAATAGCTGTGTTTTCAAGCACAACTCAACACATTCAAATACTTCTTGTTTACTACCATAAATCGCCACCAAGCGGTCACTTAACCGGATTAGTATACATAAAACTGTTTGCAGGAACTCCATAAAATAGTAGGATAATGGTCACAAAAGGGAGTTACAGTGATGATAAATCCGCTCACACAATACAAATAAATTGTGCTTACTGATGCTGTATTATTTCATGGTTATCTGGACAACGAATGCAGTACTTTTAGTATATTCGTCTTATTCATAAGCAAAATGGCACCTAATGATAGATACACAGTCAAATTGAAGTGTACGGAACAAGACTCTAAATTGTAGATCTACTTAAACAAAATTTCCAGCAGTGTCCGGACTTGATAGAATTAAAATCACAATGAAATGTTAAAAGAATACCATTAAATACCAACTACACATACACGCGCGCGTAGTGTGAACAACATGCAGCATATTACCTACCAAAAAACAAAGTTAAAACAACTACCGACACGAAAATCAAATTAAAAAGCGTCATTAATAAAATACATCCAATCTGCCCCATTAGGGGTGAACCGGGTAAAAATGTACAGCGAGCGCCATTTTATTCGCCCAGTTTTCTATACGCTTGTTGACTAGGGCAGGCAGTTAATTCGAGCTTACGTCAGCATGCTGGGCGAGGATAATGGCCGTCGCAAATGGTTTTTTTAAACTTTTTTATTCACGCACTGGATTATTCTGTATTTATTGTACAAAAATAGCGTTAAAATAGGAGATAGTGGTGTTGGGTGGGGGTGAAGTAGGGGTTGTGAGAAATTATAGTGGTTTGAACTTAGTTTGTGGTATTGTTGTATACAGGGTAAGATATTTCAATTCTACTGTTTTATGACCTATTAATTCACTTTTACTTTAAAAACCTGTCGTTTATTCTGATTACGTGTTCTTTTTAAACTAATGTGTGTATAATTGCATGTAAAACATTGTAAAAAATACCGGTCAAGTGCGTGTCAGACCACGCAAAATGAAGGGTTCCGTAGTTGGGATGAATTTATCCCAAGAACAAACTTAACATTAAAGTTGAAAAACATATTCGCCCTATCGATATACGTCACGGTCAATTGTACAACTGCAAATGTAAGTTTGTAATAGCAAATTTTTTTAAGTGATATTATTACAAAATTAACGATTTCGGTTTTTCCTTTACGCTGTGAGAACTTTTTTCTAGCATAATTTCATGATTCTATGTCAACGGGAAGTACCCTATAGAATTTGGTTCATTTGCGAGTATTAAAATAGGTAAGTTGCATAAATGGCCGTATTTTTTAAGAGCAAACTTATATCAAATAGTTTGTCCATTGGCCGTAGACCTACATATTTGATATATATTGCAACTTGATGCCTCTACGCGTTCCCGAGAAAAAGGGTCCTGACAGACTGACAGACAGACGGACGAACGGACACCGAAGTGATCCTATAAGAGTTCCGTTTTTTACTTTTGAGGTACGGAACCCTAAAATCAACACCTTTTTATCTGTAAAAGAAAACGAAACTTTGCTTAAACGTTCTAAAACCAACCAAAATAAACAAGAATTTATCATAACTTTCACAACAGCAAACCAAAAATAATCTACCAAAAAAAATCCTCTTCACAATCACTAAACATAAAAACAGTCCATGACGGTTTCAACAATCGAGTTCAAACAGGATTGTTTTCAGGAAAATTGTTTTTTTTTCCGAACTGAATGTGATAAAAGAGATAATCCCCCACAAATCTTTACGGGTCAAAGTGGTCTTTATCTGTATCGATGGGGTTGAAACGGGGTGAAGGGAGGGGTCAAACCTCCATCTGTATATTCACACCCACAAAAAACGTTTGTAGCTCGCTAAATGAAAAATAAAAAGAGATCGTAATAAATGTTTTTGGAGCAGGCTTATTTTTATAAACGTTGGCTACGTACACGAATGATGTTTTAGACGGTACAATATTTTGCTTGGATTTCAACAGGAAAGTGGGTTAATACAAAAACTCAAAATATTGTATATAATTGTAAAAGTATGTAGGATACTTTTACTAAGTACGAAGTAAGCCACCTATATGTTGTAAAATAAGGAACTTAACTTAGTCACAAATTAGACATCTATACTAATAAAATAAAGCTAAACCGTCTTATTACAAAACAAGATTTATATTTTGACATGGCTAAAAACATGCAGCCAGTTTTTGTAATAAGAACGTAACTGTGATGGAAATACCATTCTTTATACAAAACTGAAAACTTAGTTCGGCACTAAGTTGACAAATTTGTATTAGGAACTTTATCATAGACGGAATATAGTTCGAAATTCAGTATTGGCTCCATGGTTTAAACCTGGGTCTGAAGATAAACCTTGTTTTGTAATAAGACGGGTTCAGTTTGTTTGCTTTTTTTTTGTTTGAACTCGCTAAACCCTATAACGGCCAGTTGGATTTGAAAAAAAGTTTTTTGCATGTGATAGCCCAATTGTTGAGGAAGTTTATGTTAACATCACGCTACGACCCTTAGAAGTCGAGCAAAAAGAAAAAAGGCAGAAAGAAGGCTAAGCGAAAACGAAGTAATAGTACGGGCGGGCGATATATGCGTCGAAATACATATACCGGAATATTTTTTTACCGTCTTCATAAAAATAGGGTGGTGAACGGAGTAGAAGCCTATGGCATAGTCTTTTTTTTAGGGTTCCGTACCCAAAGGGTCCCGCCGTCTGACTGTCAGTGTCTGTCACCAGGCTGTATCTCATGAACCGTGATAGTTAGACAGCTGAAATTTTCACAGATGATGTATTTCTGTTGCCGCTATAAGAAAAAATACTAAAAACAGAATAAAATAAATATTCAAGCGGGCTGCCATACAACAAACGTGATTTTTTTGTTTTTGCTCGATATTGATAACGGCAACGGGTAGACGATTGAAATGTTCACGGAATATTTAGTTATATATTCACTTTAAAAATAAATAATTAAAATAAAACAAATATTTAAGGTTGGGTCCCATACAAAAAACGTGATTTTTTTTTTAAATTTATTTTTTTATCGTTCTAATAAGAAAAGTTTACTTCATATGTAGTATTTATTGATAGATCAATTTCTTGCTACGTTATAAAAACAAAAGGACTATGTCATAGGCTTCTACTCCGTTAACCTAATATACCCTATTTTTTTCAAGACTAAAAAAAGTCACCGGTATAATTAATATTTTGATCATATGGGTGGAAGGAGAAAATACAAAAGTGCTCGTGAATGATAATGATGAAAAGAAGGCTAAAAGAATTAACAATAAAACTCAACAGGCAATATCCCCATAGAAAAGGTAACAGAGGATTGGCACTTCACAGGGTAAGAACGGAGAAGCAATAAAATTGTAGTTTGCTAATACTTTACTATGGTAGAAGAATAATCATGATTAGTCTGTGGCCTTTAAGAGCTTTTATGTTGGTCTCTACAGCTAATTGTAAGAGGTTTTATAAGTGATTATTGTCTCAAATGGATAAACTTCATTGTTTCCTCATTCGGGTAAAGAAAATAATGGTGTGGATGAATTTATCGGATTAACAATTTATGAATCGGCGTTGTTTATTAAAAGAACTTGCAAACTGAAGCTAATAGCGATAAGACCGCCGATTATGTCACCCTTTGTAAAATCTCAACATTTATATGTCATTTTTATGGTGTACCTACATAATAAGAGTGTTCTGTCTATTTATCTAACGGTCACAAATTTCACAGTGCAAGGTGGCCTGAATTATTAACTGACTTAAAAAAACAAGTTTTCACCGACTTTCGTTGTTGCCTGTACCAAATTAATATTCTTGTTACGACCATCACAAATATAGACGTAGAATTAAATTTAATTAATGTCCGTTTGTTAATTATTTCGTTCAGAATCATTAACTATGATGCCAATAAAAGCTGGCGTGAATGTAAAATTGTCCACCAATTTTATTATGAAAAACTTAATTTTCGGCAAGTTTTATAGCCGCTAGTGGTAGATGTTCCAATTTGGTTAAGTCCACTCGGCTCGACGGATTTAAAGTTAGTTACATAATATTCAATTCGGGCTCCATTTTGTTATGACTAGATTAGTACATACCAAATTTGAAAAAAATACTTTGTAAAATATATGTTATTTCTTAAAATAACATTAATAATATTGTACAATGTATAAACAATTTAATAAGAACAAAGAGTCGTTGTACAAATAAATCTCGTAGAAGGCACACACCAATTTAATTATCCTTACTTTTGCGAGCAAATTTGAGATACATACCCCAATGTTTTGATGGAATTAAAGGTTTTTTTACTATGACACATTTGAAGACTCGCACACCAAAATTCCTGAATTGGTCGGAGTGATAATGTTTGCATTATGTTCTCTTTAGTACCATGATAATGACAATATAATGATCTTGTCAAGGTTTTGTAATGCAAGCCTTCTTATCACAGTCACTATGTGCAGCTGCCGACTATTTCTGTTATGTGCTCGTGATTAAAGATTTATTTTGTTTAATTTTATAGAATAGAATAGAATACTCTTTATTATGTACACCATTAAAGTTACAGATATAAATGATGTAGTTTTACATAGGGTTCCACAATGGGCGATCTTATCGCTAAAAGCGATCTTTTACAGACAACCTTTGGATGTATTAAAGGGAGAAGGAGAGACAATACTGCAGGTAGTCAGTGGTGTACCATTTACATATAAAATAAATACATAAAACATACACTTATCTATATAAATATATTTATACAATATACAATAATAAACATGGATCAAGAGCAAGGAACTATATTATGTAATGATGACGTTTAAGGAGAGAGGAAGTGTTTTATTACCAGAATTTTAAAAGTGGACATAGATTGAGCACGCCTTATCGACACGGGCAAGGCATTCCATAGCCGTACTGCTTGAACTGTAAAAGACTTGTCATAATAGCTGGTGGAATGCATCTCTAGTCTCAAGTTTATATTATTAGTGTTGTTTATTTATTGTTTATATTTATTATTGTAGTTAATTATCTTTTTATATGCACGTGTTTCTATGACAAATATACCTATTTTTCTTTATTTCTAGTAAGTATATCGAATATTTTTTGCTAACGTTCATATATGCATCCAGTCGGTAAAAATTTAGTGATGAAAATCGTCGGTCATGCTTGATACTTTCATTGATATCATGTTTATTAATATAATCGTTCCTCTCAGCCTAAGGATTTAAAGATTACCATGAAATAACTTTGAGCAGAAAATTGAAAATCCGCAAAGTTTTTAGGCTTAATTAAATCACCGGAAATTTAATCATAGCATCGGACCCAATCATATTATAGTAAGGGATTTTGTAAAATTCTTCATTTTCGATATTAAATATTCATTGAGGTAACGACTTTTTTACTGTAGGAAAATAAAGACTGACTTACAAAAAAATATATTTTTACGATGATAACCAACCAAATAATAAAAGAGCAAACATCAAATTATGAAATGTTTGTATGCTTTTTTTTTTTTTGGGTGGGAAATCATCAAATAACTTCTCCCGCTCTGGGCGGAGCGGGAGGGCGTGTCAGACTTTTACTGACTAAAACCCACCCGTGTTCCTTCCGTTGCCTGTGTGCCAGGGCCACGATATCCCTTTCGGACAAACTCGCAACCCCGGCAGGAATGTTTGTATGCTAACAAGTCAAACAGATAATATAAATAACGGCGCTCGATAGTCTTTTCCAGAAGTGATCATCATATTAGTGGTTCAGCAGCTTCAATATCAAATATAGCAGTTCGTCGTGGACGTGGTAGGACAGCGGCTCCCTGAAATAAAAATCATCAGGCCATCAATCATCTCTTTCATCAGGCCGCCACGCAACCATCATGCGACGCTCTGCTAGAGTGACTGTCACCAGCCTGTGTCACTCTTATCCGACTTTTTCGGTGATTCCAGTAACTTCGAAACAAAACTAGACGGCGCCACTTACTGCAGACTGCGCAGTAAGTGGCGCCGTCTAGTTTTGTTTAGTTAGGTTTAATAAGTGTTAGGTAGTTAGGTTTTATAAGTGTCTAGTTAGGTTTAATAACGTCAAAGGACTACAGGAAGTTATAATTAGTTAAGTATAACAAATTATTACTACGACTAATAGAGAAGTAAGTATGGAAGAAATCGACATGTTGCATTGACCGCTTATTGGGATATGGGCAGGAGAATAATTAAGACCCAATTATAACAGTAGAGGAGAAACATGACGATATTACATATAACAAGATGCAGCCATCTTGTTGGTGCAACACATAATTTAATTATTAGTCTGCTTTCCTAACTCGAAAGATGTTAAGGGGTAGTTGCAGCAGAATGTTAATGAAATAGGGGTGACCAGCTCAAAGTTTTGTTTATGACCCCACCGCGTAAATATATAATAGAGGCTATCAGTTGATTATAAAACCAGTTGACACAACCATCAACCTCTATAACCAAGTATAGTTGAACATACGGCTATGTCTCATTAACATAACACTAACCCAACTCAAAGATTGCCCCTAATTCAATCTATCCTACAAATTGTCGCATGACTTCACTTAAACCTAAATAATCTGTCTTTACAAATTTCCTTTATTCTGTCTGACGCGATCGTTTTACGCTTAATTGAAAAACTTTACAGAGGCCAAAACCGAAAAAGTACTTAGAACTAGAGTGTATTCGTTGAATCACAAAATTGTTTTTGTTGGTTATCGCCTGAATTCTTCCAATTGTTTTGAAGCTTAATATGCGTATTTTATACCCTACGTCGTAATAGTTTCTAATATATTATGGTTAAGTGCCTTAGGGTTTCTGTTAGAGGTATAAAAGATTTGTTTAAATTCGTTGGCCTAATAAGGATGAGTGTTAGGTATATTTTGCTAATGTAAAATTTTGGGTTGTGATTTTGAATTGTAAAACTAATATGTATTACGCCAATGAATTTCTTTCAATCATTTAGCTTCTTAAGACTGCCTTGTTTGTCTAGTGGCGCTACTGCTGAGCGTGCGGTTCTGGGTTCGATTCCCAGGTCGGGTAAAGTGGTATTGGGTTATTCTATCTGGAATTTCTCAGTAGCATCCCGGAGTCTTGATTTGTGCCCAGTTGATGGCAATTAGGCTCGCCTCCTATTACATGGGTGTACTATAGGTACCAGAGGTGTACCTAACCTAATCTTACCCTTCGGGGATTATAGGCGTGAAGTTATATATATTATGCAGCCTTACCAAGGGGTATCGTATTACTCAGTAGCTTGGCTGTGGAGGTCAGATAGGCAGTCGCTCCAAATAAAATACTGGAATTCAGCGGCATCCAGTTAGAATGGAAGTCCAAACCAACATAGTTGGACAAAGGCTAGGCAGATCATGACAAAAAAAACGATGAGCATCTACTTTAAAATAAGGACACCTTCTGTCCCATTTTCTCGAAGTGCTAAAATTACCTGGTTTCATATTCATCGAACATAAAAATTCACACACATTTCCTCAAAGCTGAAAACATTTTGTAGCATACATTTGGAACCCAGGTCATGCACTAAGGTGACCACGACGAGACACAGAGAGGAGTGTCTCAAAAATTTAAATTGGTAAAAGAACGTGCGTCACCCTCGCGCGCCAAATTGAATTCCCGGAGTTTGCCCGCGGCCCGCCAAGTACGCTGATAAATATGTGAGTCGCGGCGAAGGTTTCTTTTGACGCTCCCGGGCCATACAAAATTATGAATATTTCGAACTAAACGTCTTAGGGCTGCCAGTCATTTTTGGGTGAACGGAAGTTTGCACGGTGAAAATGGATCGATATTCAGAACGTAATATTAAAAAAAAAAAAAACTCTTGTTTGCGAAACATACTTTCTCAAATGAATTTAGTTAATTAAAAGTCATTTGAGAGAGATATGTTAATGTTGTTAACAATCTAAAAAACAATCTCGAGTCGAGGATATCATCAAATACTACTAGCTTTACTTTTCCAATCAAAACCTTTCTAAAAATGGCGACAAATTGCTCTAAATAGAAGCCAGCAGCCCTGAATCAGTTCCCTCACCCCTTATAGCGAGCGCTGATGAAATAGTGAAATGAAATACATTCGTATGTTTTATTCAACAGCGTAACGACTGTCTCCGAGTGAAAGTTGCATTATGTTGGATTTTTTGCATTAAAATTTTTCTGTATTCCATCTTATTTATGGATGCCACATTATTTTCGAAATAAGGTTTGTGAGTCTGCTTTTGGAAAGGAATAATGATGTATTTTTTTACCTTTAAATGAGTTTGCTAATCAGCACCGAAGTTTCAATGTGTCTGGGTTATTAAACACTCACTCATTCAGTTATTTACCACAATATTCATGATATTACTATCAATAACAGGCATCTTCGTCAAATTTGCTTTACATATAAATTGTTCTAACACGACTTAGTTAAATGATATTCCTTAATAATAATAACCCTACGCCATTATCCGTCCAGTACTTACAATATATCCCGCATATCACATCGATAGATTATACCATAATATCAAAGCAAATATTATACCACCCCCCCTTCCCCCCAACTCTGAATAATACAAGATCGATCGAATCTGAACCCTTTGTACTTAATTTAATAAACATATGTACTAGTGTTGGGAACACAAGTGACTTTAATACGCAAAACCAATTGAAATACCCATTCGTATTTTCCCGATACGAATTTGGAGACGTGTTGCGTCGTGTCACGTAGCTCAGTCGGTGCGGATACGGATATTTATACGGATACAGGGACGGACGGATATATGCACCCATCTGGGTGCATGAGCTTTCGTTTTGTGTGTATCGGTTTTTAATTAATCACGATGTTCTATGTTAGGCATTTTAATATAAAAACGGCCTATTTATGAGAATCTTATTCGTTTCATAATCAAACTATTGTTCTAAGTTTTTCTCTCACCGAGAGGAGGCCTGTGTCCCAACAGTAAGAACATTATAGCCTGATATGCTATGTATTTAGAGGTTTCGGTCGGTCTGTCTCACTTTTACTGGGTCGCAATTATGTAGCTTTTTGTGAAAATATGTATCGTTAAATGTGATATACAAAAGAATAACGCCTATACATAAACAAAACAAATAGCACAAATAAAAAAAAAACAAAACTACCTATCTAATCCTGAAACACATCTTTCATACCGCGCGCAAGGAGCGGATATTATGAGAATTTAGCACCACTTTCGTTCGGAATACGGCCCTGTATCCGCGCCGAGCCAGAATATCCATTAAACCGTTATTTACACAGCCCTCTACACTACGTGAGCTTTAGGACCACGACGGGATAATTTTACTAAGGAAATAGTTTTTCGTTCAATATTCGCAGGGAAATAGAAGTAAACGGAGAAGGAATGTGAGTTTGAGGTATAGGATGTTTAAGATTTTTGACGTTTGAGTGTGGGTAGATGTAATATTTTAATATACAGGGTCGAATTATGTTAGCTAGCGAAACTCAGCAAATATGATAAGTATGTATATCTAAACATGATGTGCGTGATGCGACGGAGTTTCTTGCCCATTCTACTCCATACGAAACTACCTTTTGGAAGGGGCGACTAGAACCAATTTTATTTTTATATTTGTAGTCACAGGACTTAAAAGATCATCAGTGGGTGTCAGTTTTTCCGATATATTGTTTGATACTTATAATTTGAAAAAAAAAATAAAATTGTTAGTTTGCTTGTTTGTAAGATAAATAACTTGTTCACTGATGGTAAACTACACTATTGCCAAGTTCCATAGGTTAAAGCATAATCAGTCTATAATGTTCCCACTGCTGGGACACAGGCCTCTTCTCTGAGAGATGGAGTGGGCCGTAATCCACCACGCGGGCCCAGTGCAGGTTGGCCATAGGATATGTTCTATGTTAAAACAAGAAACTTCACGTGGACGGAGTCACGGGCAGAAGCTAGTTCATCACAACATTGATTCCTTCGTATATACAAACTTATGTGAGTCGATATTTTCAATGTATTTATTAAACGACTAGCTTCTGCCTGTGATTTCGTTCGCATGAAGTTTGACGTTCCTTGTTCAGGACCGTGACGTTCCTTGTAAACGCCCATATCCGTCATAACAATTAAACTTTCTATTGTGTCTCGTTCTGTGTCCTTGAGCTGCTACCATAAAACATAATATCCTTTGGCACTTAAGGATAATGTCTCCATTAGTGAAAGAATTTCCGGAACCGGATTAGTTAGTTGTTCCGAAGATTACCTCATACAATCATATACAAACTCACAAATTTTACCTTTTTCTAATATTAAGTAGGTATAGATTTTGTCCAGTTGTGGCTAAAGGAGCTTGTGGCTAAATAATAACAGCCCCCCGGGTCGATCGATCAGGTTAAGCTACGCTTGCCGCGGTTGATCCGTGGTTGGGTGACCATCTGTTCATACCAAGATTCCTCCGTGCCTCGGAAAGCACGTTAAGCCGTTGGTCTCGGCTGTCATTTGTAGATCTTTGACAGTAGTTACGGGTCGTCAGAAGCCCAAAAGTCTGACAACCAGTCTTACCAAGGGATATCGTGTTACCCAGGAACTGGGTTGTGGAGGTCAGATAGGCAGTCGCTCCATGTAAAATATTGGTATTTAGCTGCATCCGGTTAGACTGGAAGCCGACCCTAACATAGTTGGGAAAAGGCTAGGCAGATGATGAGATTTTGTCCAGTTTCATAATCATAGTTAGATCTATGTAAATCTCAATAAAAAAAAAAAAACTCAAAACGGTGAAGGAAAACAACGTGAAGAAACCGGCATGTCCTAGAACAAAAAATAGGAAGACATGTGACATCCACCAACCCGCACTGGGCCCGCGTGGTGGATTACGGCCCACTCCTGACAGAGGTCACCTGTATCCCAGCAGTGGGAACATTACCTATAGGCTGATTATGTGAAATGTCAACCGAAAAGTATATTAAATTCAATATTATTATGATTTTTTTTTCAACTACTTTCCGCAACCCGATTCGATTGAGTTGACGTTTTTCACACGTGTGGTTTTGATGACGATTCTATAAATATTGTATTATATTTATTATATCTGTCACCATAAGATTGTGAGCACCGTTAGTTTATAATCTATCCAGCGAAATTATAAACTATCGAAAAATTGTGAGCATTCAATCAATCATCAAAATCAAAAGTCAGTTATTCAAACTAGGCTAAGAATTTGCACTTTTTGAACGTCAAAATTACATGAAACAGTCCCCCAAAAACGCTCGCCCTTCACCATTTCCTAGTGCTTTAGCTGGGAAGAAGAAGTGGCGCAAAAAACTCCCCAGCAGCACGGCTATCTGTTCAGTTAGAAAACTTGATTCTATACAATAGTATGTAAAATAATTTATTACGCCACACAAAACATTCAATTATATTATTTGCCATCTATTTATTAACTAGAACTATTACAATATACCTAACGCATTCATTTTCATGGTTTATAATCTATCAATGTCAAATCGTGAACAAACCTGCACTTGTCGACAGGGTTCATAATCTGTCCAATTTTATTACCCGTAAAATTGTGAACCGTCCCTGATAGCGGTCTGAATTGGTCGCATCTACACCGAACATGACACCGAAGCGCGTAAACGTCAAAACGTCAAAATCATCCGAGGGGGTAACTGAGCCAGGGAACCCAAACGAAATGGGTAAGATTAAGTTAAAACTGTGACCAACCGCGTGCAAGCCGAGCCAGCGAGCGAGCTTCTTACAAGTTAGTTATACTCCATTTGAAATAAGATTAGACATTTAAATAAACCTTTTTTACAGTCCGTTCAACCGATTTTGATTTCTATTGCCTTGGTGGCATGACAAATGGCAGCTGTAATAAACAGTTGGTATTGTAACCACGTTTTTGCTTTTAATGCCATCCTTATAGAAGTCAAAATCGGTTGTACGGACTGTAAAAAAGTTTATTTAAATATCTAATCTTATTTCAAATAGAGTATAGTTACTTGGCTATTTAGTATTTATTTATTTGTTTAATATAAGGGGTCACAGCTGACATGTAAATCTAAGAGAAGTACTCAAAAAAATAAGAAATACAGAGAGTGACATTATTATTAGTATTTAAAGTGCCGAGTGCCTGTATCTTTGTGGTGTGCTGAAAGCATGCGATGATGTGTGTATGTCATGTAAGTATGACTAAAAACTGGCACTAGGTACTAAGTTAGCTGATTTTCCGGGGTTTGACGGAGGACTTGAATAATCTCTTTTTTAAATCTGTTCCGTGTGGTATTGAAGGGGTCCAATGTTGAGAATTTTTAATTATATAATGCAGGTAGACACAAGAATGGTGACATCTTGAGGCAATTAGTGGAGGACAATGGTACTGATAATAAAGTGATATGTCTGGTGCGTCTGAGTGGGACGTTAAAGTTTAATTTGCTGAGCAGTTGTGAACAGTCAAATTTATTGTTAAGTACGTCGTACAATAACATCAATATTAGCGCAAAGTGCGTTCGTCGCATGCAAGTTTGATACCAGTTCACAATCTGTCGGTTTGCCATGGATATTATAAACTATCGAAAAATAATGCGTTAAATTGTAAATGGTTTGTTGCAGTTCACAATGTTTCGATAGTTTATAATCTCGCTATAGATCACACTAATATTTTAAAGGCAAAAGTTTGTGAGTGGGTGTGTGTGTATGTTTGTTACTTCTTCACGCTCAAACGGCTGGACCAATTTTGATAAAATTTTGTATGGAGGTAGCTGACACCATGGAATAAGACATAGGCTATTTTTTATCCCGATATTCCCACGGGATCGAGACTTACGCGGGTGAAACCGCGGGGTGCAGCTAGTAAAAAACTAACGATGTTCATAATCATACGTTGAAATAATCTATATCAACTGATTTCCTCGTTGGTCGCAAGCGCTATTAATTGCTAAGCGTACGGTCCTGGATTCGATTCCCAGGTTGGGCAGTGTTATTGGGGTTGTCCAGCTCGAAGTCTAGAATTGTGCTCGGTTGTTGGCAATAGGCTCGCCACCCTATTACATAGGACTTACAACATAACTGGCGAAATGTGGATGTACCTACTATATGTAACTCTGCCCAACCCTTTGGGTAAAAAGGCGTGCTTTTATGTCACATCAGTATCAAATAACTGTAAGGTAACATGGCGGAAGTTAATGGCTATGGGGTTAAAAATGCGCTTTCAATTATATTTTTCTACGAAAATGATGTTGATGTAACAGAAAGTAATTTTAGTCTCTTTTGCATAGAGATTACCAGCATGCTTTATCATCTCATCGCAAACCGATTTCCATATTCTCATACTCCAGGGACATGTGTCTTCCGATAACCGAAGTTCCTGTAACGAAAACCCTGATATTTTTACGTATCGAAATGATAACTCAATATTTACTTGACATTGTCAAAGCCGTGATGGATTTAGGGTAGTAACACCTGTTGGTGTCTGTCAATACAGTATAACGTGTTACCTACGACACAATAAAAGAAAATATTTTCTTTAAGATATATTTTTTTTGAATATGCGAAGTCTCTTGTGTAGATAGTGAGTTATCTGTTAAATACTTTGTGCTTTATGCTATCTACCTTGACATTTTTTTTGTATTGTGTGTCGGAATCGTATTTCTTTGGAATGATAAACATCTTTGTTGTTATGCCTATCTTGTTTGAGAAACTATGAAGACTATATCCGTTGATACGTCGCGTCCATTTTTGCAAAAAACTGACAGCTGTCAAGCTGCGTCGTGGGTGGTCTTGCGGAAATCGGAAACGTGTAATTAAGATAACGATATCTCTAAAGGTTTGTATGGAAGCTGTACATATAACTTACGTCGTTGGAATCGCTATGAAATAAGCTAACACGTAAAAAAAAATGATTGGCACAGTTTTGCCTTGTAATATATTATCAATTCTAATTGGAAAATCAGGGAAAGCGAGTTCTCCGAGTTATCCGCAAAAAAAAAATATGAAAAGCATCTCAATTAAATTTTGCCTTGAATTTGTATGTATATATAAATATATTATAATGTAGGGATATATTATAGTAAATATGTGTGTATTATAAGTTTATAACTAATAATTTTATTTATAATTAATTATGTTATATTTTAATATTATTATTTTCTCTCAATCAGAGCACCCGCCATCTTATCTTTTCACCACCCTTGGTTGACTGGTAAAGAATGCCTAAGGCATTAACTTCGCCTTTGTACCTTATTTTGTGCGAGAAATTTAAATAAATAAATAAACAACAAGATAGCAATGTGAAGACTAAATATTTATGCTAAACAGGAAAAATTTCCCACTCCAACACGAGTATTTATAAGAAGAATTAGAATTATTAGAATTAGAATATTTATAACAAGAATATTTATATTCCTCAGAAAGGTTTCAACACATACATTCATACATATTGAAACTCAATTTCGCTACTCATTACTCCAATCAAAGTCAAATAGCCGACCTTATAAACGCAAACACCGTCACTAGTTCCATTTGTTCATCACAAATTATTCACAATCAAGCACAAACGCTCCTTCAGTTGGAAACTCAATTATAACTACGACCATTTGTAACAAGAACCAATCGTAATAAACGTTGGTGTCAGATTTAGCTCCAATAAACCTGTGAATGATCGTCAAAGACCGATGACATTGGTGGCGGAATACCGGAACGCTAAATGGAGCGAACGGATAAGGCCAATGTTCTTGGCCGAAACCGGGGTATGCATTAGACAGCTCTGTAGCCTGTACTCCACACAGCACACTGACCAGATTTGCGGTTCCACGATCCATCGATTCAATCCACGACTTGGGCACAATGCGGTGTGTGCGATTGTCAATTTCATATTTCGAATTTAGTAGTGGCTGTGTGGAATTTCAAAAGGTACCGTTTGATTGTCGTGTCAGTTTTGGACATGTAATCTTCTAGATCTAAATGTATTTTAGGTTTTGAGTTTCAAATTGTTTTGATCTAGACGTGTGTCGCAGTATACACAGTTATTTTTTTATTCATAGAGATGGACGTGGACAATCCTGAAGAAAAACCGAGTAACCCCTACAGTAGTCGCTTAGGATGTGTAACATTCGAAATCTCACCTTGGTATTAAGGAACTGAGGAGCGACAGAAATTAACCTAAGACCATAGAAGGGCCATGTGTTTTATTCGCGGACGATATATCCATGTTAGCCTCATGCCAAAACGATGTAAATATAAAAGAAACTCTCAATTCCATACTTATTAAAACATGCAACTGGATGAACGAACATAACCTCGAGATAAACTACTCCAAAACCAAATTAATAACTTTCGACTCAAAATTAGAAACCGTTAACGAAGTTACTTTACTCGGACTAGTTATTGATACACATATAAACTGGAAATCACACATAACGAAAAATCACTCGAAAATTTCTAAATTCTCTCTTCGTGAAATAAAACAGACCACCAATTTACAAACAGCTCTCTCCACCTATTTACGCTTATGCCTATGCGTGGCTTAGCTATGGTGTCACCGTTTAGGGAAACAGCACAGGTACACAAACACTTTTCACCCTGCAAAAGAAATTGGTTAGAATCTTGGTAAACATTGAGCAAACAGATAGTTGTAAACCTTTCTTTCAAAAACATAATATTTTAACCCTTCCCTGAATATACATTTTAGAAACGTGCAAATTCGTGCGGAAACATCAAGAATTTTATTCAAAACGTGAAGACATTCAGACACGCTATCTACTCAGACACCGATCTAGGCTAAACTTGCTAAGTTCTCGATTGAAAATGCACTCTACAAGTCCATAAGTAATGTCCATGAAATTATTTAATAAAACTCGCAACAATAAAAAAAGAAGAGAAAATTAACATATTTTTGAAGAAACTTAGATAATTTTTGCTAAGTAAAAGCTACTACTCGATAAACGATTATCTAAGTGATAGACTTATAAAGTCATAACTTTAAATTTTACCTGTTTTTAGTAATTAATTGTACCTACATCTCTTAACCTGTTTATATTTTATGTATCTTGCAAAATACCTACATCATTATTTTGATACAGTTGTTTTGCTAAGTAATGTTTGTATAATCACAAATGCTTCCTCTCTCCTAACTCACTTATTTTGCTGTGCCCGAAATTATAAGTTTACCACCTAAGAATATCTACATGTGGAATGCAATAAAAGTATTGAGTATTGAGAAATTAACCTGAACATTTAAAGAAGCTAAATACTGAAATATTTATACGAATAATTATAAATTACTAATGGTCACCCACTTGTCGAAATTCGACCCCCTCAACTTACAATCTACATAGTACTCACTAATTCCATGCTATTATAAGGTACGTACTAATTACATGCTATTAAAAGTACTTACTTACTCCATGCTCAAGCTGTCACTGTCTTCCTGTTACACACTTCAGTCCCTCTTCACGAAATCACTCCCACAGAAAGCGAGAGGAAAAGGAAAGATACACCAAAAGTTCCCTTTTATATTTCGGCCACCGAGAGATGTGCTCTCGACACCTGTCAGCTGGACACGATTAGGAACTAATTTGTTTAAATTCGCAAAACAATTTTTTTTTTGTACTCAGCTGTCAGGTGTCAGGGACGCAATCTAACATCGGCCGGAGTATAGTTTCTTTACTTTGTCACTTTTACGTCTCCCCGTTTGTATGGTTCCGTAGTCAAAGTCAAAGTCAAAGATTTATTTGCTGATAAATATGGTTAAAACTAGTAGCTTAACATATTTAATCATAACATAATGACATACGAAATTTTGTTTATAGGTACAATTAGATCAGATTAGATTAGATTTGGTTAATTTAAACTGCAGAAATTCTTTTAAAGTATAGAAGGAATTCTCAATCATCCAACTGCGTAAAGCCCTTCTAAAGTGGACCATTGAAAGTTCTTTCATTTGGTTAGGAATCTTTTTATAGGTCTGAATACACATAGGATAGCAACTTCGCGCATATAATTCCGTTTTCATTCTAGGAGTAATTAATCTATTAGGATATCTAGTTTTCAACTTACACTTATCTCCCAGTTTTTCAAACATTTTAGCGTGAGATTTGGTAATTTTACATACTTCTTCAATATAAATACCAGTTAATGTAAGTATTCTAGGTTTACAAAACAGTGGTTTACAGGATGTAAGTGGGTCTGCATTACAAATCGCACGTATACAACCTTTTTTGTGCGATGAAAGCTCTTTCGAGATGCACCGAGTTTCCCCATACCAGTATACCTTAACGCAGTATTGAACCAACATATGCATGATAAGCCTGTAACGTGGCTTGTCTACTTGTTAGGTTAGATAATCGCAATAGAACATAAGCAAACTTACAAATTTTTCAACTTATCTTATCAATAGATATGATTAACCCAGGAATTTCATCTAAATCTATCCCAAGAAATGTCATACTATCTGATTGTTGTATTTGTTAATCTTTTTAAGTGATGTTTAAATCCATTTTATTCTAGTTTTTGTTACGAAATAGTACATATTTAGTTTTATCTATGTTAGGTTTAAGGTTATTCTTTTCCATCCAAGTTATTACTTTGGTTACGGTTTATAGTTTTCTTTATTTTTAGGGATAATTACGGCCACGTCGTCTGCAAAGAGTATGCAGGGATGATCAGTAACATCTGTCAGGTCGTTGATATATATCAGAAAAAGTGCGGGGCCTAAAATACTGCCCTGTGGAACGCTTGTGCAATTGAAACCTAATTTAGATTTGAATGACAGTTCACTGTTTTGATTTGGTTTATCCACAGTAATTTCTACAAATTGCGATCTGTTTGTAAGGTAACTTTTTACCCATGTATTTTCTTTACCGCGTATTCCATATTTATCACATTTTTTAGTAGTAGCTCGTGCGATACAAACTCAAAGGCTTTCGACATGTCAAAAAATACAACAGTTCGGGATTTTCTGGTCAATATTTTTAGTAACTATGTTGATTAAATTAAATGCCGCTGTGGTTGTCGATTTTCTGTTTTGGAATCCATGCTGTTCATGTTTCAAAATTTGGAACTTATCCAAGTTGTTGGATAGTGTGCTTGAGTCCTGTCTGGATAATTACATAAATATACATGACGCACAGTTCGGGTTTAGACCTGGACTGTCAACTGAAAGCGTGATTCTGGTTCTTAAGCACACTGTCCAATACTATACTGAACGGAAGACCCCGGTCTACGCCTGTTTTTTGGATCTCTCCAAAGCCTTCGATCTCGTTTCGTATGAAGTGCTTTGGAGAAAGATGGAGGACAGGGGTATATCGGCAGAACTATTGAAAATATTTCAATACTGGTACGCGAATCAGACTAATTGTGTTAGGTGGTCAAACTGCCTCTCAAAGTCATACAGGTTGGAGTGCGGAGTGAGACAGGGGGGGTTGTCCTCTCCAAAACTGTTTAACTTGTATGTAAATGACCTCATAGTCGAGCTCAGCGACATGCGTGTCGGTTGCCGGGTAGGGGGTGTTTGTGTGAACAACATCAGCTACGCGGACGATATGGTGTTGCTGGGCCCGACTGCGAGGTCAATCAGGGAGATGCTGAAGGTTTGCGAAAAGTACGCCGCATCACATGGTCTTATTTATAATATAAGGAAAACCGAGTTCATAGTCTTCAGGGCCGCCGGCAAGTGCCCAGACACCATCCCTTCAATTTCGCTGAACGGCGCCACTATAAAGCAGGTGAAGAAGTTTAAATATCTGGGCCATATACTTGTCGATGACCTTAAAGACGATGAAGACGTGGAGAGGGAGCGCAGGGCGTTGGCGGTCCGTGGCAACATGTTGGCGCGCAGATTTTCTCGTTGTACCGATCAGGTCAAAATAACCTTGTTTAATGCGTATTGTCAAGGCCTGTACACGGGAAGTCTGTGGTTCAACTGCTCACGGGGGACGCTAAGCGCCTTGCGCGTCCAATATAATAATGTTTTCAGGATAATTGTTGAAACTCCCTCGTTTTTGTAGTGCCTCAGGGATGTTTGTCCAATCAAATACAGATGGTTTCCATGCTGTCATTAGGAAAAAGGTGGCATCGCTTGTGAGGAGAACTCGAGGGAGTAGCAACAGCATCCTGAAAGTAGTGGCTGAGGACCTGAGAGCTCCTGTGCTGAGACATCTCATGCGGAACCATTGTCCGTATGACATGCCTCGTAAGTACATGACTCATTAATTGTTAAAATTAAATATGTTACTTTTTAATTTTATTATTACTAATCCTAGTTTATAAGTTTTAGTATCTAAGGTGTGTACTAACAAAAATGGTTCCTATGTTGTTCCGAATAAAATAAATTAATAATAATAAAAAAATAAAAAAAAATAAAAAAAATATTAATCGCGCATGCATTGTCTTTTCATAAACTTTCGCTAAAATAGGCAAGAGGGCTGTAATTATAGACAAGTTTTTTATTACCTTGTTTATGTATTGGTTTAATAGTTGTCATTTTCAATTTCTCAGGATACACTCCCGTGAATAATAATAATAATAATACCGTTTATTTCAGGCGACACAGGCCCATAGAAAAATACCTTAACTTAAACATACATATGGTAATATAAACAAAACTTGTGTTAATAAAACGCTTAAGACTATGTTTCACTTTGCACTATATTTATATAATTAATTATAATGATAAGTCTATTAGATGTTCTAGTACCGGAGTAATAATATGTATTTTATAGTTTTTGTAGGTATTTGATCATAGCCTGTTGAGTTTGTATCCTTGAGTGATTTTATTACTTTTTGTATTTCGCCATCATTAGTGGGCATTAAAACATACTAGAATTAATAGGATCAATGTCATAATTATTAGTGTTATAATGTCAAAATCGTTGTTCGTCAAATTGATAAAATAGTAATTTACATAATTGGCAATATCCGTGGGACTTGTTAATGGTCCGGTTTCAGTTTCTATCTCCTTAATATTTGATTCCTGAATTTGATTATTATTGGAATTATATTTAATTAAGTCCCTCCGCACGTTTTCTCTCAACACATCTGACATTGGCAGAATTGTCGACATCGGCACCATTGCCAAAGAGAAAAATAGAATAGAATAGAATTAATTAAGTCCCACGACGCCCTCCATTTATTTTGAGCCCTGGTTAAGTAATTAGTATAATATTTTTTTTGTGCTTTTTGTATACATTTTTTAAGTTATTTATTACAGTTTAAGTATTTTAATTTACTGCCTTTGTCAGATGAGAAGTAGTATTTAAAGCGCAAGTGCCTTTTGGTTTTAGCAGATTTTTTAATACCTTTGGAGATCCATTTCATATATTTTTTCACTAGGTTGATTTTCAAGTCAACAAGAACCCTTATAGTTTCACCATGTCCGTCTGTCTGTTTGTTCCCAGCTTAGTTCGGAGACTTTTAATACTAGAAAACTGTAATTTGGCATGGGTATATATAAATAAATCACGCCGGGTTTTTTTTAGGGTGCCTTGCACGTAAAGCGGGGCTTTTTCTCGTCTATCCCATGGTGTGGGGTATCGTTGCATAGGCCGTTCAAAAATATTGTGGGTCTGTGAAACCTTTTTCAATTCAGGGATCCGTTTGCGTTATATTAAACTTTTAAGGGCTATTTTTTGTTAGACTCAAGTGTCCCCCTGCCAGCTAAATGGTTGTTTTTGGATGTGTGAAAAAATTCATGGCACTAGTATATACAACGAAATTAAAAGAAAAACTATAACAGGTAAGTAGGCTTTACAAGTTAACGAGTAATAGTCGACCAACTTAAATTTACAGTTGAAGAGTTGACCATGACGTATATCGATGTATATGGAAGAACATGTTTTTCAACTACAATGTTAAGTTTGTTTTTTAATTACTAGTCAATCTTCATGCTACCTTCAACAATATCAAAATATACAGTCTTAAACTGTCAGCAAAAACAGATGTTAACTTCAAACCCAATAAACAATAGAACTCAACTACCATACTTCAGCTTCAGGACCAAACATTTTTAGCATCGAACGAAATCCGTGCAGTTCACAATACAATAAATTCACTACGAACAAAAGGCTTCGGCTTTAAATCGTTATTGCACGAACGCGTCACGATTCGCGCTGTCGTTTATCAATAAATGTGGATACGGTGCAATAAATTATCAGAACTTCGCAATACGTACGGTGAATGCAAACAGCAGACGTCGAAATTACAGTAGGGAAAAATAACGACATGTAAATGCCAGACAGAGAATAATTGTCGGTCGAATGGCACATGTAGTTAATTCCGCTTATTTGTATTTCAAACAGAGAACGGATGTTTAAAATAGGGGTAGGGAGCGCAAAAAATTGCTCACCGTCCCTATTTTTTTCGTCTGTCTTTAGAAATGGCGCGGATGGGGCGAATTGAAAAGTTTTTGTTCTCGTAAGAAGCAAAGTGATTTGATGTTGTTTGTTTTTATGATGGATGTTTTGTGTCGGTGTGATTTTCACGCCTATTATTCTTGTCGAGACTCGCTTTTTCATGAACACGGGCTGTAAGTAACAGAGCTGAATGAAAAATGTCGACAATATGTGTTGTCGGTTTAAAGATTGTTGAACTTTAGGGTGATTTATGTTTGCTTAAATAAGTGTCGTATTTGTAGTGTGATTTATGTATTATAAAACAAAGTCCCCCCGCCGCGTCTTTCTGACTGAACGCGATAAACTCAAAAACTAACGAATGGATTTTCATGTGGTTTACACCAATGGACGGAGTGACTCATGAGAAAGGTTTTGGCGTATAATTCAATAAGGTTTTGTGTGAATTGGCTGAAATATGACGATTATTATTGAAGATGTCGGAAAAAATCATGCCGACTGGGAGTTCTACTGGCGTGCGCCGCGTTAATCGTAATAAATACATAAAATTAGTGTTCTACAGGATTGTACGCAATGGCATAATAATATTTTATTTTTTATTTTTATTCAAAAGGAACAATAAACAGCTACAATATAAAACATAGACACAAGAAATACACAAAACTTATGGACAATATTGCAGCCCACAACGCTGTTCACAGATTAACAATAGGATACAATACAGTGAAAATAATCGCTAGGGTTACAAATACAAGATTTAATATTATTCTAACTTATATAATAACTATCGTGTTTGAGATATACAGGTATATAATAAACAAGAAATGGTACAAAAAAGAAAAATATATAAAAATATTCAAGAAAGCTCCTTAAGTATAAGACTTTTGAATCTATGAGGAGCACATGCAATAATGTCTATAGGTTCAAAAGTCTCATTGTAGGAATCAACCATGCTGCGAACAGGCGAACGCAAGCCAGAGTTGGACTTGCAAGTGCCCACTGAAAATAATCTGCCAGCGCGAACCTTTCGCTTGTGGACTGTCCTATATGTCTTCTAAGGATGACCCACAGCTACAATTTTTATCTTTCAGAATTTGATAAAATTTCATTATTCTTTCCGAAGCTATTATGTTTGCTTTTATGTTCTCATGCTCACAATATATTTTATTAGAATAAAGCAAATCTCCACACAACAAAAAATAACAACACCGGAATCTGTAATAGCAAAATGATCTATACTTTTTGATTAAATAAACAAATTACGTTGCATAATCTTTATTTGACATCAGGACTCCGAAAATACCTTTTATTAGATAAAATATCCATTTCAGTTTGTTAATCAAAGAAAGCTTACTCAAAAGAATATTCAAGAGGCAAGGAGCATCAAAGTTATTGGGTCAACCTTTAATATAATCAATTTTATGCAAAACGATGAAGTTAATTATTTTCTTTGGAGGTAAAAACAGCATTATTACTCTGTCTCTGAATCTCTGAGCTAAGCCGCGGACAAACAGACGACTGTTCGCGGCTTAGCTCAGAGACTCTTAGTACTAGAAAGCTGCAAATTGGCTGTAATACATAAGTGTATTTAACACGGCGACAAATTAATCTGAATTTGGGATTAAAAAATAATTAAAGCCGGTAGCAAAAATAATAGGTTGGCAGCAAAAATAATAGGTTGGCAGCTACAGCGAAGTATTATTTTAAGTAGAAAGTAGCAGCTCAATAATCAGTTTTTAGCTTTATTTTAATTTAAACTGGCATCGAATTTTTGTTTTGGTAACTGAATTTACCAACAATAGAGGGGATCTGGCGCTCGGCGGCCGCTGCCGCGGCACGCTCGCTTCGCTCGCTCGCCTTCGCTTGTTAATGGTTACTTAAATTTCAGTCACGTTAGTGGTAAAATAAAGTGAGGTTGATATTTTTTTCCTCGCCTATCTCATGGTGTCGTTGGATAGGCCGTTCAAAAATATTGCGGCTCTGTGAAAATCATGTTTCGATTCAGGTATCCGTTCGCGTAATATTAAGCTTTAAAGCATTAATTTTTGTTAGAGTCAGGTCCCAGGTCAGCTAAATGGTTGTTTGTAGATACCAAAGTGAAAAAAATCACGGCAGTATTATATAGACTAGCTTTACAAATTAACGAGTAATAGTCAAAGTCAAAGTCAAAGTCAAACCATTTATTTCAAATAGGCACATAAGAGGCACTTTTGAACGTCAAAATTTACAAAAAAAATAGAATTGATTCTAGTTGCCCCTTCCAAAAGGTAGTTTCGTATGGAGAAGAATGGGCAAGAAACTCCACCGGTACTCTTTTAAAAATGTTTTACAATATTTAATAGTCGACCAACTTACATTTGCACTTGGAATTTATGGGAGAACATGTTTTTTAACTAAGTACAATGTTTAGTTTGTTCTAGGGATTAATTCATCCCAACTACGGCAAACATCAGTATGCGTGGTCCAACACGCACTTGGCCGGTTTTTTTGTAGAACATTTACGTCAAATACCTTTAAGTCCACTAGCGCTTCAAACATTGCCTCTTCCACCCCAATACTACTACTATACAGCCGATCTATTCCGTAACAATCTCACTGTGACAACTTAGGTGTAGTGAGCTGTTAGTAGTGTCAATCCCTAGCTTCAGATAGAATGATAGCTGAAATTTTGAGAAGTAGACGTTTTGCGAATGAGCCCTCACTTCAAGCTCAACACTTCACCTAATTTTTGACCAGAAGAACATAATTACAACCATTTATCATGAATAGGATCAACTTGATTTTTTTAATATATTTGATATAAGGTAGCTTCACAGCCTTCTGGACATTAAGCCAATTACGAAGTACCAAAAAAAAATATTATAGAGAGTGACATAATTATTAATCATTAAAATGTGTGCGTGCATGTACCTATCTGTGCGATTAAGGTGCTGTAAATGTGTGATGATGTGTATGTCCATGTAAGTATGACTAAACTGGTTTTGGAGTTTCCGGGGTTTGATGGAGGATTTGCGTAATCTCTTTATAAATCTGTTCCGTGTGGCATTGAAGGGGTCCAATGTTGGGAATTTATCATTATCTAGCTTCTGCGTGCGACTTAGTTTGCGAGTAAGGCGATTATCACACTGCACCGCGCTCCGTCACTTAGCGCAGAGCGGTCATACCAAACAATCTGCGCACAGGAGCGCGACCCGCGCGCAGATTGTGTTTTCTATACAAACAAACTGGGCCTCAAGTCTGCTATTACAATAGTGTCAGAATGATCGATCATTGATTTCATAATTGTAGTTTTTGACAAGTTTGGTAGTCTACTATTATAATGGCGTCATTATGACTTTCCAATGGTCGGCCACTGACCACTACTTTGAAAGAAATTGCATATATTGGTAATCTCGTACATAATGACAAATTAATGACATTTCTACTAATGGGTTTTATAATAATGGCAATACTACAATGCCATTATAATAACACAATTATAATATATTACGAGAACATTGACCGACCAATGATCGACCATTATGAATTTACCAGATTACGAACTTTTAGCAAAATGACAATGGCATGACAATGGGATCGTGTTGGAATGACTGAATTTATAAAAATAGCAGACTTGGGCCCCAGATATAATGTTAAATGTGCTGCCCCGCGCTACGCAACAGAGCGCGGTGCAGTGTGCTAATCGCCTAAGTCGTAGGACACCACACTAAATAAAAATTATTTATTATTATTTATTGCAGGTAGACACAAGAATGGTGACATCTTAAATAATGATATTGATCAGCCTGCTTGCCTCCAACGGACGAGGAAATAGGTATAATGGCAAGGGAAACTTAGTTCCAGATAAGTTGACGATAATCATGAAACTTACTCTGTTTGATTGAGGGTCGCCATTTTCAAACTTCGGTAAGTTCTGTGCGGAAGAGTCACGGAGAGTAAATATTTGATGAGATGGGAGATCAGTTCTGATGATGATTTTGAAGATTGGATGGTCCAAGTCTGGTATTACGGTTTGTTGTATAAAATTAATTTGCACCTCTGATGAAATGGTTGATTTTGCGGTCCCCATCATTACTTTCCAGTTAACAACTAGTTAGTAATCCCTGTCTGCTCTGCCTTGTTTTGGTAGATATTATCAAGTATTAGCTTTGCCCCCGGCTTCGCCCGCATGTAGGTCGGATATTATCCCACGGGAATGTACTACTGGGACAACAAGATACAAATTAGTCACAACGCAAACGACAAAATCAAAATTGGTAAAATAAAACGAAACCAAAACAACAATACCAATTCAAATTAAAACTGTAATATTCTAAATTTGTATGAAAGAAAGAAAAAGCACTTATTGGGACTCGCACGGATCACAAATTAAACTAAACTAAAACACACTCATATAAAGAACAAAAGCAAAAATAAAACAAAGTAAAAATGAAAATAAAAACAGAAAGTCCTGTACGAGGCCAAAAGGCTCCCCCCTATCTCAGAAATGATTGTATCCTTAATTTTTAATATTATAGTTTATAATATGTCATTGATAAAAGTAGTGTACTCGCCATCGCGATTTTGTGTGAGAGAATTGAGGGGGGTTTGAAAGGTTAAACTAAATCCATGGCTAGGTATATCACATTGGCATATTGACGTAATGGGTAATTTTGTCGTGGTTTATTTTATATAGATACTTAAAATAATCCTAACGTTAATTCATGCAAGCCTAGTACTTTTTGTTAGTATCTGTGTGCCAAATTTCATCCAAATACTATTATTTGCGGCATAATACTAATGATTGAAATACTATCTTGAATTCATGCATGCCTATTACTTTTGTTCGTTTACTGCTCAGAAATTGTGCTCAAAGTGTCGTGAATTAGCGTCTTGTATGCATGCAACGTACTACCGGGATAAAAAGTATCTAATGTATTATCCAGGTTTTAAACTATCTGTGTGCCAAATTTCACCCAAATCCGTCGAGCCGTTTTTGCGTGAAGGAGTAACAAACATCCATCCATGCTCATAAACTTTCTTTCGCATTTATAATACGATTCCAGTGCGAGAAATTATGGTGCTATCACATATAGCTCCGTCTCTCTCTAGTAAGAACTGTTGAAGGCTAACTAAAATTTATCCATGAGGCAACATACTAGGCTAACACGAGAGAAAATGAAGTCATCAAGCTCACTTTTTCCTTACGCACCAATAATCTATTTTTTGGAAAAGCCAGAGCAATTATGAAACAGCCTAACACCGTTACCCACTGGTCTCTATCCAGCAGTGCTGGAAGAAACTGCGCGGTGTAATTTAGCGAGGGAATCAGGAGTAATTATTATTTCAACGCGCAAAGTATTTGATGCTGAGGTGTCTCTAAATGAACGCTGCATGCAGCTACCAGGGAGGCATTTAGGGTGAAAAGGTGGTTTTTATAAAAATATGATATTTGAGAATTTGGGAAGATAAACATAGTGTTTGGCCTTTAGATACTTAGTTGACCTGTACCTGTATGAATGAATGAATGAAATGCACCGACCCTAGCGTGGTTAAACCAGACTCGATCACTCGAATTAACCCAAATATTCACACTAGCCCCTGGAGTCTCTAGACTTTAGAGACTTTAGACTACAGAGACCATTGCATATCAAAGATTAGACCGGGGGGCGCGATAATGGTAGGGAAGACGTGCCCTTGGGATATGGAAGGATTATTTGAGCCGTACCGGATATACATCCTTGAGCAAGCATTGGCCCATAGATAAATATAACCTGTCTCAGTGGAGAGACAGGTTACATTTATCTATGGGTGGGCATCTTTTAATGACGTCACCACCTGGTTACGTTCAGGCCCAGCTTCGCCGAATCTTGAATGGTGTATCTTTTGGCGGGGTTAAACCGCTTTCTCGACGGTTGTTGTTGCCAATGTCACAAAAATAATTTATTTTAAAATAAATAAATCAATTGTTGTTGATGTGAGGTTTGCGAGTGTATGCTGTATAGTAAGCCTAAAACAAGAAAGAAATAAAGAAAATACATTTATTTGAACACATAATTATGAAGTGTGCAGATTTTCAGTAAACTGTTTTGATATCTTTTTGGTATGTAACATCTTCCCTCTCGCATTCTGTGGCAGTGATTTCGTGAAAAGGGACGGAAGTGTGTAATAGGAAGTGACAGCTTGAGCATGGAATAAGTAAGCACTTTTCAATAGCTTGGAATTAGTAAGTACTTTATAATAGCATGTAATTAGTAAGTACTTTATAGATTGTAAGTAGAGTGGGTCGAATTTTGACCATTGGGCGACCACTAGTAATGAATAATTATTCAAATAAATATTTCAGAATTTAGCTTTTTAAAATTTTGAGGTTAATTTCTGTCGCTGCTTAGTTGCTTATTACCGAGGTGAGATGTCAGATGTAACACATCATATGTGACTACAGTAAGACAAGCTAGTTTTTTTTTTTTAATAGGCATTGCTTGCATTTGTTTCAAAAATGTTTCATCTCTTATGACAATGGTCTTAAATAAATAATACTGGTAGAACATAATATAACTAAATACGGTGTAATTCTCAGAAGATGGTTAAGCACAGATGTTCTTTACAATAATTCAAGGGGTTCTGGGGGGGGGGGGGGTTGGTTCGATTCCTCACCACACTAATATCAAAGCCAGACATGATCTATTCAAATCTAATTAAACTTACCATATCTTATTAATATTTTGCATTCCTACAACTGATTGCGGCCCTGTATCAACGGCGACGAATTCATTACAAATGTCACTACGACGCAAAACGCCTTTATCCATCAAAAACATACAATTTCCTATCTTATTCTCAAGACATGACGTGTCGCTTTAGCTTAAAGGGTCCTGTGATAAGGTGACATGGCGAATTGAACAGAAGAGTGATTGAATTAGGGTTGACTTTTGTACGAAAGGGTAATGTTACGTGAGGTTTCAACGTGACATGGTCTCGCAGGTTCTAATTCCGATGGTAATGTTTGTAATACTGGAGAGATAGGAAGATATCCAACGAATTGCTGTATATTTGTTATAATCTCCCTTCGTGCGAAAAATTAATATGGATAAAGTTAATAAGCGTTTTGACGTTTGATTTTGATATTCAGTCAGATGGGAGTTTTAATTTAGTGGCATTTACTAGTAAGTACCAAATTTTAATACTGAAATGGGGGTTGTGTTTCATATTTGTACATTTTGTAGCTGTCGCGATATTCTCAGTTAGCTTTTAGCTGTGCCCAGTTAACATAACTATTACTCTACATTGATTTATGTCAATTAGACGGAAAACATAACTTGTTAGTTCAACTTGTTAGTAGCTGACTCATATTTTATTTTTGTACCTTTACATCTTGTACATTGTTGTAAAACTTTTCAATAATACGATTTTTCGTATCAGCACCATATAGGTACAAATCATTATACATATAATAATGACAAAGACCTTTTCCAAACTCAAAAATATACAATGAACATCCTCACATGTAAATAATAGCAAAGGTGAACGATAAACAGCCAGACAGACGCGACGCCAGGAACGTTAATCTTTATGAAAAACTAACTACGATACGGAACGCGGGAAAAGAGGGCGGTTTTTTTTCTTTTTTTTTTTTGGCTTATTCTGCATTTTTGTGAACTAGTGTTGACCACACAGTATCGCATGTTCATTGTTTTCAGGATATTTTGGTGGTCACATACTTTACTGTATTTTCTTTGAAGGAAAGCATTGTGTAAGCTAAGGTTACCTGTAATTGAGAATGCATTACAGGATAATGTATTATTTATTTATTTAGGATCTCCAACAAAGGGTACACATATACAATCATCAGCATCTGCCTAGCCTTTTCCCAACTATGTTGGGGTCGACTTCCAGCCTAACCGAATGCAGCTGAATACCAATATTTTACATGGAGCGACTGCCTATCTGACCTCCACAACCCAGTAACTGGGTAATACGATACCACTTGGTAAGACTGGTTATCAGACTTTCGGGGTTCTGACCACCCGTAACGACTGTCAAAGATCCACGAATGACAGCCGGGACCAACGCCTTAACGTGCTTTCCGAGGCACGGAGGAGTCTCGGTATGTAAAAATGGTCACCCATCCACGGACCAACCCCGGCAAGTGTAGCTTAACCTGATGGATCGACCCGTGTGGCTGTTATTTTTTAGCCACGAGCTTCTACACTCCTACATACAATATATTATAAATCATAATAATCTTGTACGTGTACTCCTTCAATTACAGCAGACCACAGAATGCACATATTACGTTTATATTTATATTAGGTTTAAACAGGATGTTTGTGTCTATGTATAATAATACTTACAAGTTTTTATTATTGTAAAAGATAATTGTAATGATTGTATCTCGTTGGTAATCCTGAAATAAATAGATAAAGGAACATAACATAATTTAACATCACGCCTTATTTCCCCGAAGGGTTGGGCAGAGGTGTACCTATAGCACAACCACATTTCACCAGTTATGTTTAAGTCCCATGTAATAGGGGGCGAGCCTATTGCCATCAACCGGGCACAAATCCAGACTCCGGGCTGCTTCTGAGAAATTCCTAATGGAAAATCCTAATATCACTGCCCGACCTGGGAATCGAACCCAGGACCTCATGTTCAGCAGTAGCGCTTGCGACCACTACACCAACAAGCAGTCAAAAAAATAATTGTGTAATATATTGATTATTGCGAAAACAACAATATACTGTGGTGTGTGGGTATTAAAGTATTACAAAATGCTATCCATGTAATTTACTTAAAACATCAATACTACTTCTGCGAAGTAAATGAAAACATTCCAAAGGAAGTGAGCATTCCGAATACTGCTAGAGTTCCGCCATTTTAACATGGCAACACAAACGGTAATGGCTGCACTTCAGATAATTTTACTGTTTAACTTTAACAATATTCAAATATTAGACAACCGAAACTCTGACTTGGGAATCCCAAACAATATTATAAATAACTAAATCGCAAACTGGGGAAAATAATACACAATCGCAAATTGCCTGGGTACCAACTTATAATGGTAAGTCAAAATATCAGAATAAAAACCAATATAAGGTAACCCTCCCTCTGCCGAGCGGTCATTCCCACCATAATATCTTAGAGTGGTAAAATAAAGTATATGTAATAAAAGTAGATAAACTAATTTATGTATGTAGGTTCTTAGACATGTCATAAATGAGTAAGAATCGAATAAAATGACTTTATGAGCCATAATACGTTTTTATAGTTGCGTTTTCTGTTTGTGTTTTGCGGTAATGATATTGACGGTATTTTTGGTATATGGATCTATAGTGGTTTATTGATGTTACGTTTTTATGGGTTACGATATTACCCCTGATTCACAAGACGTCATATTCTGATTTGAATGGGTGTTTTTCGCAGTAAAGTTGAATGATATTAGATATTTTTCAGACTATTATATTGATTATTTTGTTGTAATTCATTTCTTTTTCAATCTGTGCTTTAATTATTATATATAAAAAAGAAACAAAAATTGTTTATTCTGCACAAACAAGACACACTACCACTACACAACCTCTTTATCACTTAGTTAATATATATTAGTTTATTATTTTGTAAGAGGTATTTGTGTATTTTATCTATGGGCCATAGTTGCCTCCTAATAAAGCAGTATTATTATTATATCACGAACCGACACGCGCTTTAGTTATGGTAACCAAGTGTACTGTATACTGTATTTAAGCAATGGTGGCCGAGTGGTAACGGCCGCGGCTTACGAGGTCGTAGGTTCGAACTCGCTTTACTTTGTGTAAATTATTTCACCACCACTGCTCTCAAAACGGTGAAGGAAAATATCGTGAGGAAACCGGCATGTCCTAGAACTAAAAATTCGAAGACGTGTGACATCTACAAAGCCGCACAGGGCCCGCGTGGTGGATTACGGCCCACACCCTCTCACAGAAAGAGGAGGCCTGTGTCCCAGCAGTGGGAACGTTATAGGCTGATTATGTGATTATGTAACCAAGTATACAAACTACTAGACTCTAGACTAGACTCTCTGGGGTCTAGAGACTAGAGATGCCGATGCATTCTACCAGTTTTTATGACAAGTCTTTTACAGTTCAAGCAGTACGGTTATGGAATGCCATGCCCGTGTCGATAAGGCGTGCTCAATCTTTGTCCACTTTTAAAATTCTGGTAAAAAAACACTTTCTCTGTTCTTAAACAGCATCATTACAGAATACAGTTCCTTGATCTTGTTTTATGTTTATTATTGTATATATATATTATGGATAAGATATGCTTAGTGTATGTATGTATTTATTGTACATGTAAATAGTTCACCACTGACTACCTGCAGTACTGTCTCTCCTTCTCTTTTTAATCCATCCAAAGGTTGTCTGTAAAAGATCGCTTTTAGCGATAAGACCGCCCATTGTGTCACCCTGTGTAAAATTTCAACATTTATATCTGTAACTTTTATGGTGTACACAATAAAGAGTATTCTATTCTATTCTATTCTATTCTCGTTGTGAATGTGTAGGTGAAGATGACTAGCGTCAGCACAGAACACACACATGCATACAGACACACCTACTTCCAACTTCGCCCATGTCTCGGACGGTACCGAGAGCTCTTGACTAGCGTCAGCACAGAACACACACATGCATACAGACACACCTACTTCCAACTTCGCCCATGTCTCGGACGGTACCGAGAGCTCTTGACTAGCGTCAGCACAGAACACACACATGCATACAGACACACCTACTTCCAACTTCGCCCATGTCTCGGACGGTACCGAGAGCTCTTGACTAGCGTCAGCACAGAACACACACATGCATACAGACACACCTACTTCCAACTTCGCCCATGTCTCGGACGGTACCGAGAGCTCTTGACTAGCGTCAGCACAGAACACACACATGCATACAGACACACCTACTTCCAACTTCGCCCATGTCTCGGACGGTACCGAGAGCTCTTGACTAGCGTCAGCACAGAACACACACATGCATACAGACACACCTACTTCCAACTTCGCCGGTGTCTCGGACGGTACCGAGAGCTCTTGACTAGCGTCAGCACAGAACACACACATGCATACAGACACACCTACTTCCAACTTCGCCCATGTCTCGGACGGTACCGAGAGCTCTTGACTAGCGTCAGCACAGAACACACACATGCATACAGACACACCTACTTCCAACTTCGCCGGTGTCTCGGACGGTACCGAGAGCTCTTGACTAGCGTCAGCACAGAACACACACATGCATACAGACACACCTACTTCCAACTTCGCCGGTGTCTCGGACGGTACCGAGAGCTCTTGACTAGCGTCAGCACAGAACACACACATGCATACAGACACACCTACTTCCAACTTCGCCGGTGTCTCGGACGGTACCGAGAGCTCTTGACTAGCGTCAGCACAGAACACACACATGCATACAGACACACCTACTTCCAACTTCGCCGGTGTCTCGGACGGTACCGAGAGCTCTTGACTAGCGTCAGCACAGAACACACACATGCATACAGACACACCTACTTCCAACTTCGCCGGTGTCTCGGACGGTACCGAGAGCTCTTGCGCGTACACACACATTCACAGCGTGTTTGTGCACTTGGTAACCACGAGTAAAGCGCGCGTCTTTTCTTGAGATAAAAAGTATCCTTTATCGTCGATACGTGGGCCATCATACAAGATTAGTAATCCATACTAATATTTTGAACGCGAAAGTAACTCTGTCTGTATATTTCACGTCGAAACTACTGAACCGATTGCTATGAAATGTAATACACAGATAACTTACGACTTGAAAAAGGACATAGGCTACTTTTCTTCCCGGTATATTTGTTAAAAAAAAATATGACCTAAAAAATACACGCAAGTGACGTCACGAGCAACAGCTAGTTGTTTATAGAGCACACAGCATTTGCAAAACCCAGACGCTCAAGTTCCATAGAATTTATCTTTAAAAGACGTTAATTAAGACGCTGACAACAGGTAAACCGCGGGCACCGTCAGACTGTATACAAAATAAAGAGAAGCGCGATGACACGACGCTTGTAATTTATTGCAAAATATGAAGCAATTATCTATTTACTCAAAAATGAGTTGAGTAATCGAAAATAAAATTCAACCAAGTTCTGCATACAAATAAAACGCCGTTCTTGTTATTAATTCAATACCAACCGTACGTTGATATTTAATACAGATATTTTTGGATTGAAACTCAAAGTAAAGAGTTAGATTACCGTTAATTTGTATCGAGATTTTTGTTTCTAAACGTGTTTTCGTAACAACCAAGTTCTGAGAAATATGTTCAAGAATAACATATATTTTTTCGCTACCACAAACTTTATAGATTTGGCAATTTTTTTTGTTTAAGACAAGCCTACCTTTATCATTTACCTCTTATCAGCGCCTTAACGTCGAAACCACTGAACCGATTGCTATGAAATGTTGTCAGCTAGTTATTCATAGAGCACACAGCATTTGCAAAACTCAGACGTTCAATTTCGTTAGAGTGTATCTTTAAAAGACGTTAAAGATAATGTAAATGGGAGACGAAACTTTAAGACGAAAGATCTTCTGACAAATGCACATAATAAAATTGACTTGAGAATGCAGAAAGTATACCTAGTAAAGTCGGGGAAATTGATTGCTCAGCAAATTGACCACCAACTTAAATTTTCCGTATATTCAAATCGCAACTGTCAGTCTTTGACAGTTGTATGAAATATTTATAACTAATTTGTTGAATGTAATATTCATATTTTGAATTTCGTGCCTACTCATGTTGCTTACGCGCTCTAACATATAGCTGTCTCTCTCTAAAATCAAAATCAAAATCAAAAGTCATTTATTCAAACTAGGCTGAGAATCAGCACTTTTCGAACGTCAAAAATTACATAAGACAGTCCCCCAAAAACGCCCACCCTTCACCACTTCCTAGTGCTTTAGCTGGGAAGAAGAAGTGGCGCAACAAACTCCCCAGCAGCACAGCTGTCTGTTCAGATATAAAACTTGAATCTATACAATAAAATGTAAAAGAATTTGCATTACGCAATCTCTCTTCCGTGACATCAAGCGACCGTGTATTACTGAACTAATTATTGCTAGTTTTATAATAAATAGTTATTAAAACCAGAGCTACGTCGTTTAATTAACACAGAGGGTGATTTGCTCGATAATTATTTCTCTGGTTGTATTAATGTTAAAGTCTAGCACTAACTCATGAGTTAAAGCACTACAACAGAAGCGGATAAACCAAGAAGGCTAGTTAACAGACATATAATATTCCATGACTAGGTGAGCGGTTGACAACACCTACCTCCTTCCATGTTATCTTAGGCAACATTGTGTACGGTTGTTGTACTTGTAATTTACTCATGGTTTTGTCCGTAGTATGGGAATTGAAGGCAAATAATGATGCAGCTGCTACTTCCCGGGGGTCGGAAGTAGGTCATTGTTGGTTGTTGTAAACATTGATCGTATTTTTGCAAAAAAATATATTTTTAGTTTTGGTGACGTGAACTGTTTTGGGGAAGGAAATGAAAATTGTACTTCGAATACTGAATAGAATGAATGATATTGTCATTAAAATACAAAACAAAAGAAAACCACCTTTGGACTATCGAATCAAGGGAAAAAAAAACACAAAAATGTTAAATGACCCACACATTTCATTAGATTTTTTTATCATAAAATCCTTTAAGATGAAAACCATATGTACAAAACGAATTGTATACAAAAAGTCTGAAATACTTTTAAATTCCAAACTACATAACGATGGATGTGTGGCGGCATTTACATCGCCATATGCGAACTACGCATCGCCACACTAACATCACGCAAAATCCTGCATCGCGCAAGCAGAGTTTACCGCACGACTAGAATATATAATAATAATAATAAAACATTTATTTCAAAAACTATGTAGTGAACATAAGATGACAAATAAAGTTAGCAAAAACCTAGTAACAAGAAACAAGAAAAACAGTAAGTCCCTGCAACAGCTCATGAACAAAACACACTACAGCCAGTAACTACTCAGGAAGGAAATAAACTAAAAGTACAAAAACCCACGTATAACTCAAATACACGTTATGACAAGTACATAAATAACATTGTTCTAAGTTACGGCTTGTCCTAGAATGTATGAGATTACTCAAGACCAACGCGAACACATAAACAGTCATAAATTATGAAAAAAATATGCGCATATGGGCATCGGCTTAAGAGATTTACACGAGAAAGTATATGGGGTTGGTTTCGTCATAAGAACGTATTTTCTTGAAAAAATGTTTTCTTGTTTTCGCGGAAATAAAGAAAAATGCGGTAAATGAACCTGACGTTTAAGCGTTTTGGAAGTCAATTTGTTTTAGTTTTTTTTTCATCGTTTTTTGCCAATGTAATATTGTTTGTTATGCTTTCTAATGATAAAATCACACAGGTCAGTCATCACAATTTTCATTCATGAGCACTATATTGATAAAAAAAGCATGTAACAAACCGACTACTAGTTCTTTAGAAAACGATGTACTAAAAACTAGTGCAAATTATAGTGATCAAAAATACCTACATTTATTTGCGGTAAATGTGATATTTTTTTCTTAAGTGACCAAACGTACGAACATGAAACTATGTAAATCTGAGAAGCTTCAATAACGTGACGTAAAAATGATAAAAAGTTCTTGGTAAAAGTTATAACTACAAACCAGTAACGAAGTTACAACTTCCATTAGAGGAGCCGAAGAAATTTCAGTAGTTCCTTTACTTTTCTTAATTTAACATCATCTATGGTCAATTCGTAGAACCAAAGAGACGCTATCACTACACGAACAAAATTATCTGTTTTACAGAAATAAAACTATAACAGGTATTATCGATTATAGTTTTATTTTTGAAAATACTATTACAAATAGATTGTAAAATTATGATAATTATAACGAATAAAATGCGAGGGAACAGGTGAAAACAAATACACGTGAATTTATCTGTCAAGAAATCAACACAAAATACACAACATGTCTACGAAATGTAACATTTCTAATTATATCTAGCTCTCTATTCATATCTAAATTACAACGTTTTAAACCAATTCTAGCACAAACTCACGTAAATCAATATATCACTGCATGACACAAATCACGCAAAAACCAATTCCAGCTGTAATAGGTACCTGCTATAGATTTTAAAATTATGTTGAAAATGTGACTAAATGCAAAAGAAAACAAAATAAATGTTAATTTTTCTGTTAACAAGTCGACACAATAAAACATTTGGAAATCTACGAAATTCAACAACACCTCATCCTATCTCGTTCTCGCCTACGCCTTTTTTCTCTTTCTGTCCCGTTAATAAATCGCTCGAGAACGGCCTCGCACCGTAACGGCGTAACGGGCGGTTTTTCACACCTCCTATTGCCACCGATGTGTGCTCGAAGTAGTGTGGTATGAACTACGATTTATTACTGTATTCTGACACACCACGTGCGGGTTATTGACGCTAGTGTCGTCGGAATTCTTAGTTGAGAAAATAAAATGATAACTGCGTTCGCGATTTAAGATTGACTATAGGTACGCGTTTTTATAATGCTTTTTATCATAAGATGTATTAAATATCTGTGTCTGTGCGTGTGTCTGTGTCTACTATATTATTTAGTAATAGTAAACTCAAGTAGAATCGTTGTTCCGAAGGGAAGCCGGTAGGAATGGGGTTATATGAAGCCGTCGCCCCTGCTACAAACAAGTGCAAGTTATAGTGCCCTTAAAAGTAATACAAATATAAAACTATAAAAACATAAAGAAACTTCGAAAAACGTGGCATATAATAAAACAACAACCGTTCGTGTTTTTACTACAAAAGATTTATTTCCTTTTCCTCCACGTTGGTTTACATTAGCAAGAATTATTGTTAAAGTTAAACATCAAATAGGAAATCACGTAGTGGTACATAAACTCGAGCGTAAATAGCTTCCTCTACCTCGAGCAGGAACAGAGGATAGATCCACGGAGTCAGCACCGGTAATCTAATTGAAGCTACTTTCCTTTTCCCTGATTCCTATTACTGAACCATCTGATCCTATTGAACACACTTCTTTCCTCCTATGTTTGATTGGTAACAAAATCTGAACGAATTTAGATTGAATTTTCCAATTATTTGCACCCCTCGGGCCTCAACAACACTTTGGTGGAAGTAAACATCTTTCGACAATTTCCCTTCAACAACGATGTTTACGTCAGCAAACACATTGCCTAAAACCACCAGTTTGAGATGACCTACCTCGCTTCCTTCTAATCATTGACGAGTAGTAGGAGACGGGGGTGACACTAAGAATTTTAAAGATCAACTTTTATCGGTCGCGTCGGTTTTATGGAGAATCTAATATTCCATTATAACGGAACGAGGTGGTGAGAAGTACCGTAATGGAGTGTACCGAGGTACCTTAGCTCCTCAACGACTCCCAGTATCAGAAAATTCAAGCGATTATTATATTAAGAAGTACGAGCCAAAGAATTGTAGATGACGCGCCTTGTCTTAAACATTCTATAGAGTTTTAAACGAGGACTGAATAAAAGATGAGGCGTGGGAAGTATGAAAATTCTGTTTGGGTGATGATTTTATTTTTAGAAAAAAAATATCTTATATGACGGAGTGTAGGTGACTAAAGACCTTACATTATTTAGAATAATATACGCTTCAGCAAAAAACCAATCGTGACGTGATGATGTTAGCGAG